>OX454332.1:20717968-21917968 GCA_949716465.1 Chalcosyrphus nemorum | reverse complement strand
TGAATGCACTTAGTTCAGACCGGAGATGGTGGCAGGCGGATCGGCGAATGGGGTGGTTACCACGAACGCATCATCTCAGCTAAGAGGCGTGTTGCTTCGCAGAAATATAAACTGCGATATACTATCATTTAAACGAATTAAATCCAATTAAGGTGTCCATGTATGACAGTCTGGCATAATCCTCCGTACGAGCACACTAGTACATGTCCTCGGTGCCTAGTTTCAACTCAATTAATTGTCTTTTGGGGTGGTTAACATGGGCTTTTGATAGTTGCTCCTTCGTATGAAATCGTCGCGCGGACGACCGACCGACGACCGACGCCTTGGGGTAATCGGTCAACAGACTGTGTACGAGAACGGAATTCTAATGGAGGACGTGTATGTTTGCATTCATGAAAGGTATTCAACTCGAATATTTGTGTCCTTTAAATGGAAATCAGTATTCAAGGATTCTAGCAGAAGGGCAAAGAACCGTGCTACACTCATGTTACACAATGCAACTGTAAGTGCTAAACACACACACACACACTCAGAGAAACAGAAACAGAACGAACCGGATAATTGTTCGGGCATTCGTAACTGGAAACCAAAGTGATAGACTGAAGCCTTTCAAGGATAATTCTAAAGCGTTTCTCGTTCGAAACGAATAGGAACAGGGTGGAGGTAAAGGATATGAAATAAAAGCTGCCACCGGAAATTTACACAGTACATGGCTATTCGCCTGAACGGAAATTGTCTGTTTTCAATTGCAGCGACGACGACGACGACAACGGTAAGAGTAACGCGAATGGAATGAATTAAACGCGAGCGGGGTATGGGGAATGAATTGTTTGGAAGGAAGTGAATTTTTTTTTTTTTTTCATTCGTCGTGTCCTAGCTGGCTGTTGTTGATGTTCCGGTATACTGGCGGCGAATAAAATCAATAAGTTGGTGGCGGTACCGTTGCTGGTAGTTGAAATTTTTATGCAACTTGTCACCTGATACGGGTTGGCTTGTATTTTTTTGTGTTCCAGAGAGGGGGAAGGGGAAGCAACAGCACTTTGACCAGAAGGGTGCTTAATGGTAGCCTTTTAGGTTAAACGACTTCGTTTGGCATGAAACAGTTGGATCTGGCACGAGTTGGGGAGAATGGTATGAAGTTTTTTTTGGGAAAATTTGAGTTTGTAATGGACTTAGTTATGGCTCCTTGTGGAGTTGTCGTTTTAATTGAAATTCCAGCAAATGATGGGGAAATCGATTAGCAAAAATAAACTTTTATCGCTGCAGAGTAGAATTTCTGCTAAAAGAAAGAGCACTGACTGAACCAACACTTACTTAAGCTCTTAACATCATTCTCCTGCGAAACTATAAAGGTCTGCGCTAAGAACCAGCCACTTAAAGTTCGTAGATCTTGGGTATTCTACCCAGACTCAGGTTTGGTCACGACTTCCGTACACAGTCCAGCAGTTACAAAGTTCTTGGGATCGCCCACCACAACATCAGAGGTCGTATTCGATTCCCACGGTCTCTACCTTTACTACCTATTTCTGGATGAATGGGTTCGTCAAGAAGCAAAATTTGGGACGATAACAATCCACACGAAGTCCACCATCGCTTACTTTTTAGGGTAGCCTTCGTTCAAGCCAATATAAGAGGCTATAAGGACAGTGCTACACGAGCTCCCAAATGGACACGCCCAACAGCATTTTGGAGATTTCTGAAGAAATTGGTTCGCGCGACCATGCCGACAGCTTTTAAGTCGCGGTCCCTCGTGTGTACAGCTCTATTGGTTTTCTGTATACTCATGGGCGATCCCAAATGCGACCGCACAGAGAAAGGAGCTCGTGTGGCATTGTCCTAATAAAGCTACTTCTATATGCCAATGATATTACATAATTGGATGGAAACTTATCGGGCTGCTGCCGGTACATTTCCAAACATTTGCCAAAACTCAACACTGACGGATTGGACAGAATGTCACAGTGGAGACACTCGACTTCGAGTTCTGCATTAGCCCTCGATTTATTCTGACAACAAGACAAGTGCAGAGATCAAATGAATAATGTTCTTGCCAATCGTGGTTTAAACTAAGATAGACGCAATATCCAAAGGCGGATGTAGATATCCTTGGTTGCTTTTGAAAAATATTCTAATGTGTTGACGGACTTTCCAGGAGAAGGTTGCATTCAAGCTGTAGTCAGTATTGGACCTTAAAGAGGACGTGTAGACCAAATCGATACCAATGTTCCGGTCGCAAGGTTGCGAATCGAAATTTAAGGAACGGTTCACGCAGAGGGAATACATCTTCAACCAATTTTGAGTAACTGGAGGAAATGAGCCGAGGAGTGGGATGAATGGAGACTACTCCTACAAAAGGCTATCCTTTTCCTTTTTGATCGAAAATCATTGGAGTGTTGGGGAAGGTCTATCGAAGTCAATATGTTACTTCAACTCTTGGTTTTTCGACAACTTCACTGGAACTCTACACATAATTGTTTGTTGATAGCACACACTTTTGTGTTCTGATTCACTTCAAGACCAACTTGTTTCGTCTGCCCTTCAATTGCTGTAAACGTTTGTACTACAGCAGTTGGACGGATTTGTGAAAGAAAGTGCCTTCCGTGTTGACATCTTCCCTGAGCACTATCTGCTCCAGCACGATATGGAAGAAACCACATGACAACGCATCTCCTCGTCTGAATCCGGTACACGTTTGAAAGAGGTCAGAAGAGCACAGAGCATCGCGTGTTTTCTGGCATTTGGATAAGTTTTGACGGTAACCCAAATTGAGCAATGGCTTGGTAGACCTCGAGACGATGAATGCTGTCATAAGCAGCCTTAGTGTCGACGAATAGGCCTTGGGTTTTGACTTGAAATTCGTAGGATTTGCCTAAGTGTGGATTGTGGATCTACCAGCCCGATATCACACTGGTACGTGCCGGGTCTCTTATGCCTT
Organism: Chalcosyrphus nemorum; assembly: GCA_949716465.1. Lineage (NCBI taxonomy): Eukaryota > Metazoa > Arthropoda > Insecta > Diptera > Syrphidae > Chalcosyrphus > Chalcosyrphus nemorum. The sequence continues at coordinate 21,915,033 of OX454332.1, read as the reverse complement.
GAAGGAAACAAAACTACAGCCCGGTTCATCAGAAAGGGGTTTTCTTTTTCGGTGTCTATTTAGAGGTTCCTTACTGACAGCTTTGGTGTCCTGTATAGCTTCAAATGGCTCTTACTTCAAAAATATTTTTAAACAAAACCCTTTAAAAGTGTAGACAAGGATTCCACTTCATTCCTCAATAAACACAGCCAACAAACCATCGTGTTAAAAGGATCAATGAAGCTCTCGCTCAACAACTTTTCATCACCACTCAGCCCAACACACACAGTTCCTATTTTCGTCGAATCTCAGGAGAAAAAAAAGAAGCCAAACCGACGATTGAATAAAAATTTATTATCAATTTTCCCATCTACTTCCCACCTCTAATGTTATTTCAATTCCCTTAGCGCGCTGCTCGCAAATGTGTTTAATATCCCACCACCATTCACAATAGAGCCCAACCCTCCACCCAGTGTAAATGCACCTTAAAGACCTGCATCTCCTCTTCCAGTACATCCTTCTCGTCCCTCTATAGCCATACGTATGTATAAGCCCCCTTAAGCAGAAGCAAAAATATTGCTGTACATCTCTCCACTTAAATAGGCAGCACGAGCTCGCTTGCAAGGAGCAAAGCCAACACACACAAGTGGAATGCAACAATTTATTTACCAGCTCGAGTATGTAGTAGTATACGAGTTTCAAAATCAGTTTTGAAAAAAAAAAAAAAAAAAAAAAAACAAATGATTTTCCCTCCACCAGGAGTACTCAGTGCGTCCTTAAACAATCCTTTCGAGGAGTATACTTTGTACATGCATCATTGGACAGGAGACCAAGTTGAGCGGAGTGCGACGCGAAGGGAAATAGGAAAAGTAATGAGATGGATCCACCTTTTTGCATGGAAATCCTTTTTCTAACAAAAGGGCACACAACGTTCCGCGTTATTGCCAGTTACGACGACAGGGGATTTTGGGGTGGAGATCCTCAAGCATAATAGTGTGCAAATGGTAAAAGATACTCCTTACAAAAAGCCACAACAACAACTGAGAAGCTCACTCCCTTGCCACATGTAATAAAGGGGCGAGGATACCCAAAACAAAAAAAAAAACAAGGAAGTTTCATTTTTCTCTGCAAACTTTTGTAATTTTCGGACCGCAAAAATGAATAGATAGAGGACGGGGGGTAGGATAGGCACTCATAGTTTCTTCCCTTGGATCTACAAAAAAAAGAAAAAGGAAACTTATGCAAGATTTAATGGAGTTCAGGAGCTTTTGTTTGATTCATCACCTTTGGGTTGTTGGGTTGCCACAAACACAATTCCTTTTGATGGATATTTTTTCTCAAGGATTCTCCTCTGTTGGTCCTTGTAAAGGCGAACGAAGGCAATACAATTGGAGTATTATTACCTCCATACAAACAGAAGATAGTTGTGCAAGAAGAATAGAAAATGGAAAACAATAAAGTGAAAATGAGAGACACAAACCGCCGCGCCATATCACATGGTGGTCATCACAAGGACCTTGGACAGGAGCAGACGACAGACGACAGGCATTTATTATCATTTTCTCTGTGTCGCCTTTCGTTTCATTTTATTGTTCCCATTGTTAAAGGGTCTTGGGTTTGGTCTTTTAGAGGAGTTTTTTGCCATAAAAAAAAAAATAAGCACGTTTGATCGATATCGACGATTGAGAGAGAATTGTTTTCTTGATGGGAACCGATTAATGTGATGGTAATCGAAGCACGTGCTATTCATTGTCCAGATGAGCTGGGAGGAGTTCTTTTTTACTTCTAAAAGATATCCAGGATTGAGTTAAAGAGTTGAACTTTAAGGCGAAGAGGGGAGTAAGTTTTTCATAGAAAAAGAGCCTTCATTAAGGATAGCAGTCTCTAAGTCCAGCTTTGAGCTCGGGGCATGTTCGTCAAGACTTCTGGAAAGGTTGTGGAAGATAAACCCGCAGACCAGAAGAAAAACACACTCAAAAGGAACTCCCCTGGAAAGAACACAACCTCAAAGCAAAAAAGTTCGATTAAATAGTGCACTTTCAACCCAATAAGGACTTGGACTCCAAGAGAACGAAGAACTCAAACACTTTGTCCAGGCGCTCATTAAAGAAACGGCTTGATGGTTTTCTGACTTTCGATAAGTGGAGGAAGGTCTAAGTTAGCCTGGCAGATTGTATAACTGCCACTGATCAAAGATCTGCGGACCTTCTAAAAATAGCAAATAAAGAAGTTATTCATTAAGGACTCCCAAACTTTCACTGGCTATTGCGGCCATTTTGTTGAAATTACATCTGTCAAATTGGTTCTCATTTATTAAGTCTATTTTGCCAAATAAAAGTATAGCGTTCAACAAGAGAAGAATGTTTCTCAATTTCCTATTCAACTCTAATGTGCGATGTCTTCAACTTTGTCCAACCAACGCGTTGCATATGGTTGGAACTCGTTGCTCAACAATTGTACGGATAGTGTACAAGCTTGAGTTGCTCGTTGAACGTCCTTGTGCAACCCATTGCCCAACTTTTTAAAAAATTTCTTTGGGTTGAGTTGTGTTGAAACCGGAATTTGCCTGCTGGTGCGAGTTGAAGCAATGAATTGATCAGTGTTTCAATATTTTGTCTTCTGACCTCGTCATTCATCTTCCACTGAAATTAACAACGCGGCATCCTCTTCTCATTTTGTTCGGCGAAAATTATCCCAATAGGTCAAAAAACTTTACCAAACGAGGCTACGAGGCTATTCAACAGTTGAACGTGTTGATCAACTGGATGTACGAGGCTATTCAACAGTTGAATGAGTTAATCAACTGGGTGAGCGAGGCTATTCAACAATTGAATGAGTTGATTAACTAGGAGTACGATGCTATTCAAGAGTTGAACACGGGGTTCGGAACGCGTTCATCACGAACATGCTCAATTTCTAATCAAATTGCGTTGGTCAACACAGGCCACGTGAGGTTTTGAACTAGTGTACGAGTTGAATGGAGTTGGTTGGATGCGTTGCGTTCGTTGTATACCAAGGACACGTCACTTTTCAACACACAACAATACAAATAGCCACCAATGCATAGCCGAAGTCGTTCTAAACTTTCCAATATAGTTCTACGCATGTACTTATCTATTGAGTACATCTTAATGAAAACTATGTTTAATTGCAAACGCAATTGGACACAAATGATTAGTTTTCAATCAATACGATATATCTCATTCCAGGATTACGTTAGTGTGTGACCACTCCTTTGCTAGTCATCAGTTCGAACGCAATGCGTGCCTTGAATTGGTTCTTACTTCTGTGTATAGCACCAAACTCTGAGACACTAAACTGGTTGTCTATACGCAAAGATGAATCCCTTGATCTGTCTGAAGCTACGTTACGCATCGTCAGTCAACACTTAAGCAGACTATCACCTACAGTTGTCGTCCTTGAACACTCCTTGGTACCGGAAACGGCTCACAGCAATGTCGGTCTTTTGGATTACCTTCTCTCGAGGCTTGGTGAACAAATATCTGTCCAGTTCTACATCAGTATTGGGAAAGATCGCCGCCGGCAATATTATATTTTTATTGTGGACTCTTTCGATGCTTTTAGGTAAGAAACAAGAAAATCCCATTAAGTTGAAGAGAAAATAACGTAATCCTTTTTGTATGTAGTGTACTTCGTTGGAGGTTCCCTGTGAACTATTGCGAACGACAGTTCTACTTCCTCATCGTCCTGACGAGATATCCTCCCAACTTTGATCACGTTTTGAAACAGATATTCACTTTATGCTACCAGTTCAATGTCATCGATGTCAATCTTATCGTCAATCATCCCGCACTCGGCATTTGCATGTACACCTACGAACTCTACTCGAAGGACGCCTGTCGTAGTGTCCAGCCAGTGGTATACTTCAGACTAAACCAGGGATGGGAACATTTGAAGGACATCTTCCCAGATAAGCTAAGGAACTTCTATAGATGCCCTTTCAGGGTGACTGGACGTATTTTTGAGCCCATGTTGAGATTCGTGGGAAACGCCAGCAATCCAAGGCCAGTAGGAGATTGGGAAAATCTCTCAGGAATCGAAGGACTGCTCTTAAAGCAAATAGCCAAGGCATTGAACTTTACAATCGACCTGATTCCCTTCGCAAAGGAACGGTGCTACATTTCTAGAAATTTTACAACTCATGGATGCTTTTCTGAGGTGAATTTGGGTTTCTATTGTCGTTTCTATTCAAAGTAATTCTCTCTGTTTGCAGTTGATTACGGGTATAGCTGATGTGGCACTCGGAGGCCTGAGCGGTTCTGAAAGTATCAGTTTGTATCTCTCCCCAGCCATACAATTCTATCATTCACCGTATGTCTACGTTGTACGAGGCGGACAAGGACTAAGCTCACTGGGACGCCTTGGAAGACCATTCAGGCATAAAGTTTGGGCTCTACTTACTATTCTTCTCATCTGCGGTGTAATTGCCATCAAAATTGTGCGATTCATGAGGCCCTCTTTTCAGAGATTAGTCTTTGGTGAAGGAAACTCTGTTCCTGTGACAAATTTATTCGCACTAGCACTTGGCTACCCGATCGCTCGACCTCCTCGAGGAAATTTAGCCCGATACCTTCTCATGCTGTGGCTCCTAGTCACTCTCATCATCCGGAATGCCTATCAGGGTGCTCTGTATGATGCTATTCGCATGGACAAGTTTGTAAGAATACCATCAGGATATGATGACTTCATGGATTGGAACTACAAGATACTGCTGTCGCCAGAGATTGAGCACTTCAATGACTACTTCAAAAATCAAACGATTCGTTTAGAAACTAAGGGGTTTTTTGAGCGACTCGACCTTTTGGAACGAACTGAGGGTAAATATGCAACGATAACACTGAAGGACTACTACATGCACTACATGGGCACAAAGTACCAAACTGGCAGCAATCTTCTTATGATCGACGAAGTGGTTTACATGTGTCATGTTGGGATGTTTCTGCAAAAAAATTCCATCTTCTTGGACGCATTCAACAAGAAGCTGCTGGCCTTTCGCTTTTCAGGGATAACCGGGTACATAAGGTCCTATGTGAATAATGAACGTTTTATTTTTAGGAAGAATCCTTCAAAGAAGCCTTTAACAAATGAACGTATAAAGGCAATTTACGAGATTTATGCAGTCATGGTGGCGTTGGCGGTTGTAGTCTTTTGCATGGAGTTAGCTTCGATTTACTCAGCACGATTGCGCAGGATAATTGAGTGCATAAACTGATTTGTAGAATATTTTGGAATAAAATAAATGTAGTGGAAGTACTTAGCGTGTTGTCATTATTTCGGTTTAAGGAGGAGATCATTTTCAAAGTCAAATTGTAACATAAAGCGAGACCGTCTATAGAATCACAAAGGACCAGCTTCAGCCAACACTAGGTGAAAAGCCTAGACGGCTCTTTGCTTAGTTCGGATAAGGAACAGCTCAAGAGATAGAAGGAGCATTTTTCTACGGTTTTGAACAGTGAATTCGCCAGCGAGATGATACCTTATCAGGCAAAGCTACAAGATTCCCCACGACCCCCAATAAGGATAAAATCACTTCCGTGATCAAGGCACTAAAAAACAACAAGACGATAGGACTTGACGGTATTCCCGCCAAACTCTTACGAGCAGTGCCAACAACATCGACTGAGCTACTGTTCCCTCTTGGGAAATTGAGAACTTTCCTGACGAGTGGAAGAAGGGAATGGTCGTCAGCTGGGCAAAGCAAAAAGGCTTATGAGTAAAGGAAGAAGATGTTCAACATCAGTCTACCAAAGCTTGATGGCACCATAACAAATCTCTTAACTGAGGTAAAATATCTCAGTGTTATTCTAGACTCTAAGTTGGCGTGAAGAAGAATTGAAGAAGAAAGACTGACAAAAGGTCATAGCTAACGTGCATCCTTCATCACACCTATCATCACCTACACATCTTTAGGTGGAGCTGTATAAAAAAAGGTCCTATTACGTACTTGTTGCACTGAAATTTGTAGATTATTAAATTTTAAAGAGTGGGGGTAAAATTCTCTCAGAAAAAACTAAAATTACGAAAAAGTAAACGAACGGGTTGAACAAGAAAAAGTTGTAAATAAAAAGCTTTGACAGTTTTTCAAAAACCTGCCCAAAGAAATTTCTTGCACTTAAATTCGTAGTGTGGAGTAATTTCTTACACTTTTCTTGTGAAAGAAAGATAATTCACCGAGAACAGTTTTTCGTCAAATTTCATAAAAATTTTGAGAGGGTACGCGAACGGACATAAACTCTCCAAAGTACAGTCACCGGCAATTATATCGGAATAAACGTCAAGGACGACATTAGGGAATGTGGCAACAAGTCAACTATGGACAGACAAAGATACTGAACAATGGGCGACAGGTCTAATTTCAATGACAGATATATCAATCAGACAGATATATAATCCCGAATCATGAGAGTACGATTTGATACCTCCAAAATGGATATAAAGCGCTGCAAAAAAAAAGGAATCCTTTAGACGTTCAGAAGCATGCAGTAAAATACTGACTAAGAAGGCCCAATATCAATATATGGTAGTCACATCTCTCCTTCGGATATAACAATCTTTGTAGTGGCTATCAAACAATAGAATTCCATACAGTCAAATCAAAAGCAGTCAGGAGTGTCGAAACATACTGTTGTCCATCAGACACCTCTGCTGCGTACCTGGGCACAGCAATGTAGAAGTCAACGAAAATGCTAATGAATTGACAGGCTAGGATCAGCTGTGAACATCGATGAGGTAGGCATACCGATGCTGGAAATCTGTACAGGATCTTTGACAAAGTCACAGAGAAAGAGGCCATCGACTACAATCTAAAGAGGTCTGTGCAACTTTTCGTGCCTTGTGGAATGCAGAAGCTGTACAGATGAGGAGGTGGCGTCGAATGCTGTGTTCTTGCACCACCTTAGAAGAACAACGCCTAAATTGTCTGGACTACAGATGGACTACAGTAGCAGAGTCACGGGAATACTTTATGTACTATTCTGCTTTCGGCTCGAGAGCCATTCAATCTTCTAATGAATCTGGGAACAGTAACCTAGAGGCTCCGCTAGATTCAGAATGTAATCAACTGGTAGAATTGATAATTTGAAGAGTTATGTCTTAGTCCTTCGTAACTTACTGGTAGTGGTATTGTATATACATTAAAACAGCTGATTAAAACTTATAATACAGTAGTGGTAAGAAATGGTTCCACTGTAAACCATAAATTGCAAAGTGACACGAAGACATTTATCTAGTCTTCAGTATATTTATCTGCTTTGCACATCTTAATGAAAAAAGGATAATTTGTTTAATTGCCAACGCAAAAGTATAAATGACCAGCACTCAATCAAAAGAGTACCTCGCTTGAAAATTACTCTTTTCATATGTATAGGCACAGATGGTTCCAAATCCGATCAAGGATCAGGGGCTGGCGTATTTGTAGAGGACGACAACACAAGTCTGCATTACTCATTGGGTAAGCATGCCTCTATCTGCGAGTCACATCGTAGGGAATAGTTGGAAGTGTCACAGTATCTGTGTCTGTAGTGACAGTCAAGCTGGGCTTAAGGCCTTGCCACTTCCAAATTAGTTGGTGAATGCAAGAGAGCTCTGAACTGCGCCGCAAGATTCAATTTATTGACTCTTATCTGGGTGGCAGGTCACACTGGTATCATGAGAAATGAGATATCCGACAAGATCTCCAGACAAGGCTCAGAGGAGAGTCTCTCAGGACCCGAATCTGCGTTAGGTCTTCCTGCATCTACAATCAGGCCTTCCATAGATGATTGGGTTTCTTATGAACACAATTGTGCGTGGCATGACTCTTCTGAATGTAGGCATTCTTGCTGTCTCTCAGCAGAAAAGACTGCAGCCGACTTATTGGCGTTCTTAAGGGGCACTTCGCTTTTTTAAGCGTCTTAATATGATTGGCTTAACTGAAACATCTGTCGTCGACAATTGTGGAGAGGATGACAAAACTGTGGAACACTTCCTATGTGATTGACCTGCCTTTGCTAGTATCAGGCGGCAGATTCTAGGTACGCATGTGGTGAGTGCTGTCAATGAAGCTTCGTCAACTTCATTAAGAAGACGAGAAAATTTATGCAGTGAAAGGGGGCGTAATGGAATGCTTTCTGGTACAACAATGGACAATGTCTGAGTGCTCCAGTGAAGCTTTTCCTATCCCAACAAAAAAAAGATATTTTAAGGCTTATTCATTTAGAGGTACTTTCTTTAAGAAATAAAAAAAATTAAAAAATTTAGTTTCATTGGGATGTGTTTGCTATCAAACAAAAGAACCATTCTTGGCATTTATTTTTCAGAAGTTTTTTCTTTGAAATGTTCGCCGTAACTGCGGTTAACGTGGTCCAATCTGAAATTACAATTTTCTATGATGCGTTTAAGCATTTCGAGGGGAATTCAGCGAATAATACGAGTAATGTTCGTTTTCAATTCCTCAATCATACTTGGCCTATTCATGTAGCCCTTGGGCTTAACAAAACCCCAGAGGTTATATCTAGATGTGTGTCAGTCAACTGTTTACCGAATTGTTCTCGCAATAAAGACATGTTTTCCCGGGCTGTGTGGCAAGTAGTGGCGTCTTGTTGGTACCAAATGTCCTGGAGATCACGAACTTAAATAGTCTGATATCATGGTATGATAACGAACGACATTGGCCGATAACTTGTTCCGCCCTTGTTCTTGAAGAAATATGGACCGCGATTACGGTCTGTCGCCTCATTCAGAAGTTTTGACCAGAACTATACAGAGAATTGAATTGACTGAACATCTTCAGTCCGATGACATGCTGAGGCAGTTCATGCATTGTTAGATCCTGAAACTGCAAACTTTATCAGTAGCGAAGTACAATTTTGGAGCTAACTAGCCCGGTGGAGACAGTAGTCCATATGTACATCGACTTGGCAAGCTGTTTTCTGGCAGTAACATTATCATGTGAGGGCGGCGACTCATCCCCAGGAAATAAGTCTCTAGTCGACCTAATATGTCAACACAAGTTGAATCTCTTCAAATCGAATCTAAGCATCCTTGTAACACTTCATTCACTCTCAAATTAAATCGCTCAAAAGTCAAAAGGACAAACAAAAACAACAACAACAACAACCAAAAAAGGCTTATAAACATCTCCATTTCAAATCCATTGTTAAGTTCTTCATTTATTATTTCTACTTAATTTAATTTCTGCCGTCATCATCACCATCACGGGAAACTGCTATAGGTACTTCATTCCACCAATTACCCACTAGCCCATATACATCCTGATTTCAGTGGAAAAAGTTTATTGACCAGGCTCGAACATTCAACAACAGCAACAACAACAACCATTTCTCACCCTTTTAATCCCCGACATCCTTTCGACTCACTCTCTATGCATGGTTTGTTGATTTTCCTACTTTAGTGTTCGTTGAACTCTATTGTCAATGGGATCAGTTTAGCCCACCCTTTCGTCCTTCCACTCAGCATCCACAGAGCTTTCTTTACCTATTGAAGCGCCTTTGAAACAAACGACACACAACGATGACGATACACACATACAACGACGAACGACGAACATCGACTAACCTAGTGAATGAGTTCTATAAATGCCTGTGTGTGTGCGAGAAAAATTATTTATTCAACTGCTCTTTGCAGAGAACAGGATGTGTTTATTTTCAGAATAAACAACAAGAAATGCATCCAAAAAGTAGTAACTACAAAACTTTTCATTCCCGTTTTGTATCCTTTTCTAATAAAAACAAAAAATGTTTGTGTATTTTTTATAGATATGTTTGTTTGATCCTTGTAGAATGAGAAATTCAAAATAAAAAGGGTTCCTGCATCACATCACCCAGCTAAAGGACTAAAATTGAAAAAACTATGTCCAACTTCCTTCAAATGTCATATGCAACGGTTCAGAGCAGGAAACTCTGAAACAAAAATCCTTTTTTCCGATCACAACTATACAAATGAAGGTATACAGGATGAATCGTTCCCACCCACTAGGATGGCTTGTGAATTATTCATTTAATACACACAACCTATCGGAGGAGCCATGTCACCGTGCGGCCTTGAACTTTTCCATCATCGTCTAATGAACTCCTTAGTCCTTAGTCAGGAGGCTGTAGCTTGAATGTGTGCGCATTTAAATTGCAGGTAATGTGGTAAAGGATGTGATTACTATTTAAATAGATGGATGGGCGGTTTGCAACTTTAAAAAGTTCATCGTTTGTTCTTTAGTTAGTGCCAGGATACTTGGAGCAAAAAAATAAAAGAAAAAAACTTGAAACCTGCAAAGGTGCAGCCGTGTGTGGGTTAAAAGGACTTGATATTTTTAGCCAGTAAGTTATTATAAGATAGTTAAGTTATTTAAGCTAGTTTTAAGCGTTTTTGTCTAGCATTTAAGAGTTACGATTATTATTAATAAAAACCTATTAAAAAAAAAAAAAAAAAAAAAGGACTTGATATTTCAGCACTCTGTTTGACATGGAAAACTTTTGTTTTCAACTATGAAACAAGCGGGAAGTAGACCATGTGGAACAGGATTGGCTTCAATTGTCGGTAATTTGCTGCCACTTTAAGCAGGCGATAGAGTTCATTTGGACTCATTCATTGGTAACTGCTGACTCAATCTCTATAACTTAGCAGCGTATCATTTTCAGACAGCTTCTTGGACATCGAATTATAAATGAGTCCTTTGCCCAGTTAAACACTGATTCACAAATGAATCAAACTGCAACATGGTTTCACTGAAATCGCTCACTGACCCGTTCATTCACAGTTCTTAACATCTATTGATCAGCATCAAACATAATCATGTTCATTGATGTTCCTTCAACAGTTCTTAACAGATTTTTACCACTTCGTTGTTATATTCTCCTTGTAGGGCTTACTTGGACATCAATTCAAGAAACGAGTCATATATCGATTCAAAACTGAGTCAAATCGTTCAAAGGTATTCACTTAACAGTTCTAACTTGGTTCTAAATCCTTTTTTAGTAACACATTGGGTTGACAGTAGATATGTAGTAGTAGCAGTAACTGACCTGATCTGACCTGAACTGAAGTACTCAGCAGATCTTTAAAATAACTTTTCATTTCCGTTCAATGAAAGTTCACTGATTCGCTCTTAGTATGTGAGCTGTCTGGTGTTCAAATACCAAACTTAAAGCACTCAACAAGTGATCTAAAGTGTGAACGAATTTCTGTTCACTACAGTGCACTCAATCAGTCTTTTACTCATTTTTGAGCTTTAAGCTTTTTTTTGGATGAACCTTTACCGAAAACTCAACAAGGTGTTCCCATTGTGCTGAAGTGTATTTAAATGTCATTGTCTCTCCATTTTGAAATCGCCGGAAAACAGCTGTCAAACGAAATCAGTGCTATAATGTATAGTGAAACTTCTGAGGTTTGAATAAATTTGATGAAACTCCGCGAATTCGCTTAGTGGGGACATAGTAATAGACAAAATTTGCAACTAGCCGATCTCGACTTATCGGCCGAGATGAGTATATGGAAAGCCACCACTACTTATCGAAAATGTCAAACGTCATCTCGCACGGTATTGCCAGCTTTGGCAATTTTTTTGTTTGTTTATTAAATAAAAAATGAAAGTCATCTTACTCACCATATTACATGTATTGTTAATAGAAATGCTCCTGGTACAATTAGATCATCTGATCCAACTGACCATCGCCGTCTGAATACAACTAATCCGGGCATCTGAAAATACAAGGAAAATAAAACCTTTTAAAAACTTCTATGACATAAGTTACAAGATCAAACAAAGCCACAAATAAACCATTCACCAGTCTAATATCAATCTGACCAAACCTTTTATCCTTAAATCGAAATGACCACACAATAAAGTGTCTCACCCTGTAAGCCCACCTCTATTGCAATGGGCAATAAATCCTTTCACGATTACGATTCACTTTAAATAAACCAACCACACACCAATCAACGCTCCCCGGACGGCAGGACAATGCTAACCCATTGACATGGAAAACACACTATGCCCATTCAATTGACTTATTGCATGGTTATAACCCGAAAAACCTATCACCATCGACCGATAGCCGACAGTCCTTGCTGCGGAGGGACGAGGAAAAAAATTAGTCCGGCTAATTGGTGTTTATTCTTCTTTTGTCACCGATTAATGTTTTGAGGTCATCAACATAAAAACCAATTCGAGGATAATTTCTCCGGTGTGTGTCCTATTCGCTTTCAGAAAAAAAAAAAAACAACAAACAAGGAAAAAGGACGAGTGTTGTGTAAATAAAGTTTACCTGGCTATTTGGGTGATGGTAAGAGGGGGATACCTACAAATAGTTGGCACTTTTCCGTGTCATTGTATGGAGCTTGTTGAATTTGACGCTGGGCAATTGCGGTCGACTAAATGGGTGTGGTGTTAGAGAGAAGGTCCTTATGTGTGTGGGGTGGGGGGAGGATAAATGGTGGACGATAAACTGGGACGCACTAGCAGGTGGTGGATAGTACAAGTGGGAGCTGCAATTTTGTACACGAAATTAGCTAAAATTTCTTTTGTGTCCTGGAGATTGTGTAGTTAAATTTTGAGGAGGTAAAGTTTCTTGAGTGCAAGCAAACATAAATTGAAACATTTAGCAGCACTCGTGCTGAGCATTAGCTATTTAGTTTCTTTTTTTGTATAACTCATGTCCTCGTAGTTGTACACATATTTGGAACAAAATGAGTGTGTAGCTTGAGAGCATTTATTTGTAACAGAGTGCAGACTTGAAGTAAATGTCGTAACCATTACTTCAGCCACAGAAACAGTGTTTTTTGAGCTTTTAAATTTGATCTAGAAAGCATTGAATACCAAGGACATTATTCGCGTTTTTCAATATCAAAAAACGAGCGAGCTTCTGAGATAATTGGTTGCGTCATCATCAAGTAGGAGGCTAACCAAAGAATATCCAAAAAAGTTGACGGCAACACCAACCAGCCCGTACAAGATGTGGATACCACTCTATTGGTCCCAACTGAAGTTTAGCTATACAGATGGAAGGAATTTTCTGGCCGTCCTAAGACTGAATCTGGCGAGAAGTAAAGAAAGCCCAGTTGTGGTCCTAAACAATGGACAGCTCTACAACGCTTTTGAAGTGCAGCAGGGAGTGAAGCAAGAGAATCCAGATGCTTAGCTGGATCTAAGAAGAATGACATCCTAGAGAGACCAAGTCACTTAGATTGATCTAATGAGATATGGTCTCTGGCAAGTACGTTCAGGCGGCAGACATTTAAAGGAGACTAATAAAGCTCTGAGGCCGAGAATACTCCATCCCCCACACCATAGATGAAACTAGACAGCTTGGCGCAGCGAATCTATCCAACGACAAGAAGTTGACTCCTTGGTTGGTTGGTTGGTTGGTTGGTTGAAACCGACCCTCGGTGAGGATGCATTTAGACTAGGAGTTGGTCCATTGTGCTGCCGTTGTGTAAAGGTGGGTGGGTCACCCTCTTATTCAGGGAACCATTTACTCCTTAGTATGAAAGAGCCAATCTTAGCCGTACAGGCATGGTTGAGATCACTAAGATCCTTGAACAGGTATTCACCTAGGACATGACTGATAGTCTTCTCTACAACTTCTACAGAAGTCATTGTAGGGAATTCCCAGTCTTTGGGCATGCCTTCCTATAGAACAGTGTCCGGTGAGGGTTTTTACTTTTAGAAGTTGAGACCGTAGGAGAATCATCCGAAAACCGCGAACTCTTCTACTCGTAGGCAAATTCCTTCCCACTCTGTTTCCTTGGTTTTGGTTGACTCTTCCAATCTTCAGTAAGTTTATCTGTTCTCACAGTTCCTCATAAGTTGGCAGCATCTTCTTTATACACTTTATACACTTCTGTGCCAGGCGGTTAGGATCATAGAATGCTGAACATAGTTGTATTTACTCAACATTGCTGGCCATGATTGGTTGCTGGTACTGTCGGACCGTTCTTCGTTATCCAGAGCCGTGTTTTATTGGAAAGTGTATACCCAGTCAAGTAGATAATTTCATCAGTAATAGAGCTGTGCCAATCGCCGTTTACACAAAAGTATAGATGACTGCTGATCATTTTTTCAAACCAATACATGATCGACCCGGTTCTCAAACGAATGGCACAGCTTTAGTCAGTAACCAAAAGTGAACCTAAAGCGTGAAGAAAGTCGAATCGTAGATGGCGTTGACTCCACTTGTAGACATGAACCATTAATTGTGTTGGACTGACAGTGGGATTTGTTCGTTAATGTTTGTTGTCTATAATCCATTTCATCGCCATCTAGGATTCGAACCTAAAGTGAGTTTTATTTAAAACTGGCTAGACACTCTCCAAAAAAACACGCCATATATCCAAAGAGTTTTCCAGCGTGATCTGATCGTTGTTTTTATGCTTCTCTTGCTGTCCTCTCCTGTCGGTTTGTTTGTGTTTGATGCATGCTTTATAATTGGTTTCCAGAAGTAAATCGGAGAAGGTTCTAACTCCGACAATGGACATCACTGCTTAGAGAAAAGCATGGTCACAACTGAAATATCGATCTATCCATTGCCAGGATTACAACAAGTCCTTCGCGCATCAGTGCACCACCTTTCTTAGGTCAAATGCCATCAAATAGTTCCTCAATGCTAGCCATTTATAACCTCCGCCTTAATCTAGGACATAAACGACCGATTCCTATTTATTCGACAGCAAGGACTACCTAATATTCGAATGTTTTCCTCCTTAAGCCCACGTCATATCTCATCTAATAACCTCTTGGCAAAACAATATCCTTTTGGATAATGAAAATGCCAAATATGATTATCTCTCACTCTCACTCTAAAACGAATCCTGATTTGTCTTTTATCAGAAAACAAAGGCAAAAATAAAAGATTCCAGACAATAACTTCCACATAATTACCAACCTTAATACCATGCCGTAGATGTCCTATTTACTCGCAAACTTTACCTCTTTTTTTCTTCCTTCTTTTCATGGTCCACATCGTTCCATAACCTTGTCAACCTCATTGGCTTCAACAACAACAACAAAAAGGAGAAGAATACACACACTATCCTGGCAGACGTCTGCTCCAAATAATAACACCCAACCATAGTGGTAACCAAAATAACAAATACCTACTTCTCTATATAGGAAAGGACAAGAAGACCGTAAAAGTCCCAAATCAGGACCTATCCATTCCATTGATTTTGTTTCCGTTGTCCGGCCTCCCTTAAATGGGATTTTTCTTCTTCTTTTTTTACGAGTCCGCCCCAAAAATATACGAGGAGACGAAAAGTCCTTCGGAATCATTAAAATGAAAGGAATCCTTCTGCTTTGGGCTTGGAGAAGAACCAACGACTCCCTGCTGTCATCTCATGACAAATTTTCTGTAAATTTTTTCTATTTGGAGTTATGCCTTTTTTTTTTTGGGTGTGTGTGCCTTCCAAGGACATCTTTATCGATTTCGTCTCCTTCCAAATTGGAAAGAAAAAAAAAACTGAATGTAAGGATTCAAAACCTTGGTGCGGTTATCCTTACGAATCAACCAGCCAAAAGCAATTTACACAATCAATCATACATCAGGATATTAGTTTAACTTGCTATATACCTACTTTTTTTTTTTTCTTTGGAGACACACAGCGAAGCGAAAAAGGATATGATATACGGATATACGGATGCGCCAGTTAGATATGTCTGTTTGGACAGGAATTACATTATCCTTTTTGGTGTTCCCAAGAAAATATATTAAATTGCCGATGCAATCAATCAATTTGCGAGTCGGTATTTCAGTGTAAACAATTTTTTTTTTTTGCGAGGATAAAAGCTTTTATCCTTTACTAGACCTTTTTTTGTCTTTCTTAGATATACAATTTTTTCACACTCACCCCTTGTATTGATTTTTATCCTTTTTTTTTTTGGCGGCTCTTTGTGTTTGTGGCACTTTGAAAGGAAAACAATTTGGGCGGAAAAGACAAAAGAATTGCGGCAATTTACGGGTCAAAAAGTTGAAAATTGATGCTGTCAACTGGATTGGGATTGGCAGGAGGAGGACACATTTAAGAAAAAGGATTTGTAAGCTCTGGCTTGAGGCAGGGTTTCATCCACAAAAAAGGCCAATTTCTTTGAAAAATAATGCTTTTTTTGTTTGTCTTATTCGAATTTAGCTAAGGGAAAGGGAAAGGGCTTAAGGATGTAAGCTTAATGGTGTCTTTTATCAGAGGATAACGAGCGGATATTCTAAATCGAGCGAAAAGATACAGAAAGTTTTTGCCTTATAAAGAGATCAATGCTCTTTAAAACGTTATCAATCGAGAATAGACGTAGTAGACGTAGAAGCCACTGCTTATTGGGGGCAACAGTTCCGGTTGATGTTTTATAAAAAAAGGATGATTCATTAAGAGGTACTTTTTGTCTATGGACTTTTTTGATATACCACGCATGAGTTGTGTTAACTTGTCGTAGTATTTTTGTTCAATATTGTTTGAGCGTAGTCGTGGCACACCATCTTAACAGACAATTTGCTACCTCAAATTAAAGCTCGTGATCTCCAGGACATTTGGTACCAACAAGACAGCGCTACTTGCCACACAGCCCGGGAAACCATGGCCTTATTGCGATAACAACAACGAGAATCGGTCGAGATCGAGTGATTTCACACCTTTGGACTCTTTCCTTTGGGGCTTTGTTAAGTCCAAAATCTACATGGAAGAGCCGAGTACTTAATATATACATTGAAGAGGTTTGTTCCCTCGTTGAGTTCCCCTTGCAATTCCTTTGTGGGTCATACGCATTTAACTTGACGTGAGCTCTCTCCAGACCTGTCTTAGGAATCTGCGAAGTAGATCCATATTTTTAACTGATATTTAGTACTTTTTGCTCAGTTGCCAGAAAAGTGCTGGGTCTAAAAAATGCTAAGGAGTCTCGCCTGACTTATTCCAGAATCTACAAAGGCCTTCATTTGTTATGCCTTGTTTCCATAGATCCTCCCTGAGTTTACAGAGTTTCATTATGAAGCCCGTGAGGATTCTTAGCCACTTTTGCTCCGGCAGATTCAGGCTTCGAATCTTTCCGGTGTTAGCATCCCACTCTTACTCTTTCTTAGTCCAAAACGAAAGAGAAAAAAATTCAGCGAATTATATACAAACGAATGCGAAACTCACAAACAATCATCCACAGTGAATGCAGGCACCACGGAGTAGAAGACACCATCAAGAGCATTGCACTGCACTTGTCCAGTTAAAGGGGCATGACGCGGCCTAGTAAATAGGGCTTATATACAGTAAGTCGAACCCTCGTCCAACAGGACTACAGAAGTCAGTCGATTGTCATTTTACTTCTTCATGTCCTCTATTTATCCCGGAGGTCAGGTTATATGTATGTATGTCCATATATCCTTATGTATGGCTTTCGGTCTTTTCGTTTTACTTACCTTCTTCACCTTGGATGAGAATCATGCCGCTTTAACTGTCCCAATTGTTTTTAGTCTAAATTAAACTCTTCAATTGTAGCCATTGTTTTGACAGAAGCGATGATCTCATTTGCATTCATTGCATTCCATCTGTCATTCAGTCTCAGTACTCTATCGTATACTAAAATCGGGCCAAGTACGCCACCTCGTGGAACACCAGCGGTTATAGAATAGTAGGATTTGCAGTCTATATCGCATTATAAGCTAAATCAGGTCCTAAAATGGAACCCTAAGGAACACTAGCGCATATGGAGTAGTGCATTCAGTAAAAAGTAAGGCTGAGCGGCTTAACAGTTTTCTTGGATATGAAGATTGGATATACCAGCCACCATAATGGGCCCATCGCGACCCCTAAGTACAGACGCAAGTCATAAGCTTCTTGATGGAGTGCTTTCCAGAGACCTGGAGCTTTTTTAATGGAAAAGTTATCGATTGCCAAATTGATTTCCTTGCTTTTTGCTTCTCTCAGCGACCTACTACACATTTTGCAGGGGAGCACTGTGTTCCACCTTAAAACGAAAGACCCAAAGAAAGACCAGGATAAGATTTTCTCCCATAAAATCTCTGAGCTCGTGTCCTTATTAATGCCGCCATTTGGACACGTAATCTTGTTGAAACTACACTTGCTGATGAAGGATATTTCTTTCCTTTTTTTGTCTATTAAACCAAGTTTTGGACTTGAGTTGCGCAAAGTTTGTTTGTTTTTATATCCTTCCTCCATCCACTCTTTTATCTGGTAAGTTTTTTACCGCCCTTCCTTTTTTTTTTGTCTAAATAAAGATATTTTCCCCGCAAGTATCCTTTCCAACTTAATTCATTTCCTTTTTTTTATTTTTCTTCTTTTTTGCTCTTCTTGGCTAATTCTGGATAGCAACTTCCTTGTAGTTTTTCTCTCTTTCTCTCTCTGGTTTCCCAAAGGATATCTTTTCATTTATCATTTGTTCCTGGCAGTTGGTGTTTCTTCTCTTTTACTGACTGTGGGTGGTAGCTACGTACAGTATCGTCTTGAATGAAGAAAAAAAAAAAAGAAAACAAGAAACACGGAAACGTTCTCATTTCTCTGCCCTCAAACACACACATGCTTTGGACAGGTGGATAATGGATACACTCACATTTTCCCCTTTCATTCAGTCATTCATTTACTTTAGCCGCTCTACACACAAGGGACCACCTGGTGGATAATCCTAATCGAAAACCGTAAATCCTTTTAATCGCTGCAAATCGTGTAGTTAAAGTAACGAATGATTGTGGGAAAAAGGATTTTTTCTTTCTTCTGATTATTGCCCGGCTTCAATCTGTGTGGTGTCCTGTCTGTATATGATCTGGTGTTAACTGCCAGGCCAATGAAACTTGACCCAATTCCATAAACCGAGTAGAATATCAAAAAATAAAGGGTTTACCATACAACACCCGTTGATTTTCCATTCTCTTCACGTAGAGGCGAAAAAAAAAGGATAACACTCTGTGACAACCAGCTTAGCTGTCAGTATACACACAGCTAGCATATCTACATCCCGGAAGTGACTTGACATAATGTTTATGTGTCGTGTCCTGTCTCACTGATGGAGGGCGGGGAGGGAGGTTGTCATCAAGCGTACACAAACTACTTCCCTGTTTGCGTACACATACACTGTTTTAACCATCGGAGTTGTACCCCATTGTCACACAACTCCTCTCCAAGCTCAATGGTTTCCTGTGTTCGTGGTGGAATTTAGCAAAAAGGACGAGGGTATTCCCTTTTAATAATAGAATTTTCACATCCTTCAACTCGTAAAATGCAATTTAATTTTTGTGTAAATGTCAAGGAATCGTGCGCGATTTTTTTGCCTTTTTCTTTTGTATCCTTCATGTGAGGTTCAACAGAATACAAAAAGGAAGGATATTTATGGCGGTGGTTGGATGGTAACATCACTTAGACTTGTGCTCTTGTGCCGCCAAACTGAGCGCT
This sequence comes from Chalcosyrphus nemorum, assembly GCA_949716465.1. Taxonomy (NCBI): domain Eukaryota; kingdom Metazoa; phylum Arthropoda; class Insecta; order Diptera; family Syrphidae; genus Chalcosyrphus; species Chalcosyrphus nemorum. The sequence goes on along the minus strand of OX454332.1, from coordinate 21,895,668 downwards.
TGTTTGTGCGCCACCTACACTGAGGCAAGACTGTCCCAATCGAGGACTGAATTGAGTTCGTCGTTTTCAGTTTTGCTTCGTGCGGTTGTCCTTTTAAGCGCCCACATTTTCTGTTTTATTGGCACAACGTGAATCCTTTAGAGTGGCTCAGGGGAATGGGTGGGGAGCAAAAAATATCCTGAAATCGCTGAGAATGGGAAAATTTAATTTTTGCTGCCAGGACTGGTTTTTTTTTTGTGGTTTCAAGTTATTTAGTGGGTTCGTGGTGAGAATGGGTATAAATATGAAGAGAACGTTTTGGAGTTCTTTTGTTGGATTTTTTTTTTGCCAGGACGAGCTGCGAAGTTGCATAATTTTATTGTTCGTGCAGTGCTTTGATTGTATGTATTTGCATGTTGAGTTCCATGGCACATGGTATAAAAGTTGATGGCTTTGTGAAGTTCAAAAGAGACTCGCAGAACAGAGCATTGTGATGGTGTTTTACAACAGTCGATGGCATGTGTTTTTGTTTTGACAGAAGGATGAGTGGTTTTTTAGATTTTTTTTAAATTTACGATTGAACGGTTCTGTAGGTTGGTGCGGCTAAACTTATCTACGTTTTACGTGAGGTCAGTGAGGCACATATAGTTCTGTGTCTTTGTTTACAATTCTTTGTTTTTTATACTACTGAAAAGTAACGAGTTGGAATCGCCATTAATGGATTTCATTTTGGCACAATTTTGAACATTTTAGCACTGTGATTCCCTGAAAGCTGTCAAGAAAAACTTTGCACTTCAGGTAAAAGAAACTGCAACTTTTTGACAGCTGCCAAGTAAGACTATACCTACGCATCAAGGCAGCTGTCAAATAACAGCTTTGCATTTTACTACAATCCCTTGGCAGCTTTCTTTCTTGCTTTTTCATTTCTAGTAAATGCAATTGTAATTTAATGACAGCTGTCAGGTAAGACCATGCGGTTTAAGACAGCTGAAGAAGAAGTAAAAACTTCACTGAAATTTGAATTTAATTTCTTGACTATGCAGTTGAATACAGCTGTCAAATAAAAGCTTTGACATTCGCATACACGAAACTGCAATTCCTGCTGTCAAGTTCAAGACAGCTGTCACATAAAAACTTAACACTTCAAGTAAATGAAACTGTTGTTTCGTTGTTTCGTGAAGAAAGGCTTAAGAAAATTTAGATTAGGTTAGGTATGCGGATGGGTCTTCTTCCAGGGCAGATTTGATGATCTGCTAATGTTCAGCAACTTGTCGATGTATCTAGAGAGTTCATTTATACTTTGAAAGAAGTATTTACCGAGGAATTAATTTCTGGAATGCTGGAGACCAGGGCAGGAAGTGAGTGCTGTCCTCAACACAGAGTTCTTCTTCTATTCGACGCAGTTTCTTTACATGGTACCGCAGAGTGTTATGTCCCACAAGTATGGTAAGGGATCGCGTAAATCTTTCGTTCTTTGCCTTATCGAAGGATGGCGACTTCCCATTGTATTCCACCTTAAGTTCGCCCCTCTCATGGCTGAATGCTTTAAGTCTGAGAACGGAAGGCAGGATGCTTATAGACTCAAATCAGTTTGTTCTAGTAAATTTGATGAAGTTTTTCTTCCGAATCTTTTGCTTTTTTATTGCCTAGAACACCCTCGTCTCCAGGAACACAGCAGAGCAGAATCTTGTGCTATGCATGTTCCAAGAACCTTAAGGTCTACTTCACGAGCTTGGATTTGATTTCTGTAGGACTAATTCTTTTTATAGTTGCTTGGCTGTCAATAAAGACCTTCTGGTGGTGTTGCTCTTACGGCAGACTCACGGACGGCTGTTGTCACTGCTAGGACCTCCGCTTGGAAGACAATGCTGTGCTCTGGGAGTCGTATACATCCAAGTGATTCAGACACGGTTCCAGGCCGAACGCCGATCTATAGTATTAGCAGATAAACTAGTCGCTGTTTCTGGAAACTAGAAAGTTCCACCTGGCGTTTGCCTTTCTTCTGGCTTTTGCCCTTCCTTTAAGCTTGAGCATGCAAAAAGAGATATTCACAGAGTTGGCGTTTTCTTCTGAGATCGAAGTCTATCCCCCTTTTTACGATGTCATCGCCCTGCTCATCACCACCGCTCATGGCTTTCAGCAGATACCTGGAGACGGATCGAAGAGCGTACAGCGAAAAAGGGTCGGATAGCAGCCGCCTCAGCAGTGGAGAAAACCGACACACTGGCTTCAAGGGCTGATGAAGCAGCGAGCAGATGCAACAGCAGGACTGTTTATAGTATCACTAAGGAGTTCACTGGTGGTCGGAGCTCCAAACAACACTCGCTGAAAAGTCTAGATGGCAGCCTGCTGATTTCGAATGAGGACCACTTAGGTGATGTCGATATGTTCGAATTCCAACGAGCACTTCGAAGCAACAAGTTCGCAAATCCGCACCTCACCTCGCAGTAAGAAGGAGATTATAACAGCGACTCTCAAGAAGAATAAAGCGGTGGGTATTGATGGCATCCCTGCCAAACTATTTCAAACGGCGCCAAATATATCGGCAGATTTGCTGCGTCCGCTAATACGGAGAGCTTGGGATAGCGAAGAGTTTCCGCAGGAGTGGAAGAGAGGGATGATGAAACCTGATGGATTGTGGAAACTGGAGAGGTATATGTATGTGTTCTCCCAGCCGTAGCCAAAATAAATGCAAGAGTAATTCTGGAAAGGATCAAGGAGCTCTAATTTCGGCTTTGGATCCTCCTGCACCGACCACATTAACACCTCATAACCGAGCAATGCGTTGAGTACAGGTGTCCACTGTTTATCGACTTCGAGAAGGCCTTCGACAGTTTGAATAGAGATGCTATCTGGTTGGCCTTGCGCAGGAGAGATATCCCAGAAAAACTCATAACTATTACTGAGGCTTCGTATGAGGGCAGTAAGTGTCAGGTCTTGCACAATGGCAGAAGAATTTGAAGTCCAAAGTGGAGTAAGTCAAGGATGCATACTGTCCCCGCGGTTATTTTTAGTAGAGTAAGTTAGAATAAGTTACTCAAGTTATTTAAGCTAGTTTTAAGTGTTTTTGCCTAGCATAAGTGTTATTTGTTTGTTCAATAAAAACCTTTAAAATTGAATTGTTATTTTTAGTAGTTATCAGTTATGTTCTCCGTACAGCATTGACGGAAGGAAACCATGGAATTCGCTGGACTATGACATCTTACCTTAAACACCTAGACAACGCTGACGATGTTTGGAATCGATGAGGAGGAATCGAGCTCTTTAGGAATGAGTTGGAGAGAGCTTAAACGCGTTGCAGAAGTACGAACAAGATGGCGCGCAGGCGTTGTTGACTACCTATGTACCTGCAAAACCTTGTTTTGTGCTGCAAAGTCGAAATGATCTTCAAGTTCCCAGAGGTACGACAGTGTCCCATTTGAACCCGTCTGTGTGTCAGCTGTGAGTGATTGGACTTTTCACATAGTATCTTTGGATGACTCACATTTTTTGGTTCCCAGCTATTTGAAAGGCTCATTCCCAGCTGCTCATGACTGTATAAAGATGCCTAGATCTCAACTCATCTCCAACGACTTGGTTGGACACATTTAAGCGCCTCGAGAACACTGAATGACAGACCAAGCTCTTCCTGAGAAAATTGAAGCCAAAACTTTAAAAAATCAGCAATTTATCACGTGTCCTCATTTCCAAAAATCAATTAAATACTCCATCAATCGTCGAAAACTAGTCCAATCAACGAGACCACCTTTCAAAAACGTCTAACTAGCATCCTTTCAACTTAAATGACCAAATCCCACTCCACCACTTGAAAACACACTTTTGCAATTATCCAAACATCCTTTTCCGCTAACTATGCCGCATCGCATGAAAAGAAATTTGCATTTTTTCCATTTCTCTGGTAAACATTGAAATTCCAATGCCAATCAATGCAAGGATATTCTCCCCCTCCCTCTTCCTCTTTGAAATTATATTTTCGAATTGGATCAGCAGGGTATTCACTTCAATCAATCGAATCGAATCGAAATTTATTCAAAATGTCCGTGTATACTCTATGAAACACTACCACCACCACCATTTAAATAGAAAGAACCTATCCTTGAACAGGATATGAATTTGTGCGCTTTCAACACTTTGACCTTTTCAAAAATCTGCTTCACGCAAAATGCTAGTTTGTATTGGTATTTTGCATAATTTTGTTACTTTTTTGTACGACACAAGGCACTCCACCTATCCTGTGTATCCTGTGAAGAAACAGAAAGCAAGAGATGTCATCTTGCTTCTTTGACAGTAATGAAATCGTTGGAATTATATGACATTGTTGGCGCTGTCACGATGAGTCTATTTGTAGTTGTGCCTGTGAGCAGGAAAGAGGAGTGAAACGTCCTGGATAAAAGCCAATAATCTTCGAAGTATGATACCCCGCGCAGGAGTGCAATGCATGGTAAGGATTTCGATGAGAAATCGAAGGACACCTTGTCCATTCTTATGTTGGCTAACAATTTGGGTGGCGAGAATTTCAACGAAATTGGTCTGTCGTATCAGGACAGTTTATACGGCCAATAAAATGCTGTTGATGATTACACAAACGACAATGATGATGACGAGATCATGAGTGACACAATGAATCCGTCGACAAAGAGTGGAAACACCGTATAGCCAAGGACGATGACGATGACGATAAAATGCAGTCAAACGCGCACTCATTTTCGTATCTGGGTTGGTATTTTATAGCGAACTATAAAAGTGGTATAGTGTGCGGCAATAATGAGAAGGATAAGGTGGTTCCTCCTCTTAGCCATGACATTTTCACTCGAGCCAAAGAAGTCTTGGATGGGCTATAGTACGACGAGTAGAGGCGCGCATCATAGCGAGCAAATGGCAAAGTTCTCTTGGAATGAAGACAAGTTTCATGGGAGGATAAAAGACTCACTGTTGTGTTTTTTTTATTAAAAAATGTCCTTGATAGAGGTTTTTTTTTATTTTTTATTGTTGGTTGGTTCTAAGTAGTTTGCACTTTTGATTTGAAGATCAGAGATTACGAATTTAGCAGGATAAAAGAGCGCATTTTGTAACCAAAATGAGCTGTTGAAAGGATATTCATAGTTTGGATATCTGTCTCAAGTGGGGTTAGATAGAGATGAGGGGAGGGATTAAATGAAATAGCATGTCATTTATAGTGATGCTGGTGAATGGAAAAGTGCAAGGAGGATGCGAATTTAATTTGAAAAAGGAAAGGTTAAGGCGAGTTCAAGAGGCGATTATGAATAAGAGAGAGAGAGAGAGATGAGGATGAATGTCATTTTTAATTGGACTGTGACGTTAAACGCTACTGTGCGGTGGGTTGATCGTCGTAAGGTTTTTCGAACAAGTAAGCTTCCGTGGCTCAATATAGAATCCCATTTCTGAGTTCTCAGCTGCCATTTGCAAGTGGATCGTGATGTAAGGACGATCGATGTTATTGAAATATTCATGTTTAGTGTGATCCAAAGAGAAAGAGGGAGTCAAAGCATCATGTGTCTGGAGCAACCGGTGGATGAAGATCGCTAGGAGGCAACACGCAGTATTATGCTGTGTCAACACTACCTCCTATCTGATGACAATGATTGTCAGCTACTTTAAGGTAGGACACTTAACTATGACACCGATAAGGAACGAAAGACTAGCCAGTAAGTATAGGCGTATAACATGCAGAGGAAATGGCAGAATCAGGCGAGTCATAAGGCCAGTAAGAGTACCAGAGTTGAAGTACCTTGACATTACTTCATACACAAGGCTAACATCAGCAGCATGCAGCTGAGAAGGCAACAAAGGTAGATGCTTCCCTGGCCAAAGCGATTATGGGCCGATCAAATCACTAGGAACTACTTCTGCTGCCATAAGGACGACTGCTGTGGTTTTAAGACTCTGTATCAGCGGAAGATAGGTGCGATTTCTGAAGCAATGTCCATCAGTGTCCGAGGCAGAAAAGTCACCAGAATTGATAGAACACTATTAGGTTTGGTTAGGTATATGGGTGCCCTTGTTGACAGCAGGTCACTATGAGTCCATTGTGCCCAAATTGTGCAGATTAGACCGCTCAGCTAAGCCACACAGACATTTGTATGAATCTCAGAAGTTTGTTTAGCTCCATGTTTTCGCAGATCACGGCCAATGCTGGACAGTCACACATTAGGTGAGGAATGGATTCTATTTCCTCTTCGCTTCCTACGTTCCTAGCCGTGCTGCATGGTTGCCTATCACGCAGTGTCCTGTCACGACGCTTGCGACCGTTCGTATATCCCCGCGGCTTAGTTTTATGAGATAAGTCGATCTCCTTTTATCGTAGACGGACCATGACACCATTGTTTATTAGCCTCCTTTTCGGACTCACTGTCTATGTCCCTGTGCAGTGCTTAGCGTTTTGCTGGCCTCAGGAAGGGCCTGTTTAGGTCCTTCGGCTTAGATGTGACCCTTCCCTGGTCAGTTCATCCGCCCTCTCGTTCCCGGGGATCTCCATATGACGTGGCACCCAACATTGGGTCACCTTACTGGCTTCTGAGGTATCGTCCGATCTTTCGATTTTTCTGGAGGATTTTCTTCAATAATCATATCCACAGCCATAAACACTGCAACTGTCATTGAACCTGAAGGATCGATTTGTAATTGGAGACTCACAGTGGACACCAGCGACAGTACCTATATCCATCTTGGATCCATTTTCGGCACTAACCATACCTATACCTCATTCCTCCCTCTTGGGAGTTCTAATACAGAAACTGCAACATCATTAACAAAGGAAGGCACACAAATTCTGATCACCAACATATCGGAGGCAGTAACAGCGAGTTCCTTTCGAAATGGATCAATAGAAGTCACCATTTCCTGAACCCAAACTTCCTCACTTCCATGATACCAAGACGATGCCCTTCAAAATAGACTCCTTCTCTTTCACTATCAGAGCAGCTCACTCAGCGCCTTCTGCCACAATTTAGAAGATCCCTACAAAGATACAGCAACTGAACATCAAATTTGATGATAGTCACACTTCTATGGCACAATTCAGCTAGCAATTTTCGCCAAAGTACTCCTCAACAAATGTTGTGCACCAAAGTCTATGATGCTGTGCCACCCCAACATGTGATGAGTTATCGTTCGTAGTTGCACACAAAAGATACCCTGACTCTCGTTCATCGTCACGAATCATTGAAGCGTTTACACACCAAAAAGAAGAGCGAAGCAAAAAAAAGTTAAAAGAATTACCACACTTTGGCTGCACATTCGTTGTTATTTAGTGTAACTCCGACCGTCAGTTCGGCGTTACACACAGATACTCGTACGAAGTCTTGCAAGTGCGCGCGCTTTTGCTTTTGGTTCAGTAAATTTGCTGGCTCTGGCTGCGATGTATCTATGCATCTGATAAAATTTATTAAAGCAACACAAAATAATGGACTCATTGTTGTGCAATGGGTTTCATTTGGTTGAATGGAGGTAAATGCACTCCATCCATCCAACTGTTTCTATCTAGATACAAAAGCGAGGGAAAGACAAAGTTTTTCTTTCAAATTTTTTGTGGGGTGCGTTTCGACTACTGTTTGTGGGTGGACGGATGGCCATTTTATAATCTTTGAAATTAGTTTGATAATTTGATTTTGTTTCGGTTGATGGAAGTTTTGTAGCCCATCGTATGATTGACTGTGAAGGTTTAAAGTTGGATGTTGGATGGCGGCTTCTTATACACCGAACGAATGAATAATTTATTTAATTTGATGTTAGTTGCTGAAAGGAGTAATTAGGGTTAAACAAGAGGGTTGTTGCCGAAAGGAAGAGAAGGATTATGAAACAAAATGTTGAAGTAATTAGGACAAAAGGTAGGCAACAAGGTGGGTTTTGGAATAATAATTAGTGCGACTAAGTGTAGTTGGGTTGTTGGAATGCGAAATTAATGGAAATTTCACTAAAAAGTTACCAAATTTCTCGTTCCAACTTTGAGCGTTGCGTCAGTTGTATGGTATGCAGCGACACTTGTGGGGAACCACAGTTTGGGTATAGAGATGCTGTCGAGCTCTGGCTACAAAAAGTCGCTTAACATCGTTCTATACCATTGGCGGTGTCTCCTTTCAACAAATCTGGGTCTTCTTCAATACTGGCGGCTATGTTTTCTTCACTTCATTCTGGCTGGTTAGTGGCTTAAGGTCCAAAGGAGTTGACTTACAAACTTGAAACGATGCATGATAAAATGCCAAACCTTACTGAATATTTTGACAGCCGAATATCATTGGTAACTTTAACAGCTGTTGAAACATAATAATTTAAAAAAGTATCATTGGTATTTGGTCATTCTTTAAATTCACGTTACGTGATCACAACTGAGCTAAAATTTCGATAAAAGTTTTAAATATTTTCCGCACCTTCGACAAACGTGAAACTATGCATGATAAAATGCCAAACCTTACTGAATATTTTGACAGCTGAATTTTATTAACTTTGACAGCTGTTGAAACATAATAATTTTAAAAAGTATCATTGCTATCTGGTCGTTCTTCAAATCCAAGTTGCGTAATCACAACTGAGCTGAAATTTCGATAGAAGCACTTTCGACAAACGTGAAACTATGCATAATGAAATGCCAAACCTTACTGAATATGTTGACAACTGAATGTCATTGGTAACTTTGACAGCTGTTGAAACATACCAAGTGGAAAAAGTATCATTGCTTTCTGGTCATTCTGTATAATGAAGAGTGTTGTTGCCAGTGCCGAACCTTGATGTACCCCAACTGTAAGATATAGCCTAAATCTTCTTTTTACAGTAGTTGGCGTATGTATCGTTTAGTACAGCAATCTGTAATGTGATGTGCAACCTACGAATGAGTACTTAAGCCTCAAGCTTTCTGCAAACACCTGATTAATAGTTAACCAATTTTCGAAAACCCATTCAGCTACATACACTCGTGTTTACCTGCGGCACTTGCACCCATCATTCTCATTCATGGAAATAGAAAGATTGTTGCAATTAAAAGGAGATCCCCTCACAGAATTCAACCCCCTTTTGTTCGCCAATTGACGGTGGTGGTTGCAAAAAGATACAAATTTAAGAAAAGGAATTTACAACAATAATGTCGTCATAAATTATATCAAACATGACAACGGGGAAGTTGCTACACAACTCTTGGGATGCCACCACCGTCGTCGTCGTCGTCGACGTCGCATCCCTCTAAAAATAGCACCTCATACTAGTCGCAGTTTGAAGCACACACGCAAATGATAATTAAGACTTTGCCATAGAATGCAAATTTAAACAAGAAAAAAATACACAGGAGTATGTATCTAGATACTAATTGTAAAAAGTGACCGATTTAGAAAATTGCACAAGAAAACGACGGGACAGTGGAGGCCTAAGGCCTAAGGCGATGAGTGGGTTAAAGTACAGGGGGAGGCTTTCGAGTGCACAGACAACAGCCAAGACGGAGGAACATCCCGCGCGAAGAAGCAGAATATGTGTGCATAATGCCAGCGATTACAGAATGCTTTATGAAATTGTTTATTGGAATCCCCTTACGGCAATTAGCAGAGAAGCGCCCCAAAGGTATGTACGAGTTGCAAAGGGGTAGGAAGAGAGGGGTAGGAAGAGAGGTGAATTGATTTGGGTCAGTGATTCAATGTTTACTACTGGATTGATGGATGCGATGTAGGTTGATGTGTTCGTCTCTGACAGACGTACCATTTGTTTGTTTCGATTGAAATCATGTATGCGCGAGGCTCACACTAATCGATTATGGACGGACGTACACATATGACGAACCAATGACCTCGGGTAAAAATAATATCAAATGGATCTGGTACACCAAAGAGAGACAAAGGACGAGACGTTGTTGCCTGTCTAAAAATAACGATTCATGATTTATTGATTCGCGCGGAAATAGAACGAAGCTGGTAAACAGGCTGGAAGTAGTCGATGGATGTACTGTATACAACCCTTTGGTTATTTTCAGCGGCAAATTTTGCGACGAACTTCGAGAGATTAAAAATAGATTCACATATGGTGGCTTCTGTGGTTTGTGGGGAAGATGTGTGTCCCCCTTTTTGGCATCGATCGTGGGCTTGGGAGTGACCTACGAAACCTTCAGAAGGGTAGGGACGATGTTCAGGTTCCACATAAAGCCAAGAATTAGTACTGAATTTTAGCCGAAGGTTACTTAACAGCAAGTGAGGGCCTTGGGCCAGTCCCCATTGTCTGCGGTTCCTTGCAATGCACCTCATCTCTTCCCAGTTTTTCCCAGTTGCTGTGCTTCCTTGCCCGCGTTTCCCATCATCTTGGGTAAGTGAGTTCCATTGCCCGATTAGATATGGACCTGTCACTGTTGTTGTTTGTTTGGATCTATTGATTGGGACTACATTGCATGCCTGGTGACCCTGCCTAGACTTAGGTCCTAATCCAGGTTACATGCTTCATTATATCGTGGTCAATGAAACATGATATATTCTACTGCTTACGAGCACGTTGAGTAACTGACGTTGTCTGTCCAGATGAAAAGTAAACATCATCAGCTCTCCATGGTCCCTATTGAGTCAAGCGTATGTATTGGGGATCAATCTCTGCCTCTTCAAGACTGTTGCAATCACTCTTGCTATTCTTCAAGACTTGTCCTTCGCGGTACTTCAATATCATTTCGACTTGTTGTTTTTGGTGCTCTTGCTCTGTCGTTGGTGTTCTTTATAAAGGTCTATTGATACCACACCATAGTGCCAAAGATTATAGCTAAGAGGAACATGCCAAGATAAACCTGGAAGGTCGTATCGAAAAACGCGTCCTTTGGTTGATAATCACTTTAACAGTGGCTTGTGTGGCCTGTGTCTGTGCAGTCTCCGTTCAGTACAGAAGTCTTTTACTATAAACAGGACACGTCCTTGGCTTAAATTGGAAGTGAGTAGAAAGGAATCTATTTTGTTGGGACAGAAAAATCTTCACTGAAGCACTCAGGCATAAGCTTGTCCATTGTACTACCAGAAGACATCCTATTATGCCCAAATTTTCTGTATCAATTTGCTCGAGTAGTCGCTCCAGTTAAGACGAGCTAACATAAACAACATTCACCACATTCGCAGCTAGAACCTGCAGCCTGATATGAACAAAGGCAGGGCTATCACATAGGAAGTAGTGTCGTCGTCTTCTCCACAACCTTCGCAGGCGGATGTTTTGTAGAAGCAAAGTGCTCTGTAAGAACGCCAACAGGATATGGAGTCTTCTCTGGTGAGAAACAGCAAGAATGTCGAGGATTTCTCACTAACGAGCATTCCAGGCAAAATGCCAGGCAAAATTGTATTCGTAGAAAACTCAATCAAGAATGAGAAACTCCCCTCTGAGCCTTGTCTGGCAATCTTGTCGGATATCTCATTTCTCATGATACCAGTGTGACTTGTCACCCAATTTTGCGGCTCAGTTAAAGAATCCCTTGCATTCACCAACTAATTTGGATGAGGTTAAAGGGTTTAGCAAGGCCTTTAGTGCAGCTTGACTGTCCCTACAGACACAGATACTGCGACCCTTCCACTTATTCCCAACGATCTGACTCACAGTCATTAGGATTGCAAAGATCTCCACCTGGAAGACAATACAAAATACTACTACACTCCATTTTTGGCCCAGACTCTGGCAGTCGCTAGTCGTGAATACCAGGAAATTCGGCTTTAGAGTCATAGCATCAGACCAGAGACCATAAGACCAGAGTTATAGGATAGGTGACGTGCATCTCATTTGAGTCTGTGATATAAGTATCAGGAGGAGAAATATTTAACAGTGCGCCAAGAGCAGAGCTCGGAGTACTTGGAAAGGTTCTCATGCTCCTAAGAAAGCTGATTTTTTCTACGCAAGGGGCAACCAGGTATTTATGAGAAAGACCCTTCCCTCAAACAACCGACGCGTATGACATAAATGGTCTTATCATGGCAGTATAGATCCAGAAGACCTTTTCCGGTTACAAGTCCACATCTTTCCTTCCCAAAGCAAACTTACACTGCCAGGAAACTGAGAGCGATTTGGATGTTTCACGTTTTGACCAGAGAAGCTCTACTCCTTGATATTTGACTTCATCTGCGAGCGTATTGGTCACGCCTTTAAATACTGACTCAGTCAGACCGGTCACTTTGGATTAGGGGATAAAAGAAAGCTTATCGCAGTGGCATTTGGCGTGCTATAGGTGCTGGCCAAATTGCCTGTAGACAATTGTATGGAGTTCTTGCATTCATTTGTAATTCGCAGTATTTTTTCGCGTTCGTTTTGTTACAGCTTTGAATAGATATGCTTGTGACTTGAGCACTGAACATTATATTCACATTCTTTGGACCAACGTTTGACAAATCCAAGTTTTACGAATATTTTCCCAGCACTAATTATTGTTTTTTTTTTAATTTTACATCTCTTCTGGTAATGACTTACATACATCCACTCATTTAAAGACTACTCTCCCCAAAACCATCACTTTCCTTCCCCCAACACTTAAGTTACTTTCCTTTCAGGAAAAAAAAATGTACCATAAAACTTAAGAAACACTTTACCGCCCTCCATGGCTCCTACACAACTGCAACTGCTTTATTAGAATTTCTTTTAATGACCCTAATCTACCGTCCTATTAAACATAAAATCGAAAGAAGAGAAATGAATAAAAATAAAACTAAAGTGATGGTGGTTGGCAGCGGCGCCTCTCCCCCGTCCTATTTGCTGTTAGAGGAAGAAACGACAACCGGAAGGTGCACCCGGTAGCAGATAAAGTATCTGTGATTATGATGAACTTCTATACAGTATAGGGGTACTCTATTTTCGACGCTTGAGAGCGCTTTCATTAGCGCTTCTTTTGCTCTCTCTTTTGGTCTTATTTTTCTTCTTCTTGGTCTAATGATGATGATGATGATAGCTTTGGGTATCAAGTTTCTTCCTTCCAGCACCAGCACCACCCCATTTAATTAATTAACATAACACAGCTGGGGTTTTGCTTTTAATAAGACAACATCTATCCGACCGAGTGTTTAAATACACAAAAGCATATTCGGTTTCAGAAAAAGCAAAATCTTAGAAACAAATTGAAAGAAAAAATCGAATCCATTTTTAGATTTTAATTGCGAAATGATTTCGCGAAAAAAAAAAACTGAACTCCAAGCCACAAAATTGTGACTAACGTTACCATGGTGTTGTGCCATGGAGTCGTGTAACCACAAATCGATTGGTTAAGGGATTCTATATGTAAATCTATTCCGAAATGTATTTTTTTTTTGTCGATAATGTGACACAATTTCTAGCCCCGGGATGGTTGGTGGTAAGTAAAGTCTGTGGTCGGGGTTGCTGTTCATTTGTAATTGGGGCATGTGCGGTGCGCACCGTGTAGCACATACCCTCATTCCACCTCAGATGCGCGGTCTTTCTTCTTCTTTTTTTGAGCTATTTTTAGGAATTTGATTTACACAAAAGATTGGTGGAATTTTAATACGGCTGTGTCGATGGAGGAGGCGAGTCTTTGAGAGTGAGGTGGATAATATATGATTATCATTTGTGAGAATTATAGCTCGTCGAATTGGGAATAGCTGCCAAGAAACTACTGAGTTATGAGACTGAAACCACGGAGGATACGCATTTGTCTCTTGACTGTTAAAATTCTAAATATTTTTGAGAATATCTGCTTCACAAGAGATAGGAATGTTTGTGTCTCTAAACAGAAAACTTCTTTCCAACAATACATTGCTTCCATAAAGTTAAGGATATGCAACGATATTGCGCAATTACCATCGATTATTGGCCACTTACTTGTATTCCTCATGAAATATTCTGTATTGCCGACCAATTACCGACCCATTGCACTTACGTCCCTTTGTTCCAGGTCATGCAAACGCTGATAAATTGTCAGTTTATGAAGGATCCTGGAGGTGAAATGTCTAACGATGAGCTTATGACAAATCCGTCTACGCACATCTGGGTGAACTTCAGCACTCATGTAGGACCAGACGAGGCATCTCTTGTTGACTTGAACGAGTACTACGTCTCAGAAGTCTAAAAAGAGCCCTCAGAAGGAGAATAGAAGGTGGATGAATTATCTAGATTGAATCAAAGGCAAAATCCATAGACGGTTTGGCGAACACCTTATATGAGCTACTTCGACATATTCGAAGCTCAGGTCTGTAAGGATTTCCATGACTTCATCAGGATTAGAGCTGTACCAAAATGTGGATGTAGTCCGAAAAGCCAAGAAACGCAGACTACATTGGCTCGGCCACATCGAGCGAATGGACAACAATGCTCCAGCCAGGAAGATCTTCGAATCCCAGTCCCCCGGTTCGAGACGGAGAAGAAGACTGAACCTCCGGTACAAAGACCAAGCTATCGCGGATGCCAGAAAACTTGACCACAGAGGATGAAAGGCAACGATGTCTCAGGTAGGGACTCTACAAGGAAGCCCTTTAAGTAAGTAAGTAAGTTATGAAGTGTCTTGATTCACTAAAACTCCTTAATGACCGGCACCAGGTCCACTGCTGACTTGGTGGCATATCTCACAGAGAAGAGAGAGGTTCCATAACTTTGGCGAAACAAAGATTCTGGCACTTGATTTTTCAAAGATATTTGGGCTCTTTTGACGAATGGCATCGACGAGTTTCTTTTTCAATGGATTAGAGGGGGCGCTCAACACACGCGCTTCAAGTCGGTTATCCACCACATAAATACTGGTGTTCCTCAAGGCTCAGTTTTGTCTCCGAGTGGCTTTCTCAATTTTATAAATGACCTTTTGTCTGCTTCCTCTAATCCAATCCATTTACTCGCTGATGATAGTACCTTCAGTTGCTAGAATACTTTTGCACCGGAATGATAGATTTTGTCCTAGAGAATCTAGCGGCCTCTAGTACAACATGTGTCATCCCGGTGCAAAAGTATTCTAGCAGCTAGATTAGCCAAGTGTTGGGATCGCGGCCTGTATTAAGCCTCCTCTAGTCCTGAAACGAGCAATGAAACCAATAGATGATAGGAACATCTTGAGCTCCATAGTCTCACTTGAGATTCGCAGAAATGTCTCGTGCTTTACCACTTTTTATTTATTTAAAAAAAAATGCACCAGCCAATTACATTCCGCTTCCGCCCCTTAAAAGTTTCACCAGCAAATCCCAATACACGTCACGTTACTCAGTTTAAACTTCAGCCCAACTTCGATCGAGCTGTCAAATGCAGGGATTCTTTTATAAGCCACTCTAAGCTTGACATTTTCCTTGGAGGACAGAGACATTCATCGAACCGTAAGTCAATACATTCGTTAACACTTATTTCGCGGATCAGGAAGCCGTATTCACCAGATCTGTCAAACAACGACCTTTTCTGTTTCCTAATTTTGAAGTTTGGCTTAGCGAACAGAGTTTGTCATCGAACGAAGAGGTAAGCGCATACTTATTTAGCCCAACTCTAGGCGCCAACTGCAATTTGAAAGGGTTAAAGAGGTTATCGACACAATATATACGTTTTTTTATAAAAAAAAAAAAAACAAAACAAGTATTAGGCCACAATCAGCCCAAGGGCCAAGGTCTTGCTTCTCACAACTGTACGTGCTGTGCGTGGAACAGGTTTCTGCACGTAGAACACGGACTTGCAGTCTTATGTCGTGTTCCAACTTCAAAGAGTTATTCCCGTGAAGCTTTATCATGACAGTAATACTTTTCGATATTTGTCAGACACTCGCAAGAGGTGGCTGTGAAAAACTTTGATCGTATTTTCCTGGAATAGAACTTGGAACATCTTCCGGAGTAGCCCAACGCACTAACCACTGAGCAGCGGCATCCACTTCTTTCTATGCCTACAACTTTTCAGACTACCCCCATACTTGACATCAACTAATTATAAATCTGTTCCCGTACTGACTAAAACTACAAGAATCTACGAAATTTTAAAAACTGTGATTCCCGTACGTTATAGTTTCGTAGAAGAGAGAGTTCAGGAGAGAGTAAGAAATTTCCCGCTGCTGCAAATTTTAGTCCAAGAAATTCATTTGGGTAGATTTATGACTTCTGTCAAATCGTTGTATTCTTGTTTGGTGGCAAAATAATTGGAACAAAAAAACGTAAAAAATGCTACAATCTGTCTGGAGTGGATGACAGTATGATACCCTTTTCCTTTTCTATACACACAGCTAATTCTTTCACCGATATATGTACATATGTTCCTACTTGCTTCAGAATTTTTTTTTTTTGAAGTATTTTCTCAATAAGTGGGCGTGGTAGCGGATTTAAAATTAAGGCCCAAAAACTGGTGACACACAGACGGACAGACGGACGGACATGGCTTAACCGAATCGACTATTGATACTGTTTTATACATTAGTAGGTCTGTCTATGTTACGTATAAAGAGTGACGTCTAAAAAGTGTGATGTTTTCTTATTCCACCCGTTCCCGTACATTACTTCAAATTTGTCTTTCTCTGAGAGAATTTTACCCCCACTCTTAGAAATTTCACAAGCCGCAAATTTGAGTGCAAAAAATACGGGAACAGACCTAATGTTGACACAAATTTCCATGACATCTTCTCTCAGTACTTCCAACTTGATTGAATCTAATTCAAACATTTGTAAGTAATAAAAAATTCAATCAATTACCCTCTTAGAGTGCAAAGTCCCAACATAAGGCAACGCATGTTTACGTACTGCGTCCCCATAAATGACCCCACATAAACAATTTGATAAACAATAAATCGCTCTCTACATTCCGCGACGGACCGACCTTGACTCTGTCAATATTTTTTTTATTTTTTAACGCAATTCCACATTTTATCTGTGTGTTTACCAGATGAATCCAAATAAATTAATCGATTATCACTCAATTAGCCGGTGTGGCCACTTAAGTTGTGTTAGACTCTCCTCAATGAGCTATTTTTATAGCACTTTAGAGATTAGCTATAGTTCCGTACCGGGTGGGAGTGAAGATGGCGCCAGCAGCGTTCTCTGATTATTATACGCAAATGCAGCTAAATTGTGATTTATATTTTCATCGCCTGCTTTTATTTTTTGGGATGCAGTTCATATAAATTGCAGGCGGGCTCTTCTCCTGACAAGTCATACAAAATATTTCATTTTTGGCCCGCTTCCAAGTAGTTTTATAGAGGAAAGTGATCCAACAAAAATATTTTGTGTTATTTTTGCATGTTTTGTTGAGGGAAATGGAAACAAAAACACCAACAGAAAAAAAACAAAAACACATCTCATGTGTCTTATTTAAAGGAGCCTCTGCCAAAATGCCAACAGACGATGTAATTCATGGACTGGCGATTATTTGGCTAATTTCTCGTTAGCTCTCTGGAGCGGTAGATTTGTGTACTTACACTCTGGTATTAGGTTCTTCAAATAGATAGGTTAATGGGAGACACATCACATGGTGTGCTGTTGTTTTATGTGTTCGAAATGAGGTTGTGGCGGCGGAGAATGATTCACAAGCTATTTGAGATGTGTTTTTAAAAAGGTGTTTGGGAACTCGTCAGCTTTTTATTTCGGGGATAGTTAGGCAGGAGATGCTTAAGTCATGCCGATTCGAAGGCCATGGTGTAAACACTCACCGCACAGATGAGTATTGCATCGTCACTCTATTCACAGATGGTTGTGTTGCTTGAACCTATAATCGACTTTCTGCCATCTTCTAAGGCACGCAAAGTTCTTGACTGCTCTTCAATATGCTTACTTCAATTCGATTCCACACGGCTACCTTCTTTCCTTTGCGGTCCCGGGCACGCTGCTTCCAATCGCGCCTCCATGACCTCAACACAGAGTTCTTTTTCCATTCGACGCAGTTTTTTCATATGATACCACAGAGTGTTATGTCCCGTAAAGGATCCCCACAAACATGGAGAGGAATCGTCTGTCAGTACGTATAAATCCCTCAGTGTTTGCTTTATTAGAGTTGTCTTGCAATGTTTCAAGTTTCCATAGAATTCCACTTTAAGATCAACTCTCTTGTGGCTATATTCCCTGCTTCAAGCATGGGAATGCAGGGTGGGATGCTTATAGAGAAATCAGTTTATTCTAGTGAACCTGACAAAGCTTTCCTTGCTTATTCATTGCTTTTTTATAGCCCAGAACACCCTCATGTCCAGGAACCCAACAGCGAAGATCTTTGTGCTGTGTTTCAAGAACCTTGAGCTCTTTGGTACAGCACTTGGACTTTAGGCTATCGATAAAGAAGGCGTGTAATACCACGCCAGACTCACGGGCGGTCACTACCAAGACCTCCGCTTGGAAAACACTGCCGTGTTCTCTGGATTCAGAGAAGATTCCAGTACATATTGCTATGGATTCGGCATTCGAAATGTAGCTGTTTTGTCA
Organism: Chalcosyrphus nemorum; assembly: GCA_949716465.1. NCBI lineage: Eukaryota > Metazoa > Arthropoda > Insecta > Diptera > Syrphidae > Chalcosyrphus > Chalcosyrphus nemorum. The sequence continues at coordinate 21,877,378 of OX454332.1, read as the reverse complement.
TTGTTCTCTGCCAGGGTAAACTGAGCTAAATGGCATTTCAAAGTCTAGGTATGGCGGCGTGATAAAGACTGTTCAGTGGGTACATGGCCAAAGAATCGATTAAGGATGTCCTGTGGCATTTGACTTCCAGATCGAGGTCTGACTGATTAATGATACCCAGTTTCTCCCAAATATTTTACTTCACGTACAGAAGGCTTTGTTCGAGTTCAATTCTCAGATAACTTGCGCTGTCAGAGATTCCGAAGGGAGTGTCCCCAACATATGGTGAATCGAACCGAGGATTCTTCCTTTTATTCGGAAATAAAACCAGTTCCGCTTTCTGGGGGTCAACGAGATGGCTGCTGTTCCTAGACCATCTATCAAGGGTCAACTTTGGAGCTTACGTCTTTGTAATATTGGCAACCCGACAAGCATAAGCCTCAGTTGGCTCTAGCGCTTTATAGTTAGCTCATTCTAGTTTGGAATATATCAAGATCCGTGTGCCTTTCAAACACAGACTTACCCATCCTAGTTTACCTCTCAAATACAAATTGATACTTTCTTTTGTCGCCCTGATTGAGTGTACTGCGTTCAAGGAGAAGGACTTATAACTGCCATAATAAAATCCCCAAATCAATATATTTATTGCAGCCATCTTTTCCACCACGTTACGCATACATGATAGATACTCTTATGAAATTCATTAATACGTTTCAGAACTATTCTGAAATTTATGATCTTTGTCTCGCCATAGATAGTAAAACTCACTGAACTATGAAAAAAAAACCAAAAAAATATCGATAAATCCCCAAAATCCTATCTCATTTTCATGGTCACATAAAAAAGGAAAATATAGCCTCGCAACATGAATCTCCTTTCACATCATCCATCCATTCGATTAGATAAAAATGTCTATGTCGAGTCGTCGAATACCCCTTGAACCCAAACACTTGGCGTTTCTGATGACAGCAAATCGATTTATTCACTCTGACCGATAAGAGCGGCAGCGGGAGCGGGGAATACCCCGATATACTTGTCACTTCATATTAAATGACCCCATCGATAGAATATGATAAACTCCCGGTACTTTAAAGTTCTGTTGGATTTTTTTTTTAGTAGTGTCGATAGTCGACTGAACTACATCAATTTGCATGGGACACAGTACAGATGTTTTAGTTGTGTGTGACGTTGTCCCCGTGCCGCTAGCACACGACATGAATACGTAATGCACTGAGGTCGGGGCGGCGCACATCTCTCCCCCAATCGATTTTTCAGTTTTTGTTTGATCGAAACTGATATTACAAAGAGCTACTGGGGGAGGATACAAAATATGCAAAGCGTTGCATAAAATTTAAATACGACTTCCAGATACATTTGTGCGAGCGTAAAAAAAACGTTTCAGTCGGGGGGAAATGTGCATTTTCCGTAGTGAGCTACATCATGGAACAACCCACTTGCTGTGGTCTATAATTCTATAACAATGATTGTTATTACAAGCGACAGGCTCTCCTCAAAGGACTACACATAGGGGATGAGGGGACGGCGGAGGTTACACATGCAGGAATTGATTAAAACCAAACTGTAATTAAATTCGGAATGTACGCTTTTATGTTCCATTCGTGGGGTTACAATTAAATTCGAAATGGAGATGATAAGGGATTGTACATTTAAGAGAGTCCTGGTTGTCCTGGTTGGGTTTTTTAAAAGAACCCCTGGAACGTGTTGCAATGACAATAGAATAAATGAAAAATATATTCCTAAAGTCAGTTCGAAAAAACAAGTGCTTGTCATCGCCACTCGTTTGACAGGAAAGTGTATTCAAATTGATTTCCCTCATAATGTGTGATTATTTTGCAAATTTTTAGCATTTAATGCCGGCGAATGGGTAGCTAATGAATCGGAAAAAACATGATAATAATCGTGTAAGGTCATCAGTGTCAGGCGGAAGAGTTTTCGAACAACAGTTCCAACAGTTTCAAATGAATTATTCAAAAATTACGTGACTGCAATTCATTACTCGAATTTGTTATATGTCTGACTATGTAGCCTTCAAAGCGGTTAGTTAGATTACTCCAATGAATTGGCTTTAATGTCTATAAATGAAGCAATGCACTAAATTATATAGTTCCGATAAGACTGAAGCATAACCACCAACCATATAAAATGAAAGGCCATTTTGATTCATCAGACTCTAGAAACTTTTAAGGACTGAAAGACGTTCACTATCCACGCTTGTGCGGATCCTCACACTCTACGGTACTACTTAAAGAAACTGCGTCGTTCGGAGGAAGAATTATGCCATGAGGATGATATAGAAGACACTACCCACTTCCTCTGCCAGTGCCCTGGACTCCAACATACCAGGCACAAACTCCTTGGCAAGCATCTCTTTTAGGATCCAGGAGAACTCTTCAACGCGAACACCCACATGTTTTTGAACTTCATCAGATCATCAGGATGGTTTGGAAAACGAGTAAGTACAACCGTGGGTAGTTTGTTACAGACATTATTTGGGTTAAATGGACAAGGGGAACTTTTTTGAACCCTCCTATGGGTGGCACCATGGGTCAGTTCTGACCTGAGTGCGGCAGAGTTCTGACAAACCTAACCTAACCTAGATTCATCAGATTTTGCCTCTCTTCTACAGCAGGGACAAAAAGTATTGACTAAAACTGATAGATCAGATCCAGCCTAATATTAGGCCGACTGTAAAAAGTTTGAAGCAGTTTTCATATCAAAACCGACAAAACAGGAGCCACGAGCGCCTAAATTGTATCTCAGGTCCTTTGTCATGACAAATATGACGAAGATTGTTGTTTCATATACAGGACAATGTACGTTCTTTAGAGTTTTGGACATTCATGTCCATAGTAACACGACAAGTCCACTAAAGTTGCCATTTATAATCTGGTTTTAGAAATGAACATTTGATTCACCCTAACTTGGCCTTTGACAAGAGACAGCCTTTTTTTGAGACAGAATCACCAAAGAGCTGAACACTACCACACAGCGCCCAATGAAAGACTTAGTAGACAGTTTGTTGTTGATATCGGATGAGAACCAGTTCAAGAAATGGAAGATGCGGTTTTTGAAACAAGTATTCAAAGACAACAGACTAAAGTGGCAGTTGAAAGAAATACTCGAATTTGCATCACCATTTCCAGCAAGGATGATGTCATTGCCGAGATCAAAGCACTGCAAGTCATTAAGGTAACAAGAATCGATGGTAGCTTTTTTCGAGCAGCACCAAATAATTCTAATGGGCTCAATTGTTGAAAGAGCCTACGAGACCGAGAGTCTTTCGGATGACTGGAAGAAAGACAACCTTATGACTAAGGAAGCGGAGCAAAGCACACCTCTAAGACGCACTCGATGCCGAACAAGCAGACTTCCTCCTTGGATCATCTTGCATTGACCACATCAATACCCTGCGGACTTTGGGAAGATGACGATTCATTGATCTCATTTTGGTGTGCTCAGCATTCTCTCTCCATTGCGTGAAGCTTCTCCTTGTTGAGATGCTAACCAATTTTTGTCCTGAGTACGCCTTCACGTGCCGCTGCAGTATATAAATTGCAACTCATGCATCAGGGCTATTCCGTAGCTCAAGATCCATGTTTTTCAGCCAGTCTTCAAGGTGTTTTACAAACAGATTTAAGGTCCATTCACAGGTCAGCAATCGGTGAATAGGCGATCTGTGAACAAACCATTTTTAGCGCATTTAAAGGCACAGTTGATAATTTTACTATACCCAAGGAAATTAGTTTGATTTATCTATCCATTAATGCAAAAGAAATTGAATTTTAATTTGTTTCTGCAAAGAAATTAGCAATTCGCTGATTTTCTCACAAATAGGCGAATGCTTCTTGTGAACTGTCAAATTTTATTCACGTTCTACAGAGGTGGAACGTAATAACAATCGCGGGTGTTAAACCTCACAGTTCTTCCTATTCTACCCGAAAAGGAGAATCTCAACACGCCTCTTGCTGCATGTAGCACTCTTAATGAAATAAAATTCGATCAACGATACTCGCAGGTTGTCGAACTGTACCACTTGGGTCAGAAATATGTCCGCGATACATCTGCAAAAATAGCAATTCTTTTTCATTTATCTGTTCAAAGCTTCAACAAGAGGTACAATAAGGAATGTCAAGCTTGGTCGCATGGTCTCCTACTGGCTAATAGTCTGTGATGATCGATCGTCGTTAATAAGCACAACTTTTCCAACAGCGCCGCCGAAAACTATCTCTCCATCTATAACAAGCAAGAATTTGCCATCTCCCCAACTGCTGTACCTTCATTTCAGAGTCCTTCCCAAGAGCAGCTTTACTTAGATTCTACTTGTTGCCAGCAGGATGGATCTATAAGTCACACGAAATGTGCCCTCTAGAACGATACACTTCCTGTTACCTTTACGAGACCTTATTTGGTCGCCCAGTCATTCTAGTTAACGCTGCAAAAATCTTTTTAAATTTCCTAGAACAACTAAGCCATTTAAGTTCCCCTATGGGTTGTGATGAGCTCATTAGGATGACAATACAAGAGAAGCGATTTAGTCACAGTGATGGAGAAATCACAATCACTGTCTGTATTGTCAATTTTCTGGAAGTCACAATAGGTATGTAGAACGTTGGACAAGACAAAACCTGATGAGTAGGTACCTAGGTAAGAAAGGAGCATCAGTTTTGATGGTTGGATGTGTTTTAGGTGGAATTGTCGCAGACAGAGTCCACTGGCAAGTTGATAAGCGTGAGCGATATATGGCCGCCTAAATGCTATCGCTACTACTACGGTGAATGCATTATAAGTGTGGATTCAGGCTTACTGCGAGCGACATATAGAACTATGGTGATTGTGTGAAGGATGGTCGGAAGAAGTAAGACTTCACAACATATTGTCTCCTTGGAGTGGAGGAGATTTGGAGAAACGCAATCACAGTTTATTTTCACTGTGATTGAAATATAGCAATCGCAGTCACAAATTTGTTCTGGACTCATTTTTATGACGACACCAGCCAACCTACTCAAGCTAATTCTGCAAAACAATATGGGTCTATGGCAAATGATTCAAGTTCTTGAACTCAAAAAAGGACGGCATTTGTCAGTACTCATCTCATACCCAATTATGTTCTGCCCTACTTGGGCTGGTAGTTACCATGAAAAATTTCTGTTTCCATAGAATTTCCGCATTTTCCTTGAATCCCCAAAACTGAACCCCACTTTGAACTCTTTTCTTTCGCATTTTTCCTGTCTGTTGCTTACGACAAGGTCTAGGTATTCGCAATTACGAATCTGGAAATTTGTCAAGTACAACGAATTGAAAAATGCCTCCACCCACATATGGTTGGCCTCTAAAAATATGCTCTCCCCTCCCCCCTACTCAAAATCAATGTTCCGCCATCTGGTTATTTGCATGTTTCTCAAAGGATATCCGAAAAAAAAGAGAAATATTTTTTGAACGTTTATCTAAAAATACTTTGGCAACAAACAGAGATTTAGTAAAATGTAAATTATTCCGCAAATCGATTTGTGTGTTTATTTTCACGAAACACGGCACATAGAAAAGAAAAAAAAACAAATGTTACTCTTCTGTTAATCTTATGTCGTGTCTTTCAAACGAAACGATTATATGTACCCTCAAGCGGGAGAGGAAGAGAAGAATCCTTATTCGCTTTGTACGACACGTCAAGCTGAAATGTGTTAAACTGTCATAAAATCCCAAAAGTCAAAAGTCGTACTCGTAAATTGATTTATTTGCCCCAAAAGATGATACAAGTCACGCAGTCTAACGAAGAAAAATGTATCTATACTCGCAAATAGACGAAAAGTCGCCGTCGTGGTCGATTGTGTCGTAAAGGTGAACTTTAAATGAGTCCACGACTCATTTTCCTCTTTCGCTGACTCACTTTGCTTTATTATTTTGCTTTGGCTTTGACTTTGGATTTTTATTTTATTTTGATTTGATTTTATCAAAGTCCATTTGTCAATTTTTTTGGGCGAAATTTAATGCGAACGCTGGCGAAAGTATTAATCATAACGAATGAGGTAACAGAAAACGTAGAGGCTAATTGCATTATAAATTGTATCCGACGATTTGACTAGAGTTGAACCTTTTCGGGGGATGAATTATGATCGTTCCACCTCATTTGACCTACACTGTGTCATAAAGATAAACGCGGAACGATGGCATGTAGTAGCGTGGAAATATTAAATTAAGTATTTTTATTTTTTTTTGCCTGAGAACCATTGATGGATTTATTGTACACGATTACGAGTGGTTGGTTGAGTTGTTCCTTATTTACAGTTGGTTGTTGTATGAGTAATTTTTGATAGATGGGAAGATAGTTCCATTTGGAGCTCAAGGACTTTCGGAAGAGAACTCAATTTGGGGAGGAACTGGGCAAATTTGGCGAGGCTCGCAACTTGAAATTGATTTGATTCCCACACCACCAGCCTTAAGAAATTTGTTCTTTAAAAGTGTTTATGAGTTCTGGCAACTTCGCGATTGTTGACAGTTTCTCGATGTTTTTATTTTTCACCTGCATAACATTATATTTAGAAGATTACCACATCAACTGGCAGTCAACCAAATCGACCGCAGCTAGTCATGCCTCCAGATGTTTGTACTCAACGAGTAGACGACATAGACAACAATCACTACCAAGGTACGAATGCGATCATTTTAGGTATAACAGCAAAGAAAGATGATTGGGAAGATATGCTGCTACAAGATAGCCTTTACCGTGTGCGTGTTTCGAGCATCAAGCGACGAAGACTACTGCGAAAACTGACAAAACGCAATGCGAAGTTCCGAAACTGATGTCGCGAGTGTCTTGTCAGTATAACCAACAGTTTGACGAAGAACAGCGCCAAGTTCATGCACAATAAACATTATGCAAAGCAAGACTGCAAAAAAAGGACGAGAGCTGTTCGCGAGGCCTTCTATAAAACACTATGACACTTATGGAGGCATCTTCCTTCTTAACATTTTGTCAGCCGCTATATGGGATCGCCTGAAACCTTTTGTCGAAAATCTGATAGACCCTTATCAGTTAGCAAAATATTCGAGGAGACTCAACCTCAAATCGAGTCTGTTTTCAGGCTGCATATAACAGAACTTATAGAGAGTCCCGAGACTACCTTAACAATCGAATGGATGCTATCATTCAGTGTACCCAATGTTTCATTTCCAGCCAAGTGTCAAAAGAGTAAAAAGAGACGAAGCAGATGACATTTATCAGTCCAAACATATGTATGTACGTAACTGCTAATCAGCACCGCATAATCTAACGAAATATGTTGTGGCATTCTTTTATAGTTTCAAAATGCCTGAATAGAGCAACTGTTGCTAGAGGAGTCCTCTTGGCCAACAGTTAGAGTGGTTTTCATAGCTACATATGTAAAACTGGTAAAGATGGTACTGCTCTCTCGCCGAGAGTTTCAAACCCAGAAGTCTGGCTTTCTTCTCGTGCGCAGAATTGCAATTCGGATACATCCTCTTCAAGAAACGGACGCAAGCTGCAGGGGGTAACCGCATTACCTGGTGACCTGGTGAATAAAGCGTTCAGAAGTGATTTGCAGATGCATACTTGCAAGTTTTGATGTATTTACCACGAAGCCCGGAGCCCTAACAGCTGCTTGACTGTCTTTATAGCCAGTTATCGCTTTGCTATTTGCAGCAGAATGAGATTGAGCATATCGGAGTCGCGCTCCACTCTAATAGATCCCGGGACCAATGAGTCTTCTTACTCTATTTGACAGATCTAACCTGATTTGAACGTCTCTGCGGCTAGGCTATCTACTCCCACAGCTTTATTCGGCTTAAGCCTCACCCTCAATTCATTGGGGTGCGTGGATCTCTGTTCAATTTTTAGAAATGCTACTCTGACACCAGGCCCCTTAACAGTCTGGCAAAATGCGATTCTTTTAAAGTATATTATTTTTTCAAACGTCATACTTGATGTCTTTCAATTTCTTTAACTTCTTTTCAACAATTCTGGATGGAACCAGACATGAAGTCATTTACTAGGTGTATTTAGTAATTTTCCATAGACGCATAAAGCCATCGACTGATAAGACTATCTGTCTTTTATGGTGTAAAGGTGGATCGATTTGTTGGTTGATTTGTTGAACAAAATATCTACACTCTGTGTCATTATATGAAAGTACTCGGTGATTTGTATAGTATTATTTGACGCATGGGTAGGAGGACAAAGATCAAAAGTGACACTTCAAGAAGTTATTGAATCGTAATTAAAACAGTACTAGCTGCAAGTGTACTCAGGCAATGGGAACAAAAACTACATGTACGTTTTACATATTTGATGTCAGAATCGAAATTAAGAGGTCCAATTTGTCCAGTCGAAATGTCTAAAACAAATTCATCTAAGGAAGGTTAAATTGCGTTGCATACCAATTACCACTTTGTTGCGCCTTTGTGATACCTACTATTGGAACCACAGCCAGGAGATCCCAGAAAAAGGATAGGTCGCCCAACCCCTTTATTAACCGATTCCTTCTGAGATGTTTAAGTAGAATACCTACTCGTTCTCGGCAAGACATAAAAAAGAACTAATCCTAAAGGGCCTTACCAACAACGAATCACTAGTCATGACTTAAAAAAGTTGTCGAATTATATATTAATAGACACCTAAGTCCAAAGTGTACCACCATTTTTTTAATAGTCAGCTCTTACTTAAACTTCACTCTTTCAAGGAAACTGCTACATTTTCAATGAATCTGCTAGAAAACATTGGTTTGAAGATGAGATAAGATCGTTTTCTTGGTTTGTGCATATGAAATCGTGATGCCATTGCACTGTATGAGGTTAATACTGTTTCTTAGTACCCTTTTTCCTTTCTCAATGGAATGTGAGCTCTTTTAAGAACTCAAATATAGTAGTTGCTCAAATAGTAGTTAAACATGGTTTTCTATACATTAAAATTTAGCTGTAGAGCTGGTTGTTAGTAAGGTCCAAAGAGTTATTATCGTTATTATCCTTGCAGTCGCGGTAGAAAGTGTTGTAGGCAATACTAAGCTTTTGGCCCCTGATCATGGGTACAATTTTGACAATATCTTCTCTTTATATGCTTAGAAGCTGGTTTGATTTTGGCCTTTGCAGCTGGATAATAGGCGTGTTTTTTTCGTATTCTATATAGGCTTAAAATATATTTTCCATATTAAATACTCTAACAACTCAACCTATATAGAATAACGAAATCTGGATAATTATCGAGCCTTATTTCCTTAGCCGCAATAAAAACTGTGCTCCCAAATTAAAAAGCACAAAAAAATAAATTAAGAAAAAATGTGTTTTGAAGAGAAAATGTAAGTAGAACAAGATACACCATTTATTTACGATTTTATTGTCATTAGAAAACGAAAAACATGGGCAAAGGAGGTGTTGGGGTTACTGAAATCAAAATTATTAAATGTCAGTACAAAGTGCTTCCAAACTGCGATACTGAAATTCCTTAGCCCCAATAGGCGTTTTTTGGCTAATACTTTTTTTACGCCTATATAGGATACGAAAAAAACACGCCTAATGTAATACAGCTAATAAATATTCCCCAAACTAGAATATGACGACCTAGACTGTGTGAAAAATATTATCCTGCAATTAAAATTTTTGACCACTTATTGAGCAAATCGACCTATTCTTCGGGAATAACAATCACAATTTTTTTGTATAGACAATTGAGAGTAAAATCTGTACGTATTGGTTGGCTATTAGACGTGGCTGTTATTTTATAAATGAATTGAAGAATAGTATTTAATAAATAAGCCAAGCACTCATTACAAGAATTTCAGAGTTAAATGACACTTAATCGTTCAGTCGTAAAGGCTTAACTATTATTGCATAAAGTGTGCTAAAGCTACTATCATAATTGAATAAACTTTCAGTCCGCTTGCTGTGCCGTGTTTTTTTCAAAAGTGTATAGCCACTTTTTCACACAAAGCAAAAACAAAACGAAAAGTGAAGATAAATTAGTCAGTAACAAAAAGTGAACATAAAGTGTGGAGAAGGTCGAATCATAGATGGCGTAGATTAAAAAGACTAAAATTTTATACAACAATTTATTCGTTAATAGTTGTTGTCTACAGTTAAAATCTATGCCATCTATGATCGAATGTCATTTTAAAGATAAAAATGAGAAGTGAGTATAAAAGTGAGTATGAACGTTTTATTAAGAGGTGGCTAAACACTTTTCAATAAAACACAGCTAATGTTAGTCATAATTTAGTAATCACGACCGTATGTCATTTTCTCACACTAAGTACACTGTCAGAGATCCATAGTAAGTCCCGAATGAAGTCTTACGCTCTTTACGTAAGGAGAGCATAAGGCTACCAATGCATCACATCAATCAGCTGGTTGTCAAGGGTAATGACAGTTTTTCTACATTCTCTCTCTGCTTTCACCAATGAAAATGCGTCAATATGTGAATGTGCGAACATGTATTGTATGAATTAATGTGTCTAATGTAAACGGATGGAAAAAGTTATCCATTCGTTGGTTATTGGCCGCCTCCCATAAGAATGTGTGTATTCTATCGAGCTGTCAATTCAAAAACAACGGATCGACGGATTCTAATTTAAGAACATCACTTAATCTAAGAGATATTTAAAAAGCTATGACTAAACGTGCTGTCATTTTGACAGTTCTTTGTGTGAATAATTATTTCGTGCTTCAATCACTCTGCATAACGCAAAGTCAAGAACGTAAAGTGCCCACTGACCAAAGTGTAACGATTGTCCCTTCACTATGTTGAACATTTTGTGAGAAGATCTTGATTTCGTATAAGATCCAGGTGATGCCGGCACTTAAGCCAATAGACAAAGGCTTCAGTCGAGAAAATTTTCCAATTTTCCAAGAGTAAAGCACATCCAAAAGAGACTCATGACTAAGTATAAATTAAACACACAAAGATGCGCTGCTTGGCGTTGACTTCAAGTTGGTGGTATAATTGGTCCTTTTTGTCAAAAATTTTGTTCCAGTCTATAGCCAACGTAACGTATCTACTCTTTTTCGAAACTATTGTAACTCAATACTGTTTGGAAAACATTTTCATAGTTTTTAAAAACCTCTTGGCTCTTCAAAAACACACAAAGCTTAGTGGGTGGCAATGCTGTAGTAAGGAGTATTAATTCGTTACTAAATGCGTGCCTTTTGAACTCTAGTGGGGGCATTATCAAAGAAAAACCGAATTGCTACTATCATCGCACCGAGCAAAGGTTGGGCCTGATTGCCCAATTATTTGGACTTCCTTTTTGAAAAAAAGTACTACAAAGCGTTAAAAGAATCTGACTTAGTTATAATCTTGCATCTAACCGCTATAATTGGTATTTCATGTGACTTACGATATTGCGTGATTCCCCCTATTCGAGTGCATCTTCCTGCAATTATGTTAGCTTCATGCTGAGAGAGTAAAATAGTTTTAACACGTTTGAATCCCTCGTATCTATAATGTGATCTCCCACACGATGCTTATAACTAAACACTTAATTATTACAAGTTGGCCTTGAATTAGATATAATTTAAGGTTTAGCCATATTAGAGTGCTGATTTACGACAGATAATGCGACAAGTGTAATAGTTCCTCCCTCAAACTATTAAAAGTTATCTTACAAAGGCAATCTTGATCCAAAGTTCCCCCGACATAATGACGGCTTTTATAATCTCGATTTCATCTCGAATATTTTCATGGTCACAAGCAAAACCTTAAACCAGTTCAAAATTACACAATTGTTCGCCATTATCGCTCTTTAAAAAGAAATTTATAAAAAAAAAACGCAAATAAACAACTTTCAACGTAAAACCAGTTTCGAAGAGAAGCTCCAACTGAAATTGAATATCTCGCCCGTCAGCATTTAATGAGAATGCAAACAGTCAGCCTGTGATCCGATCAATCAATTTCTATTTGCATGCAATTATATCATCAGTTAAGCATTTTATTGATAAGAAACACACATTTTCCGGTCGCAATTTGAAAATAAATTCGAAGTTTTATTACTCACTCAAGTGGCACAGAGAGAAATTCCACGTCGATAAGCCGCCGTCAAAGTCACTGATTCATCTGAAACCAACGGCGGCAACATGACATCATGACTAAGCTTGACTCCAACAAAGGCATCTCTTCTTTTTTTTGCGAACCAAAAAAGGAATAAAAAGTGAAAGTCTAAAAATTCCATGTGACACAACAATACAACTTAGGAGGCACTTGAGTTTTCTATTTTCTGCACAGAGCATCAGGAGATACATTGATACTCTGCATTCCACTCCTTCGTCGTCGACTCTATCTAACTGGTTTGTCGAATCAAAGCCATGACCTCCGTTAAGGCATCACGCATCCTAAACATTCAACACAAAGAGTTTTGTATCTATTGTTGAGATAGGTTGCTCTACAGATGCATACTGAGTTTCACTTTAAATATAAAAAAAACAAGTTTTTTAGGTTGACATATGCCTGGCAGCAGATCGTGGGTGTGGACACATGTTGTGTGAGGTTTCAATTAAAAACTAAAAAACAGCAGATAGAATTGTTCATACAGAAAGTGAACTTCTGAAGTTGGTTTTTGTAGCGAAAACTTTCTCCACCAATAGACCAACTCCCAATGAGTTTTTTCTTTTAACAAAATTAATTAAAATCAACTACACGCTTTTCAAACAAAAAGGACACCTTCACGGAGAGAGGGAGAGCATATTTCTACCTCTCGGTCGCATGGGGACCGGATATTTTAGTGATATTTCGTAAAACGCAAAAAAATATTTTTCACAGAATGTAAAGTTGCGAGCAGTTTTGGTGGCAGAGTGTGTATGTGACTATTTTATAGTCGTCTCCGGGGCAACACACGAAACTACACATTACACAGAATGAGGTAACCATACTTGCTTCAACAATTTACTTAAAGAGTTTTTAAAATGTGACATAATAACTAGTAGCGGCTTGGTAGTGAATTATTACCAATTGCACTTCTGTTGATGGGGGCCTGTTTTTTGTTTTAACGATGGGGTGTGCTAAAGCTAATGGGTTTGAACGAAATGTGAACAGATGAGGCTTGCCAACTACACCTGAGAGACAGGTGTTTGTTTCTCTGTCGTCATGCGGTGATAGGCGTTATTTGGAAATCAATTTTTTGTGTCCACATTCGCTTATGTTTATATTGTTCTGCTTTGAATACTAAAGCATACTATCCCCCACTTAAGTACCTACTGTAGTCTCTAATAGGATTTGGTGACTTAAGCCGAGATGAGCTCTAGAAATTTCACGAGTTCTTCGACTCTCATTCGCTTAAGGTCATTGCTCTCTACTCTACTTATCATAGTCATGAACTATGATTTTGGTTTCGTTTTTTTTCTGTTTCCTTCCTTAACCCGAGACTGCATGAAGAAGCGCTTCTTGCATTCCGCAGATGGCTTAGAACGAGATAGTGGGGGTAGGTGAAATTACTCCTATTGAGGTCAAAGAAAGCTACAGCCCCCACCCATACCCATTAAGTCAGTGTGTAAATGATAAAATGAGATCACAATACACGTACGTCCAGGCCATCAACTCCGATATTGATCCCAGCATCAACTGAAGCCGGGTTGAGTATAATTCGTCAAAGATCCAATTCTGTCTCGTGTTTCTGAAGCTGGAGATTAATGTAGCCAAACTACAAACTAATGAAACTGATATTGAGGAATCTTTAACCCAGACATCCGCTGGAATCACCAGATTTCCGAAGCTGCAAAAAGTGGTGCTAGGTGCGTTCCTTCAAGAGGTGTAAACGATTTTTCACTCTTGCAGACTTGGCTACTATCTATAAGACTTACTCTTATATTTGTCCGAAACTAGAATACAACTCACATATGTGAGTGGGAGCTCCCGCTTATTGCTTAAGCTTACGAGATCATGGTCACCATCAGGCCTTTCGATTGTGACCAAATCTCTTCGCTATTACGTACAGACTATGATTTGCAAAGATTTAAACCTAACCCTTTTTCCTTTTCCTACCAAATTCTCTGAATTCTCTATACGCTCTCCTTTCAATTCCATATCTGAGTTTACAACCTTGAGCCTACATGTCGACTGATCACGACTGCCAAAATCATGAACTGAGCCAGTAGCGCAACAATCGAGTTTGTAATGTTGTGCTTGCTTTACCTCCTCGTGGTGCTCCCCGGGAAACTGCATGTCTATATCCGTAGGCTTGAATTACAATTGCGAGTTGGTCTAGGGTCTAAGTCTAGACTTAGTAACCTGGGCCAGCAATCCGTGTTACCGAAGATTTAAAAGCTACGGAAACCGACACAATCCCTCGGATAAGGACTGATAACACGTTGACGACTTTTGACTATCGTACCCGGACTAAGATTAGTTTTTGGAACGTGAAGACGCTCCTTGACAGAGTGAAGGACCTATGAACGCCAGATTCCAACGTTGAATCCGTGCTGCTATATGGATTTAGTACTTGAAAAGTGACCGCCACTATCACTAGGAAGCTACAGACGGTCGTTAATAGGTGCCTACGCTATATCTTAATATCTAGCCAATTCGTACCGAACAGCTTTACACTGGATTAGTGACACTCTCCGAACGGGTGATAAGTTCATAGCTAACCAAGCGATTGCAATGGAAGCCGTGGGCTGAGGCACACTTTTTAGAAACCACACACGATGGCACGTAGGCGTTTTAAAGGCGCTGAGACTTGTGGGACTGTAGATCTTCGACCCTATTATTCTTTTCTTCGAAACAAATTTTGATTTCGGCTTAAAAATGTAATACTATCTCATAAATTTTAAGAAAAAACTATGATTCTTGTGAATTACAGCACATGCTTCCCATTGACAGTTGCTTTTGGCCCATAAAAACTGTCAGTGAAGAGTTATCATTGCGACAATTTCCCAGAGATAAAACCCCACTCGGTATAATTAACTCTAATTAAAATCTACCTCTTTATGGTTAATAATGTGACAACAAACTTAACTATCGCAACGCAAGCATTTTATGGATCCCGCTTTATGATCTTGTTTAAAAGTTTAACAGAAATTAGCTACTGTTCACGTAATCAGTTGGAAAGGTGTGTCATTTTCGTATGCCACTGTATCTAGACAAAACCTGTTTTGAAAGAATTTCTCCTATAATTAGTAACTTTTTCTTCTTTCGGTACCCATCACGGGGAACTTCTTCCGAACCTTTACTCCTCTTCTCCATCTAATCCAATGAACAAGGGCATACAAAAAAAAAAAAAAAAGCCATTAGTCTTTTTCTGAAAATAAATCAAAGCCAAGTTATGGGTTTTTTTTTTCTCTCTACGAAGACATGCAAATTTATTCCGCCAAAGTCCCAAACTAGCAACAAATATTTGTGCTTTTTTTGCGCCGGGTAAAACGTTATTACCCTCCGCGACGTGACTGGCATTCAAACAAATCGAACAAACTTCCCATACACACACGAAAAATGTCAGCGCGTTTCAATTAATCAATATTATGTCAAATCCATAAGTGAATAAGGTAACAGTGACCTTTTTTAGAAGGAAACAAACAAAAACAGAAAAAAACCGTCATGTTTACATGCATTAACACCTTACTAAACGTCAACCATGTTAGGGCACACAAGCAAACATATAATTAACGCCCTTTTCACGTTTAACCTTTGCGTCGCGTCTGGGTATGTTTTACATGCACACGCAATGTCTCGCGTACATGACTAGCATAAGATACGTGTAAACAGAGACAAAAAAATGACTGACATTTCCCGGTATCAGGTTGAAATTATTAATTTGATATTAGTTCGCGAAATGACAATCCGAAAAATATCAATAAATACGCGAAAATCTATGAAGTTGTGTATTTTTTATCACCAAAATGATAACAAGATAATTTCAAAGAATTTGTTTGGTTTTTTGTTTTATTTTTGGACACTTTTATTCGCCTGTTGTTTGGACTTGTTTCGTATTGAGTATTTGTATAGATTAAACCATAAAAAAAAAATCTGTTTTTGTTTTTGCAGACACTGCAGCCATAAATAGATGTTTACACATGGACATGGTTGCAAAGTGTAAACAAGGCTTAAGAGTCATTGCGAAAAGTTGTACAGTACGACTCAAAAGTCTGTGCGACTTGACGTAGAAGAAAGTGCATAAGCCTAGCACACAAAGCGGCGGCATAACAAAACAAACAATAGGGAAGGGTGAACCTTGTGACTCAACCTTAAAAGTACAAATGAAAGCGGATTTCCTTTAGTAAATCTGTTTTAAATTAGTTCATTCGAGTTCGATGGAATCATTAAAACTTGAAAGAAACAAACGACAAAAGCATTAAAGAGTAGAAAATGGAAATAATTAACAAAGAAGCACGCCAACATGAAATTGAAAACTTATAAACCACTTAAGTTGCACTTGGTTGTAAATGGAGATGGATCCAATTGTAAGTTGTGTTAATGACGCTCGATTTAATGAAACATTACACACGCTATATGTATGGCTATTGGCGGCACGAAATCTTGATTTTAAAAAAGGTTTTTGTAGTGAGCGTGAGCATGAGAATAGAAATTGTAATCACCTTGTAACGGGTGCAATGAAACTTATGAAAGATCTTCCAAAATTCATGAAATGCATAAGATAAATGCTCCAACAAGTTTTATGAATCAAAATCGATCAGCTATCTGCTATCTCTGTGGAAAGGTACAACTAAGTGGGGTATACTAAGTGCATTCTTGGGCACTTTGCGAATCAGGCCTACAGAAGTACTTGGGGTATTTTTGTATCTTACTAATTAGTCCAGTCCTGATGTAGGCGCAGAGGCATGGACTTTGACAAAATCGTATGAGGATGAGGATGCCCTTGGTTATTTTGAGGGAAAAGTTCTTCGAGCGATCTTTGGTCCTGTCTGCATAAACGGTAAGGAGAGAAGAAGATACAAGAACATCGACTTGGCCAGAAGAGTTTACACACAGCGACTAAGATGGCTGAGTCATGTAGAGTGGATGGAGCCGAACGTTCCAGATAAGAATGTCTTCGAATCCACTCCAGATGGACGGCGCAGTAGAGCACGACCTCGCGGTAGGTGGCACAGACAAGTGAAGGGGGACCTCAACCAACTTGGCATGCGCAATTAGAGGGAGCTGGTTCGTAACCCGGTTGGCTGGAGAGGTTTGTTGGTTGAGGCCCAGGTCCACATCGGACTGTAGCGCCACCTAAGTAAGTGATAAACTAGTTTAAATGCCCTTAATTTAGTTAGTACATAATTAGTTTTCATAGATACTCTTTCAACTATGATCGCACTATATAGAGGAAACTTATTCTGTTCATTAAATATGAATTAAACGTTTTTGACATAAAGTTTTTGATAAGAACATAAACATAATCAGAGAAGCACTCAAGACCCCATAAGTTGGCCTTAAAGTAAGTGTTGTCCCTTTCAAATTTTTTAATTAGAGTGTGTTCTCCTTCTTCGATTATTCTTATTTATGCGGCGTTATTCAGGGCAGCGAAGAAGTCGAGTGATAGGAAGAGAGAAATAAATATCAAAGGAGCTGAAATTTGAAGCTCAGAGAGTACTACGTTTGGAGGTCTAAATGTCTAAAGAGAACGATTTGTAGTTTACGAATTACTTACTTGTTTTGAGCATAGAACCCTGCACTCGACGACAGTGTTACCAGCTTTCTTTGCTGAAGCAAAACTATTCACAATGAAAGAAAACAACTAGAAAATTCTACATTTTTTCAATTTTAGAACTAATTTGCAATCTAACTTGGAAAAGTTGGAATGTTTAGTTTAGCAACGCCAACCTTGTGAACATTCTAATGAAGTTTAAAAAATTTCATTGGTCTCGACTTTATTTTAATGTATAAAAAAAAAAAAAAAAAATTAAATTATAGGTATTAAAAGGCAGAGAATTTTGTGGCGCACGTAACTGAATAATGAACCCGACGTCATCGCCTTTAAATTCTTTATCACTTTAATTTTTAAATGCATGAGTTGTTTTATATGGAATTCTAGAATTTTGAGATTTGATTTTAAGCGGATATTTGGATAATATTCGTCAGAAATTAAAGGTTAATGTTCACATACATAAAAGTTTTAGTACAAAAGAGCCCATATTGGTAAGTTGCCCGGGTACCCATTTGTCGAAACGGGCATTATGTACTTATAAATTGATAGCACTCGTTGACAAAGCTGCAGATCGTATAGAAGGAATGTGCAGGGACCAATAGGGATGCAGTCAATTGGAAGGTTATGTAGTTATCTAGGTAAGGCCGCTGTGAAAGAGAAGTTGAGAGCCGCAACGTACTGAGCAATCTGATAAGAAAAAGGATTAATAACTCAAAACTATGCAGAGGCTATGGGGACACAGATGTAGGAGAAAACACATCCCATCTCCTTCACGATTGCACAATCCTTGGTGAAAGTTCCTACAATGACTTTACCGAACTGGAAAGGAAGTAACCCGATTGAATCCACTCGAAATCTTGCACAACAATTGGAGCTGCGTCCATCCAATTTATGGAAGATTTTGAGGAAATAGGTATCTTGGCTTATGAGCCTACAAGATCCAAGAAGCAAGACTTGAAGCCCCTTGTGGTATGGACTACATGAATCCATTCATTTGCCGTTGAGAAACATTCACTAAAAGCGAGCCTTTCGAATCACTCGAAATATTCACTGCCTTTTTCAAAATACATACATACAGTGCCAGGCAACGAAGTGTAAGGATAGATAATCATTTTTTTGGAATGAATGTGAATAGCTCGTTTCAGATTCATTTTATGAGAGACAATAAATATGTGAGCCCAGCAAATACTTCTTGTGAAGGAATACGAATGTGTGTGAATGCGCGAAAAGCAGTGAATATTTCGAATGGCCTACAAAACCGTATTGACCGAAAACCAAATTATAATTGATCCTCAAAGCCTTAAGGTATGTCCAAAAAGTTACTGTTTGGTGTTCCCTAGGGACTTGCTCCATAAATGACCGTCAAAATTGATGTTGCCCAAAGCTTTGCGGTCAATGGATCCGTGATACCTGCTTCTTTTTGGTACTGTGGAGTTTGCCTTGCTTCGACACGTAGGTTGCTTTCCAGTGTGTGAAACCAGCGAACAGCAAAAATGTCACACCGATTCTGAGCAGGGAGCGACAAATTATGCAAACTCCGATGACAACATGAGGATACGCCCAAATGCTGAGACTTGCTGAGGAGTCAAGTCGTTACAGACCACCGACAAAATCCTAGGCTTCGTTTTGCTGCACTAGGATAGACTACCGGCCATTCGTGGAGGAACGAAGGAAGTTCTGTGTATCCAGATGTCCGACACCAAACATCCCGGTTAGTGTACATCGTAGCTGAATCTTGGAACCGAATAGGCTATCAACTTCGCGAGTGTAGACATTGGTAAGGCGTACATTACGTCCAAAGGTACATAGTCACTAATCTCCTGGAGATGGTGGTCTACAAAAGAAATGCTAAAGAGAGGAAGATATCAGAGCAACTGCAAACACGATTTCTGAAGGCTCTCCACGTAAGTAGTTCTGGATCAAATACCTCGTTTTTCTTTGGATACTGTCTCAACTGCCATACCCACCAAGTTTTCAACCAGACTATAGGTACCTAAATGGTTGGAAGGGAACCAAGCAAAACTAACCAGAGTATCCACCTGGATCCCAAATTAGATCGAAGAACCAACATCTTTCCATTAAAACCTTTATCCGTCAACTCCAAAACAGAGAGCCAAGGACATAAAATTTTGCACAACTACAGCACACGGGATTGATAACAAATTTACCTTTCATCATTAGTTTTTGAAGCACCCTATATCCGCATTATAGGGTGCTTCAAAAGCCACATTATTGTTATTTTGTTCTTAAGCGACAAAGCGCTGATTTAAGCGATATTTATATTTTGATGCCCGCTCAAAGTACCTGACTTATGACTTTAGGGTATAAAGGCTCATTCTACATTCATATATAAAGCTTTTACTCTCACATTATATGAGCAATTATTCCGTTCAAAAATAAAAACCCATTAAAGGCAACCATTACACTTGTAATCCTGAGTACATGCCTGGACTTTTTATCGACAATTTTTATGGAAAAAGAACCCATCAAGGCGCCCCATTCATTGCCAATAGAGTATATAATTTCCCTCACCCATTTCCAAGTACTACATTGCGTATGTAGACACTTATACTCAAGGACCAAAAGGAAGAAAAAAAAAAACTCATTTCAGACTATAATCC
Organism: Chalcosyrphus nemorum; assembly: GCA_949716465.1. Classification (NCBI taxonomy): domain Eukaryota; kingdom Metazoa; phylum Arthropoda; class Insecta; order Diptera; family Syrphidae; genus Chalcosyrphus; species Chalcosyrphus nemorum. The sequence goes on along the minus strand of OX454332.1, from coordinate 21,857,181 downwards.
ACTTCAACAAGCGTAACTCGAGTACTTACCTTTCATTCAAGACGTCGAAATCCCTTTAATCCCGAATAAAAACGAATTTTTATTCAGAGTTGTGCCTCTCTCTGTGTGTGTCTGCTTCTTGAACGAAATCGATGAAAAGTTTAAGGATTTCAGGTACTAGGTGTACCCCCCAACCAAGACTAGAATTGTCAACATTTAATCCTCCGCATCACTTCAGAACAATTCACCATTCAATAAAGAAAAAATGAAAAAAAAAAACCCCAAAACACACTGTAAACGAAATTTTTGCACAATTTCCCATTCATTTTTATTCTACACACTAAATTTTGTGTACACTTTTTTCTTTCATTTCTATACACACACGCACACACACTCTCTCTAGGGGAGATTCCTTTTTTTTAAAACTTTATCTTGCCTTCCTTGCGCAAGGAACAAAATAATAAATATTTTCACTCAGAAGTACAGAAAGGAACAGAGTGCAAAATATACGAGGAGGAGGACACGCACAACACAAAACAGAGAGAAAACTTTGCACCCACACACCGCCACACCGGTACCCGATAAAGAGAGAGGAATAAAGATTTTAGCAAGCGATCCAAGGATGTTTAAAATCCTTGATCCTACGCACGCACTTTCCTCTCAGTTAACTGCGTAAATAAGGACAGTTTTTTTTTCACAAACAGATGGTAGAGCAGCCTCCAATGAAAGGAAACTATGTCACACGAAAGAGGAGAACAAGCCAAGAGATGAATCAAAACAAAAACCCCGAAAGAGAAAGAAGTGTTAACCACTGTTTTGTTCCAGTTTTCTGTTCTTTTTCACCCGATTTACCACACTTTTACTCGATATTTTTGTCTAGAAATGACCACACGACCAGCCGCAAAGCAAAAAAAAAAGCACCCGAAACCGTTCCAAAGGACAGAAAACGAAAGATAAAATGCAAAAAAGGGATTCTGGCTGGATTCACCCTTGGAATTATCTTAGCTTTCTCTCCTTGCACACTTGTTCGATGGCGAAGAAGAACCCGGCACACGATTGTCCGTAAAAAATTACATCACTCACAGAAGAAACCATAGGAAACAAAAAATACGTACGTTCTTCTTTTGTTCCTCTTTCGGCCTACATTTCGCACTCAAGTAAATTTTTGTTCCCCATTCTGTTCAAAAAGTTGCAACTTTTCGCTTTGATTTATCGAAATTTTCATTCAATTAACCACCGGGGAATGAAGGAAATTTATTTATTTTCTTCTTCTCTTTTACCATTCACTTCTTTCTATCTGTTTTCTGGCAAGAAACCCCAAAAATTGAAGTGCAACCGTCCGCGACACTACCAAACGGTTACACATATAAAACTCAACTGAACGAAGCGGATTTTCACTCAATGGAATTTTAAGGTGAAAAGAGCTTTTTCTGTTTCTTGCTGGCTGACTTGACTGATAAAAGACAAACAAAATGTACGCGAAGCGGAGAACCAAAAAGCTTTGAGTGATGGAACGAAGAACTTGCGCAGAAAGAAATGCAATCAACGGTATAGAACAAGAGCAATGCAACTCAAAGCAAAGCAAGCAGCACGCTGGCGATGGCGATTGAGTGAAATGTTTTGTGTGTGTGTGTATACGTGGAGAGGGGCCTGTGTTTATGCCGTTAAATTGATTTGGAGTGTTTTGATTTTTTGTTTACGTTCGCCACGTGAGCGTAACGAGTTTATGACTGTTCCGCGCTGTTGTTGTTGTTGTGTTGAGGAAGAGTTGAACTGATAAGCTTATCTCTGTGTGGGGAAAAAGAAATTTGTCTGGTGGCGGCGCGGCACTCAAAACAGAAATGAGTGGGATTTCTGATTGCAGGGATGGTATCGGTACGGTATGGAGCGTAGTCAATTTGTCTAAATGGCTATTATTCGTTTGATGTGTAAATCTGTGACTTAAATCGTGAATATTAAGTGGCGATTTGTCACATGTTATTCTGAATGACGTACACATAGCAATTCAGTTGAAAATAAATAGGTCTGCTCCCACATTGACTAAAACTACTTTTTTTTTTTTTAAATATGCCAAAGAGAGAGCTCCACGAGAGAGTAAGATATTTTCCCATGCTCCGAATTTTAGTCCAAGAAAATTCTTTGAGGAAATTTACGAGTTCTGTCAAATGATGTTATAGGTCCGTTCGCGTACTTTCTGCACTAAAATTCGTAGACTATCAAATTTCGAAGAGTGGGGTTTTTTTTCTCAGAGAGAACTAAAACTATGAAAAAGTAAACGAACGGATTGAACAAGGAAAGGTTAAAAATACACTGGTTAGACAGATTTGACAGTTTTCACAAACTAGGCCACAGAAATTTCTTGCACTAAAATTCGTAGCATGGGGAAATTTTTTACTCTCTCGTGAGCGCTCTCTTCTGCGAAAAACTACGAAAATTCTCCGTACGCGAACAGCCTTTCGTAAAAATTCGTAAATTTTAGTAAAATTCCGCTGCTTTAGCAGGGTACGAGAACGGACCTATTCTTTGAGGAAATGTACGGGTCAAATAGTTTGAAGTAAAGAAATACAAAGAAAGAGTGACATCTGTCTCTAGAGACTCTGGGAACATTTCTAGCCCTTAAAGGTGGTTCCAACAACGTGAACGCTGAAGCAATCTCGGACAGTCTACGCAAGGCACAATTAAACATTGGCTTCTGTAACAGGTACTCGAGTGTCAAACGTTGGGAATTACAAAGTACCCAGAACAAGTTCAACAAAAAAACGTCGTCTCTGCCCTAATATGGCTTCTTGTAGTGCGTGAGATATGTATATCGTTGGCAAAAGGATTACTGTCTATGTAGACACCCAGGCAGTCGTTTAAGCTCTAAACTCTGTTGGAAATAGATTGAAGCTTGTGAGCACCTGTGAATCAAACGGAAACGATATATCCTACTGCTACTGGTTGAAAGAAAACGAAAAGGGCCACGAGGTTGCAAGCAAAAAGGTCGACCTGTATGCATCATCGGCTCTTCCTTGTGCTGTAATGCAGTCTTAAACAAACACGCCTACAAGCTCTCTCGTTCGTTTTTGAGCTGTCATAAAGTGTCAGTGTAGAAGTGAATCTAAAAATGCATCCTCATTCAAGATTAATCTGGGGGAGATGTTGACGAGAAAGGTGTTAAAATTTAGCCATGGGGAAACCAAAGTCTTTTCTTGATTACTATGAGGTAGCTCAACAGCTAACTGGCTGGCGGCTAATGCAGTATCAGTATCGAATATTGTCATATACAACGACAGCCATGCCCATGATCCCTCGGATCCAGTACAACGAGACCCAACGCAGTGAAGGACTGTTGCGAATCTCTGAACGAGATAGTTCGACAGTAAAACCACACCCTCTGCTGGGTGCCGAGTCACTGTAACATACCAGGCAAAAGGCACCTCAGGTCTAAACGTCACCGACATCAAGGCGCCAACGTCCTATGCTAAATACCTTGTCCATGCCGATGCGGTGAGAGGCGGCTCTGGCCACGCTATATAAAACCAGTTCCATCCTACTTCTGAAACACAAGAGAGGAACCCTTTCCAAAATCGTAAACACCCTCACCAGACACTGTGCTATAGAAAGGCTATCCCCTATAATGATTTCTGTAGAAGTTGTAGAGAAGAAGAAGAAGAGGAGTCATGTCCGATGCCCATTAGTGAATACCTGTTCAACGATCTAGGTGATCTCAACAATGCCTGTACGGCAAAGACTGGCTCCTCCATACTAAGGAGTAACTGGTTCGCAGAGTAAGAGGGTGACCCACTTAACTTACACATCGACAGCACAATGGACCAATTCCTGGTCTAAGTGCATCCTCACAGAGGGCCGGTTTCAACCAACCAACCAACCAACCAATCATAAGTAGCTTCATGGCAATGAAACATGATGTCCAGTGCACCAGAAAGAATTGTCCGTAGTGCTTCGCTTATGCATATGCATCCTGTGCGATAGAACTAGCTTAGATAGTCGCAACTTACAAAGCTGGAGAACAAACAGGATAAGACCCAAAAATGTTGCTTTATCAGGTTAAGTTCATCTGATGATAATGTAAGAGCTATTTAAGAGTATTTAGGATTTTCTCTCACACAGCTACAGCAAAATCATTTGCGAAAGCCATCGCCATTCATCCTGCGACTTCTAGAATTATCAATAGTTCGTTTGATCATCTAATTCCAAAGACGGGGTGAGAGAACACTTCCTCTACTGACAGATATTCTTGTGGTCGTCTTATACAGCTTGGAGTTCATACCCGGTCATTAAGCAATAGATTAATCACTTGGCAATGCTGTCAACCTTCAGGATTACCCCCTGATGTATGCTCTGTTTGATTATGGTTGAAGGAATGGCTATTGGTGCAAATGTAACTATTGAAGACCATGTTGCTAATCACTTAGGAAGAGAAGCCTTACCTTAGCCTAGAAGCATCAGAGTCCTCTGTAGTCCTCTGTAGACTCTGTCTCTCATGATTACGTATGTCATCCCTTCAGTCAAAATCGATCCCTTCCAACTACATTTTAACCTTAGAAATCCATATTACAGCGTTCATCTGTTTTCCTTTTACCACCCAGCAATTTTACAACTCCTTCGATCATAAAATTTCCTGAATAACAGGTGGAGGCTCCCTCTTTCTATTTGGGTTACCGAGATACCATCTGGAGACGCAATCCAATTCTAAGTAAGTTATAAAAGTCCCCTATCGCGCAATTTACCGAATCCTCTATTTAACACGCATCGATAGAAATTACCGCTCAATCACTTATCCCGCCCGTGCTACTCCCTATATATCGATTGATGAATTCTTCTACATCCAATTCCAGGGCACAAATCACAAAGTCATTTACTGCGCGTTCCATCCAACTATAGTCGCCAACTGAACGACTATAAATCACGTTCCGAACTGCAAAGCGTGCATGGATAAATTATTAACAACAAAACTATATCCTCAAATGGCGTAACCGTATAACATCCCTTCACACCTCCTGGGCGAAAAAGGATATACTACAATACACAACCGAACGGTAACGTCGCGTCGCAATATTGCCGTCATAGTGCAATTCGCTGGCATAACAACCCTTAAAGTAAATAACCATTGTAAGGGGTGGGTTTTGGGGGTGGTAGTGGTATATTCCTTGAAGGAAACTCTTTCTGAATCACGAACGTGATAAGACACCCTCATCCTCACCCCGTCGAAGCAGGAATACCTACTCGTAGTGGATACTAGGTAGATAGCGTGGGCGAGGGTAGTTTCCTTGGACGCGCACTGAGTGCTCTTTGCATTTACAGTATTGTTAAGGGAATTTCTTGATTCCAAGTGGAACTGATGATTCTCCCAAACAAAGGAGCAAGAGGACAGAGTGTAGCGTAGAGATCGGCAGGGGTTTGATGACGACAACGACTACGATGAGGATAAGGATGATGATGATGCAGGGAAACGATGCGTGCTGCTGCTGCTGCTTCCTTCAGGTATGTATACGTATTTGCAATGCCAGAGGGGTTAGTTTAGCGCTTGCTGCTGCATAAATTCTTTTAGTTTGGAAAAATTGTGGTGGTGAATAAATTATTCAGCACGCTAAAGGGGACTTATCTGAAACAAGTGAAACTTGTGTGTAGTTTAAGCGAGAGGTTTTTTTCTCTTCTCTGTTTTTTTTTTCTTTTTCTTTTTTTGTATAACAATACACGAGCATGTATTTTGAATAAATTAATTAAGGGGATTAATTCACTGTGGAGTCGTTCAGGGGATTACCATGAAAGCTAGTCTTTGGAGGACCGAACAAGTGCATTTGGTAAAAAGAAGAAAAGAAGTGTGCGAGGGTGACTTAATAGAAAGTATTCTTTTAAATGCCTCACAAGGATAGAATTCACCAATAAAAGAATGAAAACAATTCAATTTCAATAGCAGTACCTATATTTAGTACCTAGTACCTACTTCGGCTGGAGTCACTACTTAACTACTGTGGTAAGTAACTCTTGTAGATATGTTCTAAGATGACAAAGAAAGGCACCTTACATTCAAAGGTGAAGACCTTCAAATAAGAGTGAGAGACTTTTAAGGCAATTAAGCAGACTCAAGCTGTTTTCTTCTCAAAAGTCCTTGATTTATGAATATTTGAAAAACAATCGCTAAAACAAGTACAGTCAAGGTTGCTACAGAATATCTACTGTAGTTTGTGCTGTTTGGTTACAATGTCCACAAATCGCCTTCACATCTAATTCGTCAATTTGCGGTAGTAAGAGTATAAGGGTTTACAGAATCACCGAAGAGCTTATAGGTGGCCAAAGATCTACTCAACACCCAGTGAAAGTCTTAGACGGTTCGTTGCTAATATCGGATGAGGATCAACTGAAGAGTCAGCAATGTGCACCCAAGTCAAACTGAATTGTCCGTAGAAAGAAACTCCCGAATTCGCCCCACAACCATTAGTAAGGAAGAGAAACGTTTGTCAATAGGTGCCTGCGCTACATTTTAAGGATTTTCAGGGCAAATTGTATCTCTAAACAGCTTTATCAGAGAATGCCCCATGAATCTATTGCCACAACTCTACTACGACGAAAGTGGCACAAAAGGGTGACAAGTTCATATCTAACGAAGCGATGCAATAAAACCCGTATACTTAGGATGGCAAGATAAGCGGCGATCATAGAATTACATGGCGCAGAATGGTCAAGAAGGTAGAAGGAAATGTAGGCGTAGGTGTTGTAAAGGCCCTATTACTCATAACGAGATACAGGACATAAGTAAGTTATCTTGGATGCACTATACCTTTTGCAAGCACTCTGGATGCACATCTATATCATAGGTTTCACAACAAATGTATTCCACAGACTTGGACAAGATGTCTTTAGGCAACTTTGCACGATGAAGAATGGAAACGCTCTAAATTGCACGAACAACAGAGGTATAGGAATTCTAAACATTGCATCCTGTCTCTTTAAGAATTCAAGCGATCCCCATTTCATAATACTTGAACTCACAAGCTAACAACGGTTGTTCAATCATTTAAGACTACACAACTAGTCGCTAGCGTCGATGACATAGTCGGTAGAACTCAGCAGCAAGTCAGTGGGGCAGTCAATAAGATCAAAGCAAAGATGAACCCAATAGACAGATATAATTCTGTGGTACATACTAAAGGACTTTCTTCTTCTACCTTCACGAATACCAACCGAGACTTCTGCTATTGAGTAACAAAACCCTGTCTCGACCTACTTGGGTAAACTTTTATATGAGGCTAATCATTCCAGTCCTCCTGTTTGACGCAGGAGCATGGAGTTTTTAAAAATCGGATGAGGATGCCCTTCTTTACTTTTCTCAAGGATCTTTGGCCCTTGTGTTTAGAAAGCGGAGTGGAAGAGATGGTAGCTTCTACAATGACATCCACTTAGTCAGAAGAGTTCCCTTGCAGCACCGTACATATGTAAAATGGGTGTCCACGCTCTCACCCAAAATATCAACAAATTTAAGACGGCCTCACTATCTATTGGTGAGCGACCTTAGCCAGCAGAGCGTGAGCAACTGGAGGCAGCTAGCTCGTAACCAGGCTGGCTGGAGAGTTTTGTTGCTTCTGGCCCATATCCACCACGGGATTGAAGCACCACCTAAGTAAATTAATAATATGCAGCTGTACTCAAAACAGTCTTGGACTGGAATCTAAATCAGGTTTGGAACATAACTTGATCGACACAAATGACTCCCATATGGACCAAGGATCAGGGTCTATTGTCTGTGAGGAGTGCCACACTATACTCGTACGACTGAGTATACTTTGTCTTCCACGTGAATGTAAATGTGAATCCTAATAGCAACGAGCTATACTGTTAAGAACGGTTGAAAGGACCATTATCTATAGGGACATTCAAATTACGTTTAATCTCTAGTTTAGCTCTTCAACCACTTTGAGCTTCTGAATGCAGGAGTTCTTTGAACTCCATCTCAAAATTACATAAATCTATTGAATGGATGCGGGATGACTAAACCTCTGCTTCCAGATTTAAATTAAAGGTTCTGCCTTTGCTTGTATCAGACTAGAAACTTTAGGCGCTGTCTGGTAGCACAGAATTCTCCAGTACCGTGTTTCCTACCACAACAGGAATTGCACTATTCGAATTTGGTATTGGATAGAGCTTAGCTTTCAGAGAGACTCTTGTCCTCTTCACAATTAGTATGACGTCGTTAACGATTCTCTCTCCAAAGGTCATAATGATTAGAATCAGATCAACCAGAGAAAGAATGGAGTACTGAAGCAGTCACAGCACTATTTACAAAAGTTTAACCCTCAAGGCAAATTGAGCTCAGATTTAGCTCAGATAACTCACGTCATTTGAACTTTATCCAAAACTTAAAAAAAAATTTCACCCTGAACGCCAGCACTGTGCCATGTGCCACGCAGTATTTCTTCAATTACACACGAAACATTCCTCCCAGGATTCATGGCTCATATACTCATCCACGCCATTCATATCTTTCTCATCTCAGCATGGATCACCAACAGCACCACCATTGCCAGCAATTAATTTTTTAAAAGGATTAACTACACGCTGGCCACTTTGCATAAGTGCACACTGGCGCACTTGGCTATAGACACCCCCCAGCAAGGAGACATGATTGCCAGATGAATTTTAATTTTAATTAAAAAAAAAAAAAAAATGATTTCCCTCACTTTGAGAGAATTTCCATTTATCACGTGGGAATGGCATGTGCCACAAAAAAAGGACATCACTTTCCTACTTGCATTCCATTCATCATTCCCTTTCGAATGGAGTCCTTTCAAACGGCAGTTACAAGCTGTAATTTAAGAATAAATCAACCAAATTTTGCAACATAATTCAATATTTATGGCAAAAAAGAAAAGAAAAAAGCGATTCTTCCTTAAAGGAAGCAATGCACTGATATTTTCGTCTCCCACCCTAAGGGGGTGGATGTATCCTTCTTCTTTTTTTTATCATTTTATATCCATTGCGAGCTCTGGGTTTATATAACAAATGATATGCAACTGCTTATGGCACGTGTCCAAAATATCCAAAATGGAAACAAAATTTCCAAAGGACCAACGTTCGACGTACGAAACGAGGATAAGGGACTATGCACTATGTATGCGGTTTGGTTGTGGTTTCAAAGTCCTTTTGTAGAATATGATTTGATTTAAGAGCGAGATACGAATTCGTTTCTTAATTTTTTTTTTAAAAACAGAGTTGGGGGTGACTTTAAGGAGCGCATTGCACATATTAAAGTTGATTGAACCATCAAGAGCGAGAGTCCAATGCAAGGATTTTGCAAAGTCACACACAAAACGTTTCTATTTTGGTTCTCTAACTTTGTAATAGATTATATGTGAGTGTGTGTGTAAACTGATTTCTTTTATAAAAAAAAAAAGGTCAAAAGGTCAGAAAATGTCACAATTTACGACCGCAACGTGATATGTGTGTGATGGTGGTATGGCATTTAACGGCAAGGACACACTTGCTTGATGGGCAATTATTTGCAATCTATTTCATGCGAGGGTGAACAGATGGTGCTGTTTGTTTGTGTGCACATGTATCGAACTAAGAGTGAGGATTCGCATTCCAAAGTAAATATACATTTGGAAGTAGGAAATCAGACAAATCCATGATTATTTTAATGGCAAACATACTTACGACAGGAAACATATAGGTTCCTTAACTGCTTGAAGTTTCCTTGTAGGAATATATCATGGTCGGCAGTTAAGCTATGGTTGAGAGGTATAGAGTTCTTGTCCTTCTAGAGTGCGGGTCTTAGTATAGTTCTCAGCTCAAGAGGAAAAGACAGAAACAAAAACAAGAGGCGAAAACCGAAAGCTGCGAGCTCTTACACGCAAGAGAGTACCAAAGGATAATGGAAGACTGCAGCACAACAGCCATAATGGAACCAGCAACCAATATAACGTCACGGATGGAGTTCCACAGGGGTATCGATTAGACTCGCTACTGTAGAACCTAATGTATGATGACGTCCTTGGACTTAGAATCTCGAAGTTTTCGAAAGTAACTAGCTTCACAGAGGATATGCCGTTTGTTCCACAGACTAGAGGAGTAGGAGCATAACTGCAATGAAACTATCAGAATGGTTCAGGACTGGCTAGTTAGCCTACAACTTGCAGAGGAAAAAAGATAAGAAATACTCATCAACAGCAGACGAGTCATGGAGAGTTACTGACTTTTGAAGTACATAGCTTGGTATAACGATATGTAGAGGAAAGGAGAACCTTTAAGCAACACCTGTAGTACACAGCTGATCAGGCAGCAAGCAAAACAGCTGTCCTGCAGACATCATGGCAAATATAGGAGGACCAAAGCAGAAAAAAGCGTCTGTTTTTCTTAGGACATGAAGGCGAAGTTGTATGGAAGAAAATCGGAAGTATTTTACAGAATCAACCACTTGAGAGTTCGTATTTCTTTGAAGTAGTTTCCTACAAATGGACGAGAACTATGTACCTTATGAATGGCATCTTGCTATTGATTTTGTTTTCCCAGACGTTGTTCACCAAGAATGCCGGAAGGAGGCTAGTCAGAGATGAGAGTAATAAAAATGAACGGTTTCACTTAAAGCTTGAAGGAGGAGGTCGCCAAGCCGATCCTCTAAGTTTATCGACGTGAGGTAGTCGAACTACTATTCTACTACATATGGTCATTTCACCTTCCGATTCGAATCGACTTTCATTTGGCTATGACATTCCAAACTTAGAATAAGTGATGTCATATGCTCAGATCGAAGATATGAGATTTCAAAGCCAAAGGACGCGTGAGGGAGCTTATGGTTTTGTAAATCAGAATCAAAACAGCGAGCGTTTTGTGGACACTAATTGCCTAGTCCTTGGATGTATGTTGTTTCGATACAACACGAGCTATAAGATCAGTTTAGTTCCAAATGACAGCAACGAAAATACAGACCGATCATTTGGGTTTATGAATCACTAGTCCAAAGGTTCTCATTCACTGACAATAAAGATGTCTGTCTGACGGATTGTATGTCATCGCTTTCGGATTCCCTTCTCCTTTTGAAAAAAACACCGAACATTTTTACCAAAAATGTATATTTATGCTTCACAAAACAACTTATTTAATTGCGTAAGGCTTTTGATTGAACCATAATTCTAAGCGCATATATGGACCGGGATTTGTGCTCCATAAGGGAACTGCCATGAGCATTTCCGAGTTCTTCGCTTTTGCCTTAAGTGTGAATCATCACCACGTATCTAAAATGAAAGGTTAATATGTTTATTTGATTATACTTATGTCAAAAGAACACTTTAGCTTACCTCGTGCACGACAGGATCATGCTCGTTTACATGGTTTGAAAAATGTCCTGGAACCTCGTACACTGTTTGTACCTCTAGTTCAGAATCTTCGGGGATCTCATCAAGAGGTAGCCCTTGGGTAAGTGCAATTAAAACAAATAAAAAGACGACTTTGATTGTCATATTGATAAGTTGAACTGGCGATAGCTAGTCAATTGCGGTCAGTATTTATAGACCGATGGGAATGATCGAATGATTCCGTAGAATGAAATTGCGTTTGAAAAAAATTATTTAGAAATGAGGTCCCCAACCTATCTAAATCTAATTACCGTTGGAAAAACCTATAAAACGTTGAAGTACTCAGTTAATTGCATCATCTGCTTAGTCGGAAAAGATGGTAAGCCTTTCCAAAGAAAACAATCAGCGATTTGATAGTTTGAAGTCAGATGTGTCATCTAACTATGAAGTGGTAGATATGGGGCTGTGCTTATGGACAGAACAGCTTCTATTAGGTTAGGTTAGGTTTAAGAATGGTTATGATTTTGTTATTAAACACTTGGGACCATAATGGACGATCCCTTTACTAAATCCTAAATGGAAGAAAGAAACATAAAGCCTAAATCATGTCGTCAAAGCATTTGATTAAGTAGGTTCTTCGGTTGTTTGCATGAACCTACATACTTCTTCCAGACTACTAAAGAAGTATCTTCCTAGATTTAGAAATCTATTCCTAGAAGTTCGCTCACATTCGCACAGTATGTGGGTGATAATCTCTGAGGAGTATGGATCCTTACCCATCCCGATTCTTATAGTCCTATTCTACTGGCGTGCCCTCTCAAGAGACATTCACCCCAATTCTTCAACTAGAATACGACAGTCGAATGTCTAAGGAGGATCCCAATCATAGTCCTAATTTGTGTTCTCTCTAGCTTCATTATTTTATGGTTGATGGTTAATCTCTGACCAAGAGGTACTGGGTAGCATATATCCCTCAAAATTAGCCCATCTGCGGTTAGCCAAGTTGTGTATACAGTTGGTAGTACTTCTCCTGGCAACATACAGAGGTGCCCTCATGATGTTGATGACGTTGATGAAGAGAGTTCCACACCTTTCTTGGCCAGTCTATCGGCGCATTCATTACCCGCAATAGCACAATGTACAGGTACCCAGCATAATCCTACGCGATTCTGCGTGCATAATCCTTTAACATTGCGCGACTATCTCACATTTGATGACAAAAGACTCTAGCGCTTTGAGTGCAGTCTGACTGTTAAAGAAGATAGCAATATCCTTGTTGGATACCGATCGATCCGACCTCAAGTAGTTCCACAGCTTTGAGCACAACTTAAACCTTCTGGAGTTTTACAAATATTTCTAGGTTCTTAATATAAATCTAATCTGAGGAAAATGCCTCCTCAACTACCCTGCACTTCTTTCCCGAAACACGATCATTACAGGTAATGTCTAGAACCTCCTGCCTGTTCCTGTTGCAGATCGTAAGCTTTGTTGAGAAGATAAAATTATACAGATACTCACCTTTACTATTGATATCAATAGCTGGCTTCTATTGAGGATGTCAAATATATACTCTGGAATCTTTTGACAGTTTCAAAACGCCTGGTGCCATTGAAGTACATACAATGAACAGCTTGGCAACATGTATAAAAATCCTTCAATAATAATAATTAATACTACTGACAGTCGTGGTTCAGTGGTTACTGCGTTCTGCTACTATATGGGGTACCAAGTTCGAAACCAAGAAAAAAACCATCAAAATTTTACCACAGCCTCTAGTGAGACTCTGACACACGTCGAAGAGAATGACTGTCATGAGAAAGATTAGCAAAAATCTATCTACCCTTTGAATACGACATAAAACTTTCGGTTCTTTCTGTACGTGCAGAAATGTATACCACGCACAACATGTACAGTTGTGAGATGCTAGGCCTTTGCCCTTTTTGGCATCTCAAACCTGGGGGCTGTGATTTTAAGATTTCCTTAGCTGGAGCATTATTGTCTATTCGCTCAATGTGGTCGAACCATTGTAATCTTCAAAAATTGGCTTTTTGGACTACATTCACATCCTAGTACAGCTCATGGAGTTCGCAGTTATATCTTCTCCTACATTCGCCCTCCTCGCACAGGGGATCCAATATCCGGCGAAGTATTTTTCGCTCGAAGGTGCCCAATAGTTGCTTAGGTTTCTTACAGAACTCGACGACTCCATACAGCAAGACTGGTAAGATGAGCGTTCTATAGCGAGGATTAATTTGGTCCGTCGAGTCAGGAGTTTTGAATCAACTTGTCTTGCCAAGCGGAAGTTGCAGCGGTTTGCTAGTGTTATTCTTCGTCAGATCTCTACAAAAGTGTCATTTGTAAAATTATATATTTGTTGTGAGGTAGGTGAACTCCTTAACTACATACCGCGAAATTATAGTTATCAACAGTGACGTGTGGCCCAATGTTTTGAACAGATAATTTTTTGTTCGTCTTGTCCTCGTTAACTTAAAAACTAACTCGTTTTGTTGGGATTTTGCGATGATGTCAAAAACGTCTACGTATCCCAGCTGTTGGACGGATTTGTGAAAGATAGTGCCTTCCGTGTTGACCTTTCTGCGCACTATCTGCTCCAACACGATATTGAAGAAATCACATGACAGTGTATCTCCTTTCCTGAATCCGGTGGACGCTTAGAAGAGCTTAGAAAAGTTCCTTCTAAGAGAGAGAGAGCATAGCGTATTCTCCTCTGTTACGTGACATATTTGGATAAATATCGGCGGTATCCCGAATTATGCTGTCGCCTGCAAGAGCTCGAGATGATAAATACTGTTATAGGCGGCTCTAAAGTCAATGAAAAGGTGGTGGGTTTCGACTTGAAATTCGTTGGTATTTTCCAGGATTTGCCTGAGTGTGAAAATTGGTCTTCTATTGTCGATCTGCCGGGCCGGAAGCCACAATGGTACGTGTCGATTAGTGTGTTGCAGAAGGGTTTTCAACGTTCACACAATACATTTGAAAGAATCTTATATGCGACTTTTAAAAGGGATATACCTTGGTAGTTCTTCAAAGATATAGGATCGCCTTTTTTGAAGATGGAGCTGATTATCCAGTCGTCGGGCACACATACTTGATTGATGACTTTGGCATGCACCCAATGCTGGCAGCCCATCAGATCCAGCGGCTTTGTTGTTTCTCAGTTCTCTGATGGCTACATTAACTTACTCAATACTGGGTGCGGTCGTTGGTTCTTCATTAACTGGAGGTGGGTTCTCTTCTTGCCCTATCACTCTTTTTATTTGCTGCACGTTTAGAAATTGCTAGAAGTGCTGCTTAAAACCGTCAACGTGTGCGTTAGTGACTAGGTTGTTTTCGCTTTTTCAAAACAGTAGAACCCACTGGGTTTTTTTGAGATTCTTCTGCAGCAAACCATTTCAACCAAACATAACCTTAAACTGTTAAAAATCTCGCTGTAGAAAAGTCTTAAGAAGACATTTTTCTTTTGCAAATCTGGAGTAAGTGAGAGACCTTTACTAGTGCAAGCTGCATCTTCTATGTATGGTAGTGAATGCTGAGCTAATACCCTCGGTTACTTTTCACGGAAATGTCAATTACATGAGAAATGGATCTTACTGCGTAGAACTATTATTGCTTGCAATTCTTGAAGCCAACCTCGAAATAAGGTTCTGGAACATGAGAGTACTCGTAGAACATGTTAATTGTCCTCTTATTAAAATATCGCTGCCACAAACAGAAGTCTAGTCATTGAAATAGATCTACTGAAAGGACTGGACCCCTTCAACCTATTTATGATTTTTTCCATAACAACTTCACCTAATGGCTCTCCATTTTATATGTCAATCACGTTCTAATTGATTCTCTCAGACAGCAGTTGAATTCTTAATTATTACTTTTGTTGTTTTTGTTAAAAATGCATAAAAACATTTAAGACTCTTGACAGGAACTTTTGAAAGTACTTCAATATCCAACAGAAAGGACCTCTACGAAATGTCCAGCAATAAAGCGCAGCGCCCTTGGCAAAACAGGATAATGACAACATTTTCTCCTTTCAATCCATTAAATCCTTTTGCATCACCCCATAACCTTTTTTTTTTATTTTTATTTTCACTTGCATTCCTTTCCGAAAATTCATTCGCAAAAAAGTATCCTGTTTCATTAAAATGCATAAAGGATGAAGGCAAAAAAAAAGTGAAAGCGTCTGACACCGAATGAGAGTGTGAAAGTAACTCGTATATAGGTATTTTTTTTCCTCTCAGTAATGACCGTGCATTCCTTTTGGAAAATGGTAAGAGCAATTCAACCCTCAGGCCACGCGTTGTAATGAATAGTGGACCGGACTGTGTGCTGCACTCATTCAGGATGCACTTTAAGCATTGAAAAGTTGTAAAGTTAAAGGGAACACTTTTATGCATTGACAGTCTGTGAAGGTTAGAGTGGAGGGAAGTTTTTGTTTTAGAGAAAGTCCGCTGTGAGCTGTACTCACACAGCTATTACCCATAAAATATTCTCTTTACAAATATGTAGTTTTCTTTTTAAATTCAACTTAAACACTAGGAGCAGTAGGTTCTCTTGGCTGAGAATCAACACAGCAACTTGGCGCTTCTTCGATGGTTCAAATCAACACAAGGTCCATTTTTTTTAAAGAGCCAATGTCGACTCTAACCATTATCTTGTTACAGTTAAATTTAGACCTCGACTGTTAAACTAGAAGAAGCTGCAAGGCGCCTAGAAGAAAACATTTAGCGTGGGATGCAAGTATACTTCTAGAACAGAAGAGACATAAAAGTATTTTATTGTATCCGAAGGCCGGAGGGTTTTAAAATAGCTTCCCCATTGATAGTAATACTCTTGGATATTTGTCAAACGCTCGGAAGAGGTGGAGCCATGAAAGAAACGTTTCGTATTTCTTCGGATTCAAATGACGAACGACAGGGAAAGTAGTTCAACCCATTAACTACTGAGCGACGGAATCTCTGTGAAACGCAGACTATATTTATATCGTCCTTATTTTAATATTTTTGAGTATCTGGTGACCACATTAATGACTTGGATAGAAGGAGTTATCGATTGTGTGATACAACGTTGCGTTGCGAAACTATTCAACAAGCAGTAGGCCTCTTGAATGGCGAAGAGTTGATGGGGGATGTTGATTGCCAGGTTTAGGCTTCTTGCATTTGTGCTCTAATGTTGGACTGTATCTCAGAGTTGCCATATGAGCAAAATCTTTTTCCCAGATTTTGGTATTTTTTCGACAATTTTATGCCCTATCATAAAGCTGCTTGTCCACTTGAGAATGAAATTTGGGCAAGAAGCTCTCAAGCCACCCTCGAGAGAAATTTCGTAAGTGGACACGGTCCTGAGAGCAACTCAGCTTTCAAACTTTTAAAGAGTTGTTCGCAAGTGGACAGATGTTATCTTACTCTTGGAGATCAACTCGCACTTTTCAAACAATGCTCGTGGTCTGAGAGTAGCTAGTCGCGAGCATCGCTCACACAAATTTTACTCCGATATGGAAAGCTACTCTCGAGAGTTTACTAACGAAGTGCTCTCAAGTGGACACGCACCTTAAGCTATATTAAGTTTGAATCATATGTAGTTTGTAACATAGAGAAAAAAGATAGAGTACAAATGTACTCAGACGTCCACTTTTAGATTTTTCGATTTTTTCGATCAAAACAATACGCTAAGCTGATCTGGAGACGCTGCTGTACCTAAGTCATTCGATCCTATCCCATAATTAAAACGATTTTTAGAAACTAGTTTAGTAATATATGTATCTAAGTTATAACACATAATGTATTGTTGCATAGGGAGGTACCTACATAGTACTTTTATGACAACAAAGTCAAATTCAGAGTTGTTTCTTGAAATCATTATCAGTCCACTGCGAAGCCACCTATGTATGTAGGTCCAATTTTCTACATACTCGATATAACAGCGATATTCCAATAGCGATATTCCAACTTTAACCTATGCTGACGATATGATAATGAACAGATGTGTTAGAAATTAATACGACTAAAACCTTCTGCGCTCCATTTCTTCACCATTAGATGTGTTAAGAACGGCTTACATTATTTTGGGTTCAAAACTTATTTGACATGCAAGGATAAGAATTTCTTATCCCTGTATTATAAAATGTGTGGTAATAAACTTATAGCATTTTTTTTTTATACGAAATAAAGATCTGCAGTGACACCTGTCAAGTTATATTTATATTTATGCATGAAGAAAATTTCACACAAATTATTATTAAAATGCCTGCATATATTGACCGAATGGCTTTTTTGACAGTTGGACAAAAATTATTATTGCTTTTTGTAATGTCAAAATCTCTCACAACGACGAAATCGATTTTTTTTATGAATGCAATACTTGCCCTTTATTTAAGGTTCATACAACAAAAACATAATGAAGGGGATGCCGTGACTTAAATATTTTTGTTTCTGTTTTCGTAAAAAAACCTAACATCCTTTTGTCCTTCATAACTTAGACAAAAATCTTTGCCCCCCGAATGGGCAATTTTGGGAGGTTTTACTGTGTCTATATTTAGGAACAATATTTTACTGGGCTTTGTATATAATCTGGGCTCTTGTGCTCTACTCGCTCCACGATAGAGAAGACCTTCTATGCCGCTGCTACATAATAATATACATATACCACAAGTCCGCTTAGGACAATTTTTTCCAGTTTATGAAAAAACGCGTTCATATCTTTGAATTTCTGCTAAAATGTATTTAATTTGGTTTTTGTCCATACATTGTTTGGTTTTGTGAATTTTGTAATTAGTGATTAAAAGTGCATGCTTCAAATATCAGGAAATATTGTTGTATACTTAAATCAACTTTTTTTTTTAAGTCGACTTAAACGGCTTCTGGCCTCTGTATATGTAGCTACAAATGAAAGCAATGAAAACATTTAAAAACATAATTTAATCACAGTATCAGACCAAATAAGCAATTACAAAAACTCTTAAAATTTTGAGAAAAAAGCATTTCATTTTTATTCAATGTATATATAGCACAAATATATTTCATCTCTTCTGCTTGCAGAAAAGACAATGTAAAGTTTTATTTTTTTTACGTGTTTTTTTTTGTTTTATAATTATATTTTAAATCTATAACATTCATATTCTTAAAAGATAATGTTTATATTTCTTTTTTTTTTTTTTTCATTATTTTGTTGCTTTGTTTATATATATTTTGTTTTTATTATAATATAAACTTATAATTAAAGCTTGAAATTCCCGATTGAACAGAAGATTAAAAAGACAGCACAGCAAAATATGTTTCTTGTGTAGTTATGGTTTTTTTTTCTTTATATTTAATATATATTTAATTCTATTTATTTGTAGAGTACACGCCCATCAAAAATATTTTGTTTTTTTTTTTTTTTTTGCTTTAGAGAATATACTATATATGTAATTTATTTAAATAGTCTGTTGTTGTGTAAGCTAATAAATAAGTCGTCGATTTTTGTTTTTTTATTTAAATTTTAAGCTTAGTATTTATTGTTAACATTAAGTTTTTTTTTATAATATGTATAGATTTACATGTATATTTTTTGTTTCCAATATCAAGTTTTTTGTTTAAATGTGATTATAGAATTTTTTTCATTCTGACTTGTAAGCGATTGTTTAGAATTAGACGGTGAGTGATACATATATTTCTTTTTTCTTTTTTTTTTTTATTAGAAGACGAAATGGCTTTTTTTTTAGTGTAAACTGTACTGAAAGTTGAGAGTAAATAGAAGCAATTAAAGCTGAAGGAGTACTGCGTTGAAGACAGAAACATGTGTAAAGGAAGTGTGAAAGGAATGTCCCAAGCAAAGAGTTATAATAGTATTCAACAAATGACTTCAAAGAAAAATAAAATTTAAAATCAAAGAAGGAATACAAAATGGAAAGGTTTGAACCCTAGATGGAAATAATATTTGATATTCTGTAAGCACATACTTAGATATAGACTTGACATATTAGGCGCGATATAATATTTTTTTGGTGCGTTTTTACCCAAAGGATATCACTGTTAAGCTCTACTCACGGAGACCACCAGTCCACCAGAGTTGAACTGCTGACAGAGGCATATATTTACGGTTCTGACGGCTAGTACCTGGCATTATTAAACAGTCAGGTACTAGCCCTATCAGATGACTCGAAAGAGAACTTCTGCAACCAGTTAGGCTCGCTTTTTAGCTGCCAGCACCGATAGTGGATTTCAAGGCGTATAGCAAAAAGAAACCCTTAAATATTTTATGGGGAAATGCGGTTGAGGCTACCATAATAATGACGACGAAAGATTTTGTTATAGGTGGCAGATACCTCTAACCAAATGTAACATTTTGCCACCAGTCGTAGTCATAAAGCAGCCTTTCAGAGGCCCGACAAAGACGAGGATTGGTTTGAGACCATCATCTTGTGGCAACGGATACCTTCTGTCCTATTAGACACTGCTGCCTTTCGAAGGCCAAATAATAACTTGAAGTGACTAATTGAACCCACAGTGCGTCAAGAACTATGTGAGCATCTTTCAAGTTGTGCAGAAACAAGTTGCCCACCTACCCACCACTAGTCGGGCCATTGGCTGAGAAACTGCTCAAAAGTTTGTCGATCGATCGCAGGGAAGACTTAGGATATGGCCCTCCGAAGAGAGTTTAATCCATGAACATGAAGAGCAGCCAAGAGTTCCTATATCGCATAAAGGTGAGATGAGAACAGCAGCCCTACGAACAAGCTCCCAAACTAACTGTCAATAAATTTGGTACTTAGTCCATGTGAATCAAGAAGAGCTATTTGTGGAGCTTATGGTGTGGCATCAATCCGCCGACTACAAGGGAGTAAACATTTTCAAGCAGCACCAACTACATCTGGTGTACTACTGCTTCCACTTGTTCCAAGGGCTGGCAGAAGTCAGGATTTGTTGAAGAAGTGAAAGATCTCTAAATTCTCTAAAAGAAAAGGCAACTTCATGCTGTGCGAGACTGAGAAGGTATCTCCTTGCTAGCTGCCGTAGCTACGCTTATAGAATTATCCTTGAGCTAATCTAAGAGAAGCTCGAAGATATACTCGATGCCGAACAACCATGTTTCTCCTCAAGATCCTCTTGTCTCGACCCCATAAACACCCTGCGGATCATCATCGATCAATGCGTGAAATACCGATGGCCACATCGACTGTTGTGTGTCAACAATCGGAATTCCAGATAAAATAATAGCAACCATCACGGCAAAGTGTCCTTATGTTACGTTTTGTATAGAGGAAAACTGCCTGAGGAGTGGGCTTCGACAAGGCTGTATTCTTTCACCAGTATTGTGTTTATTGGAGATCGTCGATAGGAAACAGAGAAATTCACCTCGACTGAGAAAGAAAGAGAAAGGGGTCAGTTGAAAATTCACTTGAGAAGAACAGATACTTTGCTCAGCAATTGGTTGAGAGAGCAGAGAGAGTTTCCATACAAGAAAAATTGTCTTGACAGTTGACGGTACTGATCTGGACATTGCCAGTTCGACATTTGATGTTCGAAGTCTGATTAGAAAGCTCCCTAAGCATTTGTTGTCCAAATCGAATCTGTGACAAACAAATTTATTCAAGAACATGCCATGAACCGTTGGGTACAACTTACAATGACAAAGGTGTAGTTTAAATGTCACAGTCTCCGAATGACAACTGCCAGAAACCGCCATGAAGATGCTGAATGTCAGAAAAAAGTTAAGTTAGAATTAAGAAGCAATTTTGCTCTCTAGTTTTTCTATATATTTATTTCAACTACTACACAAAGAGACTCTCTTTATTTGGGAACTGTCACGCCTTCTAAATGGTTGTGTGCTTTTTAAAAAAAAAAAAATGACAATCTGGGCCCCGCTCCTTTTGTTTTCTTTTTAATTTCTATCTCAATACAAAAATTGTTCTCTGTTCAAGAAGAATTACAATTAAAATAATGTGTTCAACACGTATCTTACTTATCATTATACATATGTATTATGCCCTCTATTATAATCCATTTACATTCAATATATTAGTTTATGTATTTATGTAAAAAAAAATGCCCCACCCTTTAGCCCGATTAAAACTGATTAACCTTAAGCTCGTTACCCTGCAACTGAACTAAACGAAAAGCTTCGCGTATTGTCGGCGT
This sequence comes from Chalcosyrphus nemorum, assembly GCA_949716465.1. Classification (NCBI taxonomy): domain Eukaryota; kingdom Metazoa; phylum Arthropoda; class Insecta; order Diptera; family Syrphidae; genus Chalcosyrphus; species Chalcosyrphus nemorum. The sequence goes on along the minus strand of OX454332.1, from coordinate 21,835,775 downwards.
CATAAGCAATTTTAAATTTTCCTCTGCCTCACCTGGCAGCGATCTGAGCAGTTCCATTGAAGCCACAACTAATTGCGCAAGCGCGGCGCGCTTATAATTCGAATCCTTTAAAATGCTGGTCGCCCGTTGTTGTTCGATTTCGGGCGATATCTGTTCTGATTCCAACTTTTGTGGACGATTTGTGTCGAAAGGATTCGTTCGTGATTTTGGTTGAAATTCACTGATGAGTGTTGTCATCGTGACACTTTCTTCTTCGGGCGATTTGATGGGAGAGCTTTCTGCTGTCTCTGAGCGGCTGGAAGAGCTGCCAGGATCTGGATCATTCAAAGAAGACTGTCGAGTTAGGAATGGATTAAGTGATTTATTACGTTTCTCATCCTTTAAGCTGCCATTCTCGACATCATGCATGGCAGAGTTGTTCAGATACAACTCACAGACTAGATTCCAAGCGTCCTGTAGACAGAAGAGATATCGCACAAAGTTCTCCTTCTTTTTGACGGTTGTTGTGTTAAGACGGGAGCATGACTCCAGGATGAAGTTCAAGTCCTCGGGACCTAGATTATAGACGACAATATCGTTGAGATATGAATCCACCAAAGCGATGTAGTAGATCATCCAGGACGATGTCATTTGCTTGTAGAGATTCGCTGCGAATTCAATGTTCGAAACCTTTTGCATGAGAAATTTCAAGCCAGGCCTGGAGTCAAACTCTAGAGAGCTGGTCAAATACTGCTTAACGCAACGCAAAAGGATCTCCTTAGAACGGAAATCCAGATCGTATTCCGAGTTAGAAGTTGTAGTCGAGTAGTTGTCGAAGATGCACGTGGATACCGCTTGGGGGACGCACTTTAGACGGGACAAAAGAAGCTTAGCGACTAGTTGCAAGAGCATTTGATTTGCCAGGAGGCCGACAACTAAATTCTTAAAGGGTATTCGAATGACAAAGTTATCAAGGTTCGAATTGAAGCCATTGTTAAGCGGATACAAAAGAAACGAATAGCTCCGATCGTCAGTTAAATGCTTGTCTAGATGTGTGCCACCACGGGCTGATCCTGGTTCCCTTTGATTGTCCGACAGGAAAACCTGTTGAGCCAGAGAATAAATGCGCGATAATTCATCCAAGGTGCTGTCCCTTCTCGCAGCGACTTTGACATTTGCGCAGTCGCCATAGAAACTGTTGGACTTCTCATGGAATGCAAACGAAAGCTGCCTCAGTGGAGCTATGGTCACTGTGCAGGCTCTATGAATAGCTGAACATGCGATCATCCACTGTGATTCATTGAACAGAGTTCCGGTAGAAAGGACCACATGTTTTAAGCACGATACTCCCACTCTAGCTATGGTTTCCTGTGCTTGTGCTGAACACTCAATCAGAACCAATAGCAACTGCTTAAGAGCTAGCGTGGCCGATCCAGAAATCTTTGTCGGCGATTCATTCATATTGCTCTCCTCACTTGAGGAGTTACCCCCCGTCTGATTTGGAGACCCCACACCATCACTAACCAATTTCAATTGCGAATACTTCAAATTATCTACCGGCAGGACTATCGATGTAACTCTTGGCTTTGCTGCTGCTGCACTTAGCTTCTTCTCCGACTTCTCGATGAATTCCACCACAAGATCAGTGGTCATGCAACAGCAATGCTTGAAATTCTTTTCAATTGCCAGCCAGCTGGCTCCAGTCTTATTTATATAACGCAACCAATCCTGAATCATCGGGATCAACAGGTGATTGATGCAATAGAAACCGAAATCAATTCCCGGGCTTGTAGTGAGATTCTTAAATAGTTTAAAGATCGTCTGTAAGATCGGTGCTTGATGTGAATTCGGACAGACAATCAGAGAGTTTGTCAGGCCATCAAGGAGCAGGAACCAAACCTTGAGCACGCCACTGGACTTATCCATTTCATCGATCTTGGTAATCGCATCTTTGTCAATGTGCAGAGATCGATACGAGATCATATGTTGTTCATTCTTAGTCTGAAGATAGTCGTTCCCAAAGTAGGTGAAATTCTCCATGGAATTGGGGATATTAGCGTCTATGATGTGCGTGTAGGAGATCCCTTTGATCTTGTAGGTTGAATGGAAATTTGGACATTTTGGCATGTTGTACATGAAACCGAGTATTGAAGAGCAGCGTTCGAGGAATCGTAGTGTTTCGTGGAGGAATTCTATTGGGCGGAAATTGTTATCGTTGTCGTCGTTTGTGCTATTGCTACCACCGGAGATTTCCAAATATGACAGGAGACAAAGGATGCAATCGAGACCGGCATTTGCGAACACAAGAGTGTTGTCGCTATCGAGGAATACACGAAAGATGTCAATGATATTACCCATATTCAGCATGCGACTGCGAGCATTGCGCAGGGTTCCAAAGAGTGGACGCCATCCGGAGCGGATTTCAGTCCGATGAGCCTCGACAATCTCATAGAGGCAGGCCACAATTTGATCCTGTGAATAGAGGAATTCGAGTTAGTATGCAGTTAAGATGTAGATATGTGAGTTTCTTCAAAAAAGGAATGTAAGATCTCATTTAAATTGTGACTGAATGAACAAGCACGTAACCTACATTTGTGTAAGTTATTTTGTTGAGAGCCACTGCTAAGCTTATAAGAGAATAGATTCTACAAAGGACTATTAGTACTAGAAAATGTTGTATCTATCTGCGTATCATGGGTAACCCCCGGTAATAAAAGCAAGCCTTACAGCCTAGTACTTTGATTGGATCCGAACCTCAGAAGATCCGATGTGTGCCAGACTTCCAAAAGCAGTTCTTCTTGTTCCAGACAAGGAAAGACGATGTCTAAGATCAAGTCAAAGGCAACATGCACAGATCACGTTAAGAGTGAACCAAGTAGTAAGCACGAACTGATTCGACACATTTCGATAAAAGAAAGGTAAGGAATCTGGGAAGAGAGTGGTCATGATTAGTTGAGAACTCTTTTTGGGCCAAAGACTGCGTCCATACACTCTTCGGACTAACACCGGTGTGCCGGCATCTTGACAATATAGCCTAGATCTCTGAATGAAATATAGCCTAGATCTCCCGCGAAATTAAATGGGACCTCACCAATACAATTGCAGTTCTGGGCATAATATTTGACAGCCCTGGGCGCAGCCATTTTGTAGATGCTCTATGTTGTTAATGGAATAACTACCTGCCGACAATATTTTGTTCAAAAGAAATTAAAGAGATAACTTGACAAGTCTTTAGTTCGGTGTTGATCACACGCTACTTTACATTTATTCACAAACAGGACAATTTAGGATCCGCCTCTTTTTGGTAATGACAGCGCAGGGGAAGTTCGAGTTGGCTATCTATTTTAGTTCGTCTTTGCATATTACCACAGCAAAAGCAACATCATTTTGACAACCGAACCAATGCTTTTCAATGGAACAGAACACATTGACCACAACAAGAGCAACAGCAACTTCAACGTTAGACCTAAGTCCTAAATCGTCTGTTGAAGTAAGTAGCTCGTTTTGTTAGCCATTCGAAATATTCACGTATTCACACACATTTGCATTCATTCACAAGAAGTATTCACTGGGCTTACATTTTATTGCCTCTCATAAAATAAATCTGAGCTGTGAGCTCCAATTTACATTCAAGACAAGAATGTGATTGAATTGATTATCTACCCTTACACTTTGCTGCCTGGCACTAAGTTTGGAAAAGGGCAAGAACATTTCGAGTGGCTCTTGCAATTCTTTATCTATGTACATATGTATTGCATTTTGCTTCTGCTTCTCTCCTGTCATAAGAAAAGGACGCCTTTGTTGTTTGTACTTCCAGTGCTCATAGTTTTCTACCTAACTTTTAAGCCATTCGAAGGCTCGTGAACCACTTTTACATTTCACTGCTTTTGTGAATAGTCTGATTGAAGGAATACTTTAAATGTGAGCCTACTACGCACTCAGCGATTCATGAATACCAGCGCCATAGTCATTCGTTTTCATTTCGCTTCGCATGATTCATACTCGCTTGCTTTGTGTGTGCGTTAGACTGTGAAAGGCTCGTTTTCTAGCGAGTGATTCACAACGGCAAATGGATGTATTCATGCAGTTCTCTGGTATGTAGCCACTGAGATGCTGTACAGTACCTATTGAAGAATCTTTTCCTGCTGTGGGGCGTAGTATCGAGGAGGACTTAAATTAGTCGAGTCCCCCCATTGGACTTGTGGATTTCATCAAACATTTTGCAAGAAAATAAGAATTGCAACTACTTGACCATCATGTACGTCGTACAGTCAGTGATTGCGCCCATTACAGCTCGTGATCTTAATTTCCACAACGAAATTTTGTTCAGCAATGAGTCTCATTTTTTGTGTTTTTGAATGACTACTTTGCTGCTTTTGGATTTAGGAAAGTTATTATTGCGATGCCGCGCTACCTTTGCTCTTTCGTTCCTCAAGTGAAGCGTATTATTCTGGAACCATTGTAGTTTAAAAAAGACGAAACAAACACAACATGTGACAGGGCTACAGCCTTGAGATTCGAGTGTAGGCTGCACCTACCATCTTCTATCCTTATAATTAGTTAGAGCTAATAAAAGCTCCAAGGACTTCAAAATAGAACCTTACCTGTACATCAACATCACATGTGTCCATGCTTAGTAAATTCTCAAATGGCTTTAGAAGAGCTTCATTAAAATGAAAATGTGGCAATTCCGATTGCTCCACCAACAGCGCCGTAATAATGTCATGGATATACTCAATCGAACGTTTTGAAATGACACGGTCCTTGTGGCAGGCAGCCTAAAAAAAGAGAATCCATTAAACACACTTGGAAATCTCTTGCCAATTCTTCACTCACCTCCATCAAATGCGGTCCAGTAATTGCCCAAACCTTCAAAATATGCAACAATGGTCTGGAACTTCTAAACACCTTCAGTGTAACATCCCCAACTCGATGCAACAACAAGGACATTGGTAGTGAATCGGTTTTCTTCCAGCCCTTACTTGGCCACCAAATTCTACTGCCTTTACGTGTGGCGGTGTTCTTATACAGCTGTTCCCTTGAAGCACGGCAGAGGTTTTTCAAAAACTGACACAGAGATGGCAGACTTAGCCTTTCAGCGGCATCTCCAAAGAGATTCTCTGCTTGGTGTGACAGGGCGCACAGGACTTTTGATGTATCTGTCTGACTTAGGAGTACTGTCTCATTGGTTCCAGAATAGACCTTCAGGATTGAGGTCACGTTTGTGTTTGGACTCTGTAGCGGTGCTTGAAGGAAACTGTAGACATCAACGCTAGAAAGGGTAAGGATACAATTAGGGAAATTGTGATTGTGGACAGACATGTACCCACCACGTCTCATCATCGTCAATCGGAATTGAAGATAAGTTCAGTTTATCACTTCCTGGCGGAGGATTGAGTTTCTCTCCGGTCTCCATATCTCGGCGGCTGGTACCAGGTGAAGTGGTCATCGGGGGGTTCTGGAGGCTGAATATATCATGCTCCAGTTGGCTGACATGTCGACACACGGCAAACACTGAATGCCAGCAATCGGGGCTGTAGGAGCCCAGGTTTAGGCCACCTGTGAGCACGACATCCATCGACATTGCTTGACTCGCAGAGATCCTCGGTCCAGAGGTTTGACAAACGTTCGACGCCAGCAGGTTCAAAATCTTTCCAGCCAAGTGCTGAAGGTTGAGCGAGTTACTCAAAGTTGCGGCCTAAAAAAGAGATTCTATAGTTCGTCAAAAATTCCATTGGGTAACATTGTTTCCTTACCGAATGTAGACCATCCAAGCACATGGCATACAACGCCTCGCCATTAGTCTTATTTGCCTTGTTGATCTTCACCCTCAAAGTCCGCTTGGACAAAGCCATCAGCTTACTAGCACTTGTTCCCGTAAGATCACCTAAGCCCGAGCTCAACACGATCACCATTGAATCCCAACAACAGGTCAGAAGTCTCCTACAGAGCTTCTTTGCCGCCTCTCGTCGATCATTCTGTTGCTCGTCGTTATACTTCACCACCGATTGTAGCCTCTGCCACTCGGACATCATCTGTGTGGCGCCCATACCTCCAGCGTCACACAACATATCAACCAAAGCACATCGCGTTCCATCTAATTCATGACGCTCTAATGCTTCCAAAGGATTCAATACAATCACCGACTGATAAAGTTCACATAACCACGGTGTCGATAGGTACACCAAGACACCTGTATTCTGGACGGATGTGACGAACTGCTGTTCCGACATCGGAATCAAAACTTCTTTCTCCAAGTCATCATAATGACCTGCTCTAGTGAGCTGCAGGCTCAACAACAAAGCCGAATAGATCGCTAGATAGATCCCATCGGCATTGATCGCTGTCAAATTATACTCAAAATCTGAGTAATTCATGCTGTTCTCCTGACACACAGCCGAGGCGAATTCCTGCATCGATTCGTCTACCTCTACGCAAGATCGTAGGCGAAGGAGTTTCGGAACAAGATCGGTGCGTAAGGCTCGAGCGAAATCTCTAGCGTGCTGACGATCGTTGTCAGTGTCACCACGGACAGGGATCACGGGCGCCTCCAAATGGGAATACGGCCAGCGGTTTTCTATTTTCGAGGAGGTTTCATCACTAGAGGATGACGGTATGTCATCTTCAGGACCTTCGGTGTCCCCAGAGCCATTCGAAGCTGCATCATTCTCCGCGTTATGATCATTGTCGCTCTCCGAACCGGAGGAGGTCTCGAAAATTGTCTGACGGAACTCTGCTATGGCGTCGCGGTACAGTGCCGGTAGACGAGCCATGGACTGGTAAGTCAACGGTCCTGAATAGTCCGCATCACGGAGATTTGGGTGACGACTGTTCACCGTGTCCACGATCTGTCAAATGCAAATTTGTATAAAGAACTTTTGAGAAAGAGTGTGATGATCTCACCTGATCACTGATCATATTTTCATTAATGTCTCCTGAGCAGAGGGTTTGAAGGCTGTCCAAAAGGGCCACCATGCATTCTACACTCGCTTGTAGACTGGCTTCAACTCCTGCTCCGGTGTGAGCTGCAAAAGCGCATTCCTCCATGGCATCGATCATTCTAAAGGAAACTAACTTTAGCTGAGATTCAAACCAATGCAACGCAGAACTTACAATCTAAAAAGCGCCATCTCATCGCTGCATCCCTGTCCAGTATTCTTGTCAAAGTAAAGGATAACGGCGAGATCTATCAACCTCTCAGGACTCTTGAAAATCTCCCTAACACACTTCAGTGGCTCTGTTCGATTCTGCGGTGCTGGCAATAACAGCATTCTATGAAACAGAGCTTCTAGCATCGGCCTGAGGGACCCATGAGCACCAGCAATGCGAAGTAACTGAATTCCAGTGAGATATACACACCGTGCCTGCGGTCCATCTAGACCAGGACCCGTGAAGAAGCCCCTAGCTTCGTTCTCAATAAGATGAAGAGCATCTCTGGAAAAATAAGGTTTATTAGTCGGCCCAAGTAAAAGCTTGACTCAAACTCACTTATAAGTAAATTTCTTGTCCAAGTTGACTCGTCCTGGAGACCCCAAAGCCGCTGCTAAGGTCGGGCAAAATTTCTGCCATAGGAACGATGTAAAATGCGGATTCGCATGCACATTTCTTGGCAAAGCGGAGCTCAACGTAAGAATACACTCTGTAAGGTATAGCGAGCCGCAAGCTTCATTCTTCTTCGGACTGCCAACACGAGGTTCAATAAGCCGGCTGCACAGCCACTGCATAACCGGTATGACCTCATTATAAACAGCCGAAGCTTGTGAGATGGTCATCAGACCTGCGGGTGCAGTCTTCTTAACTTCTTCGGCTTCATCGATGAGAAACGCACAAAATGTTCGCAAACATTGACTTGCGGCTGCAAGGGAAGCCGCTCGAATAGCCCTCGAGCCGGCCTCCCAGCACTCGCCACACCTTGAGAGAATCTCGATGAGCAACCGCCCATTTAGAGTGCATGTTGGCGAGCATGCCATCGCCAAGAACAGCCGCAGGACATTAACAACTGTGTCCTCATTATTCGTCGCTGGGGTTATTCCAGCTGTAGCTCGAAGGAGCTGGGCTGGGAGCCACACAGAGTCATCCTCCGGCTCAAGACCTATATAAAACCTTTCGTCCTTGATGATTCTCTAAAAGGGAAATGGAATATAAGAAATTTGGAGCATGTCTCGAAGGATATGTGCCCAAACTTACATGCAATCCATTGAGACCCATTGTGATGAATTTGGGTCGCTTCGTGTCCAACGCCATCTGCAGTGCAGTGAAGCATACCGAACGCAACTCGTGCGAAGGATCTCGATGAATGCCATGCTGACGATAGAGTTTATCTAAAGTAACAGAAGAAATTAGAAGAAATAATCCTTTTTTTTCTCTTGGGAAAATATCATTACCATAAGCTATCTGTGCTGTTTGCTTCAAGGTGTTATGTTTCGTCCCAGTTGATTCCTTGATTATCAGGAGGAATAAGTCCTCCATATTGTTTGGATTTTATTTGTTTTTTTTTTTTTTTGCTGCCTAAGCTGGGTTTTGGTTACTTTTTAACTGTGCCTTTCACTTGGGCTTTCTCCCTATTTTCGCTTGTTGTTTCTCTGGAAAGGATTAGTTCATTTTCTAGGAAGAGAGCGAAGAGAATAAAAAAAATCATGGATTAGTTAATGCCTGGTGAATGACAGTGGCTTGATGATGATGATGGGAATAATAGGGCTTCTTCTTCTTTTGCTCCTTTTTTTTTTATTTTCGCCCGCAACCCGCCGCCGGGAGGAATGAGATCTAATTTTTTTTTTCAGGCTTTCTTAGGAATCAGAAATGAAACAATTTCCAGGCCAAGAAGCAACCGCACAGCACAATGACATCGAATCAGAAAATTGTATGGGCAATGATGTGGTGGCGGTTGGTGGTAATTAGCCCAAAAGGGATGATGCGATGGAGTTAGGGGCTGGCTGGTGGTAGAACTCATGCTTGACTGGATAATCTCTCGTGGGGATTTTAATTGAAAAAAAAGAGAGTAGAAGGAAAACTTTTATTCCTATTTTTTGTGTGGGGATGGATTGTGGGGATGATGTAATTCTAACTATTTAAGTGATTCGGGAAGAAGAAGTATTAAGTGTTCCGCTTTTGGATACGAGGAATTTGTATATTTTCCCAGGCATAGTTGGTGGTACATAATTACATTTTGATGCATTAAGATAGCGTAGGAGCCGGGGAAGGACAAAAGTTGGATGAAAGTTTACTGGTTAAGTTGTGTAATCCGCAAGCATGATCAAGTGCAGGACAGGCAATAAAACATTTCTTTATCAAGAATTGAAATAAGAACGGTCGTTAAGTGTTTTGGGGATTGGAGTTAAGATAGTGTAGGCGTTTAAGTCCCACTGGGGGATTTTAGAGTTTTAGCGAGGTCTTCTTTGTCACAGGAAGTGAAAATAGTTTGTTCGCAGTTTGATTCACTTGGACACTTTGTAAGGACATGATTGGCTAGTTGAAGATAGAAAGCACGAGCGGTTCGAATCCGGACAAAACTAAACTTAAAATCAATAATACTGTAACGAGAAGAGACTGCACCATCGCAACTGAAAGAAATAGGTCTACGACTTGACAGCTGTCACGGCAACTGACATTTAGAGAGAAGAGCATTATGGAAACTGAATTTTGACCGCAAACTGCGAAGATTGACATATGGAAAGTGAACGAGGGGATAGGCTTTGCAGAAGGACCTTTGCGCTCAATAGCTTTCAGATAAAGAGAGTTAGAAATAGAAGCAATATGAATGGTACGTCGAGTTGAACAGGCCCACTAGCTTTGTCATATCGGAAAAAAATCATCCTTCAGCTATAATAACCCATAATTCAGCTATCAAGTATATTAAAACCAGATATGGCTTTTTGGAAATACTTTGTGTCGTGAAGATCGGTATCAATTTGGACGACATGACAATGCTATCGAACGCAATGCCAGTAGAACTTCGGCTGCGGCTCCAGTTTATGTGTTCGTTTCCTTGTGCTCAGGACCATCTTTAACTCGGAAATGGACTTTAGTTTCATTTTATACAAATAGCTTGAGAACTAGTCAAGGGATTTATGCAGATATTTTCTATCTTTCAACCATTTCATAGCATTGGCAGCACGTCATTTCACTGTGGGAACTCGGAAACTAAATATCCGATGAGATTGCTAAACAAATCTCTAGGGGATGTCTTCTCAGAACTACGTCATCGTATCAGTGATGATGGATGAGTGGGGTGATACTGTCAGCTACTTATCGGTTCTGATGCTATTCTAAAGCTGCTTCCGCTTGATATCCTTATACCGTCATTTGCAGACATAAATGTCAAGAGAACTAGCCAGGCAGTAAACTGCAAGTCAAATGAAATGGGCTCATGTTCTTGTAGAAATAAATAAGGCTTACTTACTTAGACTTTTTTTTTCATTAGTCACATGTATATATAACCAGCTAAAACATCGACGTAAGGTCAGGCTCTGACAAGGCTCATGACCTAAACAAGAGAAAAGACTTACAATCATGGCAAGTGTTGCGGCATTGATGATGCTCTACGGATTCCAAATATGACCTAGGGCAATGAGCATCAGTAGAAAATTAGAGGCAGTATGCAGTGCTTCCTGATCAACCTCATACGAAGCGGTGTGCGAAGTGGCTGGAATGGTGCCAATAGACTTCGTGGCTAAAGAAGCTGCATGGAAATTTTGTGGCAACGGAATAACGAGTCGAAGTTATGATGAAGTATCACGAAGAAAAAACCCGAAGAGAGAGAAGAGTTCCATTCTTCTGAAAAAGGTAGATGGACGGAAATTACGCTTACTGGTAATGGATGGACAATCCTTACTGTCTAATGTGCACGGAAGTAGTGGAAAACGTGGAACACATAGAGCCTGTTTAGATGTTGACTCAAAACTCGGCTATGTCGGTAGTTTGTGGGTAAAAAGAGTGAGGGGTAAAGAGAGGGGGAGAGTCATGAAGAAAATAGAAAAATCGAGGAGAGTCGCGTTCTACATCCGAAATGTTCCGTTCCTATTCCTTTTTATCATTACTAATTCGAACGTTGAGGAGGGTAGTTCGCACATAAAATGAGTACTTGGACGAGAGAACGCACAGAAAATATCCCTCCCCTATACTTTATCAAAGTAGTGCAGGAGTGAGCACTATTGCATGTAGACACGACATTACTCTTTACTACGTAGTCAAAAGTCATCATCAAAACAGGCTCATAAGATTCCACTGTCCACCATATCGTGAAGGACGGAACTTATTGAAAACAGACTGACTGTTGACATAACCCCAGAGCACATCATCAAACTAATGCTTAGCACAAAAGAAGCTTGGGAAGCAGTAAGTGGCTACAATTAAGAAGGAGCAACGACAACGAAATGCAACGCAGGTATCTGCCCATACTAACAAGCTGAGTATAAGTTTTAGGCTGAAGTCGCTCTGCTCTGCTGTGTTCCTGGATATGAGGCTATAACAAGCATTGAGATAATGATTAAGCAAGATAAGTTTGGGTGACAAGTAGAACCAGAGACATCAATAGGAATATATGACCAACCTTATTGAATATCTGTGCTGCATATGAATGTAAGATCAGCAGCAGAGATATGACTGTAACTTGGGTAACATTTTAGCATACAACATCGGGCTTAGAAAACCATACACAATACTTAGTGCATTAATCATTCAAGAGAAAGTTATTAAAGGACTCAAAGAACTAAAACAGAACGCTCTCGATATCTCATTAAATAAAATATTGGAGCAGAAAACTCTACCCCAGCAATTCAGTTGAACTTTTTACTTGTTGCTTCTCATCACTTTCAAATGTGATCCTTAAAGCTTTTTACTGCAATTCTGCAAAGACTCCAATAATTCTATTAAGAAGTATCTGGGTGATTAAAAACAGTTGTATATTCTTGGTAGTGAACGGACGTGTTTTTTGAGTCGATCTCTACTATCTTCTAAGAGTTATCAATTATATCTTCGTGAAAACCTAAAATTGCTGAAATTACTTAAAACAAAAACCGAGAGAATATAACTCCTTCTTTTATTAACAAAATATATAAGTACATATATACAAAATGGTACGTTGTAATCATTGTGAAGAGAATCTGCCATTGGATGGGGATTACGCTAGTTGTAATCTCTGCTCAAGAAAATTGCATTTTGAATGTACTACAATTAGCCACAGAACATACAAAGGGATGACTACCAGGCAAAAAGAATCCTGGAAATGTCAATTTTGTCGGAAACCAAAAGATCCTCAAGGACCAGTGGACATACAAGACCGTGCAAATGGAGAGGAAGCTGCTGTTGCTGTTGTTGCCGAAACCGGAGCCGTTCATACTAGAGCTGCATCCACTTCATATGCTGACACCAGGAATTGCGAGCTGGAAAACGTCGTGAAGGAAATCAAAAAACTGTTAAAAGAATATTCCAGTAGCGTTGATTTTATTTGCAGTAAATACGACAATGTTAATACTGTTTTAGAATCCAACACCGATATGTTAAAAAAACTAACTGATGAAATCACCGATTTGAAACGGCAATGCGAGAAAAAAGACACAGCTATAACAAACATGCAAATGAAAATTAACCAGCTCGAACAACAGGTAATTGAGAATAATATTGAAATTAAAAATATTCCATTTCATCCGAATGAAAATTTGGTTGAAATGATTAAAAACATAGGCGAAACCATTGACTCGACAGTTGTCGATTCCGACATTAATAACATTTACCGAATAAACACCAAGAACAAACAAAATGACTCAAAAATAATTGTTTCCTTCACGAATAAACGTTGCAAAAACAACATATTAAATAAATTACGCACGCGGGGTCCTTTAAAATTAAAAGAATTACGTATAAACTTAAATCCTAATACCGAAAAACAAACAATTTACATTAATAATCAATTAACTTCCACAAATCGACACATAATGTGGCTGTCAAAAAATCAAGCGAAGGTTGCTGGATGGAAGTTTGTATGGTCAAGAGAGGGAAAAATATTGGCACGGAAGAACGAGACAACTAGTATTATACGCATTGATACCGTCGATGACGTTAAAAATATTGCATAATCGTCTTACTGTCTATTCGTAAACAAATACCTTTTCAAAAAAAAAATGTCAGTGCAAATAAATAGCAATAACACAAATGAATATAATGTAATAGATCAATTCTTAGATATTGATCACAGAGTAGTAGATGAAATAAGCAGCATAAAAAATTTTAAATTAAAAACGTTAAACTTTTCATGTGTGTATCTTAATATCAGATCATTAAAGAAGCAATGGAACTTATTTTTAGCTAATTTGATAGATATTATTGATGAACTAAAAATAATTGTCTTAGTAGAAATTAATATCAAGGATGAAGAAACAAATATGTACCAAATTGATGGATTCCATGCGGAATTTTCTAACAGAAGAACTAGAAAAGGCGGCGGTATTGCTATATTTATCAAAAAAGGAATTTCTTTTGAAAGGATAATTTTTAACACGCTCTTTTATGAAAACATACAATTAAAACTGAAAATAGACTCGGAAGAATTCGATTTAATCGCTACCTACCGCCCACCTAAATTAAATGTACCAAATTTTATAGAAGAACTAGAAAACCAAATCGAGAAAATTGATAAAAAAATGAAACTTGTCATAATAGGCGATATGAATATAAATTTAAATGAGAGCAATGGTATTACCGTAAAAAATTATTTAAATATGATAGCTTCAAAAGGTTTGGAAAATATAATACAAGCCAATACCAGAGTTGATTTAGCTAGTGGAAGCAGCAGTAGAATTGATCATTGTTTAGTTCGTTTGAAAGATGAAAAAATTATATCCGCAGTTATTGAAAACAGCATCTCCGACCACTATTCGCTATTCTGTGGCCTAACAAACAACTCTGCTAACAGTACACAAAATGATGATATACGCATTAAGATAAATGACACCCTTGTAAAAACACATCTTCAAAGTATAGACTGGAATGAAATTTATCATAAAACAGACGCTAATGAATTTTACGATGAACTTTTACGTATATTTAAAGAAGTTTATGAAAAATCAACCTATAAAGCAAAAAACAAGAACAGAAGTAGCATAACCCCATGGATTAATACTGAAATCTGCACTATGTGCAAACAAAGAGATGCTTTATATAAGCGATGGAAGAACAATAAGAGATGCATACGATATGAGGTTGAGTACAAACATTTTCGTAACATAGTGAACAGATTCAGAAGTCCAAATCCGAATTCTATAGAACCAAGTTCCAGGAATTCAGAAAAAACCCAAAAAATACTTGGAATTTAATAAACAGTATACTTGGCAGAAACGCATCCAGTCTCGACGAAACAATTTGTAAAAATTTCGGCAATCAAATTGATGTTCACATGCTCGTCAATAAATTTGCTACAAATTTCATAGCTGAAATTAAAAATGTTGTCCATACTTGTAACGTCGAAACTTACCACATCACAACTCTACCTTCGGTTCAGTCAATATTTGTTGGAAATGTATCCAGTGACGAAATACTGAAGTTACTCGTCAAACTTAATACAAATAAATCACCGGGAATAGATAACATACGTACAAAAGACCTGAAAGAGAATGCTGAAATACTTGCACCTGTTATATCGCATCTCGTTAACCTGAGTCTGAATCAATCCTGTGTACCCGATAATTTAAAGACAGCTGTAGTTCGCCCAATATTTAAAGATGGATCAAAGACTGATGTGCTTAACTATAGGCCAATTTCCATCCTTCCGGCAATCGACAAAATATTGGAAGACGTAATGGCGACAAAACTGAAGGATTATATTCAACGCTACAGGATAATTAACGAAAATCAATTTGGATTTACAAAAAACGAAAACACGAGTAAACTTTTGGCGGAATTTGCTAATTTGATTAATACCAACCTCAATAAAAACCATAACATTTTGGTTATCTTTATCGATTTTAAAAAAGCTTTTGATACCCTGTCACATGAAAGAATAATTGAGAGATTAGAAAGCATTGGAATACGAGGAGGGGTCTTAGACTGGTTTAGGAGCTATTTGAAAAATCGTGGGCTTAAAGTTAAGATCCTAAATAATTACAGCAAACAACAATCAATAACATATGGAGTGCCCCAAGGCTCAATTTTAGGACCATTGTTATTCATAATATATGTAAATGATCTATTAAGTGTTCTGCGGAAAAGTGTGGCATTTGCTTATGCGGACGATACTGCAATAGAAGTAAGCCACAAGGATTTAATAACAGCAACTAAAACGATGCAATCGGAGTTTGATTTACTAGTGCGTTGGTGTCACGATTTTGGACTTATTATTAATTCAAAGAAAACTAAATTAATGCATATTAGACCACCCAATGTAGTTAAAACCATAATTGAAATAAAATTCCATCAAACACAATGCCTGCACAACAGCGTACAACAAGAACATTTGAATCCAAACGACAGCTGCACAGACATCATTGAAAACGTAATGAGATATAAATATCTCGGGATAGAACTCGACTGTTTTTTCAAATGGGATCTACACTTAGCGCAACTTTGCAAACGACTTAGAAAAGCCGCTTATGCTATACATCACCTAAGCAACTATACCAACTACGGTGTCTTAAAACAAGTATACTTTTCACTTGTGGAGTCTGTCATAAGATATGGCATTCTAGCATGGGGCAATACGACCTTGAGTTACTTGATGGATGTTCAACGTTTGCAGAACCAGATTTTAAAAATATTAATAACTGCAAGACATGGACCAAACTGGCGAAGAAATACCCTATCTTTACATTCAGAGCTGGGACTATTAAGTATTAAACAACTGTTTGAACTCATCATTATTGAGGAATACTACGATGATCAGCAATATAAGCGTCCTATAGAACACGATGTAAACACCAGACGAAGAGCACAAGGCTTCTTGCAAGTACCAAGGTATAACAACTCATACGGGAGACAACAACTATCCGTTGCAATTCCTAACATTTTCAACAGACTACCCAGGGAGTTACACAATATTTCATCAGTGGGACTTCGAAAAAAACTTATAAAAGAGCACCTATTCAATAATTAATATTTTCTTCTTAATTTTATCATTAAAACTTCAAATTTCTCAAATTAATATTTAATAAAAAAAAAAAAAAAAAAAAAAAAAAAAAAAAAAAAAAACAATAATAATAATAAAACCTAATAATTTTTAAAACTTTGTTCATTTTGCAATATTAATATAACCAAGAATATAGACTACATATGGTATATTATAAGTAAACAACCTTCTGCAGAAAAGCCTCTTAAGGGCTTCGCAGATCCTAATTGTAAATATGTAATGTAAGAATGATTTGAAAATAAAAAAATAAAAAAAAAATTAAGCCTATAATATAATAACTATCGATAAAATACTCGTCCTAAGGAGCATTATTTTAATGTATGTATACGTACTTTTAAGGGTCTTCTCCATCCCGACAGTGGAGTAGTTCGAAGATAAGTTTTATTTGATCTATTTATTGATCATATAACTTATGGTGACCTGGTGGTATCCGAATGCTAATACGACATCCGACAACTTAAAAGTCCGCGTCTAAACTTCGAATAACAATGAGAATATTGAAGAATAACCCGGCTTATGTAATCACTGCAGGAGTTTTAAAAGAGATACCAAAAAAAAGTTGGTTAAATGATCCTCTTGACGAAGGCCTAAGGTAAAAGCTAAGAGTAATCTCACTGGAAAAGTTAAACAGAAACAGAAACAGGATTTTACCTTGAAAATAAGTAGACGCTTTTGTTTTAGACGCAGAAGTGAATACTCAAAGAAATCTAAGTCGGTATATAGCAAAAGATGAAGAATGAACGTTCACGGTTATCCTCACATTGGACGAGTCAGTCGAATTATTAGCAGAAAACTTTAACAAGCTTTAGATAAAATATGCAAATGGACAAAGACCTGGTCATCCTCAACGAGACCAAGTCAACATGTGCCAATTTGACGTAAAACTTTTAACTTCCATCGATGCAACCACCAAACTAGCAAACGAGGCAGCATATCTAGGAATTCCTGGTGTCGTCGTTGTCCATATCATCCAAATGTGGACCGATAATGTCGCCGGTCCAAAATGCACACCAAACAGTGACTTGAATAAATAGTAATTCGGTGGATTTGGTGTGAATTTTTATCGTCCCAAAGTCGATTGTTGGCGAAGCCATTCATCCAGAAATGGCCCTCGTCGTTGAATATGATTTTTCGACAAAAGACGCGAAATGTTACCCAACTTTCATAAAATAATTTAATCATTTGCACATGTTGTTGATCGCCATCTCTCTTTATGATAATTTGGCAAAGTAGATTCAATAAAAAGCAGCCAAGTTGATAGATGTAGCTTCAACAGTATGGTCGCTATCACTTCTCAAAGTTCGGAACTCCTTAATGGAACCCAATAAGGAGTGGCCCGCTGCCATACGTCAAACTAAAAAATGGCACTAAAGGAGTTTGATTTTGACACCCCTGGTCTACGGTATATAAGGAATAGTGACATTCACAGGGATGTACAAATTGCTACTGTGTGAGATAAAGTAACAAACTCTACTCATGTTTGTCTTCAAGCTCTTGGACGTGACATATCTACGAAGACGACTACATAGAACTAGACCCTTCGACCTAGCGTTGCAGCCCGTAAGGAAAAACAGCATATAATGACGCCTTCACTGGGAAGTAGTGTTAATACAGAGGCATAAACTAGTTGTCAAGGTAACTTCATCTTAGTCATCACAAAATGAAAGAAATGAGGGTAACCAATTTCCTACTTAAGGCATTACCAGGTCCAGACATAAAATAGCAAGAAACTTTCAAGGCATTTTATCTATCCTCTTATCTGTTTTAAGTAATAGATTCATAAGTAGGTACTATTTCATTTTATTTGAGGCTATTAAATGCCTTAAAAAAATCTTACATACACAGCCTCTTCATCGAAACGGTAAATAAAATCCTCCTTGCAATAAAGTGACACTGACAATTGAAGTCACTTAAATTGACTTGGGCCGATCCAATTTAATGTCACAATAAATTTTACTGAAATAAATATCAGTAACGACCATCTACTTAATTTACTACTCTTTTTTTACGACTGCAGTCCGTCGACACTTCCTGAGTTGACACAAAATGCAATACAATGTCGGCCATTAATTTAATATTATTTGGTCGCCATTATTGTGAAATCATTCATGACAGAGTTCAGTGTTGACATTTTTCTTTTTCCACCCTCTGAACAACTCTGGGAATTCATACAAGACGCCCACAATAAAACTCACTTGATAGATAAGAGCATTACAAATATTGAACTAATCTCCGGTCGTTCTTCCGAAGTCCTAACCATTTGGCCGCGAGCGAAACGACTAATCTACTAAATCCCTCTACGACTTTAATAATAATTAAAACAAACAGAATGGCTAGATGGGGGCTTCCATTTGCACTCGTGAAATCCCTGTGTAATCCCGATGGCAATCTTTTGCCGTAAAATTTATTGCTTTACATTGAGTTCCGATTGACAAGTCTGAGATTCTGTGTCAATAACCTCTTCGCCAGGACTCTTAAGATTTATCTCTATGATACACACCCAAGTGGTCAGACTGGCTTGCTTGCCTGCGTGAGTCGTTGGATGGGTAAGTGATTCAAATCCAGCTCCAGGTTTTTTGCTTTCGGTTGCACCCCCAAGAGACAACAACTCTCGCCCACCGATTACTTTGTTTGCACTCGACCTTAAATGAGTTTTTCTTGTGCTGTCAGAGTCCTTCTGTTTTATGTCATTGTCTGTGCTCCTTCGACACTTTTGTGTTTTCTTTTTTTGTTTGTGTCATGTCGTCTGCCTAATATCGTAGAGCATTTGATTACACCTAATCCGGTATTTATGAACAACGAATTCAGATTTTGAGGACGACACGACAGCCAAACAAACAGACACCAACCAACCCGTTTAGGGATAAAATAAAATATCCTTTTTTTTACTCTACTCTATGTACTGTGATATGTTGTGTTCGTTTTGGCCCTGTTCTAAGGATTAAAGAGCCTTAGTGCGAGGTATAATGCCATGAAAGCAGAAAGTTTGTTTAGCTATGTGTATGTGTGTGTTGTGTTTGCACTGTTGGGTGATATGTATGAAGAATGCCGCATTCTGTTTATCCTGTCGCATTCAAGTGAAAATTGCCCTTGACTTGTTATGCGAGTAGGCGAGAGGCATCCTTAGAGAATATCATGCACAGTAGTATAGTGAAAGAAGAGGTGTTTATACGAACGAGTATGATCAAAACTGTCAAACGCTCCTGATAAATGTTGATTCGTTTTTGTGATTGCATTTAAATTGAATTAAAATTTAGAACGAGCATGAAGAATGGTAAAGGGATTTGCCTTTGCCGCTCGATGTCGAGATAAGGCACCATTCCTTGAAGTCGAGTGTTTATTAAATGGCATCTAAAGAGGAGTCAATTTATTTGTTTGAGTCTTGGAGGGTGTAATTCAATATTGAATCGAGAATAAAAGAGGAATGGAATGTAAGTTACTTCACACTTTTATTAAGAAGAAAATATCCTTAAAAAAAGGATCATAAAAACGAAGTCAGTTATTTTTGAGTTAACTTTTATGACGGAAGAGTACAATTTAGCAGATACAGTATCTCTTTATCAAGGTTGAGTGCTTAAATTGCTGTCTTTAAAATGAGACTTTTTTTTATGACAAACTGTAAGCAGCATAATGTTGTACGTAAATATTTCTTAAACATCTTTCTTGACTTGAGTTAATTTCGAAGTTTAGTCGCTTATGTGAATTGTTTGTTTGGCAAATTTGATTCTTAGGATCTAGGCCAACAGTGTGTCTCGCTGTTTGTCAATAGATGACTCTAGCAGTATGTGCTGCTTGATTTTGACATATCCAAAACGTCCTGAACCAATATGACATATGGTAAGCAGACCATCTTGACACATTAATGATTTTGTTTGAAAATGTCTGATTTTGTGTCAAATAATTGTCATTTTCGGGAGACGTTGATTTTTTTTTCATTTGAAGAATATGGCGGCTAAAGAGCATCAAGAGCACCAAAAAGTTTACTGAGATGCTACTCTAAGTCAAACAACCTGGTTCCGTCGCTTCGAAAACGATTTCAAATGTTTATGACCGTCCGCGTGAAGGATGGTCAAAATTCTTCGAAGACCCTGAATTGGAAGCATTGCTCAATAGTGATCTGTACCAAACTGTTGACACCCAAGTGGGAAACGGTATCGAATTCTATTGATTCGGTGAAACCGAGTACAGTACGGCTATAATAAGAGCAGCAGCTGCAGAGACCCTCAGCGAGTTGCCCATATAGTGAGCCATTCCAAATATTCACTGCTTTTAAGTATTCACACACATTGGTATTCAATCCCAAAAAGTATTCGCTGGGCTCATATTTTATTGCCTTTCATAAAATGAATCATGAATTCATGCCAAGAAATGATTATCTACTCCTACACTTCGTTGCCTGGCACTGAAATTGGAAAAATGCAATAAATGTTTTGAGTGGCTCATGCGAACTTCTATCTATCTATGTATGTATTTCCAGTGCTCTTTCTCTTTGCTTCTTTTTTTTTGTCGCCTTTGTTGTTTGAACTTTCAGTGTTTTGGGTTTTTTATCTGCTTTCTACGAAACCATTCGAAAGCTCGTGAATCATTTGTACATTTCATGGCTTTTTTGAATACTCTGATTATGAGTACGCACTGAAGCATGATGATTCGTTTTCATTTTGTTTCAGAATCGTTTCGTACATGATTTATATTGCTTTTTTTCTGTTTTCATGAAAGTGTGAAAGGCTCGTTTTTTAGCGAATCATTCACAATGGCAAATGAATGGATTCATGAAGTTCTCTGGAGCAGCGAAAATTGATTCCACAGCCCGTTAAAAGCTGTCAAATTGCAAGTCATACCCCTTCCGCCATATTCTTCAGATATTGCGCCATTTTAATGCAACTCGCAAATATTTAGGCAAATCTTAATTTGGTCCGAGTTTGATGCTGGCCCTCTGAAAAGACTGAACCAAAAGTGTGTACAGAAATCTGTTAAACACGAAGGAGGGTCAGTAATGCTCTGGGAATATTAGCCTTTCAGCGGCATTGAAAATCTAATATCGGTACAAAAATGTTGGGTCCAACTTATGTCAACATTATCCGAAAACACTTACCTCCTTCTGCTACTAAAATGTCTTTAGAAAGTTAAAATTACGACAAAGCAATCAAGCAGATTTTTACCGAAGCCTCCAGAATGAAAGGGAGACTATTCCGGGCGGCAGGCTGACAAATCTGTTCTCCAGGATGCCCTAACGTATTGCGGCAGTTATTAAGAATAAAGGAGGCTGTGAGATGCTAAGCCTTGACTCTTTATGGGGTGCTTAAGACCCAAGGTAGTATGCAAGCTTAATCGCGTGTTAGATTATCCTGGATACCTAGACACTGTGATATAAAGGGCAACGAATGCTCCAATAGATTGGCAAAGAAAGGTGTGGCACTTCCATAAGGAGAACATTATCGATAACATCAATGCACCGCTGTATGCTGCCGGAAGAAGTAGTCTGACCAAAAGGCGAATGGCCGTCTTCTAAGAAAGCACGCCAGCAGATTAGGATTATCAGAAGCGGACTTTTGTAGGCCAAAACGCATCGTATCAGAGAATATTACACATATGCTGTCCGAGAATTGCTTCTAAAAGTAGACCACTATTTCTGGCAAGCTAATTCGTACGGTGTGTCCACTTCCACTTTCTCCTTCGTATAGTAATGTTTATAGGCCAGAAAATTCTTAAGATTGTTCTTAAACACTTATTTACGAAGACTTGCAGCCTATGTGTGTTAATGGTATCCACTTTCCAGGTGCTGCAACACCATTCTACGTTTGAGCTAAACTGTCGCAGTTTGGTTCTTAAGCTGATAAAATTGCTTTTCCAGATAGTGGACAGCATACCGAACGCAGCTTTGCCCTCCCCGATTCTGCGGCACACATGCAATTCGGTGCCACCATGGTTTGTCGAGACCACACTCCCTAGGTATAGAAACTCTCGACTTCCTGTTCGACAATATTAAATTGAGCGCTGGTATTAGAAGGGCTCAGGGCTTTTCTTTTGGCTGTATTAATTTTGAGCCCCACTTTGTTTGCCTCATCTTCTAGGATCTGGAGCATAAAGTGGAGGTCTATTATCCGATGTGAAAGTAGACAAACATCGTCAGCGTAGTCTAGGTGTTTAAGGTAAGATGTCATAGTCCAGCGAATTTCATTGTTTCCTTCCGTCAATGCTGCACGGAGAATACCACTGACAACCAATAAAAATAACATCGGTGACAATATGCATCCTTGACGTACTCCGATTTAGACTTCAAGTTCTTCTGACACTTTGCCATTGTGCAAGACATCCCTCATCACTCAATTAGAACTCCTTGAATGCAATTGCAAGTGACAAAGAAATTATACTAAGAACTCTTATCATAATTTCTGTCCTTTAAATCCCCAACTTGACTCTTATACAGCACAACTTAACTTTATGACCGTGGGTATAAAGCCCACCTATTTCAATTAGGACTTGATGTTAACTATATATATCATCAAACGTCAGCAGATTTCTGCATAAGTTTAAGTATTCAATTGCCTTACCATGAGACAAAAGCAACTTATATACATATGTATTTTAGCCTATAGAACATATAAGTTTATGTTAATCCTAGTGAGTAGGTTTTTGTTTTAGTTATTTGGTTACTGATGACCTGTATGGATGCGGATAATCGGCTTTGAAAGGTGGCAATCTTCTAAAGACTCGAGGGGGATCCATAGAAAACAACCAAGCCATAATCGTTAGTTCGGTTTATTGATATTATACTCCCAGCGCGTCAGATGCTTAGAAAAATGTCGTTTTATATAATAGGAATATCTACGAAAGTAATTCGTAGCTTTTATCGTCCTTGTCACTATGCCAAGCCGAACTAAATACACGCGATAATGTAGCTTTTAGTTACAAGCATTATTATGTCCCATAAACATAAAACCATTCATTATTTAAGTGCTGCATCATGCTCATCGCAACGCCTTCGAAAACTTCAGGACGACAAAACAAAAAAAAAAGGAACAAACCCCGAAGGAACAAAGAAACTTACAATTTCCTTGCAATATGACACACTTCGCATGCCAATTGTTGTACGTACCTACTTTCAACCATTCTATTACAATTCTCCAATAAATATAACCCAGACTTGGCGCCATGCGACATTCATTTAGGGCCCCAAAAAACAAAAAAAATTGAAAGGAAACCTTTCCGAGGCACATTAATATCCTTCGAATACGCCAAACCACATTTGGGAATGGGCTATCAACTGCGGAAACAAGAGTCCTTGCGTGACATTTGAACGAAACGTGCTTTGCCGTTATCGAAAGTTTATTTGTGCGTTTCTGCCTCTCTCTGTCTGTGTGTGTGTGTAAGAGATGAAAACAAAAATAATTTTGTGTAACAGTTAGATATAATTGAATATTCCTACGACGAATAAGGACTAATGCTGACCGCACATCCTTCAAAGGCTTCATAAAAGATTAGCTCCCCTTAGATTGCTGTGTGTCTTTAATGCGCTTAAAGGCAGAGGCCCAGTAAAGTAAATCCACCCTCTCCCTTCGAAAAGGAGCAATTACATTTCCCTAAGCCAAAGTCAAAAATTTAAGAGGATCAAACTGCCTCACATTTACTCCCACCACCACCAGCAGTAGGCAGTGTGCCCTTAGGGACAAGAGATGTAAAAAAAAAGAAAATCTCTTGAAAAATTACAAAAAAAAAAACATGTCCTTCCACATCCGTTTCTCAAAAAACCACATTCACAAATCAACAAACCGCAAATAAGTACATCTCCCATTCGTCCTTTCTTTTGCGATTCACCGCCGCGCCGCACCGCACAGCCTCCTTTTCAATTTGTATGTGTCCCATCCTAGAACCTTACCACCTATATTTTTCATTTCTCCACCAACATCCTTGACAAGGATTTATTTTTTAGAGAAAAGTAATAATAAAAAGCAAAAGCAAAACGAAAAAAAAAAAAGGATTAATGACACAAAAGTAGGAGGCTGGTGCCTTTCAACGCCCAACAGAAGAAGGCTCAAAAACTCAACACACGCATTACGTGGGTGGGTGAATTTTTTTAATTACCACATTTCACTGATGTCCTTAAATAGTAGAGGACATAGCATAGCATAGAAAACCCACCGACCGTAGCGAGGATGGGAAAGATAAACCGGAATCGAGGACATCCACATGCCCCAAGAGATAACCCTTAGCGAACAACAAAACTAAGTGTGAAACTAACTGTGAAATAAGCATGAAGGCTTAGATAATGTGTATATCCTGGCAGCAGCAGGAGAACACATTCTGTAACATATGGCGCAAAGGAAAAAACCCTAAATTGTGTAGAGAAGGTGAGAGAAGTTATTTCTGTATGGCACAGGGCCTATCCCCAATAGTGATAGCATAAGCAGCGTCCTCCAAACGAAATGCCACTTGACTCCTTCAAGTGGATCTTATACACACATACACAGAGATAGAATAGGTGTTTTAAAGAGGACTTAAATGACGTGCAATCTCTTTCTTCTCTCTGTGGGAGAATGCAACAAATTCTTCGCGAAAGGATCAAAGTAGATAATCATTTTGTTTCTTCTCAAATCCCCTACCTACCAGCTAAACCCCGAAGGCCAAAAGGAACGACAAATCGATAGTTAATCAACAACATTGTGTTCGGTTGCAAGGATACTGCGGGAAGGACTATCTCTGATTCGGATACTGATTCATCAACGCCAGCCATTGGCGATAAATTTTACGATTTTTATTGGCACAATGGAGGTTAGCAAAGCATCGCAAAGCCAAATCGAATGACGCATTACTTCCGCAGGGCCAGGCACTGAAAATGTCCTGCCGCACAGGAATCACAAACAGAAAAAAAAAGGATTTTCTGCTACAAAACTTACCAACAAAAAAAAAACGTTTATTCAATTTCGTTCTTTTCTCTAATGTTTTTTGTATATTCCGTTTATGTGTACTAGGGAAGGATATTTCCTAGCGTTTTTCTGCTTCACAGGATATAGCACATTTTTTTCACACTTTGCACAAAAAAGAACCAAAAGGATAACACGATTGTATGAGAGCGATTAAACAGAAAAAATTAACCGAAAAAAGGAACGATTTCCTATTGGAAAATGAAAAGAACGGAAATTTTCTCAGAATTTTTCCGAACAACGACTACCACCGACCACGGCCATATTGTTAGAGAAATTAACTGTATATGCCCGTGTTGCAGAGGGTTTTTTGGACAGTTAGGTTTCGTCGTCGCCGTCGTTGTAGCCCGTTTGTGTCGACAACAAACGGTTTTTCCCTTTTTTACTCTGACTCTGACATTCCCCGAAAATGTCAGCAACGATGTGCGCATGTCGTGGAAAAATCAATAACGGGAACTGTCAACCGTTGCAAAACGGCCATATTGGATTGCTTTGGAGGGCGGTTGGTTGTTGTAACATGTGGTCTGGGGTGGCTTGCTTCTGCATCACTCCATCAGCGGGGGTGTAGCGTATGTACATAGAGGCGAAGGAAGCCTCGTGTTGTGGCACGTGTTTTGTGGCAGAAGAAACCACCCCTATGCACAGTTGTGTAGCCCGGGAGAGCCGAGCCGAGATAAAAGAGATTTGTTTACGTTCCTCAGCTTGGCGCTGCTGACTCATTCGGTTGTGGTGTCATTCATGAGGCGCTTTGCTTTATATATACTCGTACCTACTCCCTGCTACCCTCATTATGGCTGTGTCATAGGCGTCACCGAGGCTATCGGCCCAAGTTTTACGTTTGACGTATAACTGGAAGGAGACGTAACGCACACACTGATGAACGTTTATCTAGGGGGGTGGCGTGGCTCAAACGGGGGTTGTATGCCGACCGCCAACAGGTGGTCGTAGTAAAATCGATTTCAGTTATTAAAATCAAGGAAGAAGTTTTGTTTCTGTTGCTTGGAGGGTGGGTGGTGGTTTTTTTCTTTCCTTCTCCCAGTGGCTCTTGCCCGCGTAAAGTTTCTTGTTGTCCTTTCGTCTGAGCTTGAAGCGTTGTGTCGTCGCTTAAATTACATCTTCTTTTGTCTTTTGTGGGGTTGTGTCCTGTTTTATATTTTGTTTTATTTTTGTCGTTTTGGTGGCGGTCTTCTACGCGCCTCATTGTGTGTACCTACATGGAGGGAGGAGGGGGTGGGAGAAAAATTATTAAATCTGAGAATGACAATGGAAGAAGAAAAATGCACTCCATGCTCGGCGGGGTGGAGTATGACTGTTGTAGACGACTTGGATGTTGACAATGACGTGATGAAGGTTTTGTGTGTTATCCTTTGTAACGAGAAAGGATGGGAGTGGTTTGGAGGCTCAGATAGGTACTTAGGTATTGTTTGTGATACTGTTGACCTTTGAAGCATGTGGAAGTAGGTACTGTTGAAGACACGACGACAGACATGATGCTGCGAGCAATTGGGCACTTCCTATATTTTGGATATAGGAAGCGGCTTTCTAAGGATGAGGACCGGTTTAAATTATTTAAATTTAAGTTGAACAATTGGTTAGGTTTGTTTCATTAACCTTTTAAAATGTGCTGTCAACTGCTTGTCCTTACTTGGTAAAGTCTCTCATTAAGTTGACAACCGCACAGCTTAATTGTAAAGTAAATTCTGGCACTCCTTTTATAACAAACTTTTGTTACATTCATGGGTAAGGTGGATTCCAAAAGTTATGCGTAATAAGGAGAATATTTTTGGAAATGGTTGAAGTGAACAGGCATAAGCTGTGCGAGGTACGGGAGTATGTGGGCAAGTTCATGTGTACTTGCATGTGTTCAAACTTTTGTAACGTGTTGTGTTTTACATTTTTCGTATCTCTGGGGGACGACGTAATTGGTGTATCCTTGTCTGATAATGTTATACCCTACTCAAGGCAATACAGTCTACCTATGTCCCCACTTGTGTAAGGCAATGTTTTTGAGATAGACTTATGCTTCTGTCTTAGGTTAGGTTAGAGTGGCAGCTAGTGCCTGGCTACAGATGTGGACCAGCTCACTTAGGCCTAAAAGGCCCATCTACAAAGGAAAATCACTACCAATTACTACGATACTAAAATGATAAGAGACAGAGGACCAATACAGAGAGGTTACCGGACAAAATAACACTTAAGAAGAGGTCCTGCTGATGGGTCAGAAAAACCAACCGGATCTTTTAATAAAGCTTAGAAGGTGCTTAACAGGTAGACCTGTCAGGTCGCCAATGTCGTCAAAGAAAAAGGACTCCAAGTGGAGGTTTCTTCTTGACGCTAGAGCAGGGCAGTTGCAAAGAAGATGAGGAATCGTTTCCTCTTCCTCCTCGTCCCTGCAACTCCGACAGAAATCATTAGATGGAAGGCCCAAACGTCTAGCGCGTAGGCCAATTAGGCAGTGTCCTGTAAGGAGACCAATGATGGCGCTCAGGTCAGAACACTTCAGAAGCAACAGTTCTTTTGAACGTTTCTGGTTAAGATTAGGCCAGAACTCTCTAAAACAATGTGCCCAAAGAGCGTTGGCCTTCCTTATAACATCAAGTTTGAGCAGGTGTTTACTTATAGCAATTGGCATACCAATTCCCAATCCTTACGGATTCAATTGGGAGGGTTGTGCAAAGTTTGGCAATTTCATCAGCCTTACAGTTCCCTGGAATATCCCCGTGGCCTGGCATAGGTGAATGTTGTATTGTTTCGAGATCTCCATCAGATATGAACGACATCTTGTATGACCGTTGATGTAGTTGTGGATAATTCCAGAGATTTGATCGCTGCTTGACTGACAATGCTAATGTCCGTAGCAGATAGTACATTACACTTCAGCCATGACAGAACATTTTTGATTGCCATGCGTCTGTCTTAAGTAGGTAACAGGGGTCAAGTTGATCCTTTTGGATCAAGCAATAAACTATCTTAAATTGAAATTTAAACTAAAAACAAAGGAATGGGAATGCAAGCCTTTAATTGAATAAAAGAAGAAGCCGACCCTATCCCCTTTATGCATCTGCTCGCCACACAATTTGCACCATGGCCTGCTGGTTAGCCCAAGTTAGCAAGTTAGCAAGATTGAGTGCTGCAACCGTCCAATGAAAGTGCAGTTGTCAGTCGATGTAGTGTGATCTAGTGGTGCGATTCGTAGTTGTTACGGTTGCGTGGAGCGATCTGATGGTACAATGATTGTTGCTCTCAAGATTTCTAAGACGATAATGGCGAAAAAAGTAGCCCATAAAGGCTTATCCTCGTCAAGGATGGTAGCACCGGCCATTCCCCTGAAACTATAATCTGTAGTTCACAAATTGACGTCTGTCAATCGTCGTCACCCTGCTTCATCGTATCGCTTGTCATTTAACGACTTTACTTTTGCTGAATTTTTAGGTCTGTTCCCGTACTTTTTGCACTAAAATTAGGTTAGGTGAATAGACCAGAAAAACTCTGTAATGAAAATCCGCTATTAGAACCACCCAGATAGTAACATGAATCTCAGAAGATCCATCAGCTCAACGTTGCGTAAGTCCTCCACCTCCGTAAAGAAATAACTGCCAAGAGTACTCATTACTCTGGTGGATAGGGCAGGACAGTGAATAGATTCGATTTCTTCTTCGTCCTTGCAGCTTCTGCAAGAGTCATCATTCAGCACATCGAGTCACTATGCGAGAAGGCTAATGGCCAGATATTTCGCCAGAAACGACCCTTGCGATTATAACGACTGAGTTTAACCAGAGTTGATGATCTCTTTTTGGTAAAATCCGGCCCTAGTGTTTGTTTTCACCACCGATGGCTTCGTCTTTAAGCTTTTTCCTTAAGGAACTGATTGGGGCTTCTACAAAAGGAAGGGCCGGTGATATCTGCAGCGTCGACCCTTTCCTAGCAAGCTCATTCGACTTTTGTTTTCAAATTTCTCTCAGAGAAAGAAATTGTTAGGTTAGCTTATGTGGGGTTATCGTCTGTACCCAAACACAGGACGTACGCAGGCCATGAGCACATGATTAAAAGAGCCTTTACGAAGCGCACCTAGAATGCGTCTAATTGAAAAAAGAAACAGATCGGTTAGGTTATCAAAGAAGAGATATTGAGGGTGAATTCATATCCAGTAGATGAGTAATACTTTGCTCCTCTTCTTCGTTTCAGCAACTCCTATAGAAATCGATAAATGGCCTAGACATCTAACATAAGGGCGTGTCGGAAGGCAAATAAAATTTTGTTGGAAGAGGATAATGGGTTCAGCAATGCAGTTGGAAAAGATTTAGGTTCGAAATAAGATAAAACCGAAAAACGATTAGCGAGATCCCTCAGTCTTTCTGCCGCCAATACCTACAGGTATTAGATGAAGTAAAAAAGTCTAAAAAAAAATATTTGTCCTACTCGCAGCCCGTAAACCCCCCCTCCCCAAACTGCCTTGTTGCCCTCTACGGTACCGATCAAGGCATTCCTTCGTAGGGGCAGGTTTTTGACGTCAAGTCTTCTTCGTTATGTTGCAGTGCTCTGTTCTTCTTCGGCTCTTTGTGTTTGGTTTTCCAGCCGTAGCTCCTGCATTATGCTTGCAATAATGTTGTCGGCAATTGCCTAAGCTTCTCTTCTTAAGAGCATGAAAACTATTAGGCTATTAGGTTCTTGGGTGTTTCTCGCAGGCTCATATTTTTTGCCTACCTGTTCCGCGTTTTGGACTTTCCCATCACAGTACCGGCAGAAAGGATCATCTGCGATCTTGCATTTGTGAAGGTGTTCCCGAAAACTTCCATATCCTGTTTGGAATTGAGTGAGGTAGAAGTTTACCTGCCCGTGTTTTCTTGTGGTCCACTCTTCGATATTTGGCAGCAGTTTGTAGGTCCATCGGCCATTTTCTGACGTGCTCCATCGCCGTTGCCATTCTAATTTTGCAGCCGCTCTGATTGTGCTTCTTTCCTCGTTGTCGCTTTCTGCATGCATGCTGCTACTCTGACCTCCAGGTCGATAGGCATTCGCGCTGCTATTACATTAATTGTATCCCCCGATACTGTCCTATATGCGCAACATTTTCTAAGAGATGTTCTTCTGTGTACCCCCTCATGTATGAGTTTACAGCTGTAGCAGGTTCCCATATGGGGGCTGCATATGTACATGAGGATTAGCTTGCTAACTGTCGCAAGTAGGCTTCTTATAGGCTAGTCCTCCAATATTGGGCATTAGCCTGGATATTGCTGCAACCACCCGATTAGCCTTGTGTAGGCTAGGTGCTCTCTAAAGTTTAGCCTGTGATCAAGCAGTACTCCCAGGTACTTTACGTAAGGCTTCGACTCGATAGTGTGTTCGCCTACCTCTATTGTCAGGCGCTCAACTTTCTTGCGGTTGCTGCACCAGCTTAAATGATTAAAGGAAAACTGCCATGCCAGTGACTTGTTTGTCTTCTGTCTCTTTTTTAGTGAGAAACATCAAGGAAGCCACTGATTTCTTACAGATGCTCTGTAGCGTGCATTTAGTCATCCGAACATCATATTTATTCTATAATTCCCAACTGTTCTCAATAAGAACCTCCTACCAAAGATGCAAGCAATAAAAACTACCATCATCTTGTGTTGGGCTAAAAATTCGATTTTATGGCTTTTCACAGACAAAAAGAAGAAAACTAAGAAGAGACACGTACAAAAGGAGTGTGTTCGCTTGTTTGTTTATAAAATGAGGCTTAATACATAATTCTGTCACGAGTCCATCGAAATGCAGGAGTCCAGTCGACCAGAATCGGGCGCCGAGTCTACTTGAGTGGCTTCATCTTCCAAAGTCCATCGTTGAGGTAGTGACAATTCTCCACACCGACTCCCTTATTCACCTTTGCACTAAAAAAGAGAAACAGTTGGAAACTCTCTTCCTTGTGGTATGAATTCTCAACTTACATATCTACTGTCGATAACGTGGTAATTCCAATGGCTAGTGCGTGCTCTTTCCCTTCGGCCATGATAGCCACCACAGTACCCTTCTCCGCTGGTGTCATACACGCTCCGGGTGACGTCAGTCCTGGGCACATGATGTTAGCTCCACTCAAGACGAAACGAATAGCACCCTTGTCCACCTGCTGCATCGTCACGAAGAAGGGAAACTTGTGCAGAAGCTTTAGCGTCGGCATCCATTGTCCATCGCGATGTCTGAAGAACACCTGCTCTCCGATGCCATTTAACAGGACCTCAATGTGATCGTGACTAATAGATGGAACAAATTTGAATCTATGAGGGAGAGTAGGACAAAAGCAGCACATACCATTTGGCAATCCTAAAGGAATCCTTCTTTGGAAGAATCTGGTCGATGTGCGATTCCAGCTGCGGATACGCTTCTAAGAGTTTTGTGCGAATGCCTTTTTGTACGGAGGACTTGAGCTGTTGGATGGATGAGACACTTTCTTTCTCTTCGAATCTGGAATGGATTTTTTATAAAAAAAAATAAGTACTTTTTCGACCGTTGACGTGGGCATCGATTCTTTTTTTTCGGTTTCAAAGCAGAATCATGAGATAAAATTAAAGTTTAGGCGGTGTACTTACTTTTTGAACATCTTAACTAGACTTAAGCTATGTAATTAACTAGGAAAAAGGATAAGATATTGAGTTTTTTCGGTGAAAATTTAACAAGAATAGCGAGAGTTGGGTCGCACACACGAATTTTTTCGGTGCGAGGATTTGACAGATTTGAATGTCAAACAATTGGTGACAGCGGCCAGAGCCGCTGTATTTGCACGAATGTTGATGCGCATGGTGTGTAAGGGCGTGTGAATAGTAGTTCTGATATTATCTTTTATTTTGGACAACGGATTTTTAGCATTTTCATTTAAAGCCTTTGAAACGCTTTTCTTCAACTTCAAGCAGCGCTGCAAGTTCGGCGTCTATTAGATAAATTAATTGTAGAGGTTGTAAAAGGCAGCGATTTTAATGGAATTTATCGAATCCAAATTATAGAAATATGTAGAAAGGACAAATGTAAGGATATATTAGACTAACTTGGAATATGCAAAGTACCATTGCACATTGAACTCATTTATAGTTCCCCACTATTTTTATTTTCGAAACTCGCTTACTATTGAAAAATATTAAAGCATCAAACATTTTTAAAATGTTCCCTTCAACAGGAGGAACATTTTCGGAAATTTTTCGCTTTAAGAACGCAAACAAATTTCTGATTAGATTCCAATTCTTTTTTTGTATTCTGATACAATTCCAATTGGCAACTTAATTGGTTTCTTTCTTCTACAGTTCAGTGTACCAACCCCACTGCGATTTGACATATCTTTTGGCGTTCTGTTGCTCTGACTGCGGAAATTTTATTTGAAAAAAAAAAAAAAAACTAAAAAAGTGTTGTTTCTGTTATCGAAATCGTAATTAAATTGATTGTTTCACCTAAAACTGGCGATTACCTGCTCGCAACCATCGACCATGGACACGGTGCACCCGGAATTCTTATCTCGCAGCGAGATTACCAGCATTTTAAACGAAGTAATATAGAAGTAAAAAATTTTTCCGCTATTTTGTTCATTTCTTCCATATTTTAGCGGTTCTTGGGGATCCAAGACATAGATAAGATGCCCTACGAGGAGCTCCTGCGAATCTACAAGACATTCGCTCTGCCGCTGGAGCAACGTGATAACAACCATCGAAATATAGACACCCGAGAACCAGTTCTTCACTCATACGATATGCCATTCACACAAAGGCCCTTCACCCAAGATCTGCTCGCACACACTATAATCCTGAGTGATCACACGAAGAAAAGCACCGATCCCTGTCACCTGTTAGAGGTGGCAAAGTACTACAAACTGTCGTATAACACAATTTCTATCGGACCAGCGAAACGACACGGCTTCGATTTTGATGATGAGAGTGCTCCGAAGAAAAGATGCATCTCAAGGCCATAGATGGGGTGCATAGAGACTTGAAGACGATGTTTCTATGGAAACGGAATTATACTTAATTTAGATTTAAGGACGAAGAGTATTTGATAATTTAAGAGCGGTTCCTAGAATGGAACCCAGCGAACGCCCTAAACCTGGGCTAATGTCGTACGTAAAGTCCGTCTGTATTTATTAATTTGTAGATTTTTCTAAAGTTTGTGATGTACAATGGATCAATGTTCCAATAAAGTAAGAGACATATGTATATGTTGGAGTTTAAGATAGTTAGAAAGTTTCCCTACCAATATCTTCACAAGCGGGTGTTTGCAGCTAAGGGCATCAGTGAAAGGCAATGATTATTGCCAAATATGACTGAGTAATGGCTAGAGGTATGTGTCGGCGTAACTTACAAACACTGCAACAGAAGTATTAGAACAAAGGAAGGTATATTTGCTAGGTAAGATGAAGGGGAAACTTGCAACTTGTTCTGTCCCATTGTGATGTCGACTGTGTGACATTCAAGCTGAAATTTGAGGGAAATGAAGCACTGAATTCGATGTAATGTGTTTAGGAATACGTTGCTAGCATTTCTGTTTTTTTTTTAAGAAGCAAATGATGCCAGTAGCAGGCAGTCTATTCAATAGAAGACGTCTTGTGTTTAGTGTTCACCTAACAGGCCACTGATTCTGACTCATGTTAGAGAACTGATCAGAACAATCGATAAAAAGATTTATAAAAGAACGGTATCGAAGAATACACAATTGCGAACTCTGTAAGCCGTATCATACCGTCTCAAGCCGTACATATTACATTAGTTTGAGCAAATCGACAATAATGCTCTGCTTAGAGGATATTTAAAGCCTAGACTTACGGTACGACAGGCAGGGATTCTGTGCTTGATGGAGAGCTGATACAAGGTGGCAGAGGTTGCGGAGCTGTGTCATATCTAGACAGATATGGCCCTCATACCAATAAAAGAGAACACAAGAACTACTAAATAGAAACCGTGTTAAAATTCCAAGAATTCTTTCGATCAATACTAGGCACTGGACCATATGAATTCAATGATCACTGTCTACCGTGCCACCTCTTAAGTTGTGGTACAAATTTGCCACCTTAAACTACCACTGGATATACCAACTTTCACTTGTGCCTATGGGAGAATTGAAAGTAAGATTGAAGCAATTTTTTTTTAGAGATCGTAGTCTTGTTAAAACAAATCAAAATTTACAGATATTTAGTTCTGGTATTCGAATGAAACCACCTCTTGGTTAGTTGTAAAGAACTCGGATAAACATCCATCATCCATCTGTTGGGAGATTTTGTACATAAACATACGATTTTACGCTCAATTTTATGATTCGACAAACATATTACACATGTCAGCTTAATTTGAAACGAAAGCAATAAAATGCTGTTCGTTTAAGTCGAATAGATAAAGTGAAAGGGATCAATTAGATTCCAAGAATTGATCACGGATTTGGACATGAATATCTGGAAACAACTAAAACTTTACGAGAATTTTGGTAACTTCCTCACTCAACTGTTTAATAGGGAGTAGCAATGCAGCGTCTATAAGAATGTTGAAACAAGTTTAGCTCAAAAGATTTCATTCATGTTGGATGCATATACTTTTTTCCACAACTATAGGGAAAAGAGGAACAAATGAAAAGAGGAACTATGACTGGCACAGGCGCGGCACTGTCCATGTGCATAGAAAAATCATGGACATTGTTAATACTGAGATTATGGAGTTGAATATGCCCATAGAATAAAGAGGGTGCGTCTCATTATTAAGGCGGTTTTCGTAACTGCGCGACTCCCGCCACTCAACCTCGAGAACAAGAACCGATAGCAGTTGACATGTCTAGCAACATTTCAGATAATTTTCGGGTGCCGCACGTCTTTCATGTCTGTCAGTATATGTCACTTCAACGCTCGCCTCTAGAATGATGAATTTACTAACGTAAGCCTTTTAGTTTTTCGAAAACCTAGCTCCATATATTTAATACTTTTATTTAGTTTCACATGTAAATCGGAATAACTTCTAGTTAATATTAGTGTCCCCATTTTCGAAAAAAATTTACCTCCCTGCCTCCTTTTTCTAGCCCATCTAGCACTCAATTAGCTTTATTAGTTCTCGACTCTTTGCTATTAATGTCAAGAGGTAGTATATGGATGAAGATCTCCAGAACTTGTCATTACTGTCAAAATGACATCAACGAGGTACGCGAACAGCTTTTCGTAAAAATTGGTAAATTTCCGTAAAAATTCGTTGTTTTAGGATCGTACGCGAAAGAAGCGAATATATGGTTCTCGTACCAAAAGGTGATAAGGATTCATTATCGTATAGGTGTCTATGCACCTTGGAACCCATGGACATAATAGTGGAGTAAATCATAAGTGACAAATTGGTGATGAGACGCGAGATAGCCAGTGTGGTTTTTGTAAGGTATATTCTACATTTGACGTTATCGACGAAGTCTTGAGAATGGCGAACAAATTCACCAAAGGAAGACGTAAGAAAGGGGGGATAGTAGCACTAAGGTATTACCAGACTACCCGCAGAAGATAATAATGAAAAAAATTTCAGACCAAACTCTAAAGAGTTGAAGAATGAAACAGTGGAACTATCGGAATGGCCTGTAAAAGGTAATAACTTCTCCGATTCTCTGCAGCCTTATTTAGGTTGCCGAAGAAGGATTTTCCTAGTGATTGCTATCTGGTCGTTCCTGGAGGTTGCAACAATATGCATTGAAATAATGCTTCTACTCCAGGACGCTATACTCTACTTTGTAGGTACATCTTATGTTCTGTAACAGTTGCCATCAATTAATATGGTTTCCTTGCGAACTCCCAGCAGTACATGACCAGCTCCATAAGGGTTTTGTCAACATCATATACCCGCCTTGCTAGCAAATCATCTGTGTCTTAACAAATGTAACAGCGAGGCAAGTTCAATTCCCTTGATATCATCGGTGCGGTCAATGAGCATGGTTCTGACAGTAAGAACTAATGTCAGGAAGACGCTTTGGGGATAAAGTAGCCTCTCTGACATAATTTGCCTTTCGTCCAGACCTCATGCTTTCACTCGTCCTTAGTCTGTGCTTCAGTTACTCCCTAAAATATTTTTCCAACTCTAATCCGAAAGAAATATATATATTCCTTTGTCAAGTGAAGTTTTACATACCAAGCAAGGATTTCCTTTTAATTACGTTCTCCCTAAACCTAATTAACCCAACATCCGTTCGGTGTTTGTATGTAGAACCACATCCTTACTGGTTGCATCACAAAAAAAAAACAAATTACTGACCACAAGCCAATTCCTAAACTGAAACAAAGTCCTCTAACACACATAACTTGTTAGAGATACGTGGTGTCCTTGTAGGAAAATAAATGGGTACACAGCTCTCTCTCTGCCTTAACCCCTTTCAAACGTATAATCCTTTTATCCTTTGAAATTGTTTATTTCTCCCCAAAACAAGATTATGTGTTTGTAATGTATTGCGGCTAATTTATTATTTAAAATAAAACTGTTGCTCCTTTATACTTATCTCGGGGATTATGATAACTCGTGTATGTGTGCTCCTCCTTGGTGTCCCACTCCCAATCACTTGAGCTAATTGAATCCCACTTGAACTCCTGGTCACAATGGAATTTTTAGTTTTTCTCTTTCTACCGTTGTTACAATCAGATTTAGATAGTTGCTCTGAATTCGAACACAAAACCGTCAGATTGTTTGGTCTTAAGTGGACACGATATCGTTGTCTCTCGTGTGCAATCGGCCGGCGGCAGCCATTTGTTTGTCTTAAAATGGGGAAAGCGGAAACTTACTGCGGCCATATTTCATAATCTTTTGTCACATTTTCTTCGTGGGGTGGAAAAGTTTATGACAAGTGGATTGTTTGCCACCGGAATAATACTAGAGATAAGCTTTGAGATTTCTGCACCCTACAAACTAGACAAACAATCAAAAGGTTGATAACGCGATTTGATTAGATTTCTCAGAGTATTTTTCGATTTGGTGATGACTTTGCTGGATTTTGGCTGTGCAAATACAAGCTCCAAAGGTTCCCCATCCGGTTTCGGATGAGCTAATCTCTGTTTTGTTCGGAGGATTAAGGTTCAAATAGGAAAGTTCTCAGAACTGCGAGGCTATCGGAACAGCTGTTGACAATCTGATAGATTTGTTGAATATTAATAATTGATAGACTGCTCGTTGAACAGGTCAGTAATGATATGAACGTTTGCTGGTGTGTGAAAGAACTTCATCTTGTAGGACACACTGGTGTATAAGTGTGTTTAGCCTTGTAACTAGAGGGCAGAATAGTTGATACGAACTATGCAAAACCAGATCAGAGGAAAAATACGTCCAGCGAATGCTCCTCTAGAGCTAGAAGAGCCTTTGACTCACTAATTATACATATGTATATTCACGGGCAAAAATTGTTCATCCAAATAGTTTTCGATAAGAAGCTCCATCTCTATGTGGCAAATCGAAATATTCTTGCGCTTACACCTTTAAATACCTGCGCTTGGATTCTTTCAAAAGTAGGTACAGCTTGTAATATAAAGCTAGGCCCTTATGAGCAGTCTGCATTTGGACAATCATGGCTTAATATGCCAATATTGTAGTACTACCAACCCCTGAGATGAACGATAACGAAGCCAAATACGTCTTTTAAGAGCTCGAAGGGATAACCTATGAGCAGTAGGTACTCAGGTGATAAAATTGTCCTTGGTGAAGTTTTTAGTAGTATAGCCTAAAATTATACAGCCTTCGGCGGTTCATCTGAAAATATATTCAAGCTAATTCACTAGAGTGTGGTAGCTAGAGCGTGATACTCTTGACTCAGAATCCACAAGAAAATGGTGATGCAATGACCAAAGGAATCACATTGCATTCAGTTCCTTGAAGATAGCTGAAGCCAGTGACTGCATTTACTTAATAGAAGAATCTTTGAAATCAATGATTGCATTCACTTAGCTTAAAACTTTTAAAGTTTTTGAAGTTACTAGGTCCGTTCCGCGTACCCTCCTAAAACAGCGAATTTTTACGAAAATTTACCAATTTTTACGAAAAGCTGCGTACATTTCGTAGCTTTTCATAGAAGAGAGCGCTCATGCGAGAGTAAGAAATTTCCCCATGCTACGAATTTTAGTGCAAGAAATTTCTGTGTCCTGGTTTATGAAAACTGTCAAAGTTGTCAAACCAGTGTATTTTCAACTATTTTTGGTTCAACCCGTTCGTTTACTTTTTCGTAATTTTAGCTCTAAGAGCTCTCTAAGAGAATTTAAAATTGAAGACTTTTGAAGTTTTTGAAGTCAGTGGGCACGTTCCGCATTCTAGGCACTAGGTAATCAAACGTTTCTGGTTGGTCGAGACATCCAGTTTTGACGGCAAAGTAAGGCATTTATTTTTTAGGTAGTGGACTGGATTTGAAGGCAAGAAAATTCTCCTTACCTTTTAAGTCAATGTGCAAACTGTCAAAAATTCATTTGCCGTTCCATATGTTCGTCATTACCTCAAAAATAGGCCTAGAGTGCCCAGTGATTCAATTTACCCCGTTGATGTCATTTTGACAGTCATGACAGCTCTGGACATCTTGTTCTATATACCACCGCTTGATATTTATAGCAAACAGATGGGAAGCTAATTGAGTGCTAGAAGGGCTAGAAAGAGTAGACAGGGAGGTAGATTTTTCTCGAAAATGGGGGCATTAATATTAATTACAAGTTATTTCCTTTTATTGTGCAACGTTCCCCTTAAAAGTATTAAATATTTGGAACCTAGTTTCTCAAAAATGAAAAGGCTTACGTTAGTAGAATTTTCCAATCTGGTATCCTTTAGAACCCATATGTATAGTTGTGTGTGTGCATTCATCATTAAAGAGGCATACTGGCAGCCATGAAAGACGCGCGGCTCCCGAAAATCTCCTGAAATGTTGCTACACTTGTCAACTGCTACCGAACCGTGTTCTCGAGGTTGAGTGTCGGCAGTCGGGTAGTTAAGAAAACCCCAATGGAAATAAGATCCGTTCGATTGAACCGCTGTTCGAAGTAAAATCCCAACGAGAGATTATCCAGTCAAGCATGAGTTCTACCACCAGCCAGCCCCTAACTCCATCGCATCATCCCTTTTGGGCTAATTACCACCAACCTGGTACTGACCTGGACTACTAGTGAAACGTCACTTTCATACTTTAATCGATATCTGTCATATGTGCTTGCGCCATCTGTGTTTCTCCATTTATAATGACTGTAGAAAACTGTAAACATTCAAATAATTACAATATTTATTGCCTTAGATGTCACTGCATATAGCTTCTGTTCTTCCCGCTGTAAACCAAAAGTGCTGAAGGTGTTGAAACACATGTTGAGCTGGAGACTATCAGTCCGTAAATAAAGAAGTCAATCGCGTCAGGAACCCTCTTTGACTCATGCATATTTTATGTACCTACATATGTATGTATAATTTAAAAAAAATAAAAATGCCCAGTACTTTCATCGTAAGATTTTTATTCATTTCGTTTTGCATTTTTGAAGTTTTGCTTTTTTTGTAATACTGAAAACACATTTATTCTTTTTTTTTCGCTTGCGAAACTTAACAAACAAACATCGATTAATTATATTTTTTATCTTGTTTTTTTGGTATAAAAAAATTATTTAACAAAAGGAATACATACAACTAGGGTATAATATTAATTTTAAGACTAAAATGTTTTCTTTTTTATTAATAAAAACATCGCAAACAAAAAGGAAACAATACATTTAATTTATAAAGCTACAAGAAAAATATTTTGCTTCCCAACAACAGTAATCCCATCGAATGAGCCTTCAGATAGGTTACCTACTCTCTGTTAATACATTTACTCCTACAGTATTCTTGTAAAAAATAATTACATTAAGAATATTAAAGTAAATAAATTATTTTTTACAATTCTTCTTTTAAATTTAGTTTTCTTTAATGATAGGGTTTTTGTTTTTTTCTTTTTATTTATGTTTTAAATTTTCAATCTTATGTCACAAATTAAAGGCATTTCTCTTTTTCTGAAATTCTGAATTTTAGTTAAGATTTCTTAAGAGTTATATTATACTTACATAGATTAATTTTCATTTCCTATACATTTACTAGTTTTAGCTCTTAGAAATTTATTGAAAACTAGTTTCTAAGATTTTGTTTTGTGAATCGAATTTGGTTATATACTCCATTTTTTATTTACAATATTTAACTATATTTTTGATATCAACGAGTTTAATGTAAAATAAGTTGCTTAAAAAATAATCATTTTGTTGTTAATTGTACTGGTAGTAGGTAGATTTCGCTTTGGTATTGAAACAGGACTATACATTATAACTTATGAATATTTTTGCTTGATTTTCTAATCGTAAGAATGCAAATTCGTTAATGAATATGTTTGGTTTATTTTGTTTGATTTCGGTTTTTTTTTTCGTTATTGACAATTTGATAATTTGTTTTATGTTTAATGATTTATTTTTTTTGTTTTGTACCATTTACTAATATGATTCGGGATGAGAGTTGTATCGCCTCTTGTTTTGTAAACTTTAGGTAGGACAGTATTTAATTACTACTATTTTTTTTTTATATATTTTTTAGTATCTGTTGGAACTGAGGAGGCATTTTTAAATTTAAGTAATGGATATTTTGTGCAATTTGTTTGGGAAGAAAAATCATAATTGATGTTTAGACAGTAAGACCGGATTGAATTTGGAAGAATTCTCTTGATAGTTAGAAGATCTTAAGAGGATCTTGTGGATTGGATTGTGTTTCTGACTCTTTCTGTGTCTTAATTCTTATTTTCATTTTCGAGAAAGTCATAGATAAAACTTAAAAACCTGAAGGTTTTCCATTTCACTTGGTTCTTATCTGAGGAATTCGGAGTCCAAAAAGGGGGTCGGCAAGGCTGCATACTCTTACCAATACTGTTTTTATTAGTGTTTAGCGATGTACTGAATGCGGCCCTATCGACAGTAATTGGAGCAATTCGATGGACTCAAGCACTTCGACTACGCCGATGATGTATGCCTTCTGTCTCAGAGAATAATGGATCTTCACCAAATGACAGCAAATGTGGAGAGGGAAGCTGACGTCGTTGGGCTAAAAATTAACTCGGCAAAAACAAAAATGATCAGCCTAGGACCAAACTCATCAACTCATGTACATGTGCATTGCTGGACAAACGGTTGAGAGAGTAGACAGTTTCCAATACCTTGCGAGTATCAACCGATAGTGGAACCGAACTGGAAATAGCCAGCCGAATAGGCAAAGCAAAATCTCCGTTTGGGATGCTGTTCACAGTTTGGCGATGTAATGCAATTAGCTTAAGCACCAAGCTACGACTGTTCCAACGTTCCAAAGTTGAGTCAGTGCTGCTTTATGGATGTGGTACCTGGAAAGTGGCTAATCAAGCGATGCAATGGAACCCGTTTACCCAAGATGGCAGTATACGCGGTGGTCCTAGGAGTACGTGGCGCAGAATAGTGGAGGCGGAAGGACGGCAACTGGGAAAGAGTTGGTACATCCAGAAATCGCACACGATGGCGCGTTGTAGAGGCCCTAGGACTCACAAGGGGATACAGGTCTTAAGTAAGTAGTAAGTATTAGGATTTCAAAAACTTCCACTTGCGTATATTCGTGACCGCTTTCAGAGCCACATTTGAAGTTCGGACTACATCCCAAGCCTGTGATCAAATCAAATATCATCTAAGAAACACAGAGTCTGATTCAAATCTACAAGATTTGAAGTCCTCTTATGTCTCAAACAGGTGTTCTCCGCATCGCATTAATATTTCTATTCCAAAGTCTTTT
This sequence comes from Chalcosyrphus nemorum, assembly GCA_949716465.1. NCBI lineage: Eukaryota > Metazoa > Arthropoda > Insecta > Diptera > Syrphidae > Chalcosyrphus > Chalcosyrphus nemorum. The sequence continues at coordinate 21,794,028 of OX454332.1, read as the reverse complement.
AAGGAGTCCATAACTATTACTCCTCTGATTCATTTTAACGACGACAGCAGTTTCTATATCTCAAAAACACTGATCGTAAAGTAATAAACTTGCCAAACTCTCGCAATAATTAGCTTTCGTTTCGATCTTTTAAGGAGTTAATTGCTCATTTCGCATTCATAAGACAGAAATAAATTATTTATTGGCTCTTGTTGACTTCACTTGGGCTTGGGTTATTTTTTATTAAGTAGCCATTAGAAATCAGTGTAGTGACAAATAAAAACAGAAGGCACAAGATTCAAATTTTAATTAAATTATTTATTGAGAAGCAGCGAGAAGATATCTTCTTTGGTTGGGTGTTAGGTTATTCAATTATAAAGCTCATAAATTCTTTTCTAACTCAATCGATAATTTCGTTTATAAATACAGAAGAATGACTTGGCGTCAAAATAAATTGGGCAAGTGAAAATTAAATGCATCCCTTACAATTATAGGTATAATAATTAAAATTAAATGAAATTATGTAGATAACATTTACAAATACTTTAATGGTTATTCGAAATTATTTGTTTTTTTTTTTTAAGTATAAAGTAACTTAGTTTAACTACAATAATATACATTTATAATATTGTCTCTGGAAACATCTTGTTAATAATTTTGGGACTTAATTCATTTTTTTTTTAATATTTCTAATTTTAACTGCAAATTCGATTAGAGGAAGGCGAATTTATTGACATCAAATGAAAACGGATATTATATCGAAATTACGAGTGAAGCAATAAATTTTCTTTCTGATTTTATACTTAATTTATTTGCAGTTAAAATACATGAAGACATAAATAGTAATCGAGATGAAGACAACTTTAGAAATAGAAAGTTCTTGGGCCAAAATATTTTCTGGCTTAGGGGTCAGTTATAGCTAAATGGCAACAACAAAGTATAGGTTTTGAGGTTGGAATAGTTGATCATTCGCTCTTCACAGACATGACTACCGCCCACAACCTTCTGGCGGCCCACTGAAGATCTTAAGAGTAAGAACAGGTATGCATAGGTTGTGGTTGACATGCCTTGCGCAATTTTGGGCTTAATAAATTTATCAGCATAGTTATAGGGAAGTCTGTCGAACATACATATGTAATTGAGATCCAAGATAGTATTGAGATGGAAGATAATAAGAAGCGCTCCATTAACCAACAACTGAGCGATACCATCGCAAGTACTAAGGCCCTTTATGAGCTGTCACCCATAGAGATGCACGACGACATGGCCAAGGAGGTCATATGCAAAAACAATGCCTCGCAGACGTCTCCATGGCTAAAAATGGTAAAAGACTCAAAAAGAGGCCCAGAACCAATCGGAAAAACCCCCCTAATTCCAAGCGCCAACATAAACCGCCAGATGAGCGGATTAAAGCACCCCGGAGCGTAGCAGTTCCACAAAGCGAAAAAATAGCAGAGAGAGGCGGTAAAATAAAGCTTCAAAAGACTGCCGGGAACGCTAAAGCTAAACAGACCACAGTCGACCTCACACCGACATCAATCAATGTCAACAAGAAGGATCCTAAAAGGCAAAAAAACATGACCTGCTGCAATTTTAGTGGCAGGGGAGAACTGTCTTAAGCGGAAATACTCCGCAGAATTAAGTTGGATCCCAAGTTATGCAATCTCGGTGAATCTGTGACGAAGATCAGAAGAACGCAAAAAGGAAACTTATTCTTCCAACTAGGTGAAAAAGCAGAGCTTTTCAGGAGGATGATAACCGAAACTCGCGGCGCGGACGCGGTGGTCCGTACGCTAACACACTGAACCACCTTAGAAGTCAAGGATATTGACTAGGTTGCGACAAAGGACTTTTTCATAAATTTGAGTGTAGGCTGCAACTACCTACTTAAACATAACCTAACCTAAATCACTCCATTGGGGTAATGCAGAAGTTTTGTAATGTGGCCAAAAGCGGTTGCATGCCTTCTTAATCCGATTCAATCAGTGGAGTAAGGGGCCAATTATAGCTACCATTGAAATGCATCATTGAAAATTTTGATTTCCAATTTTAAGACAATTAAGCAAACAATATTGGCTTTAACTGGTATCAAAATGAAGCTTATCACTTGCATAACTTTTTTACAAAGAAACATTTTTAATAAAACTTTTCTTGAAACCCAATTTTATGATTTTACTGATCAAAATCGATTTCAGTGAACAGCTGATCCTCGTTTCTATAATTTCGAACACAGTCGTTTCACTGATGTGTTCTATTCTCTTTTTGTTCTCATCTGTCTGTTTTGGTTTCAATGATCAATTCTAACCTCAAAATGTATACTTTGTGGTTGCCACTTCACTGACAGAGCCTTCCACTGTCAGAAATTTTTCAATGATATTGCTATAACTGACTTGTCACAAATATGAAACTACTATTCCATTGATTTGTTCCAATGATGCATTTCAATGGTAGCTATAACTGGGCCCTAAATCTTGACAGAACTCCAAGAGAGTTTAGTTTGATAAGAATTCTTTTGTGTGAAATTCTGTTGAAGGCTTTTGCATACATTGAAGGCATACTTTTTGCACTATAATTCGTAGATTATCAAATTTCGAAGATTGGGGGTAAAATTCTCTCAGATAGAGCTAAAATTACGAAAAAGTAAACGAACGGGTTGAACAAGAAAATAGTTGAAAGTACATTGGTTTGACAGCTTTGACAGTTTTCATAAACCATCCCACCGAAATTTCTTGCACTAAAATTCGTAGCATTGGGAAATTCCCTACTCTCTTGTGAGCGCTCTCTTCTGCGAAAAACTACGAAAATTCTCCGTACGCAAACAGCTTTACGTTAAAATTCGCTGTTTTAGGATCGTACGCAAACGGACCTAATCTTTTGAGCTGAAGTTATGTTACGTATCATTACGTTGCTGTGTTTTCAAGTGTCAAAGGTGAAGGCGAAACTTATAGGGGATCCAAACCTTACACAAAGCCGAAGCCAATGCGCTATTGTACTTTGAGGAGTAATGTGTTTAATATACCTATGCATATACGTTGCCATTCTATCCTTCTACAATAACCGAGTTAAAGGACTTAACAAATGAAGGGAGAGCTCTGTTATTAATAAAGGAATAAGACTAGACTCATGTGAAAGAATGTTGAGAACGAAGGAGAATATTGAACCTAAGATTTATTTGGATAGATGCAAACTCAAAACTAAGTGATTGAATAATTTATAAATTATTTTAAAACTGAAAATATTAGCTCAGTTTTTTCTAACAAGAAAAAATCAATCCAAGAAAATTTCAACCTCATTAGTTGCCTTCAAAACGAATACAAGAACTATGTATAGTAAGAATTTATAATAAAATAGGAAATTATTAATTATATTTTACCTATTTTTACTTTTGGTTTTTTTTTTTGTCATAAATTTATTTAATAAATATCAATTTAAATTAACACTATCAAATAATTTTCTTTGCTTTTTTGATTTGACTATGTTTTAACTTAAATATCATTTTAAAAACTAATTTCATTTTTCATCGTATAAATAACTACTCAGTGTATTATATAAATTACAAATGTCGACTCCTCTCAGACTGCCGTTTCGTGATCTGTCTCGTCTATTCGCCCCAGACGCCAGGAGTTCGGATCACCTGCTATAGAAAGTTATTTAAAAAAATTATATACAAATAAAAAGAAACAAAAATATGCATGTTTCAAGTTAGCTTTCCCTATAAACAAAAAAAAAAAAACAAAATTAAATTAAAAATAAAACATGCTTACACATTTAGTTAAACTAAGTCTAAGTTTTGAATACCAAGTAGCATTTAAAAAAATGCAGGATTAATCATTCGTATTTTTTGGTAGGAAATATATTTTAACAACAATTTAATATCTGTTTATTTTTTTTTTTGTAATACATGACCAAAAGTTTATAAATAAAAAAAAAAAAAAAAAAAACATGTAATACTATGTACACCTAGGCTTTGATGTTAAAAATATAATTGTGTACCTTATTTGGAATGGTGAATAAGAGTATATCTAACACTGATTTGGAATGGAAGGTGTCCTTTGATCTTTTAAAAATATTTTAGAATTTTTGTAGGCTGCTGTTACCTGTGCATAAGTTGGCAAGGCAAGGGTTTTCTGGACATGGTATTTTGATTGTTAGCTTTTTTAAAATTCTATTTTGTATTGTATAAGCCTCATAACGTATTCACTTTGAATTCATTAATACACTTGTCAATAAAAAAAAAACAGTTTCAATAGGTAATGGATAGGTAACTAATAACTAGCTTAAAATTTAGAACTAGCAATATAATAATGATCATTTAAATGTTTTCTTTTCGTTTTCTACAAAAATAAAAACTCTGCTGCAAAAATTATATATTACAACATCATTACTAAGTAACTAATAAGTAATTGAAGAAGTAACAACTTACCGCAATAATAATACTTTGATATCCTAGGCAGGGCTGGGTTTACATATATTTTGTTTTTTTTATATTTTGTCATAATATTTTTTATTTTTGTTTTCAAAAACAAATCGAACGGAAATAAATTAGAAAAAAGAAAAGAAACAAATGTTTTTGGATTTTTATCAAAAAACTCAGATTATTTGGTTTTCTTTTTAAAACTAGTATTTTTTTTTTCAAAATTGAATCTCACATGAATGAGGGAAGGATAAAGAGAGTGATAGAGTGATTGAAAGAGGAACATAAATAATAGAGATTTTGGAAAATTAAAAAATAAAAGAGAATAGTTTTGTTAGGTGTTTTGTTAAAAAAAAAAAAAATAGTGGTGTGACTTTTAAAGGTTTGTGCGGCATTTTTTGTATCTGGTAACGACATTTAAAACATCTCATGCGAATTGGTTGCGTTTTGGATATGAAAATAGTGTTTTTTTTTTAATTTTGTAGCAAAAGTTTTTATTTTATACTTTGTTCGTAGTATTTAGTATTTTTTTGTGAATTAAAATAATATGTTTGACGATTATGAGGTATTTAAAGAAAAGCCAATAGTTTTTTGTTTGCTTATCATATTTATTTTTTATTTATTTGTTTAAAGTTTTTTTTTGGTTAACAAATTATAACTTAAAAAAAAAAGAAACAAAAAAGAATTAAACTAAATCTGATATTATTTGGTTAAAAGTAAGGTTTTTTTTGTTTTTTAAATTTACAAGACAAGTAAGTATTGCGGCAAGAACAGTGTGTTTAACTAAAATAAAGGAGACAAGTCTTACCAAGATGGAATTTCTTAAAACTCAAAGTCAAAACCAAAAGTAGTTTTAACATCATTAAAACGAGAGATATAAGCCCAGCTTGGAAAAAAAAACTGCCATCACGAACGTTGAGTGGTGTACTGGTGGGAAGACCACTTTGGTTTGAAGGTTTAAACGCATAATTTTCCTATAAATTTAATGTATTCAACTATTAAGTGAGGCAAGCAATGCTTTAGAGATGGTTGGAGATCTTTGCACACGCAATTGCTTTATAAGAGTACGAGGTCGAATATTTCTCTTTGCGCATAGTGCAACAAATTTGAAATAATGTGCTGCACCAGTTTTGTTCAATGCGTCGCTTTACGATAAAAAAATAAAAAGTCCTCCTCCACTCAGAATAAACTATTTGTTTTATAGTTTCTTGAGAAACTCGATATTTGGTCTATTTCATAAGGATAAATATGTGCATCAATGTCAACATATCCAGTTGATCAATTCAGTTTTTTTTTGCCAAAATCTTAAGAACTGATCAATTAAATGTACGCGGCTATTGAATGAGTTAATCAACTAAGTTGTGCAACTTAGGTTGAATGAGTTGTTCAACTAGTTGTATGAAGTTCTTCAACTAGTTGTATGAAGTTCTTCAACTAGTTGAAGACAACATTTCTTTAAATATAATGTAGCAGCCTTCAGAAAGCAGTTACATGTAGATCGAAACAGGGCATGAAGGGTTTAGTGATTGACGTCCAGGCCAAATAAGTAAACTCAAAATTTAAAGTGTGTTTGTTGTCAGGCAAATTAATTGACAAACAGACACTGTTTTGGCCTTAGAAGTCACCTGCCTTTTCTTTTGAAATCAAAATTCTTCGTCGAGTTTGAAATGACATTTTATAAAAAAAAAAATTGTGACGCAGGAGAAGTGAGTGCGAGGAGTTCACATGTCACATTTTGCATAGAGGAAGACTGTCTGGGGTATTCAAATGAGGACCTGCAAAGCTGCATCCTCTCACCAATATTGGCTTTATTTGTTATTATCAATTGTTAGTTAAATGCTGCTGTGTCGACGAGAAGTGGGTGAACTCCATAGACTCTTACATTTAGCATCTCGAATACACTGACCAAAGGATTTCGAATGCCGTCAGGTTGAAAACTCCCGAAGTAAAAAAAAGTTATCAGCTTCTGATCGAACTTATCAAGTACTATTAGAACTAGAATTAGCTTGGACACCAAGTTTTGACTGTTCTAATTTTGAACTGAACTCTTTATGTGCTGATATCTGGATGTAACCTATCACAAGAAGGCTATAACCTTTCGTTACTAGGTGCCCAGGCAATATGTTAAGAATTTGCTGGCTGAAACATTATGCCAAACGTTCAGTTTTATCATAAAACAAGTCTTATACTACTATACACAACTATCCAACGGAGTGGCAATACATTGGTTACAATTTTCGAATAGGTATCAGGTCCTTAGCTAACCACAAAATCTATAGAAACCGCCTACGGTGGTGCGTAGGTATTTTGAAAGCAGATCCTCTGTGACTTTACGCCAGGAGATGGTGTTACCCAGAGTAGCGTTCAGCTATAGAGTACATTGGTAATAGTTCCAGTCCTCTTTGCCATGTGAGCACCATAGACAAAGTAATAGAGGCAGTCATCTTTACATGCTCCTGCTTGCACATTTCCTGAAGTAAATGGAACCTAAGTTTCTTGTCGCTATAAATTGATCGCTGTGTTCCTTTTTTTTCCTTTTGCACACCTCATTTTCCGCGAACTGTCATTCAATTAACAACTACAAAATATACAGAACGACTCTACAAAATGGCCGCGCCCACAAAACTACTACCGATTATAAGAATGTGTGCATAAGCCCCGATTTTGTTTTGCCGGAAACGTCAGATTACACTCAAAATCGGTGGTAGTTCTCAGCTTGCGGGAGCCAAACGTCATATCGAGCGAAGTATGTTAGTTTGTCTATGGTAAGCACTATCGAAGTAAATGTGTCATCTCCGTGTTGCATTCCTCCATTCATATTTTGTACTATGTACTGTTTATTGAAAACCAATACCTAACGAATGGGTTTCCAGAACTTATATTTTTAGATCTTATGGATTAGCGCAGTCAAACAACCTAACCATCTTACATTCAACTGTCAAAATACATGTTTTAATCAACATCATGCCGCAATACTTATTTGTTAGAGCTATTACAACCAAGTCTACTATCATTAAGTGTATTGAAAATTATTAAATAATATTAAAAATAAAAACAAAAATTCAAAATACATTAAAAATACTTTAAAACATAAATACAAACAAATTCATTGCTAAAAGAAAAGATATATGTATAAGAAAGAAAAAAAAACAATTTTACACAGGATATATCAGAGATAGAGGACAATATTTGAAAAACAAAAAAAAAGTTAAAAAGAAAATAAAATTGTTTTAACGTAAAAAAAAGTATGTTAGCAGGGAGATGTCTTTTGATCTCTATAAGCTACATTATTATTTTTACTCGAAGTAGAATCTGAAGCAGCAGCAGCAGAGGACACCAATCGAATTCGCTTTGGATACGTACGGCCAAGCAGAGGGGCATGCTCTTCTATAAAAATAACAGAAAAAAAAAATACAAAAAATACGAGAAAAATACGAACGATAAAACAACGAATTACGAGATTTTTTTCTTTTTTTTTTTGTTATTTGTTTTTGGATGTGAGAAGAGAGTAACTAAAAGTTTAATGAAATTTTCGATTTGAATGAATGAATTTGATTAAAGAAATTTTCTAAAGTAGGCATATAATGCGAAAAGCATGAGAAGCAAAATTTTGACGAGAAAAATAAGCTTTATTTGAAGATAAAATGATGATGAGGAAAAATATGAAATGAGAAACTGAAATGTAAATGGAAAATGATAATTTCTTGACATCAGTTTATAGCCATTTCTTGGTTTTGATAGGTAATGTTTGAATCAGGGTTCTAAATTGGCTCCTAGCCAAGCAACCGATTTAATGTCGTTTTCCATTGGTTTCACTCAAGAATTATCTTCTACTGGATATGTGTTGGTGAGCCGCCATATTGTAAGTTATGAGACATTACAATAATTAGGGATCTCTGAAGTTGTACAGTTGATTGCGGCCATATTGTTGAAGCTACATCTGTCAAATTGACTGTCATTTATTGAGTTTGTCTTGCGTAATTGACATTGTTTTATGAAAGCGAGCCTTCGCACGGTGCACCATTTTCAGCGCTTTGCCCAATTTACGGTTGCCATGATCGTCGCTTCAAGACGACTATTCCGTGCCAACGTACGCCCGTACGTCAACGAAACGGAAGATCTGCCCAAAGTCTTTCTGCTGTCCGTGAGAGTGTGCAGGATAATGCGAGGCAGTCAATTCCACATCACGCGTTTGAACCTGGCCTTTCGTAGATCACAACTTGGCGAATTTCGCGTCATGACTTGGGCCAACATCCCTACAAGATTCAACTGATCCAGGAGCTCAAATTTAAAGACCATAGACAACGCAATTCGTTCGCTGACTGGGCTCTTAAGCAGTTGGAAGTTGACCCAAATTTTGGTTGAAAAATCAAATAGGGCTTTTCTGGTGTAAGCCACCCAGTAAAATCACGAGGGAAATACATAATGGCATACATGGGCGGTCTACGGCCGAATAGCAGAGACGTGAGTTGGGAAACGAATATAAAAAACTAAGGGTACTGTCATCAGCGAAGGAATGAATTGGATTAGACCTTGCAGACAACAGATCATTTATAAGAATTAGAAAGAGGATCGGAGACAAAACTCAGCCCTGGGGAACACCAGCATTTGACATATGTGATGGATATCAGACTCGGACTTGTCCGTGGGCATCCTCGACTCTGTCAAATGTCTTTGAACGCCTCTTTGTTTCGCCGAAGTGATGAAGAGATTCGTTCCACTTCTCGGTGAGATATGCCATCAAATCACCTGTGGACCGGTTGCTGCGAAAACCATACTGCCGGTCATTGATTATGTTTCATGAGCTGACGAGTGCGAAAATGTCCTTGTCCCATAGGAAGTTTGACGCTCTCAAGCACAGGGACAGACATTATTTTGCAGTGTGGAGTTAGTTTCGAATTTTCCAACAAGCAGATAGGCTCTGTCTAGGGAGCTGACAGCTGGAATGTCAATGTAAATGAACGAATAACCAAAAATGCTTACCACCTTTGGGACACAGTCAAATTTTTTGCCTCAATTTTTGGTCGTATAGAGATTTTAGTCGTAGAAAATGGGCATTGCAGTCTTTTTGGGCTTATTTAAAGTTCTTTCGGTTTTCGTTAGATTTGTTGGCTTTAGAAGCCCGATAAGTTACTTCTTTTAAGCTGATAGACTCTTTACAGCTCTGGTCGAACCATGAGTTTGCCTTAGGTTTAATGCTCCTTATTATGTGAGAAATAAACTCATTTATACATATGGGCATATGGTATCCAAACCTCTGTGGCCAGAGATCAATCACAAGAGATCAGTGGAAATCATTAAGATAGGGAGATTACATGTTAGGACTATGATTCGGATCCTCCCTGGACATTTTCTTTTTAGAAGGCACGCCAGCAGGATAGGACTATCTGAATCTGAAATTTCTAGATATTGTGAGGTGTATTTGTGTGTAAAATTATTACTATGGTACTGGACAATCGATAACAAGCATTGAGCAAATTAATATTACTACATCCTTGACATATGTGTTTATAAACTCAATGAGTGCACATACCGAAATAATGTAAGGCTGCTCTGTGTGAGAAGGCACGCAGAGACCAAAAGGCGAACTGGTTGTCAAATTAAGAGTCAACCTAGCATTTCTCTGGTCCGGACCATTTGTTGCCATTGGCAGAGAAGTGGTAGATCTCCTGATTAACAACGTGGGTCGCGGCGGGACACCAAGAAGAAGGTTGTCAACCATGGTAGGCGATAGGGAGGCTAAAATATCTATTAAAATGCCGTTCGGGATCACTCATAGAGAAGTTCTCAGCCTGAGTACTGCTTGCTTTTAGCTAGGATTATCGTGTAGCGAAAAATAGATCTGTCAAAACCATCCGCCAACATTTTGACTTTTATAACCCAGTTTGGAAAACATTCCTATCTGCTGTCAGAAACTATTATCCATTTCCGAAAATTAAAATAAGGAGACTGACTGTAAAAAGTAAGAAAATTATCACTGACTTGATAAGCTATTGAACAGAGAAGTAAAAAAAATCCTAGGCACCGATTTAAAAGTTACAAAAATACTGAAGTTCTACACACCAATATAAAATTGTTAGTAGAAAATGTTCCAGACTAAAAAAATGCATTTGAAAGAATAATAAGCACAGTGACAGTAATTACATCGAATCCATCATACATTGCACAAAAAGCATGCAAATTAGTAAAACCATAAAATAGAAGCAGTTTTTTTTTTTTTTAAGAAAAAAATAAATAATAGCAAAATAAAACGTCACAAAGCAATAGGACTCTCATTTTGCCTGACACATTCAAACCGACCACCGTAGCAATCCAAATCGAACTCAACTTACCCTGCAGCTGTCGGTTGATTAAAGCTGTTAACCCATGACCCTCGGTACCCTTTTTCATAACTAACATTGGTTTATCCTCAGCATCGTCGTAACCGCCGGATGGCAGGAAACCATTACTCGCCATTGTTTCACTGACCTACACGAGCGTTAGAAGTAAAGTACAATCAAAAAGTGTCGTTGGAACCAAAGGCTTTTTAATTAATTTTAATAATTTATATTGGGATTGGTGGCTGACTTGGTGGGGTACATACCTGCGTCACTTGCATAAGTTTTTTAACAACATCCCGCCCAAGGATATGATCGAAAACCGATTGCAGAAACGGTTCAGCCATTATGGAGAGTTTCAGTTTGTCCCGATGCCAGATTAATACCCGAGACTCTTCCATCGCCATAATTGACACCTTTAAATAGATTTTTTTTTTACAAAGATACAATGAAGGAGTGAAGTACTTACCTGAAAATAGTCGTCCGTTGACACCCCAAACCATTCGGGTGAATCTAGGAACTGATGAGGAAACACTATGTGCAAAGCTCTTTGATTTTGTGATACGACTAATCTGTGAAATAAAACAAAAAAAGGAAACTCTCCTTTAATTCTACAGATATACTATGTATGTAGATACAAAGAGAAGGAAAATTAAGGATTTACCCTGTGACACTGTGAAATGGCAACAAAGAGAATTTAAAATGACTTTGTGTGGATGTGGATGTGGAAATGGCTAGCATGGCTGGTGGAACAGATAAATAGAATTAACACCATAAAAGTGCCAGTGTTGGCAGAACGGAAAAGTCCTTGTAATATAGAAACAAGAGTTAGTTAGAGAATTTGGTTTGGTTTTGTTTGTAAAGAGGATAATTAAAACTTAAAGTGTACAACGTACGAGTTGATTGTGCTGTGGAACTATTGTATTAGATGCCTTGTGGATTTAGAGGTTGGACTTGGACTGCAAACTGAGGGATATTTTGTGGAAATCATGGTAGAAAGGATCTTTGCAGTTTAATGTAGGTTATGCAGGGACTGTTTAAATGTTAATTTGATGATTCTGTATATGGATACTTGAGGTACGAGTTTTGTCCTAGTTATTGGTCTAAACTTGATGAGCTTCACAGCAGTTGATTCTTTGGCTCAACAGTGGGCCAAGTTCTTCATTCCTAGCTACCTCAACGTTATGTCAAATTAGGACACATATAAGATCAAATGAGTCATATATTCCTTATTTGAATAGCTGAAATGCATTTTAGATATCTAACGAGCTTCAAAAGGAGGACAGAGAGGGGAAGAACTCTTTGGACGGAATCAATAGATGATTTGGCAAGTTCGTGTAACTTTAATGTGTTCGGAGTCAAGGTGTTTAAGGACTTCTGTATCTACATCAGGGTTATGGATGGCAAATGGCAGCGCTCATTCTCTAGAGCAATACATACCTATATCCACCTTTCTTCAAATCGACTCTAAACCCTTGGAACTGACTCTTCAGTTTATGAGTTATGTTGTCAGTGTTACTGCCTTAACACGTTAGAAAAAAGTTATGAGAAAGACTTCAGCCTCTTACATACATCAACGATAAGAGAAGAGAATACTTTGTAAATAGGACGCTATTCCCCCAGATCTATCTTAGATCAACGAGTCTGGCTTTAGATCCAGAATGCAGACTCTTCGGAATAGCGAAGGTAGTTTAATCATTGAAGCACAGGGCAATGTTGATGTATTCCAGCAGCACTTACTCCAAGTGCTTGCAAGAAGGAAAACCAAACAGTCAAAGAACTATAAGTCAAGAAATTGATTGGCTTTGATGGCTTTCTAGCTGCGACAGACCCTGGAGCAAGCCCAAGAAGTCAACAAGGATACTCATCATCTCTTTATCGATGTCAAGGCCGCCTATGACAGCAGCCTTGCCGAAGCCAACTTCGAACTTTGAATTCGTCAAACAGCCTTTCCTTGTTCGAGATGTGGCGATGCTTGTCCGCTTGTGGAGGATGACGATGGAGAACGCTCAACATCATACTTGAGCAGATTGTGCGAAATTCAGAAACCAACATCAGTGGTGCAATCTATTAAAATTGATAGTAATAAACGAGGGATAAACCAAGTACATGCCGACAACAAGAAAGGACAATCAACGCCGACGAATTGGACAAAAAGTCACAATGGGCAGCTAAAAATTTGAGGTATTAAGGGACTTTGTCTACCTTGGCTCTGCTATTAACTCTTGAATAACACTTGCCAACCGCACTCAGACTCTGTATAAGACCATGATCATTACATGTCCTGCCTGTAAGAAAACTCTTCACAACTGAAAGCAGGCGTTCTTGGAACACAGAACATGAAAGGCAGCCCTTCTCAAGAACTGGGTGTCCTTTAAGGTGCTTGGCCACTTGAGAGTAAAATTTTGTCGAGCAGCTCTCAAGCCAGTCTTGTAAATGGACACGGACCTGAGAGCATCTCGCAGAGAGCTGGTTTATTACTCCTCTCAGTTTTCAAACTTTAAAAGAGTTGCTCGCAAGTGGACAGACGTTATCTTACTCAACTCGCACTTTTCAAACAATGTTCACATTCTGAAAGTAATTTTATGTGAAAAAGTACTCGGAAGTTACTCTCGAGAGTTAACTAGCGAAAGTGCTCTCAAGTGGACACGCACCTTTAAGTAAGTAAGTAGTGGATAGTGTGTTCATTTGTAACCCAATGTGCGCAAGATCGAGAACAAGCGGGGAAGAACAAAGCCGCCATGACTTAAGAGTCCACAGTCTCCTTATCCTGCGATTCTGATTTTTTCTTTATATTTTTTTTTTTTTGCAAAATAAGGATATAAAAAAACCATAAAAGGTTTGAATACCTCAATCCTGGTGGTTTATGACACAAATACAAATAGTTGTTACTCATGCTCATATTGGTTGTCCAACTTGTTTGCTCTCAAACACACTTAATCTCCTCGTGCATTGAACAAAATATTTAAATAGGCCCAATTATAGAAAACTACTAAATATGCAAATCATTGTCCAATTAACGCACAATGTGCCAGAATTTCTCAATTTCACTGGAGCAATAAATGCTCCAATTTATCAGTTCGCAAGGAGAGACACCATAAAGTTTGCCACTTTATAAAAAATGTGAAAAACAACTGCTTAAACTCAAGGACACATAGGATACTTTGAACTTGTTTATAATAAAATAATCAAAGAATAGCCTAGACTTTTACCATTAAATTAGTATTCACATCATAAATATTCAAAAACTTGCTAATCTTTCAAAACAAACGCCTATGCTACTTGCGAAAAAAGTGCGAAGATTCTTATAAATACATTCCACACAAAATTTATGAAAAGAGATTCAATCGATTTGTTTAGATGATAATTTGTTGTCTCGTCTAAATAGATCAGAAAGCGTCTTTTGCATCGTCATGATCATGCCATGTTATTGACTTCATAAAACTCCATCATTCGTAAATGTTATAATGAGCTGAACAATGTTCATAGCCAATGCTTGTCATCCATGAGAGAGTCTACTTTAATAGAATTTCTCGGCAAGTTTACAGATATTTGCGTTCGAAACGTTGAGCATGTTGGATGTATCGTAGTCCATCGGGATACTGGCATATGACTTGTAATGTAAAATCAAGTAAATAGTTCATACCCACTCAAAATCTTTGCTCTAGTTCATTGTTTTTGAATCAAATTATGTGCTAAATATCATTATAACAATAAAATACATCTGGCATCAAAAAGTATGCAATTAAATTTGATCGCATTCCAATCAGTTGCATAGTTTCAGGCGCAACACACCCGTGCAATATCATTTGTGATGAAACCGATAAAAGGCAGATGCAGGTAGAAGCAACCTTATATCAATTGCCAAAAAGTATGCAATAAAATTACGACTTGCTAAATTTTTTTCAAAATGAACTCATATAAGCCAGACATTTGCCTTTGAGTTTGTTTACAGGTCTCATTAATAATCAATAAATTTGCTAAAGAGACACCCCTATGAATCTCTCTTTGTTACCAACAAGAAGTGCGCGAAGGTGCTAACACAATCTCCTCAATCGATAGGAATTTGATTTCCTTCAAATTAATGATAATTGCTTTTGTTATGAATTAAAAAAGCAGAAATCGCATTCCATTTTACACATCCTCGTCGTGATACCAAATGTGCAGTATTGTTGCGTTATTGACCCAAATATGTTGGCTTCAATCGGCGTTTATTTTGTGTGGAATATTTCAAAAATTTCATGTGCGAAATTTTAAACAAACTGTTTGCTTAAACAATTTTTTGTTTACTACGATTAATGTTTACTATACGAAAGAACGATAAATTACTTCCATGGGGATGATGATAAATAAATAAATAAATGGATTAAAGAAGATATACTTACTTTCCGGCTAATACTAATGATAAACTATCGACCTTAGTTACTTTCTCTTGAGCATATACTTCCTGATACTTGAGCGATCGTATCAGTTTCATGCAATTTAAAATTTTCCTAAACTGATGCCGGGACACACGTAGCGGCTTGAAGAGAGATTCGTACACCTGAAATGAAAGAAGATACAAATTTACATTTAATTAGATACTTTAAATGGGGTTGGTGATCGTCGATTGCTAAAGGGATTAAATTAGTATGCATCTGTCATAAATAAATATGAAGTTCATGTCAAAGTGACATTTGTATTTTTACATGACAACGCGTGATCATTTTGCAAATCATTGCTCAGCGATTTCATATCCACAAAAAGAATGATTTACTCAGCTGAAATTTTTCGTCTAGACTTTGCTCTCAATTCGACAATAAACATTTTTTTGTGTAGATGACAAAAATGACGAATCATTTCGCGTGATCTTACCAATAAATTTAAGCAAATGTGGCAAATGAGATACATATATATAAAAGTGGAATTGTCGTACTAAAAATTGTTTACATTAAATTTAGGATTATGGGCGATTGATTTCGGGAAAGCGCTGATTCATTTCTAAACGTAAAAAATGTTTAGTAATGGTCACGAGAAAATCAAAGCTATGCAATGAGATTCTAAATTAGCTGGACTGTAACGAGCGTCACGATTCGGTGGAGTAAATTGATTTTATGTTGATTTTTTGGTAGACCATGTGCGCATTCAGCAGAGGGGTAGGTGGATTTGGCGGTTCGGTGAAAAATAGCCCAGATGACGTTGTGTTTCCACATCTCATGTGACTTGACTAAGCTAAAAATCGTAACCAAAGTTAAGTTAATTTATCTTATGACGCCTTTAGAGCAAGGGTGGCAAACTCCTTTAGTGCCACTTTCTTGTTTGGAGTATGACAGCGGCACGCTTTAAAATATATAATGTGTTTTCCAATAGAGATTTCCAAACTTTGAGAGATGATTGCGACCATTTTGATGAAGCTACATCTGACAAATTAGCTGTGTTTTATTAAATATGTTTTGCCAAATCAACATGCAGATTTATAGCGTTCACCAACAGCAAACAAATGGGACTTCTGTTAGAGCAACATTTGGGTTCATTTCTGGATGAATGGGTTCATCAACAAGCAAAATTGTCGTATAAGGGAAGATCAAAATCCACACCCGATCCACCGAATTGCAATACATCCAGAGAATGTCACTGTTTGATCTGGATTTTGGACTGGCAGCATCATCGGCCTACACTTTTTTGAGAACTGCCAGCGCTTTCAGTTGACGATAATCAATTTCTCTTTGCTCCAATTGGAGAATATGGACAACTACGACTCTAAGTTTCAACAGGACGATGTTGAACTCAATGTCACGGGCAAGAAGTTATTGTTCTAGGGGCCAGTTATCATCCGCGGCCCGTACTTTGACATGCCTACTTTAGGGCTTTCTCAAAAATTCCTTTGGATATTTGAATATACTAGCCAAAAAGCTTAATTTTTTTTTGCAGTGGCGACTGTGATTGTATTGCTGTTATGCGTGCCTGTGTTGCAGTTCCCCGTCGGAGCTCGAACTTGCACTATTGTCACCCAGTAGCATTTTTGTGCTCCAGATGGTGCTCGCGCAATCGAAAATCTTTCTTCTTAGATTGGGCTACAGTTTGGGGTCTCCCTCAACTAACAAGCATCTGCACCAAGCTCGATTTTTAGCTATTTGCCTCCAGTTGCGCACTCCAAGTTGGTCGAGGTCCTCTTGAGCTTGTACGCGCCATCTGTGACCCTCTACTGCATCATCTCTGTGGGTTTGATTCGATGATTCTGTGGGTCAGACTGTTGGTGTCCATTCACGCCATCTCAGACGTCCAATACGCAGTTTTTTGACAAGGTCGATGTCGCTGTACAGCTTGTCTAGTTCGTCATTAAATCTTCTCCTCCAAAACCCGTCAACGCAAACGGAACCCAAACCCCGATTGATATTTTCATCCGCTTTCAGTAAATTCCATGTTAAAACGTCGTAAAGCAGGTCGGGAATAATCAGGCTCTTGTGCAGAGACTATCTCCTTAGTTCTTTGAGA
Source organism: Chalcosyrphus nemorum (assembly GCA_949716465.1). Taxonomy (NCBI): domain Eukaryota; kingdom Metazoa; phylum Arthropoda; class Insecta; order Diptera; family Syrphidae; genus Chalcosyrphus; species Chalcosyrphus nemorum. The sequence goes on along the minus strand of OX454332.1, from coordinate 21,776,844 downwards.
TAGGGCTTTACTGTTGAATTGCTTATTAGGCCGAAGAGACAGCGCTTGGGAAGAGTTATACTTCGCGGTCCTTCCGAATTCGGTGGAGGCTCTAACTAACATACTGCCCCATTATGGAGATACAACCCGGATTTCTGAGAATGGCTCTTTGAAACCCTTGGCATACCGTGCTTCAATGAGGGAAAAAGTGTCGGAAAAGATATATAGAAGCACGCTCATCTGCGGTGATATGCGCAGCATTCGAATGAAATGGGTCAGGGATCTCACTTCTAGTGGACAGAAGTTGACTGACGCGGGAAATGCAAACTATAAAGGGCATTCGTTCTATTATTTTTTGATTGCGGCCACGGTTTGTTTTTGACTCGTTCCAAATGATAGATTTACTTAGAGTTCTGCGGCCTATCTCAGTTTCGGAGTCCTTTTTTAAATGATTTGAATGCCATTCTTTCACTAGAGAATGCACATCGTATTATCTTATAATTCATCTCTCAAATAATCACGATCCCACTTTAAATGATTTGTTTTCTGAAAATTTGAACTGCTTTTTCTGTTCTTAAATTAGAGCCACGTGTGGAGACAGTTCCAGTTCGGTGTTTCAATTAATGTTTGACTCGTATAACTCATTCCCAAATATGTCATCAACAATGATTCTGTCATTCTGTCTGAGCGGTACCGAGAAACAAGCGAAAACACATAACTCACGCTTTAATTATTTAATGTGTCTGCTCTCCAGAATGGAAGAGATTAATTGCGGCATTACGGTGCTTTAATTTTCAAATACGCTCATTCTCGCCGCATCGCAAAAAAAGAAAACGAGGATCCATTGAACTCCTTCAACAAACGCGCGCGCAATAGATGCCTGTTAAAAGTCACGTTCACTCCAACCTGGTTCAATTCCTATGTGGCGCTCTCCCTAGGTAGTACCTCGCGCGCGCCATAAATCATTTAGCAATACCATCTGGTTCCGCATCTTAATTATACGGTTCGACTGCGTGACTCACCTTTTTTTTGTACAGAAACATCAAATTCATTCATAGCTCACAGCACAATATTATAATCCGGATTTTGACAATCCGTGTTGGGCCGAATTGTACGAACACTTTCAAGGTCAACATAAATCAGTGATTCACCTGAGGCTGAACATTTCTCTTGCATGTTTATGACTTGTTTATGGCACCTCCTTCACAGCAACTCGAGGGTCACACTCGACGCGGAGTAGGTATAATCTAACACGATCCTAAAGTGGTGTAATCACGCACAACAACCCTAAAAATATGTGCGAATTCGCGTCACTATTCTAATTTCCCAGCCGATTAAATTGAATCTGAAAAAAAAAACTTTGGCTCCGGACGCACCCCTCTCAATGTGTTTGTTGTTGTTGGTGTTGCTGGCGGGTCGACATGTCAAACTAATTCACTCAATTGTGTGCGATAACAACTGTCATTAATCAATTCGTAAGCTACACAGTTTCCCCCCACCACGCACCGGTGTAACCAGCGAGCGCAGCGTATCCACTTATCGTCTACCCACGTGCTCATTAAATTCACCCAAAAGAAAGCGCGTAAACGGTTCTTGACACTTTGCCATAATAGCCAAGGGTAACGGCATGGCGGGGGTCGCATTCAGAGTCACAAGACGATGAGTGTTGAGAATATACTCGTACACATGAATTTTTCCATTGCCTGAATTTTTGACATTTTTACGATGAACAACGCAAATACATAATGTGTTATTCGTAAAGAGAAGTCGAGTATCTATGAGAGAAGTCTTTCACGCTATTTGATTGATAAAAACAACATCAGCAGCAGCGATGTGGAAGTTAATATACACACATGTGGAAATAATGACGCATGCTTGGGAACTGCGAGTGTTGGTTACGTCAGAAGACACACCTCCTGGTTACACTGTTTTCGTTGGTATAGTCGCGATAACTTAACACAAATAAGTATATTGCTTGCTCGTGTCTTCGTCTTGTTGTCGAGTGGGGTTGACTTTTGCCCCCGTACGTACGCGTCATTGACATTGACACTCGTGTTGTCAATAACAGAGGTTTTGACATTTACTCCATTCTAAATGATAAATTTGATCTTCATTTCAAATGTCAAGGTTGCACTTGTGACAGAAAATATGTTGTCAAAATATTTTCCCATCTTTTTGGTACACGGCCAAAATAATTGTTTATTGTGCACACAGAGTCGTAAATTTTTCTACGGGTGAGCAAAGTGCTCACTGACATTTTTACAGGCTCATCAAAAGTATGTACGATCTGTTAATTAGTTTGGCACTTCTCTGTCACATGCTCAAGAGCCAGGTGTAGTTGAACCATAATTTTCTATCACAAGACCAAAATTTGGTTTCGTAATCTATTGCAATTTTAAAATTAGCGCAATCACCATGAACTAGTTCACTGAATATGGTTTATGATTAATTTTACTTGAATTGAAAAAGGGGAGTTAAATGAAATTGTTTAGGTGAAACTTGTTTTTTTATTTTATTTAAAATAGGTTATTGCGAAGCGTCTGGTGGGTATTTTTAGAAAATTTGGCATTGACTAGCAGACATTCACTTAGAAATATTTTTGAAACTCTACACCGGATATTACTAAAGTATTTTCAAATAATAAAGTGGTTTATTGAGAATATTAATAAACACAAGGTGTGCTAATGAATTTGAATGTTGGAATCGTTTATGACGGAGTGCATTTGTTTAAACCAAATGTTGTGACAGTGTGCTCAAAAGTTTTCTTTTTACACTCTGCTTTAAACGCTTGAATATGTATATTTTAGGTATTTCCATATTCCCTCTTACGTGTAATGTTTTAAGAGTTGATAACAAAAGTTATTTCAAATCGATTGAATCCGAACCAGAACTGGCATTCAAAATTCAATCACTAGTAAGAAGCTACACAAATGTGTGAGAATCAACAAGAAGGAAGTTTCTTGTGGTTCTCAAAGTAAGCTTCTTTTGCGATTGTATTCAATTTTAAAGTCTTGAACACAAAAAGTGAGCCTTGAATAAATGCGCAAATAATTTTTTTGGATCGCTGAGTGTTCTGCCGTCCTAGCTTAACGGTTGATTGCGGCTTTAGGCTCCTGACTAAATAGTGTGTGGTAGAAGTGTTCCATAGAGATACTGTTTACCTAGGAAATCTTTAAGATGCTTCGCAGCCACCGATTAACGAACGTTTATAATTTTTTTATGATATGACATGGCAGGCATGTCAAAGATACGGCCCTCGGGCCAAGACTGGCTTCTGGCCCGTGATATCTATTCAATAATACCCTAATTTCATGCGCATTTCCAATTTTACACATTTATTGTTTTGGTCTATTGTGTGGAACGTAGCGCCGTCCTATTGAAACCACGTGCCGTCGTTGTCCATATTCTCCAATTGGGGCCAAGAGAAATTGATTATCATGATTGCCTGGCCAAATTCGTTCTCAGTTCTAACAGACGTGTGGGCCGATGATACCGCCAGTCCAAAATCCAGATCAAACAGTGACTTTCTCTGGATGTATTGCAACTCGGTGGATCTCGTGTGTATTATTATTCTCCCCAATATGACAATTTTGCTTGTTGACGAACCCATTCATTCAGAAATGAAGCCAAAATGTTGCTCGAACAGAAGTTCCATTTTCATAAAATAATTTAATTTTTTGCTGTTGTTGAATGCTATAACTCTACATGTCGATTTGGCCAAAACAGATTTAATAAAACGCAGCTAACTTGGCAGATGTAGCTTCAACAATATTGTTGCTATCATCTCTCAAAGTTTGGAAATCTCTATTGGAAAACACATTATATATTTTAAAGTGGCATGCTATCATACTTCAAACAAAAAAATCCACTAAAGGAGTTTGAGTTTGAGAAAGCAAGCATACATCGTCAGTGAAGTCAATGTGTTTCAGTTAGGACGCAAGAGTCCACCGAATTCACTTGCTCACGTTGACAACGCTGCACGAAGGGCAGTACCAATTGCCAAAAGAAAAAGTATTGATGAAAGAATGCAGCCTTGTCTCGAAGTCCTCTAACAATCTTCCTCTGTGACATTTTGATTCCATTTTGCCATTCCACTTGTCGGTATTATGTATAACAATGTAAGAACTTTATCTAAAAAAACCTCTTCGTGAAACCTCATATGTAAGACAAAAAGTAATAATGTAACACACTTTACGACACGATACATAGTATTCTTTTTCATTGACGCTGCAGACAGACATATTTCGGTCATTAAGTTTCATCATAAAAATCTGACAAGGCAACGAAGGACAGTTTAATGCAAAATGTAAACAGAGCTCCAGCAGTTCTCACTCAGCACATTTAAATTTTAAATTGTTGGACGTCTTTGAAACTTATTTTAAGAGAATTTCTAGTCTTCATCATTGTTGCGCTGTAAGTTTTGCTGTTATTCTCTTAACGCAAGCAATAGAGAGCCTAAAACACTTTTACTTTTGCTAAATCATCTATGCATAATCGGTCTATAATTAGATACATCTTCAAATGGCTAGTGATAGTCACCAAAATAAAAAATAGACAAACCGAACCGGTTTCAGTCGAGGACATTTATATAGGTCATCAACCGTTTGCTAAAAAAAAAATCGTTGTTGACAAATTTGCTTCCCAAACACAAGAGTCCCCTTCTAAGGACTGCTATCAGTCGAAAAGTAGTCGAATAACAACATCAAGTTGATAGGAATTAATTTGGAAGATCCAAATTTATGTCGCGGTTAATATTTTAAATGGTAACGCTGTGTTTTGATAAACAACCACACGGCATCTTAGCCAAGCCGGTTAGGCGACTTCACCTAGCTTAAGAACTATTCATGAGATTATATAAAGCCAGTGGGATAGAAGTGTGTCTTTAGTAGAATCTATGTAGCTCCGATGCATTTATAATTCGTCTAGTGGCACGTGATATCGATCGCCTCCGTGACTTTTGTCACAAAATTGTAGAAAACATTTTCATATGCTTTTAAGCCAAGTGATCGTCACAATTACCATAAATATCTCTATGGCTTAATAAAATTCCCAAAGAGAAGTAGAAGCAATTGAAAGAAGAAAAACAAAAGACCGGGATGTGCAAGATCAATTGCCAATTAAAATGATAAAAGTGTCCAAGCGATACAAAAGGAGGAGAAGGCTTCTGTGCTGACCTTGGTGAATGCCAAATGAAATTTGTACATTTCCTTTGGCAGATCTGATTATGATAAGACTCTGCTATAAATAAATATTTTTTTGTTTTTAATCTCGTTGCTTGTGAAAGGCTCAATAAATAAAATGGCAAATGGTGATACATTTAATCGAAAATAATAAAGTACAACTTAGAACCAGTTATGGACGATAAATACTTTCAGAAAAAAACAAAAAAAAAAGATGACCACTGACGTTCACAAAACTCTGGGGATTTTGTTTGTGAAAATCTCTTTGAATAAATTAGTTCATTTGGACTTATTGATACATGTCCTGTATTTTACCTTTTGGTAAATACGTAACCACATTGATTTGCTTACTGGTTTATTAGGAACCATTAAATTGTTAAATTTTGAGGCGCGATTACGTCCCATTTTCTGACGAAATGTGGGTGTTGTACGCAAGTTCAAATGGGGAAATTGACTGAAAGGCAAAACCGTCGCATTTAATAGTCTTACTAAGCGTATTTGGATTAGTGGCCTAAAACTCACAGGTCAAACCCAGAGAAAATGACTGTTCGTTTTGGATTTTACGAGATCAACAGGTTGATTTGTTTAATCAGCATTCTGGTAGCCGAAATTTCAACTTAATTGGACACATATAGATCCAAGAAAAATCCGTCCCTATCTACACCTGCTTTATGCCTCCCATTTGAATCACCCTTTCAAAGCCACAAACAACAACTCTGCTTAAATGGTTCAAAGAAGTCAAAAGGACTGGTATTTCTAGTCCCAATTACACACTTTCTTCTCCACTAGTAGAAATGACTATCGTATCGCTTTATAAGCAGGAGTCTCTCTATTGATCTGCGCCATAAAGAGAAACCCCCGAAAGATCACAGAACAATGTACTTTCAGACAGCCAAGCATGCTCCTTAACTCAGAAACTAAAACACCGGATTAGGTCTCCGATTAAGTCTTTGCTCATTGATCCTGAACCTTTCTGTGGTTAACCACCCAATAACAACAAATGCTCAACAAATGGGACCGCCAATGAAAGCTCATTTACGGGGACGCACAAACCGGCTTAAGAAAAAAAGAAGTGTCTTTTAATTCCCTTTCCATGAGCGAGCACATTCCATCAAGGTTAAGATCCTTACTGACTTCCTAATTGGGTACAACTTTCTCAATTACAATTCCAACAAACCGAACCAAGTCTAATCGGACTTGTGCCTCGACAATGCTCGATTGTAATCAGGACAGCACACGAAATATTTTCGTAGGTCCTAGTGGGTCTTGGACTGTTCCCTACCACAATTTCAAGCTGGGAGAATGATAGATCAATAATGGAACCCACTACCAATCTATTTTGACTAAATTCAAGAAGCAGTGTCATCAGCAAATTTAAAACAATGACTACTCTGGATCTGGTGCCTCCGGGTTGAATTTTTTAGAGACGAATGGCTTCCGGCGCAGCAGATTGACAATGCACCAAAGTTCCACACTATGACAACTCCTGAAAAGGACCAATGAATGTCAACTATTAATCAGCCATCGTGTCAAATAATGGGCTCTACCAGCCGATGACCCGATTCAGGAGCTTATCCAGGCGATACACCCCAACGCATCAATATAGCGTTGGAGCAAACAAGTGCGTAGGGTAGGCTTAAACAGAGAAGGCAATATCCTCCAAAAATGAAAACACAGATCAGAACATCACTGCAATGAAAGGCTGGCGCTCAAAAGCTTCAGGCCGAATTAAGGAGAATTCACGTCCTAAGAGTACGTGGAACAGTGGAGAACGAACACCGGTTACTGGGAAAGAGTTGGGATGAGCTGAGGCACATTTTCAGAAATCACATACGATGGTGAGTAGGCGTTGTAGAGACCCTAGGACCCACAAGGGGATACAAGACATATGTAAGTAAGTAAGTAGTAAGTAAGAAGAGTTAATCTTAGAAAGCTAAATAGCCCTGAGAAGAAATACCTAATGATAGACGTATTCCTGCCATCAATTATTCTGGTGTGCAGATCAGACATACCTTTGCACAATCAAAACAAAAAAACATGTATCGTGTGTTATTTTAGAAACGTTTCAAGATCAAGTCATAAGATTCATCAAATCGGATTTGGATGGTGATCGATGATCATGGAGAGCACGCCGCTGTCACCAGAAATGTTCCATAGAACAGTGTTGCCACTAGCCACAAAGCATATTAAAGCAAATCCTTAAAAAAGCTATTAAATCAAATCAAGGAACTAAACACTAATAACTAATTGTACAGTCGTTTTACAGTTTCGCTCTCAAAGCTAAAAAGCATTCAAAAATGTATTTATATTTTGACGTTTCAGCAAAAATAAAAGGAACGATTGACAGCACAAGGGTGCGGCCATTTTGTAGATGCTGTGTGTGCAGCTTGGTGTTGTTAATGGAATCATAACCTTAAGAATATGTTCGTCAAAAGGAAAGTAACACACAAGTTTGAATAAATTAAGAGATAAAGATTCATCGTTCTATGCAAATAAATTTGGAACTCAAGATTTTTTGACATTTCTGAGCAACGAAACATATGGAGAATAGAGCAGAAATGATTCGAGATTCAGAGGAAGCTATCAGATCTACTAGCATTGTAGTAAAAGTGGCAACGCTGCCATGGACTATTATTAACTATTTGTTAGAGGCAAAGTACAAAGTACATCCGTTTCTTTTTGTTGACATACGTTCTGCATGGAACTCGTGACGTATTGCTGAACATAGCTAATTTACATAATTTGAAAAGTGACACCTTTGATCTGCAGGTACCTTAAAGTGTTAATTGTCACTAACAGTTCAATGAATACAAGAGATGACGTTGTTATGTGTGGCTGCTAAGTGTCACATTTTGGTAGATTCAGTGTCATGAGACTACGGAGATAATTTGTTTATTGTGACTCCTTAGGGGAAATCATGAAACGATGTTTATAAGAAAACACTGTAATTTGAAGTCACTTATGACCCAACATGCACAGGGTAAACAAATTCCATAACCAGTTCGACAGAAACATTTGACACCCTTCATCATTTAGGAATTTGTTGTCGTTATACCGCTCTAGTATTTGCATCAGGATAACCCATTCACCCACTTAACCCTGCCGCTAACGAGCCTGCAAGCCTTAAATTGCGTAACCATTTATTCAGAACATGTGTTTCGAGAACAGATTTCCAATTTAGATACAATTGCCTTACGCAGCTGCAGGCGTCCACGGAAGACAAGCCAACCCAAACGCAATCACTTAGGCGAACATTATACGCCCCACATACTGGCAATAAGGGCACGTTCAGCGTGTCAAATGCACCGAACTGTAAAACATAATGACGTACAAGGCGCATAAATTACATTCTTTAACAAAAAGCCTACCGCTAAAGGACGCTTCAACCTCCGCCCATATACGGGATCTCATGCACACACAATTTGTCCTGTGCCCACTGCGAACGTCAAATTTTGTGAAACAAATTGTGCAGCAAGTTCCTTTCGTCGCTTCTGGTAATTGAACCAACTTCAGAGATTAATCATTTTGGCACATATTCCGACGCCTGGTCGTTCATCTTTTTATTCATTTTTTGTTTGAAATTGTTGCATGCGTAAATTGCAGCCGATCACGGATGACTGGCGCATAATTAAAGTCGACGCCTTGCAGTTTTATTCGATTGGTACGCATGTGGAATGCTGTACGCATATGGAGATACTTTTTTGTGAGGTCTTGTGGTATGTTTATAGCTCGGGCGCGACGCGACGGATTCCTTCGTTTGGATATATTTTTAGAACGCGAGTCCGTTTTGCTGTTCAATGACATTTTCAATGGGAAATCAGTTGTGACACCTACGTCTTTCGTTCTTGATGGGCAGATCAGGTTAAGTGATTACATTTGGCCATTAAATCCGGCCGGCCGGCCGGCGCGGCGTCCGTCGGTAAAGATCAAATGTAGACTGGTTGGGTGAGTATTTGCGCGGATCTGTGGTTCTGAGCTGAGAAAAAAAAAAAAAAAAAACGAAAAGAGAATGTAGTCAAGGTATTAAGAGAGTTGTAATTATCATTTATTTGTACGCGCACAGGTTGAGGTCGATTTTAGATTTTATGGCTTCGTTTATGCTTAAAGGTGCTTGGATTATTCTTATCCGTATCTTCATTAAGGAAACAAGTTGTCTAAATGGCCATAAGCTTTTTAATTGTATAATTGGTAAAGGAAGAGATGTACATACATTCCACAAGATAGAAATTAAGGTGGGTTGCGAGGCTATAACGATCTGGTTATCACCAAAAATTCCCAAATGAAACCAGTTAAGATGATAGAAGAATATTCATTGCACATCTTGGAGTTCAGTTTCGCGACATGCGTACTATGCACCAGTGAAACACAGATCTTTCTGTTTGGCCAAGCACATAATCAATACTAAGCTTCTCATTGTCATGTTTTTTACAGTGTTCCATCTGTTTATTCTAGCACAAAACTATTCGTTTACTCCTTCCATTTCGGTCCTATTCTTTTGGTATCTACCAAAACATCAGAGTACGAACAACTTAGCTTTCTACTTCGAAAAGAGGGCGCCACATACAGTAGACAATCCAAAGGACTCATCTCCTTTATGAAGGAGTCAGTTGCATCAGCCGTTACAAACCCATTTGACAAAGTTTAATGCCTAAAGCGAAAGATATTGATTGTGTTGTTACAGATACAATCACCATATATAGGGTGACCAGGTAAGAACGATAGAAAACCAAATGTCAATAAAACAACAAAACTGTACTCTATAATTTTGATTCTGCCTTTATTTTAAAACGACATTCATGCCATTATGTGCGAAGTAGCACACCATTCAAATACCTACCGCGGCTTTGCTGGCAGTGCTTCAAGCGGTAGGTCCAATTTTTGATGACTCTATCCAATTTGTGTGTTATTCCGGCAATAATCTCTTATTGGCATCGAGCTCATCCAAAGTGGTTGGTGTGTTAGCATAGACTAAGAACTTGACGCAGCCCCAGAATCGAGAAGTATTAATTCGCGAAATCGTGGCGTCGAATTGATAAGCGCTTGTCGAATTTCTCCTTCACAACATTAGACGTTGCAGCATGTAGTGTCGTCTTCGAGGAACCACCCTGGCCACAGAAAGTCGCGGTAATGGTGTCTACTTTCTCATTTTAAAAGAAATAATGTTCGATAATGCCGCCATACACCATACAGTCAATCTTTGTGGATGCATTGATGCTTGGTTCAACACTTGTTGATTGTGGTCGATCCAATAACTGAATTTTTGCTTTTGCACAGCGCTGAATCAAAAATGGGAAGTTGAATTTTTGGCCAAAATCCGGATATTCAGGCAACATTTCCAGCAATTTTTGTGTCAGCATAGTCTTATATAGATGTTGGTCCAAATCCAATGTCAAAATAAGCCGGTTTGACTCTCTGGCGATGCTCAATTCAGATGATCGGTCCCAAAACGACATTTCTGAATCTTCTTTGATACTAATACCAATCAATAGCTTAAAGACTAAGAGAGTGTACTCAAACTTTTCCACGATGCGACGAATTGCTTGCACATTGAAACCATGATAACGACCGACCTTACGACGAAACTTATATTGTGTATTTACAACGGAGCTCGAATATTTTATTAATTTTCGCCATTCGCCACCAAGTATAAGGAAATAGCAAGCCTTACTGCATATTTTGACAGTTGGATATTATTGGTAACTTTGACAGTTGGTAAAATACAACAATTGAAAAAAGTACCATTACTATCCGGTCACACTATAGTAAGCACTATGGCTTAAGGCAATTGAATGATTCCAAAATGATGTTTAAGAGACATACGTTGGTTGAAAAATATAGAGTAATGGCCTACCTTGGAGAAGAATTCTAAAAAAAGATAAGCCAGTTGCACACTTCAGTATCACCTGTTGCCTGAGAATCTCTTCTACAGTGGCTCTTCAAACCATTCATCACCTACTACCAATTGAACTCGCCGGCAAACAACTGGCATAGCAACTCTTTAATAAGACTAAAAATTGCCAACAAATTCTTTTAAATTCTTACAGACAGGCAAATAATCAAGAACGGATTCCATTCTCGACAGGCCTTTTTCTAACAACAAACCAACAAAAATTGAATTAAGTTTGGAGTAACTATTTTGTGACTTTCACCTTTCAACAGTTCATCATTTTAATTCCTATTTACAGACGAGGTGGAATATTTTTTTTTTATTAAGAACAATTCTTACACCGAAGTGACGTAACCCTATTCGCACACGAAACACCGAACTAGTACATTTCAATAAGCTAAACTGGTTCTGTTTGCAGCTTCAACTTTGTCTATTCCAAGAACTAAGTTACACCTTTCACTTTAAATTTACGAACATCCTGGATATAACATCCACATTTAGAGTCTCAAGGCGGAACTGAATTTTTATTACTTTTAATTGTCTAGCGACTTTAAAAAGTTCATTTAAACAAAAATTTAATTAAACAATTAATCTTTTTGTAGTTTGACTAAGTATGGACTCGGTTCATCAAATCATAAATTATTGCTCTACTTTGCAATCGCATGTGAATACTCTCGGTTTCTTTTGGATTCACTTAAGAATTAGCTTTTTCTGGATTCCAATGGAACATGTAACGTGTTCCGCTCAATTATGTATATATGAACTAGTAAGCTGTCATATTTCATGGTTTTGATTTTACAATGTAATATTACTGAGCTATATATGTAGTTGACAAGTAGTCATGTAAGCTGAAGATGTGTTTAGTGTCGATCTCTCAGGCGTATACTTACTTAAAGGGTAGACCCTTGTAGAGTCTCTGTCTGACTGCTTCCAGTTCCAGTCTTCCAGTTGTGAAGACTAAATTTTATAACCTTTGCGACGACTTGTTCTTTGTACCGACGGTTCCATCTTTTACGTGTCAAACCTGCGGGCTGTGATTCGAAGATCCTCATTGTTGTCCATTTGCTCGATGTGACCGAGCCATTGTAGTCATCGTTCCTTGGCTTTTTGGACTTCAACCAAATCCTGGTACAAGTCATAGTGTTCGCGGTTGTTCACCCTCTTCGCATAAGCAACTTAATATCTGATGGAGTATTTTTCGATGGAAAGTGCCTATTGAGTGATTAGTTTTCCTACTTATTGTCCAGCACTTGGCTCCATAAGGTAGAGAGATTGCAGATCATTGATTTTGTCGGTCGAATTAAGAGTGTTGAACCCAGTTGTCTTGTCAAATCATTGTAGCACCGTAACGGGCTGATAGGGTTATTTTACGTGTCTGATCTTCATAAAAGGATATTTTATGCAGATTCCTACGAGCTTATATCTTCCTAATAATAATAATAATAATGGTTGCTTGAGTATCGACATAACTGCTGAAATATCTGCAGCAACTTCTACTTGAAAACACTGCAAATATCCTCAAGTTCGAAGGACAGATTTGTATTTCGATTTGATTCAACAGCATCAAAATCTAAGCTCATCTTGGATCCGCCAGTAGGCATAGCCAGTTTTTTTCCACTGCAGACTGTAGTTATGTAAATCCCACAAGAGATTCAGTTTCAGAATCACCGATCACAATTTGAAAGTGGTATGATACAATTGGCTTCCATTTGGAGTCTTGATATATTCACACACTTACGAGTAGTTGGTTTAGAATTGGGCTTTGCTGACCATAGTCCAGCTTTCCTTAGTTTCAATGCAATTTTTGTTGCCAAGTTGCTAGAGTAGATGTCAAGTGAAAGATCTTTTACATAGAATAAATATCACAATTTATTTATCATATTTCACTTTTCTATAAGGAAACCTGCTGGTGTACACTCTATCAAGTTTAAACTAAAGTCCGCATCTTGGTAAAACCTTCTTACGTCTATTGGAAACACCTCGGTTCGTGTTAAAAAGTCATAAGGAAAAATCTCAATTGTATCGTGGAATACTATCAAATAAAGACTTGTCATTCTTCTTAGAAGCAATCACGATCCAAACCGGGTAGTGACACGTATAATATTTTGCATTTTTTTTTTCCAACATCATGACGCGTCAGCTGATCAATATGGAAAGTATCTAATAATAAATCGGATATAGCCAAGCAAGCATGAGTGTACCTACTAGCAAGTAAGTTGCAATTATCAGAAGTATTTGTAAATTAAAAGAAGGCTACCGTTTAACATAGATAGAACTAAGTGAAGGGATGTCCTTATTTACACACTGACTGGCGGAATCATTCTGCGAGCCTAGGCTACCTGATTCCGCTGAGGCTTGGGCATTTACAAGGAGATATATTTTGTGTTCACTTTCATCTGTGGATTTACATCAGACGGTGATGTTTATGTTCATTATTTTAATAATAAGCTCTTATCTCTGAAACGCGATCATTATTTTAAATGGTAGAAAAACTCCTCTACGTTGTCTCATAAGCACTTGCGGTACGACTATCTAAACGCAGTGGTTCCCAACCTTTTCCACCGTATGCCCCACTTGGCAAATTGAAAAGTCACAAGCCTCTCTCCCTTCGCCCAAAAAAAAAAAACAATTTCTGATGCTGTATATCCTTTTTCTAGAAAAATAAGTAAATAAAGGAATTTTCAATACGGATTTCTCACCTTTGACATATAACTGCGGCCACATTGTTCATCTACATCTATCAAATTTAAACTGTCTTATTAAATTTGTTTTGCCAAATTAACACAAAGAGTCATAATGATCAACAACATGTGCAAATGATTGAATTGTGTAATGAAAGTGGGTCTTCTATTCGAACATCAATTCACCCACTTCGCCCATTTTACGGTTGCCATAATCGTCCTTCCGAGAGGACTATTCGCAACATGGTGGATAAATTTAAGTAGAACGGTTCAGTCAGCAACCGATGTAATTGAATATCGCCGCTATCCGTGAGAGTGTGAAAGAGAATAGAATTGCACGCCACGCAAGAGAACTCGACCTTTCGCAGACGAGTCTTGCGTCATGAGTTAGCCCTACACTCGTATAAGATTCAACTTACCCAGGAGCTCAAAGTTAATGACCATAGCAGTTCGAAGTTAACCCCAATTTCGGTCAAAAATCATATTTAGCCACGAGGTCCATTTCTGGATTAATGGGTTGGAATGTCCACACACTTTAGTAACAAATGTTGATGCGTTTAGCATTTATACATTCTTTGCATCGAAAATTCACAATTCAAATCATGTCCATGCCTCCCACGCTAGAGTTCCAATGTCCCCCTGTCCTATCCACCAGTTGGAACCCACTGATCTAAAGTTTTTTAAAGTTCTTGCTGTGAAACAATCCTCAATCCGATTCCCAAATCATGTTATCAATATGTGGCTTAGCACACGTTCATTTGGATTGGAGGTGATTTGAGACCCATGCGTATTAGGGCCGAGTGTTCCGTCGATGTTTGACTAGATTACTATCCCCTTCTAGCTAGTTCATCGGCCAATTCGGTGGCCTAAATGTCTACGTTAAAAGAGTATACATATGTAGTTCTTCTTGGCAATATTTTACAACTTTTGAATTTGTTGCAGTGGAGGCAATAATGGTTTTGATTACTCCTTGATTCTCAACGTTGATGATAACATTCCTTTGGCTTATCAAGGAACATAGTCTACGTCATCATTTGGCAAATACTTCCAATTCGAACACACTTCCGCAGTTAATAAGTTCAATAGATCTCTGGGTGAAAATGTATATTGGCGTGTGATTAATGGCTTCTTTTTCCTTGCTTAAGAAAGCAAAATTTTGTTAAGGTTGAAGTCTATGTAAGAAACATATACTGATATCTCTCTAACCTTGATTGAGTGATCTTCCATTACCATTCGGTGAACATGTTCGATGTGATCTGTGTTCGCCGAAGATTTTGGTCATCCGGGCAGAAAATTTCTTCTTTTTAAACCACCTTTATGAATACTTTGAACGAGTAACGCCATCTTTATGTTCAAGCTCAAAGCTTTTCAGACTATCGTTTTCTAGCCAAGTTCCGCGGTCATTTAGTTTCATTGGCTTTTTCGTAAAGAGGAGAGATATAGGCTTCTCTTTCTCGGCGTTCTGGCCAGTTGGAGCAGATGATTGTTGTATGGCAGAACAAATTCTGAGGTGAAAATTCGGTCAATTACCTGTGAATCTTGAAAGCAAAAGGCTGGTACTACTGATCACTAGTATTCGTATAAGGTGTTCAGGGGGTTTGTTCTACAGAAAAGCTAGGTATTTTAAGCCACAGTCAGTCAAAAATACGTACCTCTTGGTCATGGTTCTCTTCAAAAAACCAACTCTATATTTAAAACACCAGTTTAATAACATCCTTCTTGACTCAGCATGGAATGCGCAACGTCATTAGCACATGCTCCATAATTTGTCATCTTAATCGCCGTAATCCCAAAAATCTAAATGCGTATCTACCTGTTTCTATCTATTTCCGTATCAACCGAAAATAATACAATTAAAATGGTAAACCCAAAGTTCATTCCGCATCTGACGCACATCTCAAAGACCCCTTTGACGTTAATTACCCGCGCGCAAAAACGGAATTTCAATTATTTTCAAGTATACCAAATTAGTTTCCAATGAAACAACGGTCCACCGAAAATAAATCTGCACCAAAATACCCTCTCAAACAATGACTAAGCTCAGCGACTTCCTGCTGTGGTGGGCTCCTTCTTCTTCCCTCGTTAATTTGCATCCCCCCCCACTACTGCTGCGATTAATCGCGAAAAGTGCACGAGTCATAACATATGATTATAAGGTTCAATAAACGTGCCCCGTAATTACCATTGAATTAGCAAATATCGCATCGTTCGTCGTCATTCGGAATTGGCTTTATCATGGAAAACAAAGCGCGAGTGCGATAAAACTCCACACGCTACCGGCCGAACAATAGTCACGCGTACCATGTAGTTGTGTATCTGTGTATGAACACAACCACTCCCACAAACTAGAGGTGTATAATTTTCCAGACATTTATTTTTTTCTTTACTCGTGCTTCTCATGCTTTCCGCGTGCGAATTTGTAGCACACATTATGACAAGTGGCCATGTTAACAACCTAATCGAGTGGCCAGCCGATCGCTTATGTCGATCATCCAAGTTTGGTCGTAACGCAGCAGTTTTTTTTGCCTGTACCTGAAAACTAGTTAATAATAGTATACGATCGGCGAAAACATACACACAAGTGATCTGTTCTCATGGCATTCAACGTGAACTGTGTTACTATGTGACACCGAGAGTGATCGTGGAAGAGTTCTCATTCGAAAAAAAAAAAATTATGTTACGCCAGCAGTTTTATGGCCGAAAGAGGGGCTTGTGTGCCATGGATCCGCTTTAAATTGGCCGCGGACTGGAATTTGAACTTTGATTCGAATTCTAAAAATATTTTCAAAGAAAATTAATGATCATGATAAATCCCGTCGAGTGATCACTGATCAGACGGAATGAAGATGGGCGGGGTTATTCACATTTTGTTTTTTGTTTTGAATGATTGATCATTTGAATGGTCGAATCTTTGATCGTAACATGAGATGGATTTTTTTTTTTGGTGACATTGGGCTCATGAAGATTTATGTTAAGGATGGGCCTTTGGGGAAGGACGGACCAAATTTTATGTGTCTGCTGAGCAGACACACGACACACCCAGCCGCAGACGCAGGTTTGTTATGAGCCGCTTAAGGACATATTTCTTTGGATAAAAACGTACTTAGAATATTAAGGACCTGCGTAGATGATGACACCCCGATCGTGTCGCAAACATGTTTGTTTGTTTTCAATTGGGGTCTTATCTTGTTATGGCAAAAGTGTCGCGGCGATAACCTAAGAGTTGTGTTGTTTCTAGCTTGTGGGTGGAAGGAATTTACATTCTATGGAACGCAGTTGTCCATTTGGTCAAAGTGCGTTTATGTCTTTAAGTGATCTGCGCCAATGAGGTCTGTATCTTCCGCGTTCAATTGACGCAATCATTGAAGAAAGTGTGTGTAGATCTTATGACGCGTGCACTATGCATTTCAGATGAAGGACAACAAGTTATCAACTGTGTTGTTTGTTTCTGTTTGATGATTCATTGAACTCGTTTATTGTTACAAATTTGAACCAAAATCTATGTAGAAAGTGCATAAATTTGCGAACAGGATTTGAAATTTTAATTAATTTCTTCTCTTCTCTTCGTATAAGAGATTTATACGGTCATTCTTCCACTAACAGATTGTTAATGCTGTGAGTTTTCGAGTGGCATGCATAATTTGCATGTTTGGTGCTTTGACCTGAAACAGGGTTTTGATTGGGATTTGCTGAAAGTATGCACGAAGGTAAAGTCAATAAACTAAGGAAAGTTATGGTATGCAGCCGGCTATATTAGGTTAGGTTAGAGGGCCTGCAATTGCTCAGATAAGGTTCAGCGCAGTAGAACAGATCAGAAAAATCATCAAAGAAGTAGGACCACAGGTGGAGGTTTCTTTTGAACAACAGGACGGGACAGTTGCAAAGAAGATGAAGAATAGTTTCCTCTTCTTCCTCCTATAGCTCCTCCAGGAATCATTTGAAGGGAGGCACAGACGTCTCACGTGCAGATCGATTAAACAGTATTCTGTAAGGACACCGATGATGAACCTCAGTTCCGAACGATTCAGAACTATCAGGTTTTGGTCCAGGTTACGTCAAAGTTCTGTAGATATTCCGAAGAAATGACTATTTTCCCAGAGAACGTTTGACCTTGTAATAGCAACCAGTGTGAGCATAAGTCATAAGTAGGAAGTGGCATGCCAACACCTAATTTATCAAGCTCGATTGAGAGGGCTTTGTCAAGTTACAGTTCCCAGGAATATCACTGTGGCTGGCACCCAACATGGGTGAATGTTATATTGGTCCGAAAACTCGATCAGAGATGAACAGCAACCTAGTTGTGGACGATTTCAAGGATCTGATGTCTGTGAAAATGCTAATATCCTTTACAGATAGTACGCTACACTTAAGCCATGACAAGGCTACTTTGAGCAGGCACCCGGGACTTGAGGATGCTTTGATCAGCATAACTGCCTGAGAACAAGACGTTGCCATAAAGCCATAAAGGTCGTCCGAATAAACGTCTATTCTGGCATATAGACACATAGGGCGCGTTCCGTACTCTAGGGACTAGGTAGTCAAACAGTTTTGACTAAAAAGTAAGGGATTTCTTTTTGAGTGGACTGGATTTGAAGGTTAGAAAATTCCCGCTCGTTTCCCGTTCCAAATGCTAGGCGTTACCTCAAAAAGTAGGCTCTATGCTTAGGGAACTGTTCGAATGCCTGCAAGCAAACAAAATCTCCTCCTTTGGGATATTACAAAAAATAAATATTAGGACGTAAGCAGCCCATAGCATAGCAGGCCTAGGTTCTCACAACTGTACATATTGTGCGTGGACCTACAATTTTATGCCGTATCCGAAGAGCAAAGAGGTTTTGAGAAGATATTACAACTCTCAATTTAGTTACATCAATACAGAGCCAAAAAAACAATCCTTTAGGTCACCAATACTTTCGTCATAAGATTTGTTGATGAAAAATGAATCCGTCCAAAGACTTTATTGGCCTACTTGCCTTTTAGCTATCCATGTTTGCTGCCTACATTCATCTTTATGATTAGATAGACGCAAAACCCCTTACCTAGTTTCTATTTAATAAAAAAAAACATTACATAACTTATTGAAAGTATTTCACAGAAAATAAAAAGCAGGCATTTTTATTGAGAAATCATTCTCCAACTGAAATTACCACGCAATTTTTCAGCATCCAGCAGCAATTTTATAAAGTTAAATGAACGATTTTTAGCTCCCTAGCCGTGTTGTAATAAAAGTAAGCTTTGCTTGTTTTTATTGGGCTTTAGTGTAGGAATCTGTAGATCCATTAAAAATGAGTTAATTTTTGCGTGTGCTTGCTTTTATGTCACAGCAAATAGAGAGAAGTTTGTTTTTACTCGAATCAATCTGAATCAAAACTTATAGATAGATTTGATGGCTTTATATACAAGTGCACACAGAAGTCGTAATATTTCTATTCGATTTTTTCAAGTTTGAGTTTGAGTTGGCTTGCAATTTGTTCTTACGTCTTTATCAATTCGATAAGAAACCCTAATTACCATGTAGGTTCTATTGTTTATATCAGTTTTGACGTCAAAGAGAGATCAACTATTTCACAAGGCATCATCACTAAGATATCTGACGGCGCCTGATAAACTCCAGACTATAATTTGTATCGTAAAGTAACAATCTAATTTTGCAAATCATTTTAGGAGCGCATCTCAAAACATCACATGCTGTTATTACTACCATAACCTCATAATAAAAAGTAAATAAGTCGAAAAAACAAGATTAGGTAGTACATTTTTTTGTTGTTTTGTTAAATACTCCCTCTCAACTGGAGTAAACAATGTGAAACGTATCTAAATGCACGTAAACCATTTTTCTTTCTAAGCAAAACGATTGAGAAGATTCCCAAGAATTTGTATCGCGATGAAATATGAGAAAAAGAGTGAATACAATATTGAGACCATTGTGCTTTGAAATTACTGAGAAATAGATTATAATTTCATAAGAAGTTTTGTGGGAAATTTATTTTAGACTCAAAAAACTAGCTAAGACAATTTAGGTTAAGGTCTGCATGTGCCAGATTTATAATAGCAAAAAAGTTGCACTGATTTTGGCACGACTTTCTTCTTAGTACTGGGTATTGTAATGAACAGAACATTGGCAATGGATAGACAGTCTAGTCGAGATGTCTTGACGGGAGTATCGGATATCCTTAAGGCACCCATGCTGTGATGCATGGTAGTGGACTCTTTCCTTGCAACAATCAATAAGTCTAACGTCTACCAGCAGACACATGCTCATAATGTCGCCATTTTAACTCTCGGTTTAAGTCTAAGAACTGTTTGTTATAATGCGTAGGCATGGAAGAATGGTATACTTGGAACGGGGCTTCCATCCATACCTTTAAAATCAAAGGAGAATCATGACCGATTTGACTGAAGCAGTCCTTGCATATCTTGAATTGATCCTCGATAGGAAGCTGCCTTAAAAGTATAGAATCGAAAACATCAAAGTCACTTTCATATTCCGTAAGTGTAAGGGTGCTTTTGGAATGATATAGGACTTATTACCGAGCAAGGTCTCTTGGGTCTCTATGACAATTTTGAGCCTACGCGTCAGAAACTCCTTGCATTGGGTGCAGATGATCTTCTATTCTATACCTATACCCACTGATCGAGACCTTTTGATTACCTTTATCACTGAATGCTAAATAAAGACATTTCACATTCCAACTTAGAGTTTGGTGTGAGCCTTTTCACTAATCTTTTGACTCTCGAGCAATGCATATGCATGAGACTATGATACGAGAGTTTCTAGCTGCGTCGCAAGTATCTACGTGTTCGACTTTACTCAGGTCTGCCTTCGGCTAGAGTCTGAACCAGGTTTGCAATATACTCGGCGTAGTTGGCTTCAAAACCGGACAAGGGTCTGGTACTAATATCTTTGTGGAATACGACAACATACGACAGAAGTACTCATGGGGAAAGCTTATCCTTGCTTTATAGGCAAAGATTTTTGCAATCCTAATGGCCGCGAGACACATTTCTAAGAACGTACTATGGGTATATGATGTGCCTTTAGTGACAGTCAAGCAGCGCTTATTCACTGACTCCTTCCTGTGTAGACGAAGCTCATAAGATAATTTCCCAGGGCCCCAACCTGCTAGGATCTGCCTGCACACTCCGTCAGAGCGTCCATTGACGATTGGCTTTCTTATGAATACAACTGTATGTGGCTTATCTGTCCAGCTACTTCTGGCTAAGTAATTCGGGGCATTCTTACTGAGGCTCAGAAGAAAAGAGAGCAGATAACTCATTGGCGGAGAATTTTCCTTTTTTTCCATCGAATTAAGCGAAATAACTATCTGCACCTTTACTGCGGAGTAATTGTTTTAATAATTATTTCTACTCTATTGCTTATGAACATACCCGCAGTTTGACAGGCGACTTTAGCTGTCATGATCTAAGTTCAGTTTAGTCTCTTCTCCAGCTTGCCTACCCGTCAAATCTCTTACCGAACTCTTCTTAGGCTTCTGTCCATCTCTCTTTACCTAGGCCTCTGCCATTCAAGTGTATTTCAATTCGTTGTTAGGAAATTTGTTTGCCAAAAGTGCTGCCAAGTTCTTGCAAGTTCAATACATTTGACAGTTACGCGTTGCATTTCTTAGTGTTTCTGCATCGTCTGTGTTGTTTTAGTTTGTGTAATTGTTTCTGTGCAGGTGATTCTAAAATCATTTTGTTCAAAAGAATTGTTAATAATGAACTATTTTTTCATTAATTTGCTATCAAACTTCACTAAATACCATGAGAAAGGCCTGGAATCAGGGAAAGTATTAAACAAAACAAACCTGCAACTTGTGGGAATAATGCTAGTAGAAACCATAACCAGTTTGCACTACGAATAGAAGGATGTAGACTAGAAATGATCTTTGTTTTTGCCCACCACGATTTGTGGGAGATTTCCGTGGATGCTTGCTGCAAGACCTGATCAACCACAAGTTATAAAGATATGAATAATTCATTTACTCAACCAGAAGATTTCTCCTTCTCATAGTCCCAATCACTCAGAAGCCTCCAATTAATGAAGGAAAATTGAAATGATGACCATGGCTATACTCTTAGAATGAAATAATATAATTGCTTGGGGGTACTCTCCTATAGTATGTAGCACATTCTAGTTTCAGTGCATTATTGGATATTTTTCTCAAGCAACTGGGACATTTAAAGGGCAAATCATATCATTTGAAGGAGTCTGGAATGATATGACTGTAACCAGACAAGTTCAAGACATCTTAGTTATTGAAAGAGTGCTCTCCAAGAGGATAAGCTGGCAATAGGTTATAGCCGGAAAAAGTTCCAACGCTCTTTCCTGAGTATCTAGTACGTAGGCATTATTCTCGCCAAATCGTGACCAAATTGGGTAGCTTTCAAGAGGCTTGCGTTGGGCGCCATTTAAGGAAAAATATTATATAATACACATTTCCCCATTTTTTGGCCTAAAATAGGATAGTCTCCTTACTCACATCTAAAAGCAAATGAGTATGAGCAAATCTACTCTCGTATTTCAACTTCGTTCCACGTGAACGTGCGTATAAATATCTATGCAGAGGCTAATAGACTAATGATTTATGTAAAATGATGAAAGTGTCAATACCTGATTTATTGCCGCTCTATGGTCATTTCTTATCGACGATGGCACTGCTTGGTAACTAATAAATTATATTTATTTCTTCTTTACACATATATTTACGAAAACAAGTTTGGCATATGATGTAAACAAAAACAAAAAAATAAAATTTATTCTAAAGCCTATTTCGCAATCTCGCTTAAGATCGACATGACAACAAAAACCCATTCAACCCATTATCGCTTCGAACTTTGTCAGTCATAAATATGTTTTCTCATCTCTACGCATCAGTCCTAACAGGAAGCTGGAAGCTTTTGCGTTGTTGTCGTCTTAAATTATTTATTTATTAGCACCTAATCATCATTTAGCGCCTACTCGTTTAGCTGTCAAAAAATATATTGTGCAACTTCAAAGTTCAACTGCCTTCACCTGTTTCGAATAAATTTATCTGCCACATGAAAATATTTTCTCCCTCAGTTCATTTATTCTTCTCACCTCAAAAGAAAAATATTTTGCATCAGTTTCTGATCTATTTATGTTGATCACTATCACAATATCAATAAAATTGCGAAATCAATTAATAAAATTAATAAATATTTTTCCGCTCATCAGTCCAATGACGTCTATATCGGATTATAGATCAATCAACACCCGCCATATTCAACAACAACAACAATAGCAGTAACTGAAAACGAGACAATTTGGTCAAAGTGCCAATAACCTTACAGATAATAAGTTTATCGTTTAACATTAAAAAGAAATAATAAATTTTCCTAAAATCAGTCGCGCTTGCCATTATGTCACTTGGAATTGACTGAACTAAAAATAAATTTGCTTCCACTTGACGCAAATAAATTGCACAACAACAAAAAGCTGTACCTCCCATTTGTGTACAACACGATCATTACAAGATGATCAACGCCAAGATCTAGATATGAGCGTAGCGTTCATGTTGTAATTGGATGTAAATTGTATTGATTAGGTTACAAGATTTCAACCCTGATCTCTATCCACACTTACGGATGTGTAAAACAAGATTAGCACACGTTCGAAAGTGATCTTCCAGCGCTCTACGATCGAAAGGTGGGAAAAATATATTCGTATGGCTTCTGTGACACATGGGGTTGATTCCAGACGAGGGTAGATCACCGCAGAATGTTTCCATCGGAAGGGGGAAACTCTCGCAAAAATGCTCAACCCTCGAAGTACAGTGGGGGATTACAATACAATGATTTCCCCGCTCCGCCATGTAGCCTTTCAAAAGCTTGACCTAAGCACGCCCCGATCTAGTGTACGATCGAGTGTTTTTGAGTTCCCATAATGTCAACCGTATTGTCGGTCATTTCGTGGCGTTTTTCCATTATTGTACTTTCATTTTACTGCCACTTAAAGCAACAGAAAAAAAATCGTTTGTATGTATATAAAACGCGATTTGCAAGCTGACACCAAATTTGCACGACGACGCGACGGGATCGGTGGCAGCGGACAACCTAGAAAAACGCGACTCGCTTCGGAGCGCAGACATCCACCAAAGCGATGAAGTCACGTACGCCAGTCCACGATGCTGGCTGGTCTACCTAACAACCACAATCCTGCCTCTGCTGCTGCTCTTTAGCTGTCTATAGGTATTTCAATTTTCTCTTCCATTTTATAGCGTCGACTTTAAGCGCTGACAAACCTCAACAAAGCGCTGAGTTTAAAGAGCAAACAGCAATAAAGCAAAACAACAGCGCGTTGTTCGCGTTGTCAACTAGAATCTCTTTAGTTTTGCTGCAATAGGAATCACCTAGTTAGCTTGGCAGCGCTACCACTACCAACGGCTTCTTTAGCCACAAGAGATGGCACAACGTTTCTTCCATTCATTCATGGGGTCTTGGGAATTACTGTCAACGTTGACGTCTACAACTTGCTTTTTGAATTGTTCACGTGAATAAAATAAGAAAACAGCGGCGACGACGACGCGTTCAGTGACGTCCGAGGTATGTAAAACATTTGTGTGACGGTAATGAGAATGACAGCTGCTTTTTTGCAAACGATTTGATGTATTCTTTTGGGAGGAGGGGTTTTTTTTTTATCTTGGACTTGGGGGGAATGTCCTGCTGGCGGCGCGGCGCTACTGCAGTCAGCATTAGTTAAGAAGGGGCGAGGTGTGACTTGAATGAGTAATCGATAATGATGAGAATAGGCGCTAATGGAAGAGTGAAAGAGACGCAATGATAGATTTATAAGCCTAGGTCATGGTAGGGAGCTACTTGGGGGATCCACAGCACAGTGTGCTGGAGTCTGGATTGGAATTTTAATTTTACTAAAGACTCATTTGTTTCTGTTTTTCTTCATTTTGATCCGGTTTAGGGGGGAAGGGGAAATTTTAAGTGGATTTTTGAAGGAATTGTTGCAGAACGTTTGGTAATGTCTCAGCGGAAGTCGGGCTGGGGTGATTCATTAAAATGTTATGTAAGGGATTTCCTCTTGAAGTGGAAATAAGTTTTATGAAGAAAAGCACTTAATTTAAAAGTGACACTTAAGTGGAAAGAAAAGTCTGTTAACTGGAAGATTGGAGTGAGCTTTAAGTAGGGTTATGAGTTGAAGCTGAGTTAATGAAAAGGCCAATGCATTTCATAAAGAGGACTACAGCCAATAATTTCACTCAAAATACTTCGATTGAAAGGAAGAGTTCGTTGACTATGCTTCATGTACGCCACCGGAAACTCCTTCATCGGTTTAAGTGCCCTACTGGATGATGTCATCCTTGACTTGCACTGTTTTTCTAGGAGCCATCTATTCAAGACACATGTTGAGACCACTTCAAATATCCACCTCAGCATTTAAGGAAGCATTGACTTGTGCTGCTCCATTTTTAGATAATAGTCATGGTGACACTACTTGTGTCTGTCTTTAAACCTTGAGCACTATCCAGTCAGAAATGAACTCAGTAAGAAGTTTCCTTCAGCTGGACCGGAAACAGGTTTGAGGTTCTAGGACACATTTAATATTCGATCCATATTAAGCAACCGTCACAGAAAGACTCACTACTCCATGCTTCCCCAATTAGATTTTGTGTTTTCCTTCAGTTCCCAGTACTGTACGTCTCGAATACGACACTATAGTGTCCATCCATCCAAACTGAGCAACGTCGGAAGAAGATGATCGCCTATCAATGTCTAAGTGAGTACTTTCCATGAAATATCGGACCCTATTATGGGTAGCTTATATCCCAGAGACTCGTGGTTCCGAAATAGTGATTCATTCGACGTAGTGGCCTTCCAAACTCTCACAAAAAGTTTTGAAGGTGAATTCCAATATCGATCCACATTCGATACTGACACGTTGGCCCTTGGGAGTTCATGCTGTGGAATCGCTGATATGTTTGGCTGCAGACGAGGAGCAGATTCAATAAGATGAGTCAAACGAGACCAAGAGTGAGCTTGGTGATACCACACATTGTCCAGTCCATAGAGACACAAAACGCTTAACCTTGGAAGGACATTTAAAAGGAGTCAGCTTTCCACATCCTCTTGGACATCCCTAACAGTTCGATAAGGGTCTTGAGCATGTTCAATGGCAAAATTTGTTCCAGCTCAGGTCAGGTGAACCTGATGCTGAAGAGAGCCGACAAGGTCGCAGTGTCGGCAACCATACAAAAGTAGATGTAGTTGCCTTCCTCTTTGATACATTGTGTTTGCTACATCTGTCACTTTCAATAGGAGTGGCACTGACCAAGTTCATCTAAGCCCTGGAGATATGCACACATATATATGAAGCTTTAGCTCTGTAGATAACCCCACTGTCTTGCCATACCTTTCCATTATACAGTGGGGCCACGGTTTAAGTTTAATCTACATTTCAAGTTCCTCTATTCAACTATTTTATCCTAATACTGTTTGAGTACTTTTCTGGTACGTGGAACACATATGGTGCTTTCTTCTCACAGATCCCATCAGTGGCTTTCCACAAATATAAACAAAATCACATTTATCTTCCCATCCGCTTAACAAAATTGATAGATTAATCAAAAATTCAATAAGTAGCTGCACGGAAAAGTTTTACTTAATTACTCGATAGCTTTAGCCTAAATAATCAATTAAAAAAAAAATAATTGTTTTAAAAAGATATCCATGAAGGGGTGCTTATGCCTTGTGATATGAACCACCTCAAGTGATTATCATTTGCACATGTGAGCAGGATTTGCGACCCAGACGGAAGCGATAAGGAATAAAATGAGATATAAACTTGTCTAAACCAGTTTTGCTTGGTGAAATGTTAGTTAAGTTTTTATTATCTAGTACTTGTGGGAAAAATATGAAAATCTTTGATTCATTTAATCAGTCCACAGCTCATAGAACATAAATAAATTAAACATTAGTGTAAAATATCTGCAAGAAGTACTGTGAATTACAACCGAACGCAAAAATTGCATACAATTCTAAGCAATAATTTGGACAAGACCCATTTTGACAAGTGGTGCCAGAATTCAGACCTCGAAAAGACATTCCACATGCCATTTACTACAGTTACAAACGCCAAACAGCTTGCTGTAAATAAACTACGTACTAACATATTTCAATTCAAACATTTGATAGTATAAATAAAGCACGCGCCATTAGTCCCATCAATTAATAAAACCGCCTAATTTACGCCCGAAATCCTTTTTACTCGACCATACGAAGGCACTATAATACAAATATTGTTTTATACCTTTACAGTCTCGTAGGTATTTGTCTAGTTAACTATCACGTGCCGCACATTGACCCCCAAAAATTATTGGAAACTTAACTACACTCATTATGACGCAAAACTCTAAGTTTTACACATAAAATCTAATTCATTAGAAATTCGATTAATTCTTTTTATTATTGAATCGATATGTCAGAATAAATTCCCCTTCAAGATAGCGCATTTCATAGTTTATAACATCGAACCCAATGTCTAGAAAGGTACCCATGAAATCGTTGATTATTTTAGTGCAATAAATAGGTTGGTTTGGAATGATGATTTTAAACAAACAAAACTTTACTTACTACTTTAGTTTTTACAAGACTGTATTCGTTATGAACTTACCTGCAAAAATAGAAAAAAATTCGGTTTTAATGTTTTAAATCGAAATCATTGAAATCTAT
Organism: Chalcosyrphus nemorum; assembly: GCA_949716465.1. NCBI lineage: Eukaryota > Metazoa > Arthropoda > Insecta > Diptera > Syrphidae > Chalcosyrphus > Chalcosyrphus nemorum. Next base: position 21,749,413 of record OX454332.1, on the reverse strand, counting down.
ATTATCTATATTATTACGTTCGCGTACTTTTTGCACAAAAATTCGTAGATTATTAAATTTCAAAGGGTAGGCGTAAAATTCTCTCAGACAGAGCTAAAACTACGAAAAATTAAACGAACGGGTTGAACAAAAAAACGTTGAAAATACACTAGTTTGACAGCTTTGACAGTTTTCACAAACCAGACCAAAGAAATTTCTTGCACTAAAATTCGTAGCATGGGGACATTTTTTACTCTCTCGTGAGCGCCCTCTTTTGCGAAAAACTACGAAAATTCTTCGTACGCGAACATTAATTCGTAAATTTTCGTAAAAATTCGCTGTTTTGCAAGTTACGCGAACGGACCTTATACATATGTATCTGTTATTTGTACTCATAAATCAATATATACTATAAAATTGTAGGGTTTTTTCCTTTCGAAAGACTCACAGAAGGACATAGGCCATGTCGTTTTTTGGCACGCCTATTTTGTAGAAGCGTTTTTGTTATTTTAATATTTTTGTAACTGACTTTATTGCTCTCAAACTCCTTGTACTCGGGTAATTCTTAATCAATATAAAAACCAAGTGATATATAATCGGACCAACACTTAATTGAACACTTAGTCCTTTTAAGGAAGGTGGACCACGACAGGTCTTATTCAGTCCGTACTAAAAGGTATCACCATTGGCGAGATGAAGTGAAATATCTAGGAGTCCTGGATACAGGGACATCTCTGGCAACGAAGCCGCCGATGAGCTTGCCAGACAAGATGCTCAGACTCCTTTCATTGGTCCTGAACCTTTTTGTGGCCCACAAACTAGTCAGATCAGAATAGAGCTAAGCAGATGGGAATGACAAGAATCGATTTCATCAATAAAAGATATCCAAAAGATCTTCCTGGGTCGTAGTGCTTCATAGGCTTATCGCCTTCTCTAATCCTTCACTATCCTTAAAAAAAATCCTCGGTAAAAAGCTTCTCTGATCAAAGCATACTGAATCAAAAAAATCTAAGGCGCACTTAGTTTTCAGTCAGTATAGTGGTGCCTTTGGAAGGACGTGACACTTGTCACCGAAGAAGTCCTTTAGATTTCTACATCTTTGATAACTTTCTGTTTATGTGTGGGTTATTTGGTGAAGGTATCTTTCTGGTAAATATGTGGTTGTCTCTAGCTCCAAACTACAAAGACCAGTTTGTCTCGGATACAAGACAGACTTTCCGAGTATTCCGCGCTCTGCTCTAGATGCACTGCTGAATCTCTCTCCTCTCGGTGTCTTTATTTAAGAGTGTGAGAGTGAGAGCTTAAGTGATTCTGAGCCCTATGCATAAAACTGTCTGATGCTATGACACCAAGGCTCGATCCTCAGTTCAAGCATTTGACCAACATTCCTAGTATTCAGGACTACCATCCTCCAGAGCCTGAGCCGGGCATGGAGTGAGTCATATTTTTATAGATGGTTCTACAACTGATCAAGGATCAGGAGCTGAAAGACGACAACATTGGAATACACTCATTTGGTGAGCATGTCTCTGTCTTCCAGGCGGAGATCTTTGCAATCCAAATGGCTGCGAGCAAAATTGAATAAGGAATTGATGGAAGGGTTGTAGTATCTTTGTCAAGTCAAACTGAGTTTAAAGTCTTACTGAACGCTTTTGCTACTTTCGAACTACTTCGTGAATGCAAGAGTTCATTGAACTGTGTAGCAGAGAAATGAGATATGCAAAGAGACACGGTTCAAAGGGAATTTCTCAGGCCCCAAATATGTGCTGGGTCTTCCTGCATTCACGGTCAGGGCTTCTATTAATGATTGAAAGCAACTTACAAACGTTCGCTAGCCGGTGTATGCGTAAGTTCCTAAGGATTTTTCGGCCCAGACGGAACTAGCAGTGGATTGCTTCCACGATCTTAATAGGTGACAGTTCCATAGTTAATCATGCTATGGAACACGAATGGTCGAGCTGGAGCTGGGAACAAATTTGGGAAGAGCTTAGACACATTGCCAGAAACCGTACACGATGCCGCCAGGAAATAATGGAGGTAGCATGCAGGACAAAAGTAAGTAATTAAAGTAAGCAACACTATTGAGTGAAGTTTCACAATTTTCATTACTTAAACTATGGAATTTTCACTTGACAGCTGTCAATAAATTGCAAAATAGTACGAAATTTAGAATAGTCGTGTCCAAGTAGACAGAATAGAACGATTTCTTTTAGCTTTCTCGTGTCCTATCTTATCTTTTGTATAACAAAATGTGACTACATAATTTATATGCATGTGTATCTTGGTCACCTAAAATAAAATTTCGTGGTTTTTTCTGATAAATGCAAATAAACTTTTAAAGCCTTTAACTATTTTTATAACACGACAATCGTGGTCTACATTTTTTTTTCAAAAAATATATCGCTTTCTAAATATAATGTTGATGTAGTCCCACGCCGGTCAGATACCTGATAAAAAATAAAAAAACATTTTAATCCTCGTACCACGCAAGCATTGTTATCTCTTGTAAAAAGTTTCACTTCATGAAATAATTTAACTAAATCAATTAAAATCGCTTAATTTACGAGCATAAATTATCGAAACGAAAGCTGAAAATCTCTTACATGATCTCGATACGTTCATAAGTGATGGGATAAGTCCACGCACAGTTAATTCCCTTCTTGCCATTTGTGTATAATTAAGTGCCACTAAGCCAGGTGGAGGCGTGGATGGTAATACCCTACAATTTAATGCGGAAATGAACATCTGGAAGCCTTAGAAATTTATAATAATGTCCGTACTCGCGTATGTACTAAGCGTGACAACAAATTCCCAAAGCGGCTTTTCCAGAAACTTTTTGTCCAAGCAACTAACTTGTAAATATTTTAATGTCATTGTGTCTTTTTGTTTCTTCAAAGGGGGGGCTAAAACCTCCCTCACTTATGTAAGTTGGGGTAATTAGTAACATTTGTTACTAATGGCAGGGTTCAACTGTGAGGTAGGTGTTTGAAATACTTATTAACTAATGAAGGATTGTGGTAATTCCTTTTGGAATAATATTCAAATGTGAAGGGGGTTAATCAGAGATTTTATTGGAACTGAGTTCCTAATTACTTTCGTCGTTAAGTAGGCTGGACTAGGACGTAACAGTCGCATATTGAAGGCAAGAGACCCGAAAAGGAAAGTGATAATTCTTTTCATTGCAAGTCTGGATGGATTCCTTTAGGAAAAAGTAGCCGGATTGGGGGTTGACCTGACTCCTGACGTCAGAACACATAAACCTTTGGAATACGTGCGAAAATATTGAGTTTTCCTGGATAGTGGGATTTCATCCCTGGGGCTTTGCTAAGAGTGTCGATTTCAGAACTACTTTTGTGACATTTCTCCTGATTTTTGACATCATTGAGGGTACTGTCCATTAAAGTGATTCTCACTGATGAAAAAGGATCCAATAAAAGGTATGTGTGATATATTTTACTTTTCAATTTGGCATGAAATAGCCTCTGTAAAGTGGGAGCATTAAGAACTTGTCCTATTTGTATTTTTGGAGATGACTTTTTTGAACCTTGCTCTTGAAGAATAGGTACATAACATCAAAGCAATTTATTGCACTGAATCATTCTGAGAAATATGATAAGAATTCAGCAAAGTATGGACAGAAAACAGGACCAGGAACTGACTTGACATGAAGAAACTTGTAGGAAACTTTAACTGAAAAAGAAGTCAACCATAAAGAAAGAACTAACGAATATCTTCTGTCGATCTGAATGACCACCTAATACCAAAAGACCTCAAGAAGGTCTCTGCGGACACTGCGATGAGTTCACTCAGATTCCACGCACTACTATCTTCTGAAGCAATGTCCTAAGGAGGACTAAAATACTAGGACAAATACCACATGTCATCTGGTCTCTGGAGACAACTCAGATACTGAAGAGAAGCTGGAAAGTACCAACAAAGTTTTTTCATTGCCCTACATCCTGCGAGCGCAGGAGAAAGCTTCTTGGCAAGTAGGCAAATTCTAGTACACAGCATCCCAGAGCTGGCTTTGAATTGCGAGGGATATTTACTCAACGCCATGGAAGAGACTGAAGCCAGTGATATATCAATGATTCACTTGACAGAAGTACATTCATCTAGTACAACTTGATTCTTTCGAAAATTGTAGTAAACTTCTAGAAGGTCACCGCGTTGTGGTAGCCTTTTGAATTAGTGTCCAAGTTCATTCATTCTCCACAGCAACAAAACTAAATAAATAACTCAGACAGCATTTATTTCAATATACCTATATGTGAACTACAAAGCAATGCAAAAAAATCACATAAGATTCTCCTCCCTAATTCACACATCACCCCTTAATTTTTGAATACCACTGAACGAACTCATTTCTATACTTCCTTCTCCCTTCAAATTTATCCACCACCTGTACCCGGATATTCGTATCTTCTTTGACCCTTTCTAAGCATATACTCGTAAGACTTAAGAGTTACCAGGTTTAATGTTTTTTTTGAGAGGTCATGATGTTGGCGTCTATCAAAAGTTTCTGAGATATTATTTATTCATCATGATGGTGTATACTTTCCCAATAGGCACGGGAGAAGATGATTTACGGCTTCCCAAAAAATCACAATGCGGTCCTCCACATTCCTTGGCTGGAACATCGTCGAAGTACAATGACTGTATTATCTTTCCTTGCGACTGACACAGCACAGCACTCCACGAATAACATCACGTATTTATTTGAAGAACATTTGGTAAAAAAGAATAAATTTAACTTCAGAAACATAGAGTGTTCCAGTAAACAAATGTGCTTCACAATATTATAATATTGCGGAAAAAATTCGATTTAACCTTCGATTATAAGTGAAGCAATGCCTGAATTGAATTTTTAATTTTATGTAGTAACATTGTACTGCCCATTGATTACGTTAGGTGAGTCAGCAATTAGTCGGCAAATTTAATGAATCATTCCGATAATAAGTCTAAATAGTCGAGTCATATATCAGACTATGGGTAGCACTTGAAATTTTGACGATCAACACTGGACGAGGAAAGTAAGAAGGCTCTAATCTGTCACAATTTACACTTGCTAGTTGTAGGTAATAGGTATCTTTAAATGTGATTTTTTCTTCGGAAGACTCATGAAAAAGAGAGCAAGAATGTCATTTCTATTTCCGAAACCAGACCACCTTTATATCACTCTCTGTTCCAAATTCTACAGTTGAAAGCAATATTTAATCGAATTTTTAGATTAACAGCTTAAAAGCAAATTGATTCAGAGGGCCATAGAGATGCGCAGAATAGCAACTTTGTGATCACGGTTCTACCAGCGATGGTGTTTCTTTAATCACAGTTCCAACAGTGATTGTGAATCTCTAACACAAGGACCAGGAAAGCTGTGGTTTAAATAATACTCGCACTGATCCCAATACGACTATACGTTAAGAAATCAGCTAGAGAGGACAACACGGGACATCGCGGTATCTCGAGGTGGTCCAATCACATCGACTTCAGACTTAAAGTTAACACAACCAGTCCAAAAAAGTAGAGCTGGGTAAACACAATACCCATTGATCTGTACAAGATCTTAATCTTCACAGAAGGATCAAAAACAGACAAAAGTGTTCGGTCGGAGTAGAGTGTTTGGACGCAGAAGTCCTGGCGATAATGGAATTGGGGTGTGTCTTTCTATGAAACTAACTTCAAAAGAACAAGTTAATTCTGCGAAGTTGCTGAAGCTATTTTAAAGCCATCATTCCACGTCAATAAAACAAGAGTAGTTAAACTCTGCCACGAAGAACTCAGATTACTCTCCACACAAGTTAACGCTCTGGTGGGTCCCGGGACGGAAGAAGAAGGATCTGACCTTCGTTTTCTCTTTTGAATTTCTCCTGAAGACTCTGGATAGAACATTATAAGATGAATACTCAACTCACTCTCCCACAACTCTCTGCCAGCCAGAAGAATGCGTCTAAGCACAGATGATTTATACAGAAAAGCTGAGAAAGACTCAGACCAAGACCAAGATATAGGCAAACAAAGTGCACGAAAAAAAACTGACAGAAAAGAAGACAGAAATCCTTCACTCCAGATTCTATTGAAAGGATTAAAAAAGTAACAAGAAAAAGGTTCCGAGTATAAAGTAATAGCCAAATAAATAACTATTGAGGAAAAAAAGTAGTCAAGCGAAGTGTTCAATGTATGACATCGTTCAGTGACAGAATTACAAAAATCGATAACAATTTTTACCTATACTATCGAATAAATTGACAGTTCTTGTTCGATTGTTCCCATCGATAGTTTTTATTTTTGTCATTTAAATTTTTGCTCCATAAATGGAATTCCCTGAACTCATAGGATAGGTTAGTCGCAATCGATCAACTCTGTTATATTTTGGACATCTTTTCAAAACTTGTGTAAATAAAAAAGGTTTGTCAGAATTACAAAACTACTTTTCAGAATTATCCGATCGAAGACCATCGATGACATTCTGGAAGAGTAAAGCCCCAATAAATAGTTGCATTAAGCCTGCCATAGCTAATATCAAACGAAAATTCTGTTCGCGCGCTGTCAAAAATCAACCGCATCCATAATTGCTTTAAGGAAACGTGTCGTAGCCGTAGACGTGATCCGATCTTCCGTACAGAATATGCAAATGAAACTGCTCTCTACGTATGAAAGCCAAAGTGAACGAAACTGAGCGAAAAGTCATTATGAGTAAGGTATTTAAATTGTGTGTATTCGCATGACCACGTACGGCAGCATCCAGAGCATCCAGATGGTTGGCCTTTAGTTTTTTTCGTTGACTTCAATGATTTTTCAAGGACGTCAATGACTTTGAAGAAATACAATGATTTCAAACGTAAAGGACGTGGATTTAAAAAAAGTTCATCGTCAAACCTTTCATCATCTCAGCTTATTATTGAACTCATCACTTGAAAACAAAACGATGAACAATCATACAAATAAATTAGATGTCTGTTAATGAATACTTTAGCCCCAAACGCCTATCAATTGCATTTAATACAGTCGGTAGCTTATGCGAGAGGTGTGTTCGGAAATACCTATATTTCAGAAAAGAAAGTAACAAACACTGTCAGTTGTAAAATTAGCTTACAACGTTGACTCACAACCTCAACAGCAGTGTTGTACGTGCTTTAGCGTGCATTTACCCATCTTATCATCAAAAATTGTAAACTAGTTTCTACAAGTTCTTGAGACAAATCTAATAACAAAAACATACTTACTATAATCATTCAATTACGCGTTTTATTTTGGTACCATATCACTACCTTAACTTCCCTTTTAAGGTATAAGTGCCCAACCTTTAGAAGTAAACACACTAACCTCTTCACTGAAGTGATTTAATTGAATCAATGATAACAAACTTTACCTCTGTGCCAATGTAATTGGACTCTTGCGTCAAAAGACGACGCGCTTAATAGTTTTCGATAAGAAAACACGCGGCCTTCAGATGGGCCGCATGGAACTATTATTTATTAAAGTTTATCATCAACTAATTTTATTAAATTATAACCTTTTGTTTGAAAAGAAAAAAGAATTTAATCTGATAATCGACTAATTAGACTCTAAACTGTGCGGTAAATTGGCTTGTACTTTGCTCATTGGGGGTTATGTAGACTAGACAAACTAAGTGGAATGTCCCTCACAGAGGACGGACTTGTTAGAACCAAGTCCTGGGAAACCAAACTTTTATGACATTTATATAAAAATTCATCCAACTAAATTATGGGGGGTGCCAGCATCACATTTGCGAATCCATCAATCTGAATATACGAGTCGAATGATGGTTCTAGTTAACCGCTGCACCTATTAAGCTAAATTCTCCTGGACAAATTTCCAATCACTGCTCATCACAAATTGTTTGTACTTGACCTGTTGCCCAAGCCACTTAGTCTTTTTTTTTTTTAGAGAGAAAAAGTGCAACAATTCTCTAATCGAATTGAGTTCGTCAGAGATCCCCCGCAGTATCATCACCGTCATCATCATGCGAGTATACGCCGAGGTGATACGTGACCAAACGCCATGCTGTCCATCTAGTCCCTTCATCCTCCAGCCGCTTTTGACAACCCGCCACCACCCAAATGATAGTAATAATATGCATTCAGGCTTTAGAAGTGATTTGTTCTCTGATTATTTGCACATTCCTCCCAATTGACCGAAACGACACAATTGCAACCCCATTCCGTACGAGTATACAATGCGAGAGCGTACCACCGACCACCGACCAGCCCGGCCCGGCACTCCCCATTGTATCTCTCGGATACCGCTTCCTCTGGCATTAAGCGAATTCAATTTATTTTTGCACACATACGAGTACGAGTGCCTTGCCTACCTCGTCCCCTCCTTTAAAGAGATTATCTGACAATGTGATGATAAACAGAGAATACACATGCCAGTCTGTGGAGCGGCTGTCTGCGCCTTGTCATTCAACAGTTACACAATGCGCCTTCGATGTCCTTCAATGCAACAGTTTAAAACAAAGGAAGGGTGGAAGGAGATTTGCATTTTCTTGAGAATTGCTGCCACCCCTTCTAGGTGTCCATTGAAATGAATTTAAATTAACACCGGCAAGGATAAACAAGGATATATATGGGTCATTGCATTGCATTGGTGTGGAAGTATGTGCGATTACAATCGATTACCATTGAGTGGCTGCTGGTAGGCTTTAATCCACACCACGATTGTGGTGAATAATTTATGCAAAGTCCACCACGAAAAAAAAACAAGAAATCAAGAAATGCAAATCAAACGGAAGAGGACAAAATGAATTCCTTGGTTAATTTCTGATTGAGTTTAATGAATGGGGGATTAGGTTGGTGGTTTTTTTACCTCCTCCTTTTGTTTGCCTTAAGCGATAGGTGTTGAGCATTACTAATCGAATCTTGTGGTCCACTCTGACGTATGAGTTATATTTTTAACTCAAATAGAATTCCCAAGACCCGTTTGGGTGATTTTTTTTTCAGTACAAGCCAAATCCAGGAAAGGATCTGTTTGTTTGACTTTGTGGCGAATTCTATTTCTCTTTTGGTTTATGAATCACCAACTCAACACAAGTGATGCTTAAGATGGATGAGATAATTTTCAAGCAGGAAATGGTTGATTGGTTTGATCACGACAAGATCATCATCGAAACAATGATTCAAAGGAGTACAGAGCAATGTCATGTCTATTCTTATGGCACTCTTTCTCATAATTTGTGAGGTCAAAAACATCACAGTCTGCCTTTGTATTGGATCATAAAAGCAATCGTTAACCGATTGCAAAATCGATAAAAATGCTGCGAAATTTCGATAAAAATTATCGATCGACGCGATCTGTGTTTTGATCGTCTGTCTGGAATTAATTTGTGTGTGGAGGAGAACGAAGATCGATATTTGCTAAATGACTGATTGCAAGATCTTGAAGTTCTTTTTTGAGTGCTGAAGGGGATGGCAGTCGATGTGTTGCATGAGCATTAAGTATGCGTATCGAAGATCGAATTGAAGAGCTGCTATTTTTAGTTTGATGTAGATGAAGAAATGAGAGTATGTCTAGACGGGAAATGTAAAGATACTCTTATTTAATTAGTTTTGAAGCCTTACAAGCTTGTAACTTTAAAGACATTTATATTTGTATAAATTGGTTACTAAACTTGGCACATTGATAGTTTAAATGTGGCGTATCAGATGAACGTCTTTCTAGATCTACATATTTTCTCAAGTACAATACTGACATTTAGGTCCAGTAACTCAAAGCAGATTTTGCTCTGCAATCTGAAATAATCAACAGTGCGAGCGAAGGGTCATAACATTGCTTTTTTGGACCTGACTAGATAAATTATACCAGAAACCCGTGAAACCCACTTTGAAGACAGTACTGAAGGGCAGCTTGTTGGGAACTTCTTATCTAGATTAGGTACTACACTTAGATTTATAAAAGGACCTAACTCATAGAATCCGTTATTCCGCTGAACGTTGACATTCAAGTTGACGTATTGCCGGACGTCAACACAGCCCCATAGAATCCGTCAGCTGATTGTCAAATACGATGACAGTTTCTCTACATTCTCTCTCTGTTTCCACCAATGAAAATGCGTATTCTCTATGTTCTTATGCTTGAACTTCAATATGTGAATGTGTGAACTTAAATACTGTCAGTCGATCGACCGCCTCTCATAAGAATGTGTGTATTCTATCGAACTGTCACTTAAAAACGACGGAACTATGGGTCGATGGATTCTATGGGTTGAGCACTAAAGACAGAATGTACGTTCAGAACGCTATCAAAAGTTCAACGAAGTATTATTCTCGATATAAGAACCAAGCTGCGATTGTCGTACTCATGATCGGAATCAAAAGTCTGAACTTGAAGTGTACAAAGCAACGGCTGCCGTGCATTGCCCAATATTTGTATTCATTTGAAACTGTATATGAGTTCCCGCACTAACAATCTACGAAATTTTACAAAAAATAGTGAATTCCTGTTCCCGGACGTCAAAGTTTCGTAGTTTTCAACAGAAAACCCCTGGCTGCGAATTTCTTTTTGGGAAATTTTTGACTTGTTGCTTGGCAAAATAATTTACTTTAAAACAATGGTGGGCATGTTTTTTCACCATTTCCCGCACATTTTTAGAGTTTTCCCTTTCTCTGAGAGATTTTTACCCCCATTCTTGGAAGTTTGACAAGTGCGGGAACAGACCTAATGTTACCATTTTGAATTAAGCATCTGTCAGAACTTTATTTCGATTTGAGTTTCTCTATAGAGTTTTAAGTGTATCTACAACCAGGTGCTTCTGTACACCACTGATCATTTCTATAAATAGTTTCACGTTACTTTAAAATTATTCACAATTAAGACCAATTTACTAATTGTACATATGTTCCTTAGTACCCTCCACTTAATTTCTATCCCCAAGTACATATTTATCAATTTAATAGCTGATTGCTGACCCACGATCACTTTTTATTGCCCAGCAGCTGGTTAGAACTGATTCTTTTAATCTAGTTCGATAAGTTTCAATCACGTTTTGACGATGTGTAGTAGAGTAGAGACTTTTCTGCGCCAGTACCCAGACATTTGTTCATAAAAAATTGCATCTCATGTTGAACGTAAAAAGTATCAGAGGAGCTTTTTGTGGATAAATTAGACACAAGCCTTTCAAAATTTGTCATCTTTGCAGTTCAGTGGCAATCGAAGGACCAATTTGCTGAATGCAGACTGCCAACTGTCATCAGTCAGTAGGTCTACTGTCTATCAGTCTACTGCCGAGACTTAGCCACATGCAGACACGGTAAATGCAACAAAACAAAGATACGTCTGCGGCTGAGGCATTTTCACCTATCGATTGTGAGGTAACAACTTGTTTTTATATGGCCATGTGGAAAGCCAGTATACTTATCGTATTACCGCATAGAAACTGGTTTAAATTGTTCAATAAAACGCCTCCAAAAATAGCTTCCAAAGTCTTTTAGTTTGATCGAAGTATCAGTGTCAATAGTTCCACAAATCGCACGTGTTCATTGGGCACAATCAACTACCCAATTTCCACTTCAAAAAAAGACGCATTTCCTCCGATTTTACATCATTTTATAGCTGTCTTGACATTTTCATGACATCTTTGCGTGTTTCCTTTGGCTAAGAACACGTTTCGATTAAACTAATCTCTCAGAAGAACCATAAAAACAAGTAAAATGTAAAGAATCAACAGTCAACTGCCTATCATCCGTGTCCCAAAAAGCCATATACGGTTGATAACCTTCTCTCCTTCACATTTGATCTGTCACATCAGATGAACTTCAAAGAAACTCTTGACTGACATTTGACTAATCGCAACGCAAAAAGAAAATGAAACAAAAAAACTCCCAAGAGTTTAGTACTCTTCAGCACAATCGTTCTCTGAATTTGGTAAGCATCTGTCAGTGTTGTGATGGAATCCCCTTCCTCATCGGCTTCTGTACAAAAAAGAGAAAGTATCTACAAATCCATTCCGGCAATCACCCAAATTTGAATTTGAAGAGAAAAAATTGAAATGACGATTGTAAAAGAAATCAAATTCACACAAAATACACACTGACCGAAGAGAATCGCTTAGACTTTGGATTGTTTGTTTGGCATGTCTTGGACGTCAGTCAAACTGTTTAGGTGACTAAGGTTTCCTTGAATGCACAATGAATACATTCGTTTCCAAAAAAATACCTATCGGGATTTATGGACTTTTCTTTATGGGATTCCGACACATGTGGTGAAATTCTGGGTAAATATTTAAGCGCCGCCAAATCGCACGTCCCCCTTGGAACTGATTCATGAAACAAAGTCGTAGATAGAACATTTTCCCTTTTAAGGATGTATGCTTACTTGGGCAAAGAACGCCCTTGAATTTTTCAAGTTCGGCACGTATACCATTGTATCTGGAACCATCCCCACAGTTCAAGGGCAACTCAAAGCGATAGACATCACTTATTCAGTTTTTTTTTTTGTCAAATTGAATTAGATTACCCCCACATAGTGATTGGATTGTATCTATGATGCGATGGGGTGCTTCCCGGCGAACGATAAGAGCTGGCTCCTACTTTGGAAATTTGATTTGATTAGGTTTTGTTTTTTGGGGAAAACTGAGTCAAAAACATATTTTTCACTTTTTAAATCGCAATTTAGTTGCTGTCGATAACAGATTAGATACAATTTCACAATTTCCAGGTTTGTTGGATGTGGGGCAATACGAAATGACCAGGGTTGCGTATTTTATGAGTCAATCAGATTTGAACGTACCTAAGTTCGATTGACTTATCGTTTATGGTCATATTTACTAGTATTTTTATCTCGAATGCAAAAGCGTCACTTGGTCTTTAAATAGTGTTATCAGTCGATGAGATTACTTAATGTGATTGCTATCGCTTGCTTGTGGCGGTTATACAATAGATACTTAGATAAATTAAGGCTTATATCTATCGGTGTGTAATTTATATCTAAGATGGTATCTTTGAATCTTTTATCAGCAGGCGTTTGCGAACTAGCAACAGGTGGTTTGTCTATAGAGTGAAAGTGTGCCTTTAGATAAGAAATAAATCGAAGGTCTGCCTAAATCGAGTTGAGATTAGAAATATTAGTGTCTTGTGGTGTGCCACATCCAGCATTAAGATTTCTACGTATTTTTAGCAGAGAGGTGGCAGTGACTGCTAGTCTGTGTACTGGAGACATAACTACTCTAAGCAAACTAGAATTTCTTCCAAAGGACACCGCTCTGTCTCAACTGGGTCTAAGTCCCTGAAATCGATCATATTCAGCCCCCCAATTTCTTTCATCACAACACTCTGCGGTATCACCTAAAGAATCTGCGTACTGAAGAAGAACTCTGCTAATCGGTTTTGTACCATCAAGATGGCTTTATTGCAGTCATGCTCTAATTTTTTAAGAAGTTTGGCCACTACACATTTCGTTCTATCGTTGGAGAGGCCAGTTTCCTTGAAGGACTTTGGGATCCGAAGTTTGAGGACGTTGTCATGGATCAGATTCCACAGTAGTGGACCTAGTACGAAACCAGGGGTGATACCGCCTGTGACGTTAAACTGCCTCGTCCTATCGTCTGTGTCGTAGTGCAGTGTTCTATTTCTAAAGCAGTTCGTCATTATCTTCTGCAGGTAGTCGAGTACTCTTCAGTTGAACTCCAGTTTGCAATGTCCAGATCAACGAATAGCTTAATATGAGAATGGGCCAGGAACCTATCAACATTACTATTCGAAGGAGAAAGTGACGCACCATACGGCGCAAAGACAATTCCATTGCGAAATACGCCATGCAGTGGAATCCGCTCACCCAAGCAGGCGAGCTCTTTAGGAATGATATGGAGAGATCTTAAACGTGTTGCAGAAGAACGAACAATATGACGCGCAGGCGTTGTTGACGCCCTATTCCCCCCGAGGGGTTAAAGGACCTCAGTAAGTAAGTAATCCTTACTAGCCACAGCACCTACTTTGTGAATGAATCGGGCGATAAGTAAACACTTGAAAGAGACTTGAAATATAAAATTTTTCCACAAAAACAAAATCCATCACACATTCCTCATGTCTGAGCTAATGAGTCTCTTGTAAGGAACTGATCTTAAAATACTGAAAAAAGGAAAATATTATTTAACGAGGAACCAAATTAAATGCTGATAGCTATGCACTTAGTACATCTGGTTAAATTGATGAATACAAAGACTCAAAACAACATGACCAGACCTTGTTAAGGTACAACAGAAGTGCCCGATACAGAGTCTAGACATGCATATCGCATTGCGCGATTGGAGTGACTAACTTCTGAGTCAAACATTTTCTTTGAATAATAAAATATTGTGATAATGAGTGTAAAAACATTTAAAAAAAAAGTCAACGGTCGAATAACAAAGTGCAAACCAAAATATTTTCCTCTCATTTTAGGGGTTCAAGCTTGGAGAGGGTGTTTTTGTTCTTCAGTGTATAGATTCCATCTAACTATGGAAGAACTTTTCGTTCGCCAACAGTTTAATAATAAGAAGCATTTGTCTACAGGTGAATTGATGGGGATTCTTCAGATAATTGGCGGATGCTTTTGGATTAGTTTTAGACAGAAACGAGAGGAAACTGGTGCTTTCTTCAACGTGCTTGTCAAGGTCGACGCCTAACGTCAGACACTCAAAAACTGTTGGATCTGTTATCTTATGCTCAGCAGGAAACTCAAGTTCAATTCTGGGTTCCAAAGTACTTGCCTTACTTGTATCCCATCTCCTCTTGTGGGTTGTCTCAGTGCTTCCTTCTCAACTGTTTTGCACCATGTAGTACTGCTGGTTACTAAAGTGGAAGGACACTATCAATCAAAACGTTCTGTGATATACTAGCAACACACGCCTCTTAAAAGACGCATTCTGTCATATGTTTTGTTAAGAAGCAGTAAGAGCCTTTAAATTGAATTATAATATATCGTCAAAATAATTTGGCTGTCAAAATTGCTGTAAGTCCAGAGAGGATCCCAATCCGAGTTCTAAGTTGTCTTCTCCCTAGCTTCATAATTTCATCTGATCTTTTATGGTTGATCTCTGGCCATTAGGATTTGGATAGCCTATATCCCTCCTGTTTAGCCTATCGGCGGATAGCCAAGTTGTTTATACAGTTAGTAATTCTTCTCCTGGCAACACACAGAGGTGCCTTGATGTTGTTGATGACGCTACCAGATGGGAGCTCTACAGCTTATTATATATATTGTGCCTTCCTTTCTTCTAAAGCTCATTCAGTATCCCAGTATTGACTATGAAGTCAACTACGTCTTTTGGTGAGCTAGCAATAATATCTATATGTTTTGCTCATTCTTCGTCTTCCTTGCACATTCTGCATACATTATCTTGTGCTATGCCCATGGCGCTGAGATGTTTTTTCACTCGACAGTGCTCCACGGCTTTCTTGGCTAATCAATCGGCGCATAATCGGGTCCAGGTACCCAGCATAATCTAACGCGAGTCGGCGTGCATAATGTCTTGAGCATTGCGCGGCAATCCTTGACTAGCTTAGATTTGATGACAAAAGACTCTAGCCTGACTGTCAATGAAGATGGCAGTATCCTTGTTTAATATTTGTAGATCCCATCTCAAATAGTTCCGCAGCTTTGGGTACGGCTTGAACCTCGGCCTGGAAAACACCTTTAAGGCACCAACAAATTTTGGCGGGACTTAAGGATTTGGTCGTTATAACCGACACGTCACTATTATCGATGTCATTGTAAACGATTTAGACTATATACTCACCAAGGGTTATGTCCAAATCAACTGCAGATTTTTGCCTTCGTTTGTAATTCACAGTATTTTTTTTTGCAGTGTTCGTGATAAAATATGGATGGACTTAAGCACCAGATATTTCGTTCTGAATACACTACCACAGCACCGTGGGCACCACAACGCAACAACGCCTTCTTAAAGTGGGACGAAGAATATGATTATCGGGGTGATTCTAACAGGGGAGATTTTTTTGTATAAGTAAAACAATGGACCCAATTTTCTTGCCCTAAATGGGCGCCTTGACTTAGTGGTTAGTGCATTAGATTACAGTCCATAAGATTCAATGTTTGAGTCCCAAATAGTTTTTCGACCGTCCCTTCTCTTGCGAGTGTCTGCCAAACATTATTCTGTTCTCTTTTCTTCCTTCTAAAGCTGGTGTTCCTGCCCTTTTTTGTCAGATTAAAAAAGTCGTGAACAGCTTTAACCATCCCAACGTTGCTTAGTTGGAATTTGTCAAAAGTTAAGAGTGACACGATTAGTAGAAGCTGTGGCAGTCTTTTGCTCTGGTTGTCACTCTATTATCAGCGGAGATTCATGCCCTTAGAGATCCGACAAGAGATCCATACAAGGCCATAAGTAAACTTTGTCTACACTTTTAAGTTCTAATGCCAGATACTTTTATCCCTCGAAAGAAAAACTCAAATAACCCACTTAAGGGTCCAATCAAATCAAACTAATAACTGGTTTCCAATAGTCTCTAAGATTTCCTTCTTGACTGACGTTTTTTGATTTACTCCCCAAATAGATACACGTTGCTATTTTTCGTAGACAAGTATTTGTGTGTTAATTTATTGCGAGTCGTCCCTCTCTGTTAGATGAAAAAAATTGCAAAAATAAATAAATACCACAAAACCACAAATTAGGTCAATTAAATTCGGCAGCAAAGTCCCCCGTCGTCGGCCGGCGCCGCGTTGAATCGAATGTAAACAATTGAATTGTAGAAAACAGGACACGCATTTAATGAAATAAATTGCCAATGAAGGACATGTTCTGTGCGCTCGATCTCTCTCTCTCTCTGTCATCTTAACCGCATTTAAATTGAAATAAACATTCGAATTAACCCCCCAGAGCGTTTTCACACAGAGTGTTGGGGGGTTGGTGGTACCACATTAAAGGACTTCCCCCCCGCCCAACTGTGAGAGTCCCTAATCAATATTTACTTACTGCGAAAGCCACGTTCATGTTTAATTGTATCTCATGAAAGCAATTTCAAAATGGCACGTTGTTCCAAATTTAAATTACTTCACTTGGGATAAATTGACACTTGCCTGATGGAGTTTATTGCTTAAAAATAAAATCATACATATGTATATCCTTCCTTTGAACTTCAAGTAAACTACATCCATCAAGTAACAAGTGCACACAATCATATTGGTGATGATGCACTTCACTGTCGGGTGTGTTGTGCAATAGTCGTGGTCTTTATTCAAATTGTTTCGGATGTTCACCTTTTGCAGGTTGTAGGGAAGCATTTAGCCGTAGGGTGCCACTGTCTATTGTTCAGAAGGTATTGCATTGTTTGCCGGTCGCAAAGGGCTGCGAAGGACAAGAAGTCAATGTTGACCATACAATTGCAACAGAAGGGAACTTTGTTGTCAAGGCAGAGCGAATGCTTTGCTGATTTTAATTAGTTTTCATGTCGTATTTAGAGAAAAGCCATTCGAAGGTATGGAAACATGGATTTGTTGTTCTGTGGAGCTGTTGGCTCTGGGACTAATTTAAATGGCAAGTTGCTAATTAAAAAGGTGTAACAATCAAGTGGCAGTTAACTGGGTGTCAGGCACAGAACGGGAAGTAAGCACAATTTTTTATCTTGCCTCAGTTGGCAAAAAAAAAACTAATTGAACATACCTCAGATAGACAGCAATTCTCCAATCACAGTTCTGACAGCGAATATGACATTCGAAATCCAGTGAAAAAAAACTGTGATTGTGATTTGACAAAATTCACTGCAGCTTTTTAGGACCATATCCCATCCATCACTTCTGTTTTATAAGTCGCTCGCAACAAACCAAAGTGATATCTAAGACATACAGCCACAGGATAGCAACAACGGTTGTTTGAACTAGATCAAGAAATTGCAGTAGCATTCACGACTCTGCAGCAAACAATGTATACAGAGATACATACATGTATACACACATTGTTGCTCATGCTGCTTCTCTTGTCCTATGTGGAAATACTTTTTGGTTTGGTTCCATGTTTGGCGTGCTGCGAAATATAGGGCAATCACAATCACAGTTTAAAAATCAATATGACATGTAAATGTCTTTCACCAGCAGTAATTGTGATTTTTCCCTCACAGTGACTAGATCAGTTGAAGTTAGTGAAGTCTGTGAAGTCATCTGAACTCTTTGAAGTTATCTGAAGTCCTCGAAGCCTTTTGAAGTCAGGGAAGTCATCTGAAGCCTTTTAAGTCATCTGAATCCTTGGAAGTCATCTGAGATTTCCATTGGTTCGCGACAATAAAACAGAGCTAAGCACATGGCTCATTACCAGCAAAAACAGTATTAGCGAAATGATGCAGCCTTGTCTGATTCCATTCGAACAACTATTCTCCACCTTTCACGCCACCTCTTTACCGACTCCCTATCTAAACCGTCTGCTGACAATCAGATAATCTATGTATTTGGTTGGATGTTGTTTGTCTGTCATGTGAAACTTAACGGACTTCATGTGGTTTGGCGCTTTATTTTATAGGTTAATAGCATTAGCTGGCTGAAGAAGTCATCCTTTTCATCCTGAGATGAACTCAACATCAGGTGTAACTGTGATTATTGTGACTCCTCATACTCAAGTCCGGAACTTTGTTCTTTCTTCGTGTAACTGAAGGCAGATAAGACTTCTTCGCGCTTCTTGCGACAACGTCAGCTCAATTTCGTATCTTCGTATACTTTCAGGAAGCTCTCCCGAATAGTGTTGAGCATTGGGCGTTGGAGTTCTATAACACCTAAGAACATTATTTCCTTTAATCGCATCATATGCAGTTTGTTTCGTATACATCTTCCCTCAAAATAGAGGAATCCATCATTTTGAGCATTCTGAGTTCCTGTCGGTTTCCATCTCCAGCAATTTTTGGCCCATAGGATGCTAACATAAGCTATCTAATCCAGAACTGCAGAATCAGTCGCTAGCCTAGTTTTAGGCCTTTCTACAATTAGCCACCCGAAGGTCACGGCTCAAGCCGAGGTTGCCTGATCATTTTGAGAAAAATCTTTCAAACCATTCAAGTTGCAGTTCATTCTCAAGCTTAATTCATTAATTCCTTGAACCAAACAATTTTACAAAACTCATACTTGTCCAATAATTACTGACGTATGTTACCTTAAAGTGCTAATAACCCATAGACTAATGATTGAGATATTTTAACATAAGACACAGAGGAGAACTGGTTCAAGAAGCGTGCAATAAATCAATCAATTTTTTGTTATAATCTTATTGTATTACTAATTTTGTTTATTAGGAAAATTAACATTTTGTTGTTAATTTGAAATGATGAGTTTTATATTTTATTTTATTCATTTAATTTTTTTTTCTAAAAGAGATCCGCAGGAATTCCCTCATCAAGACGGGGTCATATGAATATTTTGTTGGGAATCTTGTTATATCATCATTATTTTTGAATGAATTAAAAATACATTATCACTTTTTAATTGTTTACGTGTCCTGTCTGATGGGGATCTATTCTGCTTTTTGGGTGTAAGACTGTTCTACGGTTGGGGAAGAACTGATTATATGAAGTATATGTATATGTTATGTGCAACTTAATTTATTTCAGTTGTTTGCACATATTGAATAAAGACCCACACAAATTAGATGCATTGAGACAGAAGGTATAAGTAAAAGACACACGAACATCGATGAAGGCATTTACTTTGAGTTAAAACTTTGCCGAGAGTTTGCAAGATGCATGAATAAAATTCGCACCACCAGGCTCGAAAGAGTCTACCGTCAAGAAATGGCACATTAATTAAGGAGGATATAAACCTCACTCTTTTTGAACTCCTGTACGAAGAAAACATAAGAGTACCTTTCAACTCTGATTATAAACCTCCAACAGTTCAGTGTTAACATCAAAAACCCAGCTTACAAGGGAATACATCTTTTTAACTGTCAAATTTTATTCACATTCCACAAATGTGGAACGTAATTCATCATTGTCACGAGAGTTCAACCTCGCAGCTATTTCTTTGTTTCGTAAATGAAAAGTGAAATTCGCAGATTGCGCAATTACAGCTCAATTCTGTTGTTCTATCGTTCTGTCGTTTTTAATTGACAGCTCGATAGAATACATACATTCTTATGGAAGGCGGCCCATAACCAACGGATGGATGAAGTTCGACGGATAAGGCAGGTCCATCCGTTGATCCGTTGACAGTATACACATTCATACATTTAAGTTCACACATTCATATGTTGACGTTTAGGCATAAGAAAATTGAGAATACGCATTTTCATTGGTGGGAACAGAGAGAGAAAATGTAGAGAAACTGTCATCGCCTTTGACAATCAGCTGATTGATGTGACGGATTCTATGGGGCTGTATTGACGTCCGGCAATCCATCAACTTAAATAGATCGACAGATTCTATGGGTTAGACCCTTAAATCAAAAAATAGCTGTGAGTGCAATGTCAAAATTTCCGAATATTCGTTTGTTCGTATTCGTTGTTCGCTGAGCTATGAATGGACCTTTAAAATAAGTAGAAGGAGAATTCTGCCTTCCTTTAGAATAGTAAACTTGTCACTTTTCAGCCTTTCAATGTACTAGAAATGTTTTGTTAGCAGCTTGCCCATTCACCAGTCGCGACTGTTGTTAAGTTGCCTTAATTGTCAAGAACGAGGCTCGAAATGGATAAGTTTTGCAAAAGCTTTTTATACGCCGAGAAAATCAAAGACAACCAACTCGCATGACAGCACAAATCCAATCCCATTTTGGCACGCTCAGTTGACGGCAATTGTTGACAGCTGTCATGGATTAGTCAACAACCAGCGTTGACTTTACATTATTTTTGTATCAAATAAAGACTTTGTTTTGTGTCATTGGAATCTAATTTCGGTTAATTTTATTGTATATCTTTTTTACTCACCTCAAACTTTGACAAAAGTTAAATATATAACAATTATGCAATAAAGTTGACGGTTATTTTTAAAAAACCTATTTCAGTTTATATTTAAAAGTCACATATAAGACACAAATATTTTAGCATTATTTATGGCATTCAAATCTATTTATTTGTTTAGATTGTCATACATTTTTCAAAAAATACATGCACGAGCTGGTTTCTTCTTTATTATCATGTGTAGCTCATAAAATTGTGGAATTTTGAAATAAAAAAACAATAATCGTGCGCCATGTTGTTATTTTTTTTGTTCTATTGTCTTACGACGAGAGTAATTAATTAGTGCGAAGTTTCCTTGTTTATAGTCAGTGAACAATTGTCGACATGCATGTCACTTATAATGCAGAGTACCGCAGATATGTTTACTGGCGGATAGGGGGGAGCGATGTCAAAAATGGGGAACAGCAGCACTGGACATTGGCGACTTCCAAATTCAACGAGAAGAAACTGCAAGCAGTCAAGAAAAACAAGCTTAAAGTTGACGGCTTAGCACGTCAGAAGGAGCCGGAGCCTACAAAGAGCTGGCCGAGAAACTCTCTACAGTGCATTCACCCACCACAAACGCTAACAACCAGTGAACCGAATACTGCAACATAATCAAAGAGGTAGCCATGACCACCCTTGGCTACCAACCACCACCAAAAAGGAGCGAAGGCAGCCTAGTCACCGACGCACGCACAGGGAATTGTTGATGTGTTTAAGCAGTAGTTGCTTAAAGGGCAGCAAATAGAGAGAGTGATAGGGCAAGGAGAGAACCCACCTCCAGTCAATGAAGAACCAACGCCCCCACCCGATATCGAAGAAGTTAATGAAGCTAACGGAAAATTGAAGAACAATAAAGCCGCTGGCTCTGATGGGCTTCCAGCTGAACTCTTAAAATACGGAGGTAATGTCTTGGTAGGGTGCATGCATCAGAGGATGGAAGGTAACGATGTCTCAGGCAAGGGTCGGGAACCCTTTAAGTAAGTAAGTAGTGGATGATGAGCAAAGGCTCAAAAGCTAAAAATCCATAGACCTACTACTCGACCTTACAGCTTATGAGTCATACGAAATTTCATCTTGAACCTGGCTAGTGACAGATGGCGCATACATCCTCATTAAGAATAAGTTTTTTTTTTACTATCCCAGAGTAATTAGGGCCCTTTAACTTATTGGTGAAGTGATGAGAAACATTACTTATGTCCTGTATCCCCTTGTGGGTGCTAGGGCCTATACAACGCCTACGCGGCATCGTCTGCGATTTCTGTAAATGTGCCTCAGCTTTCCCAATTGTCGTGCTTCCTTCTCCACTGTTCTGCGCAAAGTACTCTTAGGACCGCCGCATATCCTGCCATTTTGGGTAAGCGGCTTCCATTGCATCGCTTGGTTTGCTATGGATCTGTGAATGGATGGGAAACATTGGTCATATTTGTTTCTGCATTGCTGTTCCCCGATGGGACTCTTGCACACATTGGCTTACGGTTGGAGTACGCTTTACAATGTAGCATCGGCAATCACAAAAAATTGTACAGGAGACCTAGGCAGAGCAAGCTTCGACAGATAGGCCGATGAATATCTAAGATCATGTATTTTCTGACTAAAAAATCCGCTTGTGGTCTGGTTCAGTGTCTAGTCGTTCACCTTGAGGAACTTAGGGCAAACCAAGACAATAGCAAATGTAGGCCTTCCGAACTTAGTCCCAAATAGAACCAGCTTCCACTATCCAAAATTTTAGTTCGTATGGACTAATCCCCAAGATTTTTTGGAACTAAGACCAAACTCAGAATCCCAACATGAGGATGAACTTAGTCCTAAGAGTGGAACTTAGTTCATAAAGAACAATGAACTATCGCGCACTGATTGCCGTGGATCTTTCGGAATGGGAAACTCTCATAATCTTTCCCGAATATTTGACCGAGGTTATGACGCTTCTAGGAGGCGATTTCAGACCTTCAAGGGAAACTATGAGGTGTTTATTGAAGGAGGATCAAAGACAGTGCGCATCTCTTTAACTTTAAAGCGGTTTATGATGATGATCCTAAGAGTTCTCCTTCCACAGATCTAGCGGACAAGTGTTAATTAACTTTTTCCATACTTACTCACGTCATATTTCCGAAAGAGATACAAATTCTTCGTCACATATCGTGGGTGTACATTCTCACGAAATGCGTAGGAGAAGTATCTAGAGAATGACGTTCCTAATTAAAATTCTGTCTTTACTTCAAGTTTTTAAATTTTCTCTTACAACTTTCATGGCGCACGTGACTCCTAGAACGTCGTCGGCTCAAACCTAATAAGAGTCCACTTCTACTGAAGAAATGCGATCTCAATAAACAATTCGATCGGTATCCGATGCCATTCGATACACATATGTTTTTTTTATTATAATTTTCCTACGAAACTAGAGAATATTTTCTTTTCGATTTCACGGTCAGAAATTCCCATCTTAGATTTCAATCCCCTAAACAGAGCTCACGTCAAGTAAACATCCCCCTTCCGGACCCTTTGAATTCAGTCGCACGTTAGCTTTATTTATTTTTTTTTTCTCTTCGTCGACAAGTGGCTATAAGTTGTTTAAACATATGATTGAATTACATATCGGTTATATGCTCATACCCAAGGAGTAGTTGGTAATTAAATTTGTTGATTCTACAAAATTATTCTGGTGGCGATTTCACGCCGAAAATGTACCGAATCCGAAGACGTGAGATTATTTTAAATAAGTATAAAAACTTTATCTTGGAAATTTCATTCTTACGACAGATAATCGTGGGACTGTTACTTATGGGGGTAATTCTAATATTATTAAGCGATCTAATCGGTGGTTTTATTGTCGTGTCTTAAAATCGCATAAATTTTGGAGGGGCAACAATTTGGCATGGCGCGTGAAAAATATTTTATTTTTTAAAAATAAAAATATATATTTAAATTTAACGTCAATGAGTTTATATGACGAACTTTGGGAAAAAAAAATCTGTCTGCATGGGTGATGAAAAGTTTTTTCTATAAATACCAGCATTTTCGACGATGGATCAGGAGAAAATAATGCGAGTTCATGGGGAAAGAGTCAAATGACCGAATATTTTAAATAAACAAGATAATTAAAGAAACAATATAACAAATCATAGAATTTTTTTTAAAACAATTTTGCGGTAAAAATATTAAGAATTTGGATGAAATTTTGAAGCATAAATTCAGAGTAACACTGTAATGCTATTTATAGAGGAAAATAGTTATTACTATATATTTATACCTGCTGTATGACATTTGGACCAAATGAAAAATGGCCCCAACAAAATTTATATGAAAAGCAACAACAACGAAAAATTTATTAAATTTTGTGAAATTGGAGTGATTTTCGTTTTTTGGGCCTTTTTTCATTTTGAAGTTTTTTTACTGAAATTTTGAGACAGAATTCGTGTAACAAACAGTGGAATATGTATGGGGAGCATACTACCCCCTGAAACTCCCCTCTTTGGCGTCACTGGATTTGGAGTAGTATGAAAAACCACCCTAATTTTTGGGTCTTTTTTTTAATTTTTGTTTTCGGGCCAAATTTCGTGTAGCCTCGCATAAATTAGAAAAATGAAAATAGTTCCAAAAATTTTGCGTTTTTTACTAAAACTTCAGACCATTGGGTGCCGTGGCTCGGTGGTTAGTGCGCTGGACTACTCTGCAGGGTGTGGTTCTAAGTCCGAATCTAGGAAAATCCCTTCAACGTTTTTTTCACGGCCCCTCCTGTTGCGAGCGTCTGACAAACATTCAGGAGTATTTACTGTCATGAGAATGCTTCTCGAAAAAACTCCTTTGCCTTTTAGATATAACATAAAACTATAGATCCATTCTGTGCGTGCAAAAAGGCACATCACGTACAGTTAGGAGAAACTAGGCCTTGGCCCTTTATGGGCTGCTTATAGCTTAATATTTAATGAAGACTAAAACTTACTAAAACAGTGGTTTGACAAGACTGGCGCCAAATGACGAGGGAAAAATCGACGGGACTCTTAAAACCATCGATAGATGGGCAAGGAATTGCAATATCACTGCGAGGAGTTTTTATTCAAATAAAAGACCTGAGCACCTTCTCCTTAAATACATAATACCCTGGATGTACACGACTATAATAAGACTCATACTGACTTATGGCAATCACGTGCCTCGGGGAGCGCTGAATAAGACCATCTTCTTTACATCATTCAAGGAATTCAAAGACTAGCGTAAGGGAAGGTTAGGTTTGTAGGTTGGCAGAAGAATCGAAACACCTTCGCCGCACTCAGGTCAGAACTGACCCATTGTGCCACTCATAGGGGGGTTGAGAAAATGTTTGCAGGAAAAATGTTTCTAGGGAATTCCACCTCAGGTTCGCCTCTTTCATAGTCAGTTTCCCTGCTTCAAGCCTGAGAACTCAGAGCGGGGTGCTTATGGAGAAGTCAGTCAGTTCTAGTGGGTCCGATGAAGCTTTCCTTGCTAATTCATCTGCCTTTTCATTTCCCGAGAGGCCCTTATGCCCAGGGACCCAGGAGAATAGAACCTTGTTCTGTGTTCCAAGAATTTTAAGCTCTTCGCGACAGCACTTTACAAGTTTGGATTTTATTTCTTTTGGTTTGATAGCTGCCTGGCTGTCGATAAAGAAAGTGATACCTTCCGGCAGTATTGTTCTTACGGCGGACTCACGGGCGGTTGTTGTCACTGCCAGGTCCTCCGCTTGAAAAACACTGCTGTGGTCTGGAAGTTGTATAAATCTGGATATTCGCAGTAATTCGGAGACGATTTCGGATCCTACACCGGTGCCCTTTTTTGATCGGCTAGAATCAACCAGCTTCTGGACATATTTGTAAGACCATCGACAGCCATTGGGGACATTCGACTATCCTTGAAAAATACGTACCCACAACGGATAATATCATGCTTAGACCTTATGAACCATTTTTCTCCCGCCTAGATTGATAGATCAAATACACATTCGCATGTAGAAACTTTTAGGTGATAAAAACATTGTGAACAGGGAAACTTCGTAGAAATATCTCAGTTGTAATCAACACCTTTAAAGTTTCACCCGTGTTCCAATATACACTCAACAGCTTCTAATCATTACGTCTTCACACGTTTATCGAATTATTTGTCGACTGATTGAATGGAAAGTTGTAGGTTCAAATTAACATCCAATCAACTTGTAAGTACTACAATTTAATGATGATACAATGTATTACGACTCTCTAATAACAGCGATATAGTGAAGACCAAAACCACATACACTAGATACTCTTCTGAACTAACTTGTAGACATACAGTACAAGGTGGCACAAAATAAATCATCCATTTTTGTTTTTGAATTACTTTTTTTCGAAATAAAAAAAAAAAAAACAGATTTTGAGTGATGGAAATCCACGCTCATGCGGAGTATACCGCTCCATTGCTTGTCTGTTTCTATACTACAGCTGTCTAGTTCGCAAATGTCAAATATGATTGACGATAGGGTGATTAATTTTGTGCCACCTTTTATTAAATGCACAAATAGCCGCTCAATTTGTACTAATTACGGCCCAAAGCCTATGAGAAGGCATTTTTAAAAAGGCAAACATTTATTTTTTCAATTTTATCTAGGTACTTACGAATTTTTCCAAAAATCAGTGTACTTACCTGAAAAAATAAATAAAATAATGTTTAATTACTTCTAATGTGGATTCAAGAATTTAAAAGTTAGTTTTCCATTGTAAATTGTAATTTTTAGTAATTTTAAAGGGAAAGACAGAACACTTCCAGGTTTGATACGTTTGTAAACATAGAAATAAAAAAAAGTCGGGTTTTATTCAAACCACTGTATCTCCTCCTGTTTTCATGAAATTTCAATAATTTATATTCAAGATTATTTCGATATTATGAAAATCCGTCGTGTGGACTGCCGGGTTAGAAATTATAGAAGCGAATTAGAATGGAAACACCTTTAATTTAGCGTTTTGTGGAGTTATTAAAAATCTAAACTTTCTCCCACATATGGAGGTACATCGCACTGTTGATATGGACACCAAATTTAGGTGTACAATATTTAATATTGGCTTCTATTTAGTGAAAATATTAGACGCGAACTCAGTTACAAAATGTCTGGAACACTATTGCATGAGGCCCTCTTCGTAATCAAAATTACTTTAGTAACATTCTAGGAATATTTTTTCCTAAAAATTTATTTCAAAAACATGCTACAATCCGTGTGGACCGGTTCCTGTGATACTCTCTATCTTGGCTATATAGTCATTTACCAAAATAGTTATAGTATTAATTCTTTTTTTTTTTTATAAAATAACTCAAAAAATGTATTTTCTTAAAAAGTGGGCGTGTGAGTGGGAACATTTTGAAAATATATCAACATGCATTAAACTTTATTCAATAACAATTGATATTACTCGAAAGAAATCGAAGATAAACGCTCCTAAAGAATGGGGCGTGGCTCTATACTATCTATTATTAACTACACCAGTGGTTCTCAACCTTTTGAAAGAACAATTTCTATGTTGTCCCTTTCTCTTTCTATAAACGAAAGTGTTTGCTATAGCAGCCTATCACAGATCTGACGCATCAACATGCATACTTTTGTGACCCTTTTACTAGAAATATCTAATTCCAGCAACTATTTGCTTTCGTGGAGATTATACTGCGAAACTGCATCATTCACACTTTAAGCGGATAGCGTTCGAAGCTTTGGAAAAAAAATGTCACAGCTTCTCACCGGATATATAGATTTTTATCATATTTAACCGTTTAGTGACTTTGTAAACACTTTTGATCTCGCACCTACTTGCTACCTCTTCACATTTGTATAAACAACTCTGACGCTATTGGGCTTTTGACGATCTTTACATGAGACAGTGAGGCTCTCTCACACACTGCACTGATATAGAAAGTGATTTTCTAAAAACTATACAAGTTTCAAAAATCCAAGAAATTTACCTCCATTTACCTGACCAGTTCCCCCTTATCAATCTTGATAGTCTGCCTGGTCATAGATATTCACGGTCATGGACTTTGCAGCACGGCTTCCCCAACACCAGTTGGTCACCTGCATTTATGATTCATTCTCTATCTAAATCCTCAGTCTACTTATGACTAAAAATACACAAAATACGTGTCTCAATACGGCAGATAGTCCGAAATTCACATGACAAGTCTCACCCAAAAAAAAAAAAAAGTATTCAATCAAACGATTAACAAAAATTTATGACACACCTCCCTCTCGCTTATCCTGACCTACGATCATAAAATAGTAAGCCAAATTTCAATAAAAAATAAATTAATGTGCATTAAAATTTTACACAAATAATTAGTGTTCAATCCAAATATGAACCAACACACACAGCTGGACGTAGATACTGCACACATCTATGAGATATCAGTCGCACGCCTACAAAAATTTAAATAAAACAAACATCAAATGGCGACTCGGTAAATTTAAAACAAATACCTAATTGTTAAAGTAGTTCATGTTTTTGTATGACAAAGTGCCACCTTACAAGTTGCACGTCGGCCAGCACCCTTTTGCAATAAAAATGTAACAAAATTTGATTAGAAGACAAAAAAATTTCCCCTGCAGTTGGATAATCCAATGGAAACATTCATAAATTTCCAAAAGGGACAACTTAAAGTAGGCTACACACTATCAGTTTTCAACTGACAGTCCTGGACTGTCAGTTCTCATCAATTCATTCCAGGCTACACACTATCATTCCAGGTGGTTCGTCTGTTTTTCGAAGGTTTTCTCCTTTTTTTTTGTTCATTTTCTTTTGTCTTTTTTGGGCGCAGGCAACAATTTTTACGCACAAGTAGGTCGGGCGATTCTGTCTGTCTGTCTGTCTGTCTGTCTGCCTGTGTGTATGTATTATTATTGCACTAACAACAAAAAAAAGTGTGTGAAAAAGTGGAAAGATCCGGGACACAGAAGCCTGGACTATCAAATATGACCCTCGCTCGACCCAAATCATGAAATCTACCTCTCATTATACACATACATGCAGCATTCTCCGTCAATCCAGCAAAATCCACGAAAAAATTCAACCCTCATCAGTTCCAGTTTTTTTTGTTTATTTTTGGGTTTTTCTTCTTTGGGCGCAGGCAAAAATTTTTACGCACTGTAATCTAATTCGAAAGATGTGGGACACAGAAGCCTGGACTATCATATATGACCCTCGCTCGACAAAATGCCATATCATGAAGTCTACCTGCACCAGCAAAATCCACGAAAAAATTCAACCCTCGCCATCAGTTCCATCCTCATTGATCAGTTCTATCTACACACTATCAGTTTTCCATCAATTTAGCAATACTGTCAGTTGAAAACTGATAGTGTGTAGCCTACTTAAAGTCCAAATCCAACGAAACGTAATTTACATTCGAACTGGCGACTGAGCAAACAATTAGGCGTGCGATACGTCAATCAATTTCCAAAGCAAAACGATAAGTATCTACAACAGTCTCCCTCGCTCTCGATCGTAAATAATTTACAAAAAAAAAAACCCAAAGAAAGAGAGCCACACTGATCGCGTGCGGCTGAAGAAAGAGAAAAATTATTTTGCGCAAAAATTCCACTTCTAAGAGTACTCCCCCCGACGCGACGATTTGCAATGGTAAAAGAGAAAAAAAATCGAAAATTAAATCCTATAAAACTTCTGAACTCGCTCCGCAATCATTCATATCACAAGTTCACTTCACGACGACAACGACGACGACGGCCTACTACGTATCCGTCGGTATTAAACGATCGTCAAAATTTTATTTTTTTCTCAAAAATTTTTAACAATTTTTAACAAACCCTCCGAGAAATATTTCAACCCTTTTTTGGTGTTAAAGTGAATTTAAAATAAAAAAAAAAACAAATTTTTAAGACAAAAGTGTATCCTAAATAACGAATTTCTTTTTTTGATCCTCATTTTTTGGACAAATGTGTATCGTGTGTATACCGATCGAGAGTGCGTGATAAAACAATTAAAATACAAACACACTAATTATAATTATAACTCTCTCTCTATCTTAAGATAATTATAATCTAATATAAATTTTTTTGAAACCCAAAATGTGCCAACAACAACAGTACGATATGAGTTCACAAATCGAAGTATTATTTGAGAACGGTATGCCGCGTAAACTTGGTAAATCGGTTGCGAAAACTTTGAAAAAACGCGCTGCTGCAGCCGCTGCTGTTGCTGCTGCAAATAATGACAGTAATAATAATTGGTGTAATTGTAACGAGTGCGGTGGCTGTTTAAATCCAAAAAATAATTTTACAAATCAATGTGTGTGTATTAAGGATACAGCATCATCCCCAGCATTATCATCATCATCAGAAGGAGAAGAAGAGGAAATGTCAAATCAATTAGTTTTGACCACAACACAAAAGACTGATAGTTTCTCGGCTACAACAACAGATGATTCAGATGAATCTTTAGAGGATTCCGATACAGGATTTAGGACGAGTAGTAGAAAATCAAGTAAAAGAACTGGATGCCCAATGGCTGGGCTTATGGCCAATAGAACTATCGATACATCAGAATCTCAATCATCATCAACATCATCATCAAAATCATCATCAACATCAGTACCAGTACCTTCAACACATACATATCAGGATGATATTTTAGCTGTATTCACACAATTAACAAAGAAAGTTGTTCAAAAAGTCAATCAATTTGCCTTTAAAGTTCAAAAATCAAAAACTTACAGGTAAAGATATATTTTTATTTTTATTTTTTTCTTGCCGTCCTTGTTCTCATTCAGTAGTAGCTAAATTCATGGCCATTTTATGCGAAAAGGCCAAAGTGTTAATGAACTCATAAATGTATCTCTAGAATCCAGTGCTTGGGTACTAAAAAAAAAAAATAATCCATTCCTCTTTGTGGTATCTGTGGTAGATGTGCATAACTATTTCCTGCCTTTTGTTCGGCGCCATTCTACTGCAGCAGATGCAATCAGTGCCTTTTTTGGTATCCATCAGTTCGTTTTAATACTAAAATTAGTACAAAAAATAAGATAGAAAAAAAATCCATCCTGTCGGCTGATCTCTAGTGACGTGAACGATGATATTTTTTTCTCCAACACATTTTGCGTTGCCAAAAAAAAATTTCAGTGGATGTGACGCAAAATACTATTTACGACATCTCTAACTTGCGTACTCGATCTATTCACTTGTAAAAGGACC
This sequence comes from Chalcosyrphus nemorum, assembly GCA_949716465.1. Lineage (NCBI taxonomy): Eukaryota > Metazoa > Arthropoda > Insecta > Diptera > Syrphidae > Chalcosyrphus > Chalcosyrphus nemorum. The sequence goes on along the minus strand of OX454332.1, from coordinate 21,718,385 downwards.
AATCAAATGTTGTTTGTCATAAAATACACTTTAATAAAAAGCAATTGTGTATCTACAAATCATTCTAATTGAAAAGTATGAATTTCGTTATCGTCGTCGTGCCAAATGAGACCTCTGATCTAGGGGTGAAACGAACAATGAGTTGTAGAAACAACAAAAAAAAATTAACAGAGATACGAATCGATCTTGTCGGAGCAAGGTACAAAGATTTTTTTTTTCATTTTAGTTATATCAGGTATCTTTTTCGATACAAATCGTGATATTTCCAGTTTGCTAAATATAGTTCGATAAAGATATTTTTAAGCTTATCCTTTTTTCCGACCACACCAGTGAGTTTGAATACCTGTACCGCCAAGTCCAAGGAGTCAATATAACATTAAGAAGCAATAAATTATCAAAAAATGACAGAGAAAAAGTTAAAAGATAAACGAAGCTAAAAATAAAACCCCAAAGAGATTGTATAATGCGTGCGAAAGTGATCGAAAGAAAAAGATTCGAGCTTCAAAGGAAAGGTCATGGCGTGCATCGAATAAGAAAATACCTCTACCGCTTTTTTTTTTGTTTCGAAAAAGTTGGTCAATTTGTAGCCGGAGGTTAAGGAATGACAAGAAAAATGCAGGAGGCCTTTACATGGAACAAAATACTTGATTTAAAAAAAAAAAAATTTCTCCGAAAGGTATCTCTGGGTGTCACTGATAGCAAAGGTGCGCGCACTTAATGGATGTAGGTTAAGCTTGTATTTTTTACTTTTTTTGCAAATTGCACTTGCTTCTGATGACAAGATAGATTATGTAGATTTTTTGATAAAGACTTGTATTTTATTCAAAATGGCTTTTAATTCAAGCGGATGAATGCACAAAGGAAATCCTTTCAATCGACTTGGTGTCAGAAGTGGGGGGCAAAAGTGTCCTAAGTGTAGACTTTTTTTTTTAAATTTCCATCGAAATTGGTGATGTGGAGTATCTACAGTCAGAACTTCTAAAAATTTGAAGGCCTTCTTGTCTCTATCTGTTGCGTAACAATCAAGAATAGAGGCTTTAATTGGCTTTCCTGAGGTACACCGTCTATTTCATGTGATTTTATTGAATTGCCTAGTTTCGTCTCCTCCCTGGGCAGCTAAGCTAATAACCAATAATCATCAGAAATTAATAAACTTTCCGTTGCCAAAAGAGAGGCAAGAAAACAATTAGAAAAGGAAAAAACCAGCGCATGATCAACCAGATTGAATAGAACAAAAAATCTCACGGTTATCTTCATGTCGTTCGTATGTAACGGTTTACTGTTCATAAACTGCAACTATTGAGTGCTTATGCTCTCACACATAATCTATTTTAATTCCCCTATCAGTTAGAAACCGCCCCCTCAACCTTCGGGTAGTCACAAAAAACTCAAAAAAGTCCTAATTAAAGTGTTAATTTCACACATACGGCCAAAAGCCGCCTTGCCTTCTCCCGTAAACAATCGTGACATGAGAGTTCCGGCGAAAATAAAAAAAAAAAAAAAATCGCTTCACGCGATCAAACCATTTAATTTCACAATTAATCTGAATATCACATCAAGTTCTCTTCTTTTATTGCTTCTTTAAATGAAATAAAAAAGTAGAATTATACCAACCCCTAGCTACTTGACAATTCTCACGTTCACCCTGAAAATTTCTTGCACCAGTCAAGGCTAAGTAGCTAGACCTCTATAGATACAAATATATATATATATAACGAGACCATTTGATAAGACCAAAAGATGATTAGATATTATAAGATGTGTGGGTTTTCAAAGAACAACAAATCTACATCTTAAGACGTCATGCGCACGAACCGAAAGAAAGTCATATGAATAGAGTTTCTGGCTATCATGTGATTCTTTTTTTATTTAAAAAGAAAAGGTATAGATACTGATAATGAAATGATTATGACCATAACTGATAAGAACAGTGGCTGGCGTCTAATTAAACACAGAACCACAGAACCCAATTTCTTTCTATCCTTTTGTGTGGTGGTTGAGACAATTTTTTTTTTGGCAAGTGCCACAATCAGTTAACACTCCTTATATGCTAATTAGTTGAGATTCGAATTAAGGGTCACGTGTGATGTTAATTTGTAACCTTACTGTCTGATGAGAACTATCATGTGATGGATATTTTTAGATACTTATCTTCTTTTGCGTATTTTGTGTATGAACATGAATGAATGTAGGTGATGAAATGTTAATTTATTCATAGATACATAGATATCTCACTCGTTTGCATAGAAAGAAAGAAATACTAAACCAAGCTACCTGCATTGAAGAGTAATTAAAATGCATGTTTGCTAGCACTGACAGCGAGTATACGCACCAGTGAAAGACTATCTCTCTATGGTGTGTAGTCTGTCTGTCTATTTTGCAGATAACTTGCTCTGTACATGACTTTGTATCGCTCTCTTTCTATACCTATTTGTGTGAGTTTTAATGCCGTATCTATGCAACCGGAATGAAGTTTTCATGTTTTGTAGTAATTAACAAAATGTTCGGAATGCATTTTACCGTGAGATAGTTTTGATATAGATACACATATGACAGGCTATAGATAGAATACTGACATAAGGCCAGAGATAGATAGGAAATGATGGGTAATTTGCCAAATGACTATATTTGAAAATCTGAAGTGGATGGCATTCTTTCTATCTTTTGATTGGTATTCTGGTGTAGGAAAATGTGACTTAATTTAGTTTAAAAAACGGCGTCAGCTACTCAGTTTGCTGCCAAAAAAGAAAAACAAAATATGCATATTGGAACTAAATCAGACGCATAATGGCAGCCTTGAGGGACCCCGTTTATTTTCGATTCAAAGACCATTTAGATCCGATAAATCATTCTATCTAGTCAAAAAGCAACTCAAGATACTTCGTACGGTTATAAATAGTTCTAAAGTTCATTTGCCTTCAATAATCCCCTTAGATACCAGGCAAAAAGTTTTGTTAAAATTAGTAAGATACACAAGAGGCATCCACTTTTCACGGAGTGTGCCAACACAAATATTTATCTCACTCTCTCCCTCATAGTCTGTCAAATCATTGCGAATGTAGAGCACACCTAAGATTTATCTTTTATTTAACACTTTATCATTTCAAAGGCTTATAGAATGATTTACTCTCAGCAACAAAAAACGGATTTGCGAATGTCAATATGTATTCGATAGACTATAAGAAAATCCAGAGAAGAAAAATTAAATGAAAAGCAATTTCCCACTTTATTATGCCCGATAAGCATATCCAAACACACCCCAGGTGCTTGGGTGAGTAATTTTAATGAAGTACAAAATGAGTGTAATTATATATCTTGTAGCCTGTAGGTAGATAGGTTGTGTGTACGCAATGAATATATACTCTTTGCATGTGATAATGGAGTGTGTTTTTTCACAGTAGCTGATTAGTTCTTTTTTTGCGCTTTATTTTTACCCGCGCCTGTGATCTTCGTCTGTGTAAAAATATATGACTACGCATAGGTGAGAGATTTGAGTTATATTACTCGTGTGCGGTAGCTTAAGGAAAAAAGATTGCGTGATTGACACATTTTAATGGAGATAAAAGTGTATCTACCGCGTGCATGACGGGATATGCTGTGTAATGGGTTTTAGTGATGATTACTAAGTGCATGGGTATCGAAAGGCAGTGAAAAGGACTTTATGTATGATTTCTGCAAAAAGGAGAACAAGTTAATGTCTGAAGTGTCAATCTTCTGACACTTTATTGAATTTGTCTCTTTTTCCTATCAATAAAAGGCAACAAAAAAATGTATAAGTCCTCGCTATTTCCCTCATTCTGAGCTCAGGTTTGTGCCTCCGATATCTATTTTCTAGCAGTCCATTTAAATTGTCTTTATTTCATCAAAAAATATCCGGAAATCAGTACAAATTCACCACGAAAACTCTGCAGACTAATCTATTGAAAAAATAGAGAACAAGTTTCGGTCCTAACTGTCAACCTTCTGGCACCACACCCAAATCGCCGTATAAAATCGAATGTATTTTGCAGTTCTCCCAAATCTACTTGAATTGTGAACATGAAGGCCTTAAAAAGTGGGAGTGGCCACCATAAATCCATCTATCTCCAAATAAGTCTGCAAATTTCCGAGGTCACACGTGAAGGACCCCCCTCACAAAGTTTCGTGTATTAATTTGCGTAAAAGTGCACTGACATGTAATTCAATTAAAAATGAAAAACATACTTTTTGTCAAATTTGTTTGTTCTCATTGTTAATGTATCTCTTGTGTAGGAAATATTTTTATCTCTTTTTTTTTTTGTTAATGTAATCACTCGAGGAAGTAAGATAAATGACACCCAATCAGATATACAAGTCACGAGAGATTTAAATGAAAATTGTTTTGAATTAATCAAAGTAAAAGCAATGTCCTCGGGGTGCAGTAGCAGGCACCAAAAGCACCTTGCAGTAGGTGATATACAAAGAAACACACAAAAAGAACAAAAAATAAATGTTTTTCTTTGTTTTTTGCTACTTAAACTCCCAAAAATAAAACAAGAGGAAAAGAAGTAATGGAATAATAAATTACTTTCGTGTTGTCGAAAATGTTTATCGATTTAGTTGAAAAATTTATTCTCCAACTTTGATTTGCATTCAATCCAGGATTAGATACATTCTTATTTCTTGTGACATTTCGTGTTGCTTTCAATTGAACGCTATGACCCCAGCTACATTAGATTGATTTTAATTATAATTACAAGAAATTGTAAATTGCCATTGCTAATTGAATTGTTTGCTAGTTGGATGCTGGTATTGTTTGATTTGTCTGTGTGTGTCTGACGGAAGTTCAGCCACTATACGGGAGAATTTCAATTTCCTTTAATGTGTATCTAATATCTGTGACATGATAGATAAAAGGAATGAAACGTGCGATTGGCTCATACATGGTTATTAAAAGGTGTTGAGCAATCGTGTCCCATGGGACTTTTGTTTCGTCAAAATTGATTCGGTAATTGAATTTTCCTTTCAACCACAGAAATATTACTTCATCTTCGTGGTTACGAATGCAGGTGATTGCTGATACAAACTTATAGTTTTCCAGTCACTATTTTACTATTCAATGATGCTCCGAAAGAGAGCGCTCAACTTGTTAAGTAATGTTTAGTAATCATTAAGTAATCGTTAAGAAATGTTTAGGTAATGTTTTAAAAAAGTAAGTAGTTTCATAAACCGATACAGATAGAGTTTGTCATGACTTTTTTTTACATCGATCTTATTAGTAATCATTACCCTATCCATTACTGTTGTATTGATTTTCCTCCAGACAAGTAAGCTGAAAGAAATTTTTGTCAAAAAATGAGCATACTTTTAGGCAGTTAACTTGCGAATTTATACGCAAACTCATAAAAAGTTGCAAAATCAGAAAATTTATGGCTTTTTCCCCAATACACCCTTGAGTGGACCACCTGTGGCTTATCGGTATACTCAGTGTCAAATAAAATTCCCACTGTATCGCTTGAATTCTTCCAAAAATAACTCCAATTCCTTCGGCACCCACAAGTTATGGCCACCTGTCTGTTCCAAAAGGCAGCCTCCAACCAAAAAATTCGGAGGGTGTCAATGCAATTTACCGTAAATTATTTTAAGGTTTCTCTTGCTTTTCACCCGACGACTATATGCCAACCGATTGTTGGCAATTAACGTGGACTATAAGCTTTATTATTATAATTTCGTGTGCTAATTTATGCTTTTACTTCTCTGTTTCTGTTCTCTGTTTTCTGTTTTATTTTTATTTTTATTTTTTATTTTTGCGCGCCTCTGCATTTAAACAAATGTATTCACGGGGTGGCAGTGAGTGCGTTTTCGCACGTACGCCATTTTTTTTATCACTCAAACAAAAAAAAATAGAGACACACATGCAACATGCAAAGCACATTGTACAGAAAAATGCCTGCAATTTTTTGGTGGCAATTTTGTACTTGTTTAAACATATGTCTTGTTGCTATGCTAGAAACGATTGAATGATTACAAGATACGACAGGGTCAGATGAAATTTATTTTTAAATATTTTTTTGATATATTTTTAATTTTAAATTTTTGTTTTATTTATTTGCAGAGTTTTAAGTAAATCAACACAGCCGGCTCATGTCATAGCGGTTGGCATTTTGTCATTTGTTTTGTTGGCCATTTGGCCAAATCTACTTGAGAATGAGGAGGCTGCTTTGCATTCCAATGAGAGGCGTAGCGGATGGGCCTTGGTGGCGTATCTTGGCGCATTTGCAACACATTTTGGCGCACAAATTTGGATGACATTTGTCTCAGGTAAGAATTCGTAAATCATATGTTTAAGACTGAAAGCTTTGAGGAAATATTTGACGGAAAGATATAGTTTGTCTCGGTGCATATTTTAACGAGTTCTTTGGATGCAATCTAATGAAAACCTTTTTGGACTTTTGTTCTATAAAATTCTCAGAAATTTTAACGAAATTGGTTTCATTATTTACGAGATATGCCGGCACAAATATAGCTAGCCTCTAGAATAACTAATCAAATTTTATGTCTCATTTTTATAAAGATTTTTTCATGGCAATGCCTCGTAAATATTAATTATGGATCGGGGAATTTTCTCACAAATTGCTCTCCATCTATATACAGTACAAAGCTTTCATATGTGAACACTTTTACTACGACTCAAAACTAATAAAAATTTCCCTTTCTTTTGCAGGACTATCTCTATACTTTGCGCTACCACGTCACACATTCGGTCTGTGTCAACAGATCCTGTTCCCGAAATACTTTGCAATGAACTCAATGCTTAGCATCCTTACGCTAATCCTCTTCATCAAAGTGATAGCTGGCCGCTGGGAATTCTCCTCCTACGTACAAGTAATCGCCCTAACAATCTGTGCCGTGATTGAAGTGACTGTGCGTCTCTATTTGGCCCCACCCCTACTCCGTTTGATGCGTGAAAAGCACAAGTTTGAAATCACCGTCGGCAGTGGCCAAGAAGTCGGTCAACTCGAACAGGGTGACCTTGTGAAATGTCCCCACTATCAAGGAATCCACAAAGCATTCCGTCGTATCCACATGACAGTTGCCATGGGTAACTTGACAGCACTTGTGTGTACCTTCTTGCATCTACACTATTTAGCTTCAAAAATTAGTGTAGGTTAAGGCTGAGAATTTCAGAAAGAAACCAACCCAAAAAAGGATGGAACAAATCAATATAACCATATAAAGGACTCAAAACCCTATCCTATCCGAGAAAAACCATAGAAAAAACAAATGTATTCAAATTCTTTTTGACTGACTAAGAAAAGGACTAAATAACAAAAAGAATAGCGAATAGTCAAACCAAAATATTATGTACGGGCCATGCACACATGCAGCTCCGACAAATATTTAGCTTCAAAATAAAAGTGAAAAAATTTAACAAATTTCGAGTATGTCTGTGATATTTAAACGGCGAATATCATTATGAAACAGGAAATCAAACTAAAAAAGCCGAACAAGGAAAACCACTGAAAAAGAAAAACTGAAAACCCAAATTGTTCAAAAGAAATTGAAAAGAAAACAACAAGCATAGTAGATATGCAAACCACTGACTCTATAATTTTAAATAAATTAATTAAAAAAATTTAAAACTAAAAAACTATTATCTTTATGAAAATTCATCCCTCATCCTTATTTATATCCCAAAAAAGAGAAAAAAATTTATAAAAAATCCCAAAAATAAGCAAAAACTTCTAAATTTAATCAAACTCATCAAAATTACAAGAAATTATACATCATTTTAATTTTAAACAAAAAAAAAAAAACATTTTACTCTAGTATTTATTTAAAAAAGAAAACTTTATCCAACCGTATGTATGGGAAAGTATTGTTTAGTATGGATTTGATTTTTAATTTTAATTTTTGTTTTGTGTATTTATGGTTAAAATAAACATATTACTAAATATGTGTAAAATGTGTTTGAGTAAAAATTAAGCATAGAATGAGATGAAAAATGAATTTGAAGAAAAAAAAAATTGTTGACTGTAGTAAGGATTTTGTTTTAGTGTTGTAAGTGGAGAAAAGTATTACAAAATTGTGTTCTATGTAAGAATTTTATAAGAAAAAAACAAAAAATACAAAAAAGTAAGCAAAAAACTGAAGAATATGGAAAAAAGAGAGAAAAGAGAAGTGATTAGATAAAAAATTAAAAAGAAATTAAGGAAACAAATAAAAAATTACTCATATTAAACAAATTCTTAAGCAAATTTATTTCTTTGTTTTATTTTTTTAAATTTTTTATAAAATTTTTACAGCTTTATTCAGCAGTTGCATAAATTGGTTACGTTGATATTTAGGGTACAGTACAGTAAGGGTAAGCATATTTTGTAGCAGTGCTCTGCATACACTGAAGTGACCTTGAAGTCTCTGCAATCATTGCATTCAGTTGAAGTCTTTGCAGTCATTGAATTCGTCTAGAGTCATTGAAGTCGACTGAAGATTCATTCATTCATTCCGCATTCGGCTTTGTGAAACGCTGGTCTAAGAAATTTTTCGATCCCTACGTAACCAAATCGCTCTGTATCACCTTTGTCAGGTGCATTCTCGAATATGCCAGTCAAGCTTAGTCCCTTACGTATTGAAGCCGTCCAAAAGAGGTTTTTACGATTCGCGATTCGATTTAGTATAAAGCCCATTACAATATTATAACGGAAATCAATTAAGAAAACACGTGCTGTAGGTAATTAAAAAAAAAAACTACCAATGCAGTTGTGTAAACTTGATCAGATCAGCAGATACATTACGGTGATTAAACAGTGAAGGAAAAAATGGTTACGTACATACATATGTAGATGCTTTGCTGACTCAAGCATGCACTATGTATGTAACTCGAGCGATTCGATTTGGTTGCAACGAGTATGCAGTACACGATTTTTGAGGGTTTTCTAGGGGAAGTACCAGCTAGTAATAGCACTTGCCAGAAAAAGATGATGCCAGGATTCTCTGTCGCTGTTTTGAACCTCACATCATACTGTGATCATGCTATGAACTTGCTCGAGAAGGTTTGGAAGAAAATGTCGAAGCCCTCTTGAAAGTCATCCTGCATCAGGTGATCGAATTTGTATAGCATGTCTGTCCTGAATGCAGATCGTGAACATGAATACATAAGCAAGCATAGTTGATGTCTGTTAGCAAGAAAGTCTGCACACAACGTAGAATGCTAGGCTTAAGTGCAACCTCTCTGTTATGAGAGCGATCACACTGCCCTTTTTTGTACCAGATTGTTATTTTATGCTCCTTATGATTAAAATGCGTTCTTGTGTTCCTTGAAAAGACACATAAATGCGGCCTAAAAGCTATGTAAGATACAAAGTTGATCACCATCGTCCACCTACGACAAATTAACAAGTAAAATGATTAGCAGGTGTTGCACGCACCAAATAAAGGCAACTTTTTGGAGTATAATACACCATTAAGGGTTCACAGTTTCAAAGACGATGTAGCAGTTGCACGAGAAAGCAATCTGTAAACCAAATCAGCGAAAAATTGTTTATGATCCTTAAATATGGATGAAACATATCTTAAGGATGTGACTCGCAGCCATTAGGATTGCAAATATCTCCGCCTGAAAGACTGAGGCAAGCTTATCGAAATTTCCTGAAATACACCAGCGCCTGATCCTTGATCGAGTTTAGAACTATCTGTGAAAATGCGACTCAAACTTTGGCTGTAAGCTAGTCCTGAATACCAGTAGAGTCGACCTCATACTCACGCTTCAGCTAAAGCATTGGAGTCATAGCATCAGACGGTATATCCATAAGACCAGATTTATAAGATAAGTGCGGTTCATACCAAAAGCCACCTTATCTGTGTCTGTCTTTTAACGAACACTCCTTGATGTAAGTATCAAGAGGAGGGAGATTCAACAGTGCGTCTAGAGCAGACCACGGAGTACTCGGAAGGACTCCCGTGCACCCGAGACAAACTGTTCTTTGTAACTTGCCCCAAGAGATAACCACGTATTTACGAGACAGACCCCTCCACCTTATAGATGAGGCCTTTACTTTATAGAAGCCAGGGCTTTTAGTTCTAAGACGCTTCAGCACTTCTTCTCCCCAGAATCCAGCAGGAGGCGCTCGTCCTCGCAATCTGAACGAGTTCCATAAAAGTAGTGCTTTTGGTGGTCGAAATTTTCGGCACCACCCCGCTGGTCCATGCGAGGGTTTCCTGTGTTGAGCATTTCACCACAAGAGCTCCATGCGTCAACACATAGCTCTCCACTTGAAGCATGCCGTGGATGTTGACGTAAGCTCACTAAACTGATCTGCTTAGTACATATGTAGCTTGTTTGATCTTAGTTCATTGCAGTTCCAACAAGTTTTTCTTTATATAATGCAGTGTTCGACACGAAGTTGGGTACTTATTACAGGTAATGAGGCACTTTCCTCTATTGAATGCTTGCTTAAGCCATGTCTACCTATTTCCGAAGGTTCATAAACCGTAGATAGGTCCTTTGCATACAATATCTTTACTAAGCCTAAGTCTAACTAATATTCTTAAAATAGCCGAATATGCACTCAACTGACCTCAATTCTTATCTCTTGCCAACGAACAATAAAAAAAAAGTATCTCAAATTCGAATATTGATTTATGAAAATAAATTCTTAATTCCTTCGGTCATGAGTCATTTGCCCATTCCATTTGACGAGACATAAATACCCCCATTGACAAGTGTAGTGCGTCCTTCCACCGCAACCGCCTGCCACTTCGAGTAGGGGAAGGTTAAGGAAAATTTACATGGCGCCAGGAACAATCAATTTCAGTGTAATTTAAAACGAGACTCGTATACATACTTACGTGTACGTATCCAGTTGGATTCTTGACAAGTCCCAAGGAGTTGACCTCGAAAGACTAAAGTCAAAGTTGGCAGTAATCTTAAATCGACATTCGAAATGGATCACGAGTAGTTATTTCTGGTTTTTTTGTTTGAGAAATTAAATGAGAGTAATTGAAAATAATGTAAGCACAAATCAATAAAGATACTTTAGAGATTATTGGCTTTGTTTCAGACGTAGTTTGGGCGCGAATTAAGATGTTAATGGCTTTTGATGACCTAATTGGCAAGTGATTTCGAATATTTTAAGATGACTTTTAAGTCAAAAATAGTTCATAGAAAGGTCACTCTTAATATACATATGTATAAGTATTGTAATCTCGAATAGAGAAAGTATTCGAATGCATCGTTTCGGTTATCAGTTCCTGGAAACATCTCTTAATCAGTTTCAATAACAATTAGCTAGCAGCATTTAAGTCATTTGAATGTGTTAGCGTTAAACTACGGATCAGATGAAGCTCTTCGGACTAAGGGGCGGCTATTATGAACACTGTTTTGTTATTTCATAGATTGTTTGCTTACATGAAAGCAATCGACCTTAAAGTACAGACACGTGGTTGTGTGGTATTTAAAAAAATCGATTTTCAACATTTAGTTGAAGCAGGTTTGGTTAGCTCTATAGCGAGAAGGAGCTACTGTAACCACAAGATAAGTGACTCTGTTAGTATGCCCTACCATCTGGACAGTAAAAACTCCAAGAACATTATAAAACCAAGGACAAGTAGCAAGCGCAGATACTACGGACTATGTTACGACTAGACTGAAATACTGGGGAAGCTTTAGCTTTATCTAACTTTTCAACCTAGAGGACATCGGATCCCTGCTCCAGAGCATGGATTTACTCAAATTTTCTAAGGCTATTAATGGTATGAGTAATATGCCTTAGGTTAAGACCTTTGAGCTTTTCTAGGGATTGTGACCAGCTCACTACGGTGGTTAGTGGCTTAAGGTAGTCTAAGGCCAATGACAAGCCTCCTTCATCATGAATCAGTTTGCAACGCACTACCTAGCGACGATGTTTTGCTATCGTTTAAGGAGAACGATAAGTTTCGAGAACATTCAAGTCCTTTTCGACTCACCTCAGGAAATGGCTCAAAAGATTCCAGATTCCTTTCAACATTAGTTCAAGTTGTCACCATATGAGAGAAATCGTCTGAAATCGCCCCTAATAAGTCTGATGTCAAGTCCAGCTTTAAAAGAAAAATTCATTTCCTGGAACCCTCACAATAATCTTATACTGACGGCTAGATTCCAGTTTACAGCAAGAAGAATTTGAAAAATGAATTTCGCGGATTGCAGCGACTAGAAAAAAAGATCCTGAAAAGCTAAGTCGCTAAGCTGTAAATGGACCTTTACTACCGACACAGCGACGCTTTATGGACACAGAGTTTGTGTACATTGAACTTCTGACAGTTCATACTATTGCAAATACTGTCGCCACAAACCTACTATTGTATTCGGGCAATAAAGCAAACTGTCAAATGGAGCTGTCTATAAGCTAATTGCTGGCCAACTCTAATCTACTGACTTCAAATAAGGATCAGCTTACTAGATCGAGATAACATTTTGCTGTAGTTCGTAATGCGGCTAGATCAATTTCTAGGACCCCTCACTCGACCAGGTTTTTGAATTCAATGGAAATCTTCGGTGAAGCTAGTTTGTTGGGTCAGTTGCGGTTGAGGATGAGTCGTCTTTGGATAGTTTTAAAACGCCTGCTGCAGTGAATATAAGAGCAAGGCGAGAAATTCCTTTTAGGGTATATCCTCTATCGGAGACGAAACGCCTGGAACTGAACCCTGCTTTAGTTAAGCTAAGAAACCATTTATTTCTTAAATTTCTCATAAAACGCTAAGGAGGATTGGGAACATTTCATTAACCTAACTCATAATGTAAAGTCCTATAAGCTGGTGACAGACAGAATGACATGTATTGCTTACATTTTCAATGGCCCGCTTAAATTTTGTGGGAGCCAAAGGCGTAGGATGTTCAGATGGACCCTCTCTTATTGACTCCAACTCATCAGGAGGAATCCCTAGAGGGCTCTAGGAGCGAAGTTGAACTTTATCAAACCATCTATTCCTAAACATACCAAATTATTGCTTAACGCCTCGGAAGTCAATTTGGGGCATTATGTACTACGTGACCAATCCATGGAAGCGTAGATCGTTCTATTCGGAGAAGTAGCTGCTCAGTATTGAGTTCCACAAGTACTCTGGTAAAGGATTTTCATTTTGGCAGCATGTATCCATGTCCTTATTCTTTATCATGTCCATAGGTGTCCTTCCTTGTTAAAGCATGACCAAGATCTCTCCTGTCTTGACCAATTCTACAGGATAACTCGACATTGCTCTAACTTGAGGTACTTAAGCTTTTTCACCTGCTTCAGTGGGACTCCACTAACATCATGAGTACATTGAATTGGCCTTTTCGAAACGACCTTTACTTTTGGTTTGTTCATGTTTACCATCACAAATGACTATAAACTTTATAAGTGTACCGTTTGATAAGACCCGAGGATGATCAAGTCATCAGCAAAGAGCAATGCAAATTTTATGTCTGCAAAAAAACCATAACAGTTCATCCATTTTATCCCTAAACACCCCGGGACTTATTGTTTATTCTGCAGACTTCTGAAAAGAGAAAATCACCTCTCCATAAATACCGCTATACTCTAGACAAGACAGACAAAGATCTTTTGTTTAAAAATTCTCCACACATGCCGGCATTCATTCAAAATGCTTATAGTAAACTCCGGCTCAAATCAATATCCTTGAGTCAATATTTAATTTAAAAATTTCTCATTTCCTTCTCCCCCATCGAATTGTGTGCATGTGTGTGTGTATGTGTATTTCTGGTATTTATTTCAAAAAGCAATTTATTGTCTTTGCACGAAGCACATGCGAACTATACTACCATCGTTCATTGGGTAAACAGACAGGAGTCCTCCTTCCTCTAGCCATTTGGATAGATTTGCAAAGAGAACAAGGGAAAACAGAGAAAAACTAAAAAAAAAGAGGAATCGCATCCAACAGATAAAGGATTCGTAGTGGTGTTGTCTACTTAAAAAGACGCTCGTCGAGACTGACAAATGCGGTCGTACACCTGAATAGAGAAATGCAACAGAAATTTTTTTTTTCTTCCAAGGACACCAAGTGGCTTTTTTTTTTCTTTGTCAAGCCCACCCACCCACTATCCATTTGATATCCTGACGCTGCTGTTGAAGTGCTAATAAATTGGTGTTGAAAAACCACGAATTGATTATTTCTATTTCTCTTCGCTTTGCTTACCAAAGGTACAAGGATCCTTCGTGCAACATTTCCTTCTGTCCACACCCGAAAAACAAAAAACAAAAAAAGGATTGAAGGACACAATAGGGAAGTACTTATCGTAAATTATATTGCTTTTGCTAGCGTAATGTTAGATTAAACATGGTTTTCTTGTTTTGGCGTAGGTATACTCCTCTTTTCGTCCTTTTTGGCTATATAATCTAATTTATTGTTGTCTATCTATGTCGCAATCGCAATCAATAAATGTTCATGCCGCCATCCTCTGTGGAGGAGTGGATTCTCTTTTTTTTTTTTTTTTTGGGTGGTGGCCATAGTCCTTTTTGACCATATTTACTTGACAAAGTAACATTGACGAGTGGATGACACAAAAAAAAGGGCACTCTATCGATTTTTAGTCCTTTTTTTTTGGGGAGACGTTGACTTAGTCATTATTCATTGTGTGCTTGGTTAGCTTTTATGATTGGACATAAAGGACACACAAAACAGAAGGCAAAGCGACAGCGAAACAGTGGCGACTTATGCATCGGCTTAAGCGACATTTTGTGTACTTGAAGTTCATTCTAGCGGAAAGGTTTTGTTTGATTAATTTTTTTTTTCGTTCTATTTGTTGTGACTGGGAGCGTGACACATGCGGTTCCGTACATATGTGGGTGTGCTAGAAGGAGGATTGATTTGATAGGCATTCAAAGCAGAGAGAAGTTTGTGTTTGTCTGCGACCTACTTTTTAGTCGGGGGAGTTAATGCGCTTTGATGTTTTAAAATAGATATAGCGATGGGTGTGACCTATATCCGTAATGCGTAGCCTAATTTGTTATGGGCCCCAAAGGGATATTAATTTAAGTCACACACAAGATAAATTGCAGAGATAATCTTCGGAAAATGTACTCATAAATTATAATGATGAGCATTTAGAATGTTTGGCTGGTATTTGTCTTGTAAGGACTTTGTTTGGAAATGTCTTAGGATAATGAGAGTAATGGACTTCGGAAGGAATACTTAAAAGAGACAATGATACTCCTTTCGTAGATTACGCGTCTTGAACATCAGGGTCGCTGTGACCCAGGAAACATCAACAGTAAAGCAATCATTGAAAGAGGCGACAGGGACTGGATAAAGATATTTTGTTGACGACCTTTGGCTATGGCTACTAAGCCTACTTAATTCATTTCAAAAAGGGCATCATAAGGCGTTAACCCTCAGCAGTACGATGCAGGAGAACGTGGATGAATACTGGAATACTGTGAAAAAAATTCGTTGCATAGACGAGTGACAAATTTGTCAGAATGGAAGTCAGAAAATGTCAGCTTTTTTCAGTAAACGTTAATGTCTTATATATTACAAAAGCAATATTTTTATAATCTGACAAGTTATGACAAAAAAAAACATGAACATGTTAACTTTTTCTGACAGACTATCAGAATTTTGTCAACGTCATTTTTGAGTCTCTACAACTAGAGGAAGGTATACTTGGATACTGATTCACAACTTACCCGAAAACAATTGCCCTTGAAGCATGGAATGGAATGGTAAGCATCATAACAAAGCCTGTATGGAGCATGTTCAGTTCTCCTATCGAAAAGGTCGTCAGGTGATGGAGGGGAAAATGGCTATTCGAAGGGCTGGTGGGAATAGTAATGGACACTCTTAAGAATTCCTATATCAACCAGTGAAAAAATGCTACAATCCGCCTGGAGCGGATCGTATGATACCCTATCCCTATCTTATTTGGTCGTGTCAGTGGGCGGTGGAAAATGTATTCACACAAAATGTTCTATTTTGCCCTATAAACTAATATTTTTACTCGAAAACTAATTTTTGAAGTAAACGCCCCTAAAAAGTGGGCGTGGCCATATACAATGTATAGACGATTTGTAGATTAAGTAAATATCTACATATTTGCTCAAGTAAGTTTTTTCGAGTTTCATATGAAAATAGTGAAAAAAGTGATTTTTTTGGAAAGTGGGCGTGTCAGTGGGCGGATTTTAAAAATTTTTACACTTGTATTGCTTACTTTTGCAAGGACCTCGTATACAAAATTTCATCAACCTAGCTCAAAATTTAAGGCCCCAAAACTGGTGACACACGGACGGACGGACGGACAGACGGACAGACGGACGGACGGACGGACATAGCTCAATCGACTCGGCTAGTGATGCTGATCATTTATATATATACATATATACATATATATATACTTATTGGGTCTATCTGTAATATTTCTCTATGTTACAAACTATGTATCAAACTTAATATACCCTTAGGATAGGGTATAAACAAAAGAGTTCTACACAACGACCTAACGCCAGGTCCCGGCTAGGGCTTGAACTCGAACCTCTTACATAGTGGTCGAGTGCTCTACCATGAGACTGCCAGCCCCCACCCACCCTACCGCGTCTTAATGTCTCTTTTGAATACTAATATCAATTTTTTAAATATTTTTTTTGCCTTTAACCATCTAACACCACGCCTAGATCGTGTAGAATTTTCTCATTAGGTATAACGGTACTTTCCCCCGCCCCAAACTTTTCTTCAACTTTTGTTTCACAGTATTTCTCCTCCTCCGTACTGTATAACCTTCTAACAACCACCCACCGACCATCTAACACCACGCCAAGATCGGGTAGAATTGTCACGTTAGGTATAAGTGTACCTTCCCTCGCCCCAAACTCTTCTTCAACTTACGTTTCATGGTATTTCTCCTCCTCCGTACTGTATAACCTTCTAGCAACCACCCACCGACCATCTCACCTATCACATAACGGTACTTTCCTAGTTTCAATGTTCGCCTCTTTTCAAATAAGTAAAAAAAATAAAAAAACAATCCGCCTGGAGCGGATCGTATGATACCCTATCCCTATCTTATTTGGTCGTTTCAGTGGGCGGTGGAAAATGTATTCACAAAATTTTCTATTTTGCCCTATAAACTTATATTTTTACTCGAAAATTAATTTTTTGAAGTAAACGCCCCTAAAAAGTGGGCGTGGCTATATACAATGTATGGACGATTTGTAGATTAAGTGGATATCTACATATTTGCTTAAGTAAGTTTTTTCGAGTTTCATATGAAAATAGTGAAAAAATGTGATTTTTTGAAAAGTGGGCGTGTCAGTGGGCGGATTTTAAAATTTTTTACACTTGTATTGCTTACTTTTCCAAAGACCTCGTATACAAAATTTCATCAACCTAGCTCAAAATTTAAGGCCCAAAAACTGGTGACACACAGACGGACGGACAGACGGACGGACGGACGGACAGACGGACGGACGGACAGACGGACGGACGGACATAGCCCAATCGACTCGGCTAGTGATGCTGATCATTTATATATATACTTTATTGGGTCTATCTGTAATATTTCTCTATGTTACAAACTATGTATCAAACTTAATATACCCTTAGGATAGGGTATAATTAGGATAGGGTATAAAAAGAGCAGAGGAAACGAATTTACAGCGCAGGGAGGCAGATGTATAGTCCCCGCAGCGGAGTGTCCGAAAGTGGGTTAAAAATCATCACAAGGAGTCTAAAGAGCGCAAAGCATGCCATTTAAGATTTCTTGTCTTAAAAATTAATAAATAACTAAAATGATAGAATAAAGCCCACGAATTGGTTTCCTCATCTTGTGTGATTGTTGCCTCAGAAGGAGCAATAGCTTTAGTGGATGAGTTCCGGCTCCCAAGAGTTTGATAATGCTGCCATGGCTCCTATCAGGGCTACATACAAGAATAGTCATACAAAGATAAAGGACTTATGTATGTTCTATGCAATGGTACGGTGTCTGAGGACAAATAGAGTACGTCAAGGGTGCATTGTTGTTCGTTTTGGTTAAAGCGATGTTCTCCATGCAGTATTGACGGATCTTATCTTTAGCACGTCGAGTATGTCTATTAGAGTAGCCTACTTTCACGTGGGCTCTTCATGTGATGGCTCACAATGAAGGAGACGGAAGGAATGGGTCTTAAAATACGTACCTCAACTCTGCTGAAGAGCACGTGAAGAAAGCTGATAACTTTCCATCTTTAAGGAGAATACTGATCTGTTCCAACGTAGATTCGGTATGACTGCAGTGCTCGACAGGTGCACACCAGGGACCTGCAGCAAGTAGCTCGTTTTGTGAGCTTCTCCAAATATTCAATGCTTCTCATACATACACACACATTCGTATTCCTTCACAGGAAGTATTCGCTAGATTCACATTTTTTTGCCTCTCAAATCTTAACGAGCTCCTGTTGACATTAATTGCAAGAAATCATTATCTACCCTTAAACTTTGCTCCCTGGCACTACTTATATTTGGAAAAGGCAGTGAATGTTTGGATTGGAGCGTTCACTGCTTTTTGTTTTTGCTTAAACGGTCGCATTTGTAGTTTGTGTTTGCAGTGTTCTCGGTTTTCTACTTACTTTTTGAATCATTCAAAGTCTCGTTATTCAGTTGTACATTTCACTGGCTTTTGTGAATGATTGATTCAATGAATACTTTGAATGTAAGCCTACAACGCACTCAAATATTCATGAATGCCAACACTAGGGAGATTCATTTCCATTCCGATAACTTCGTTATCATTTCCTTCATGATTCATATTCGCTTTTTTTTTTTTTATGTGCGTGAGAATGGAAAAGGCTCGCTTCTTAACGAATGATTCACAATGACAAATGAATGGATAAATGCAGTTCTCTGGTGCACACTCGGGTTCTTTATCTGTTTCGGCTGTGATCAACTGATGGAATTGATAGTTTTGACAGCTTAGTCTGTGTTCATTTTGAGACGTGAACTTGACTATTATGAGCGATATGATCAAATAAATGTCACTACACACGCAATCTCCATAATGGTTCTTACATTTCATGTGAAACACAATAATACTGTTATTAAGTGTTGATATTTTGTTTTAATATGAACTATTAAAAGGTACACAAAGTATTAAAGCCACAAATTGCAAATAGAGTGGTAAAAATTTATCTGATCTCTATACTCTGTATTTATCCGTAGCCTGCACAAGACTACAAATGACCAGCACTTAATAAACAGTTTCTCTCTCTAGAGCTACACTTCCTTGCTTCCCATAAAGTCGATCAACTTCGAACACAATGCGCGTCGTAGATTTGCTCCTGTTTTTCTATACCGCACTGTTACCATCAGTCACACAGGCAATGAATAGAAAAGATGAGACCTTAAATCTATCTCGAGCTACGTTATACGCCATCCGTGAACGTATAAGCAAACTGTCAACCACAGTTGTTATCCGTGAACAACACTCGTTGGTGCAAACGGCTCACATCAATGGCGATCTTATGGATTACGTTCTCTCGAACCTCGGTGAGACAATATCTGTGCAGTTTTACATCGCCCGGTGGAAGGATCAACATCGAAAATTCAACGTTCTTATTGTGGACTCTGACAGTGCCTTGGGGTAAGTTTTTTTTTGTTTTAATTTGCCTTTTACATTCAAATTTCGTCCAGTTTTAGTTGACATAATTTGGTTTTACATGTACATTGTTAGGTTTTGTGTCGCATTGGCAACACTTTATTTTGTTACAATCCATTTGACAGCTGGCATTTACGGTCATTTATGGATTTGACATTTGGCCGCTTCAAGCTTCATTCTACAACTGACTTTTAAAATTGGGCACGTTCCGCATTCTAGGCACTAGGTAATCAAACGTTTCTAGTAAAAAGTGAGGCATTTCTTTTTGAGGCAGTGGACTGGATTTGAAGGTAACAAAATTCTCCCTACCTTATAAGGCAATGCGCAAACTGGCAAAAATTCGTTTGCCGTTCCATATGTTAGGCCTTACGTCAAAAAGTAGGCCTAGAGTTCGGAACGTGCCCATTATCTTCTGACCATAGACGCACTTAATTAGACAGTCAACTGGCATTTCCCCTGCTGGAACATTTTCCAAAGTAGGCGGAGCCTAAATTGTTTCACTGGTGTAACCAAGACTGTCACTTTTCTTTGTACCAAAATATTTTTTGCAGGTTATGTATGATTCCTTTAACAACAACAAAGTGTACACACAGCATCTACAAAATGGCCGCAATCTTGTGCTGTCAACCAAATTACTCAAGACTGTACTTGTGTATTTGATTTTCCATTTAGTTCTGCTGAAACGTCAGAATACAAGCGCGGTTTTGGGTGGGTTTTAGCTTGCTGGAGAGAAACTGTCAAACGACCTAAAGTTGACTGTACTTTTGACATTCGGTGACTTCAGACAGACATCCTAAATCACTGGTAGTTCTTGCGGACGCAACTATTTTGTAGATTCTACTGCATGAGTCCTGTTGCTAATGCCCACATGAGCAGAATTCTGTATGCAGTGAACTTAAGATATGTTGTCTCGCTTAGCGAAGCTACATGTAACTGCTGCATGCAGCTCTCTTTTGCGCTGTCAATCGCTGTAATTGACAGTCTTGCGCCATTGTGTGGTGCTATCGATTTGGTATCACTGGCTTCTGAAGATTCTTTGTTTGATGGAAGAGTCGATGCGATGAACCTCAAATAAATTCTTCACGTGTGTTTCATGTCTTACTAGTACTAAGCAGCACTGCAAGTAGAATTTCTGCACACCATCACAGATCATCGGGACAATTTTCTATAAAAATATTTTTTCTCATTGCAGATCGATCCTAGTTTGGTTTCCTTTTTCTCAAGGAGGTCTACGAATTCTCATCATCCTGACGCAATACACTTCAAATGCATTGTTTCAGATATTTGTTCGGTGCTTTATGCATGGCATCATCGATTGCAATGTCATTGTCAGTCATCCCACATTGGGCACATGCATGTATACCTACGAACTGTATTCGAAGGATGCCTGTCGAGCTATCCTGCCAGTGCTGTACTTCAGGTTCAACCATGAATCTGAAGATTTGAAGAATATCTTTCCTGATAAGCTTAATAATTTCCACGGATGTCCTGTCACAGTGGCGGGTCGCTTCTTTGAGCCAATGTTAAGATTTGTGGGAAACATGAGCAACCCACAGCCGATGGGTGATTGGGAAAATCTCTCAGGAATTGAAGGATTGCTACTAAAACAAATGGCGAAGGCATTAAACTTTACAATTAAGCTGTCACCCTTCGATGAAGATAAGAGCTATTTCTATAAGGACAAGCAATCTACCGAAGGCTTTATTGAGGTGATTTGTGTTTGTTTGAGATTTTGAGATTCTAATCGTTTCAATTTCAGTTCTTAGAGGTCGCAATCGGAGGCTTAAGTATATCAGAAGTTCAGCATTCGGCTTTTTCGACAACAATTGCATACTATCACTCTCCGTATGTGTACGTTGTAAGAGGCGGGCGAGGACTTAGCTCATTGGGACGCCTAGCAAAGCCATTCAGTTACAATCTCTGGACATTACTCAGCATTCTTCTTCTCAGTGGAGTGATTGCCATTCAAATTTTACGATTCATGAGACCATCTTCTCAGAGATTAGTCTTTGGTGAGGGAAACTCTTCTCCTGTGGGTAATCTGCTTGCACTATCTCTTGGCTACTCGGTTACTCAACCCCCTCGAAGAGATCTGGCCCGATACCTTCTCATGCTGTGGCTTTTAGTAACGCTTATCATCCGGAGTGCCTATCAGGGTGCTCTGTATGATGCCATTCGAATGGATAAATTCGTGAAGATACCATCAGGCTATGACGACCTCATGGATTGGAACTACAAGATACTACTGTCTCCAGATATTGCGCACTTTAATGATTTCTTTAAAAATCAAACGGTTCTTGTAGACAGTCCTGACTTTTTAGAAAGACTGCAAAAGCTGGAACAAATGGAGGGGAATTTCGCGACGATAACTCTGAAGGACTACTACATGCACTACATGGGAACAATGCACCAGAGAGGCAGCGATCTCATTATGCTCGACGAGGTGGTCTACATGTCGCAGATTGGGATGTTTCTCCAAAGAAATGCAATGTTCTTACAAGTATTCAACAGGAAGTTAGAAGCCTTTATGTATTCGGGGATAATCGGATACATAAGGTCTCAAGTGAACAATGAGCGCTTTATTGTTGCGCGTAAGACTTCAAAGAAACCTATAACATACGAACGTATACAGGCAGTTTATGAGATTTATGCAGTCATGGTAACACTGGCGATTCTGGCTTTTTGTGTGGAGCTGGCTTCGATTTATTCTGCACGATTGCAAAGGATTATTGAATGGATAAGATAATTTAAAAAGATCTATGGATATTACAGTCTTGTATTTCTTGTTTGTTTCGAAACCATGCTTTAAATTCAAATATATAGATGTGGACATACATATACCCAAAGCGTTGTTGTTTTTTGGGGTACTGTCACCACGATTCTGGGATTAAAATTGGGCGTAAGCATATGATCCCTCCTCAATCGAAAAGGTGACCAGATAGTAATGATACTTTTTCTACTTGTTATCTTTCAGCAGCTGTCAAATGTCATCCAGCTGTCAAAGCTACAAATGACATTCAGCTGTCAACATTTTCAGTAAGGTTTGCCATTTCGTCGTTTATTAAAATGTCGGCTTAGTTGTAAATGTATGTCTTGGAAAAGTTTGAGTGAGAGGACACTCTTTTGGACCTTAAGCCACCTTAAGATGCTCTGGTCCTCTTCCATTCTTTAGAAACTATGACACACAACAGGCACGCCTGCGACTAGATCTCGTCAGCCTTAAGAGCTTACTGTGGTTAGATTTACACTCCACTTACTTAGATGGCGCTACAGTTCGGGGTGGATCTGGGCCTCTACCAACAAACCTCTCCAGCCAACCTAATTATGAGCCAGCTCGCTCAAGTTGATTGAGGTCCCCCTCCACTTGTTTACGCCACCTACCGCGAGGTCGTCCTATACTGTGCCGTCCATCCGGTGTGGTTTCGAAGACATTCTTCGCTGGAACGTTGGGCCCCATCCGCTCTACATGACTCAGCCTGCATGCGAACTCTTCTGACCAAGTCGATGTCCTTGTATAGGCTGTATAGTTCGGCGTTATATCTTTTTTGTTACTCACTGTCTCGAAGAACTTTTCTCTTGAAATAACCAAGGGTATCCTCATCCGATTTTGTCAAAGTCCATGCCACTGCGCCATAAGGCAGGACTGTGATGATTAGTGTCTTATAAAGAGTTACCTTAGTAGTTCGATAAAGGACTTTGTTACTCAACTGCCTTCTTAGCCCATACACACGCCGATTGGCAAGAGTGAGGTTCCATTCATCGGGCATACTTTCGTCCGACCAGATTTTTCTGATAAGCTGGTACATGCTCCTTACCAGCTCATCCCCTCCTGGTTTGAAAAGCTTGGCGTCAGTTCCAGCAGCTTGTTGGATTTGAATTTAGATATCGCTATCCTCACTTCATTCTGATCGGGTTGACTGGAATCTTTACTATCATCGTTGAATGTTTTATTCTGCCTAACAGCGGAATATTGGTTATCATCGCCTCCTCAGCGCCGACTGCGACTCTACTACTACGATATCATATTCATCTCTGCGGGCTTCTGTTTTAGCTTTGAAACCCTGACTTGTTCTCTTTACCTTTTGATAGAATTTTCGAACATCATTCCTGCGGAAGACTCATTTCAATTTCCTCGATCCAGCGCTGCTCATGCTCCTTTTTCTTCTTTCTGAGAAGTCGATGTTCCCCTTTTCTCCTTTGCTCGTAGAGATCGCTCTAGTCCTTCTATGCAGCGCCTCTTTATATGCCTCCTGTTTACCTGCATGTGCTTGCCGGCATTCCTCGTCAAACCAGAGGTTCCGTTGTGGTGGCCGGGTGAAACCCAGTACATCAGAGGTGGTATCTCTAATGGCTTGTTGGCAATGTTGCCACTGGTCTTCCGCGTTTGCTGATGGCGCATACCTAGGACTGAGATTGAGATTAGGGGAAACTCGATCGGCTAAGGCCGGTGTTACTAAGAAACTTATAAATATTTGATACACGTCACTTTACATGCGACCGCACACTTTGTATAAACAAAAAAAAAATTGCTTTAAAATATCATTTTCCAGTGAATGAACTCGCTTGTGCAATAAAGACAAAGTTCACTTTCCGCACCCACTGCTGTTTGGCAGAAAACATTCACTACAATGCCACATACGTTTAGGGGCACAAAGATGGCAGACGAGCACATTTTTCTTTTCACTTTTAGTACACAATGCCCTTCATCGTAGCATACATTTAGGCTGACAAACTCAAATACAAATTGTAACCGTCACTTTTGTAAAAAGCCGAAAATTCCAACAATTTTCCTCAAAGAAAACGAAAAAAAAGGAAAAAAAACTCCATCAACAAGCAAAGCACATTTTCCATGTCCTAGTCCATCGTTGCACTGGCACACTGCATACAGCGGCGGCAATCCTTAGAGCACTCAACCGTGCACAGAACGTAAACATTTTTGCTGTGATTTTCCGATTTTCCCAAGCAAACACATGCACTAAGCTCGAGATGGAAATAGCTTCGAGCCGTTCCTTTATCACATCATCTCGTTCAACAGCGTTAAACCATTTGATGGCGGCAGCGCCGCCTCACCTCATCCTCTGAAGAGACAAGAAAAAAATCCATCCAAATTCTAACCACAAAGTGGATTCACAGACTTCAGTGGATTTAAATCCCAACAAGGATGCATCAAGAAACTGGTAGAGTCACAAAAAAATTGCATCTGATTTTTAAGTCACTGACGGGCTGGGGGTGAACAAAAAATAACACCTCGCTCACGAACTCCCAGTGAACGGTGCTCGAAGGCATAATTAAATTGTCATATCCTCGAATCCAATTTCAGTAAAATTGATATAATCGAATCCGGGGCGATGTGTCACCTTCCTGTTCACACTTTTTAGCCCGCTCTGAGAGTGTGTCTGTTTTTTTAGTCCTTTTTGAAGGCACGACTCAACGACTGGGTGGCCCACTTAAGGCTCTAATCTGGGTGAGAGATGTGCTTCTGGAGGACAATTTTTTTTTAGCGATTCTCTCTTTAGGTGTGATGATGGGGAATTCGTGAGAAGCATCATTGGGTATCATTTCGAACGATGGCACGACTCTCGAAGAAGAAGAGTTCTATTTAAAGGTGTGATGACACTCATTTTGGCATCTTTTTGTTACCAGAATTCATCTCTTTGTTTACATATTTTAATCGGCTCTCGGATGGTAGCGTGACAAATTTGAGAAATGACAAAAGTCACGTTTAAATCATTAGCACGAGGTAAACAGTTTTATCGTCTTGATAGGTGTGAATATGTTGATTAATGGGGATCATATGCAATGGATGGAATGGGAAGGAATAGTATTCATTAGGACTTATTTGCTTTTTAGTTTTAGTTTGGAAAATGAAAAGCGACAGATTGAGTAGGTCATGTTGGTAGTAGTATCAAAAGTTTCTATTGTCCTCTCCTTAGGCGGACGTTCCTGTTTGAAGAATATTGCAAAATCCCTGTTTAAGGAATCTCCCTGATCTTTCTCCTGCTTTGGACCTAAGTTGGAGGCGAACTACTGCAACTACCATCTAAAGCTTTCTGCAGAGTAAAAGGATTCGCAAATAACGGCAGCGTTAAGGAGGAAATTTTTCGACGAAAATCCCACAGGGAACCTTAACTTGAGCAACGATACATGGTGTGGAACTTAAAACTTGAAACCGGTGCTGGGAATGAGGGAAAACTACTTTTGCTGTATAACGACAAGGAAGGACAACACCCCGTCAGGCAGAAAGTCCCATTCATTGACGATGATAGACAAAATCTTCGTCCACCTGACCAAAGTGAACTGAGGACAGCAATATCAATTCAGCTGCAGATGAATTGAGAGAGAGAGAGAGAGCTCTAAGATCTGGTCAGACGAAAGTGTGCCAGATGAATGAAACCTCAGCATTGCTTGCCCGATCCACAAGAAAGGAGCGCCAAGTTTAGTCTCCCAAGCATTGCGTTCAAGATCTTTTCAGGGATACTGAGTGAATGCCTAAAACCTTATATCCTGATTGCCTCATTGGCCCCTATCAGTGCCGTTTCAGGCCAGCTAAGCCGCCAATCGATCAACTCTTCACACTGCGACAGATTCTGGAGAAAACCTAAGAAGTCAACATTGATACTCATCACCTCCTTATCGATTTCAAGGTCGCGTGTGACAGCATCTTAAGGATATTCTGGCTAAACCGTATTTCTAACGAACAGCTTTATCAAAGAACGGGCCATGAACCTATAGGCACAACCATGCGACAACGAAAGTTGCAGTGGATTGGTCACACTCTCCGAAAGGGTGACAGATCCATAGCTAACCAAGCGATGCAATGGAACCCGCTTACCCAGGATGGCACGATACGCGACAGACCTAGGAATACGTGGCGCAGAACCAGTGGAAAAGGAAGCACGGCAACTGGGAAAGAGTTGGGGAGAGCTGAGGCACATTTCCAGAAATCGCACACGACGGCGCGTAGGCGTTGAAGAGGCTCTAGGACCCACCAGTGGATACAGGATATAAGTAAGTAAGTATGACAGCATTTATAGAGACGAACACTGCCAAACTTGTACGTTTGTGCAGGGTGACGATTGTGAACGCTCGCTGCTCCTTCAAAGTTGGTAATGACCGTACTGAGACCTTTGATGTCAAAAAAGTATTTAGACAAGGCGATCCGCTGTCATGCGACTTCTTCAAAATCATACTTGAATAGATTGTGCGGAATTCACAAACAATCGCCAGTGGCACAATCTATCATAAGTCTGTCCAACTGCTTGCATATGCTGACGATATTGACATAGTTGGAGGAAATCAGGGAGCAGTCGTAGGTGCGTTTGCAAGCATTGAAGCAGAAGCGGCCAAAATAGGTTTGCTGTCAACAAGAAGGGACAATCAATACCGACCAAGTGCACAAAATTTCACAGTGGGTAGGTACAACTTCGATGTAGTAAGGGACTTTGTCTACCTTGGCTCTGCTAAACTCTGACAATGATTCCAGCGCTTCTAAGGCAACAGTAGAGCCCTTTTCTCAAAGAACTAAGGAGACTCTGTATAAGACCTTGATCATTCCGCAGAAACATGGACTCTCTTGAAAGCGGATGAAGATATCCTTGGTGTCGCTTCGAGAGACAATTTCTTCGTAAGATTTTCGGTCCCGTTTGCGTCGACAGGTTTTGGAGGAGAAGGTTCAACGACGACGAGAGATGTACAGCGAATATCAATTGCGTATTTGAAGTCTGAGATGCGTAGGACATGTAGAGCAAATTGCCATCGTCGCTCCGGCTCGCAGAGTCTTCGAACCAAACCTGGAGGGACGACGCAGTAGAGGGTAGATTGCGCGTACAAATTCAAGGGGACCTCGACCAACTTGGATTGCGCAACTTGAGGCAATTAACTAAAGTCCGAGCTAAGTGAAGAGGCGGGTTGGTTGAGGCCCAGGTTCACCTCGAACTGTAGATCCATCTAAGAAGAGATAATTCAAATTCAACGTGGTTATTGGTGAGAAACTAATGTCTCAACACAATACTCAAACCAAAAATCTGGTACGCGGATGGCTCCTAGTTGGAAAATGGACACACTGGAGCTCGGTTTTATTCTCGCAGGTTTCAGAGTGCGTCAGCAATCGCCTAAGATCATCAAAGCATGATAGTCCGCAAACTTGGTGACCATGACAAGGATGCCAAAGCTCTCTGGCGAGAGGAGATATTTTTCAGTGAGCGGCATAAGCTAAGCAAAAAGTACCAAGCCGAATACTTTTCACTCGGTAGCATCAGCAGAGCATATTCTTTGTGAATGTCCAGGGCATTGTTGTGGTTGAGGTTTTATAAGCATTGTAGGTCGTAGTGCATTATAGCCTCAGTACAACTGCTTTGCACCTGCAATAAATCAATTACTTTCGATAGATCTTCACTGCTGGCCTATCATAAATCATCCTTCAGCGGTGCGTCCTCCAAGTGCCTTCTGTCAGACTGAAGAACTAACCATCAAATCGATAAATTCGTGATAAGTGATTTTCAAAAGTACATATACAAACGTCCTTCTTGCCACTATAGCTCACGAAAATAAAATGCAATCCTGTTTAAAAGTAACAAAAATCAATTCCGTATCAATAACACCACATCGAGAGTGCTATCCTCGCCTTCCAACGCCCCGCTGCCGGTTCTTATATTGAACTAAATTTTCAAAACCACTTCACCATACACCCGCATAAAGGAGCCTTTGCCTGGCTCCTTGCTGCCATACGAAACTCCTTTCGAATGCGATACTGCTACACAGATACGTTCCTTATTGTACCCGCACATGCAGGCACTACCAATTCAGCTTAGTACACCAAAGAACTCACTTCCGGAGTCGAATGCATTTTTCGGGGTAATAACATTGTTTTCTAACAATGAAACGAAAGGAAACTAAGTACCACTTAAGGAGGACTCCTTCGCCCGATGGAACAGGGGGGAGGGGGAAGACATAAAAATCTCCTCCGCATTGTACGATAAGTCCATTTATTTTCTACTCAACTAAGGGAACCTAGTCTTACTTGGAATTTAAATAAATTTTCAAACAAAAAGGAAGAAAACTGTTAAGACTCGAATGAAATACTCCATTGAACTAGTTTTTGGGGCCAATACACAAAAAAACAAAAAAAGAACCAGAAACACGCTCATTTTGCAGCTTTAATGGGATTCAAGTTTGAATAATGTTTTCCACTCGGCGCGGCAGAACATTTTGTTTTTTTTTTTTGACCTCAATTGGATTTTTGTGGGGGGGGGGGGGGGGGGGTTTTGGGATATTTGCTTAGCGGTTTGAGGAGGATTTGCGTACAGACTGCATGTTGGTCAAAAACAAGACCTCGTTCCAGTTTATTTCAAAACGAAAGTCGAAAAAACGCCCGAAGGATATTAAATAAATATATACTCATACGCTGATTGAGAAAAGGAAAGGAAGTGATAAGGAAATTTCAGCAAACTTAAGTGAGTTCAGTACTGTCTCCTACTTAAGTTCCACATCCGATTGAACTAAATGCCAGGGACCTTAAATTAATGAGTATTTTATACCGAATAAGTTTTGGCGATTCCTCGAAAGCAAGCTAGCTTTGCTTACAAAACTTTAAAGGGAGAACTGTCCTGAGGAAGCTGTTACTATCTATTAAAAGTATGTATAACAGTCTTCTACTGTCTGTGGTGGGTCGACCTTCAAACGGCAGATTTCTAACTCAACAAAAGAGAAGAATCCTTCAAACTTTGATGAGTGTCTGAACAAAAATTAGGACTTTCGGTCAATTGGACCAGTGGAACGTAGGGCAGGAGAAATCGTTCACTTCTTTACTAACTCTCCAGCAGTATGGTTGGTTGCTGGGTTGAAACCGGCCCTCGGTGAGGATGCACTTAGACCAGGAGTTGGTCCATTGTGCTGCCGATGTGTAGAGGTGGGTGGTTCACCCTCTTATTCAGGCAACAATTTACTCCTTAGTATGAAGGAGCCAATCTTAGCCGTGCGGATTTTGTTGAGATCACTTACATCGTTCAACAGGTATTCACCTAGTGTGACCTTTCTAATGTCGGCAAGTGCGGGGCACGTGCATAGGAGGTGGCTGATAGTCTCTTCTTCTTCTTCATCTCTACAACTTCGACAAAAGTCATTATAGGGGATGCCCAGTCTTTGAGCATGCCTTCCTATAGCACAGTGTCCAGTGAGCGACAGCGAAGCTTCCTAGCTCAATGAAACCGAAAAATCTAGCAGTAGCTGGCTTTAAATTGCGTTAACCAACACATCAAGCAATTGTTTAGCGGGCAGCAAAGAGAGAGGGTATGATAGTCCAAGAAGAAAGCGGGGTTGTTCTCCACTTTGCTTGTGACTGGCTCCCTTACAAAAAGGCTCGAATTTGCGAACTTCTTAGTCGATTATGTCTTCTAATCCTGGTGTCCTGCGAAGCATATTTAGCTCACCTTTTGTATGTTGTCCAATACTGTGAAAGAGTGCTAGACGTACAGCTGCGGTGTCAAACCTTCCCTCAACTTCTTCAACAGGAGTAAGTACTATCTTAAAACAGAAGAAATATCAGCCAGCTGCTCAGAGACATTTTTGATTTCATCACCAATGAGGTGGTATTCTGAATGAGCTTTAGCAATGAGAAAGTCACAGTACGAGTACACCCATAGTGGCCGCAGTGATAAGGATACCAGTTCCCTCATCACAATTGACTTAACCTCCGGTACAAAGAGCATTTTGTCGCAAATCTTCCCAAAATGTTGGTCTTTACAACGTCAACGTGGTGTTCATACCGAAGGCAGGAAAAAGTTCACATGTCCTGAGACCCATAAGTTTGTCATTCTTTCTTCTAAAAATCCTAGAGAAAGTAAATACTTGACGTCCACATTCGCTGCAGAGTAAATCTTCAACTCGGGTCAGCCTTTTAGCACGTATACAGTAAATGGAAATCGATTGAAACGGCCCTTCATTCACTAGTATGTATCATAAAGAAGAATACACTCTGGTCGCTTTTCTCGACATTGAGGGAGCATTTAACAACGTTGAGCTCATAGCCATTATAAACGCACAGTCAAGGTTTGAAATTGGGTCATCGATTGGCGATTTGGTGTACCAGTAACTTACAAACAAGGTCATCAACACAAAGCTGGACGATGCCTCGATTCGAAGGTTTGTCAGCAGAGGCACACTTCAAGGAAGTGTCATTTCTTCTCTTCTTTGGAATCTAGTCGTGAATGAGCTGCTTTTAATCCTAGAAGGGGAGAGTTGCAGGGTTACAAAATCCCTAACTTTGTCCTTCCGACTATAAATGACACCTCTTTGGTGCTCTCACATACGGCCAAATACCTAAGGCTCATTTTAGATAAGAAACTAAGCTGGAAACCCAACATCCTTAAAAGAACCGAGAAAACCACATTACATACTGGATATATGTACATAAATGTCTGTAGTCAGACCAATACTATGGCGTGACCGTCTGGGGGAATGCACTAGATAATGTAATTTATCATAATCAACTTAGTCAGATCAGTGGTGCCTTCAGGACCACTCCCATTGCAGCTATGGACATAATGTGCTATCTATTACCGCTAGACATTTACTGCAAGCAGGTGGAAGCAAAAACAGCCACTCGCTAAACAGCATCCCTTCTGTGGATCAGTCTTCCAACAGCTGACTACACACTTCGCCAACTCCTTTTCAACAAAGATTTCCAAACCCCAATAATGATGAACTAGCCAGGCATGGCACAACTCTTCCGATTCTACCCGAAGAGGGGAATCTCAACATGCCTTTCGCTACGTGTGCACTTTTAATTAAACAAAACGCGATCACGGTACACTGCATTATTGGAAGACATTCATTTTAGGTACCATTCTGATTGAAGAGGCTTGTTGTTTAAGTTCCAAATCTACTTTTGTATGTAAAGGTCAATAAATAAAGGAGGCTAATTCTTTTTAAACGTTAAACTAATTTTATTTAACGAACTGCCAGAGAAGAAAACGTTATTTTTACGTGACAGTTGACAGATGACAGCTTGCAGCTGACGGCTACAAGTTCTACCGAGTAGAGCTGTGTCAATCGTGATTGATTTGATCATTCACAATCACAAAATCAAGACTTGTTGTTTCACAACTCAAGCACTTTCATCAGTTGTCTCCGTTATTTAGTAATGAACGAATGAAACAAAAGTATTGGCAATAATGAAACGAAAAGGAAATTGGAGTTTCTTTATGTTTTTTTTTTCCAAATGACAGTAAGAATATACTTGTCTCCTATCTATCTGTCTCCATCATTGAACGATTGATGAATGATTGGAATGACCCAATAATTTTCGAAACCAATGCATGAACGATTCGATTATCAAATTTGAACGAATGACAGCTCTACTACCGAGGTTGTATAGAGTTTGCCTTTTATGGCTCTGTCCGCAAATGATGTATGTTTTGTGGAACAGCCTCAATTTTAACCTTCAAAGTTGCTAAAAGGTCTTTATAAATCTAATTGCACTTCAGTTGATCTGTAAACGCTTTTATTGCATTCAAATTGGCGTAAGCAATTAGTCTATTTAACGCCGTCAAAGTGATTGATAACTTACTTTTTAAATCGCCACTCTAAATGGAGTCAATGACTTGAAATCAAGCGAATGCAATAATAAATTTCCCACATATACCGAGGCCCTTATGCCACTTTTAAACTGATCTCATGACGTGTCCTGCCTATAATAGCTCACCCATATATCAAATGTACCATTATCCCCATTGACGTAAGGCACTTCACATGTTATTGAGTGGTTATTCAACAAAAAATTGTTATATTTCACTCGTTAGTAGCAAAAAAACGAAAAAAAAAAAAATCAGTTTAATGACTCCCCAGAGCGAAGCACATCCTCGTCAATTGCATTTTTATTTTTCACCGATGAAAACAAATCTTTTGTGAATGCAATACCTACCTAGCACATTCCGTTTGCCAACAACACAATACAATAGAGAGATGCAGAGTCAGTCTGTGTGACAATCTGATGGAAAATATTTTCCCCATTGTTCCACTCATCCAGAGATGGAAAGTGGCCATTATCGTGTTATCCATTCTCGAGTATTTGTCATTTTTGTGTGACGTTATTCCATTTATGTTTGTTTTTATTGTCGCTATTTTATTTACACTGGTTTTTGTTTTTGTTCCAAAAACAAGTTTTGTATTGTTAGGAAGGAGAGAAAACATGAAACCCGCCACCCCACAAAGTCTATTGTTTGCGAATCGCTGCTTTTTGTTAATCCATCGTGTCGTTCGTCATCGCGAATCGTTGCTGTTGTTGACGGTTTTATTGTCAAATAATTAGCAGCACTAAATCTTGAGCGGTTTAAGTATAAGAATAAAACTGTGACAAAGCAGGCTTAAGAATGTCAGCGAAAGAAAGATATTCCTCAGGGTTGTATACTGTCACCTGAACTTTTAAGATGAGAGCAATTCACATACAGATGGAGCGCATTCCCTTAGGTGGAGATGAAAACTTTTTGAACCCTTTTAATCTTCATAAATACAGATACTTTCAAGGAAATTGAAATTTACCATCCAACGAGTATATCTTCTTCTTCCCAACAGTAGAGAGTGACACATCCTTGCCAACTATAAACTACATAATATCTCCTTCGACTACATTGTATCTATAAGTTTTCACACTCCATTTAGCTGAATATATACATATGTATTCATTGAATGGGAACGGGGGACCCATGCCGTTCGTGTGGCTAAACTATCCCATAAAAAATGCAAATTCCTCTCGTAACATATTGGAGAAAACTTGTGTCAGTTTGGCATTGGGAAATTATGTCATACAATGTACTTAAATGGATGAGTGTGTGTGGGATACTTTTACTCTTTGTTTGGTACTTTCTTGTTTTGTGTGCAGAGAAAGATGAGATCGTTAAATATTGCATCACTTTGCAGTGCAATGAGATACGTTCTCGGAGTGTGGCCATCACTGTAATGATTGAGAGACATAAATATTGACAGCAACTTAGTGAGTAACACTTTGTTTGAAATGAGGACTAAAGGATGTCCTCTGAGTCTTTGATGAAAGATAATCATACTTTAGATCTTTTTTTATAGATGTTTTTTCTAGGGAAGCGATGCTTTATTGACGTCAAGTCCGCCAATTTATGTTCATTCTTTGCGCGGAAGAGACGTTCAGCGAACTGTGTTCGCAATAGGTTCTATGATTGAGTATATAGTGAACTCTATAGCCTTTAATACGTTGATACAAAAAGTCAGTTGATCGTCATGCGATTGACAGTTTGGAAAAGTTACAATGTTTAAATTGCTAATAGCCGTTGAGATACCTTTTAGTCTAGATCAAGCTGTCATGTTCTATGGTTTGTACCTAAGGTTTAGTTTAAAACCAAAACATCTATCCAAGGACCTAGAGAACATTGTCTACAAAACTGTTACTGAAACAAATTCTGCTACAGGAACTGAAACAATGCCTCATTGACAATACAACTTTCGGCCATAACATCCGAACAAAGATTGGTTGCTGGGAATGCTTCTCGTATTTCCTAGACCGAAGGATCTTAGAAAGAAATGGTTCATGCTTTATAGATAGGAGATTTGGAGAGGAAGCATGATAAGTTGGATATAGGTAGGTAGCGGTCCTCAAGGAGTAACATTGTACTGACCTTATTTGGAAGACCATCTGGAAGATGAGTGAATGTGGGGTTTGACTGACACTTAATTGCCTGCTATCCGCATCATCATTATGCAGTATTATGTGCCAACGGAAGTAGAAAACAAAACCTTAAGCAACTATTTGAACGACGTTTTGAACTCAATGCTTGACGGCAAGATTATCATAGTAAAGAGGGACATGAATGGCAAGATAGGTAGAGATCACGAGCTGCCTGATATTAGCTGATCTTCAAAACGTTATTCGTCTTGTCATGGGCAGCACCATATTTGGGAGCAAGGTCTACGATAAGGCCCATGGATCTCAATGGACGAGCAAACAACCTGCTGAGAACTCTTGGTAGACACTTCTTCTCGGAGCTGAAGGACTAAGGCAACGTTGCGCTCACTACCTGGGTGTTTCAAATAGTGGACTCTTTCTTGGAGCATTTCCAGAGTTAAGTGGTTGGGCACAATGGACTCGAATTCTTGGTCTAAGTGAGCAGTGACTTTCTCTTAACAAGGTACTCATCTAACTAATGATTACTTAGATCTTTGATAATGATTAATTATGCCTTCAAGACAGCCATTTACTTAGATAGAAGGAACTAGAGAACTCGCTACTGGCTACTGCGGCCTGAAACTATGCAAATAAATTATCGGTTATGCTTAAAATAAGGATGAAACATCCGAGCACATTCTCTGTAATTCTCCGCCACTAGATTGGTAAAGGAAAGGCAAATTTAACAACTTAATAATTTTTTTCAGTGGAATTTTGAGAGTACGTCTTATATGTTAGGTCGCAGTATCTGCCAGGTGGACAAAGGTCAGAGCGAATGATAGTGTAGTCTATGAAGACTCGGCCTATTAGCCACTGGTTCCAAACATCCTCAAATCAATATTCACCCCACAAAAAGTGCAAACCCTTGCCTGAGAACCGACATAGGAAGTAATACTTCCTAATCAAGGCAACAATTCCGCAAGATTTTCCACCGCCACCACCCCCTCTGAGGAAGAAAATGCCTCCTCCTATTGTGCAACCAATTCTTTTGAAACCCTTAATGGATGTTTATATTTTCTAGACCGTGAGATACAAAAAACAAAAAATGCAATAAGAAGCATCTCCCTAATAACTTCCATTTGCACATGATGACGACGACGACGACGACGACGACGAAGTCGGTCGGCCCGATCAACAGGGAGTCGTTGCATTTTTTCTTTCTTTTTTCAATTACTCCGAGTGAATTGAAAATAAAAAAAGTAAAACAAACTACTGCCGTGTACTACCCCTTCCATCTACTGATCATAATTATTATCCCTTAGAATGAAGTCATCCAAACTCTACAAGTAAATTGTGCCCTCATATAGTCATAGTCATAGTCACAGTCACAGGTCTCACCCTGGTGCAGGAAAAATAGTACAAAAAAACAAGGAGAAACTTTTTCTACCCAGAATCAACAAATTAAATTGCATTTTGCAACAATGAGGGGGAAAAAAATAAAAATTAAAATTCATTGCATAAAGTCAGTGGTAAAATAGCCGACAAAACAGGACGACAATCAAAGATTTTTTTATTTTTGTTTTTGTTTGTGTAAGTAGCCTTTAGCCGCCCCCTTTTGAGAAGCAGCTTCCATTCTGAAGAAAGTTTCAAGAAATAAAAGCAAAGCCATGTAAATGTACACGAAACATAGATTTCTGTTTAATTTACTGGGGCCTCTCGTTCGCTACGTGTTTGAAAGTTTCTCGCTCTCACTTTAGACACCCCCTCATCATTCGTTTGCTAATGGGGATGTATACTGTATATATTTTTTTCCTTTCATATTTTATTTATACACCACCATGGGAATTTGCCGCGTTGCTGCTTTGTCGGTTGTGTGAGATGTGACAGGCGGCCAGCGCGGCGCTGTGAGGGTGGTTCCGGCTACACTGGTTCTGACATAAGGAACCTCCAACTTTGCAAACACCGGCTGCATATTTCATCCTTGGACAGGGGCTAACTCTCTGTGTGTGTGTGTTTGGGGGGAGTTTTATGAGTTTCTAGGTCACTAGGGAGGCAGTAGGAGTATACACGGACATTTTATCTGATTCCATTATTTTATCGGTTTTGGGGGGATGGTCCGATGAGAGAATGTCCTCTTTGGTGATATTTTGTTGCCCGACTATTATCAAATATGCATGGTTAATGCTCATCTCCTTTTCGATTTATATTCCGTTTTATTCTTGTGGTTGAGTCTTGATTTTAACTTCTTCTTGAAAGTAGATACACATTTGCAAGTGGTTGTAGTGGGTGGGTGGGGGTTTTTTTTAGCTGTTGATTGAGAAATCCTTGACGGTATTGAGTGATAGCAAGGTTTGCTGTAAAAGAGGGTAGATATTTGACGTGTGGGCTACCTTCACGACGTAGTAGACCTTGAAGTGAGGTCGAATCAAATATTTACGCGGCGGGGAAGGAGAACTATTTATGTCAGAAACTTTAGTTTTGAGTGCTAAGTACGGGAAAATTTATTTCCCGCTTTGAATGAGTTGTGGAAGATTGGTCTGGTCTTACCTCTCGGAGGGTGTTCCCTAAGATGTGCTTATTCCTAGAACAGACATGCACAAAAGACTACTAGATTGACATAGTAACCTTCTAAGTCATAGAACTTAGAGCAAACTGCCTTTAAAGGGGAAGACTGGAGTTCAAGGAACGTTTATCTAAGTTTAAACTGTCGAGGCGTGATCTCAAAACGGCCATTAAATAGAGCAAGGCAAGATGATTCAAAGAAATATGTCACGAAGCAGAGCTAGAAAGTGGCCTCTAGGATAGTGACAAAGAACCTAAAAAGCAGTAAGTCCCCACAAATAGGATCCTGTTGAGCATCTATTCCTTCATCGACAAACAACTTAACGCATCTCCATGTAAGCAAAAAACTAGGAGCATATACCGCAAACTAAGATAGATGAGCTACACGAAGCATGCAGGCTAATAGGTGACAATAAAGCGCCTGAATCCAACGGCATCGAAATTATGGCTGTCAAAGCAGTCTCCCATAAGTGACTGGACCTTTTTATATCAACGATGAAGAGGGAACAATCTGGACTGCTGCGCAAGGGGTTCCAAGTTCGAATCCAGAAAAATACCATCAAAAGTTTTTTCAAGGAGATACTAAAATAGCTGGGAGTCAGGCTAAATTCAAGGTACATGTCAAGTAATGTAGTAAAAAGGCGTCACGGATGCAGGCAGTGCTTTCTCTGATGCTGCCAATCATCGCCGGCACTGGATAGGTACGCAAGAAGAATTCTTCTAGAGTGGTACGTTCTATCCTTTTGAAATCCTCAATTTGGATGGCGTCACCATCAACGAGGGAAATAAGGAGGAAACTTTCAGCTGCTTACAGGCTTTGCGCAATTAGCAGCCTTTGAAATGCAACGGGCTTACAGGATTACATGGAGTGTAAAGGAGGAAGAAAGGCCAACTCTGCCAAGCCAGATGGAAAAACACCATCAAAGCTAAGAAGACCCACAAGCTGATGCCCCACAATTATCAGTTTGTACGCAATTCCTGTCTGGACATGGTGGCTGTTCAAAATACCTCCACAGATTTGGACACAATAGCTCGCTCTTTTGTCCTCAATGCAGAGTAGACGAGGAAGATGCGGAGCACGTGCAGACGCTTCACTAGTGGCATAACAAATCTACGAAGCCTGGAGCTCCTAATAGACCACATTATGAGGTCAGCCGGCAGCTGGTTAGACATCTGTCACAACAGCAGTGCAGATTAAACTCTAAGACAACCTTAACAGCTAAGACCTAGCCACAAGACTTGACTTTCTTGCATGTTGTCTTAAAGGACAATGGGCAAACAACCACAGGGCTTTGGATAACCTATGTCCCTCTCCCAATATACATACATACATATGTACATATGTATCAACTATAGATACAAGAGACTATCAGACTATCTACGTAAAATAAGGACGCGCTATTTAAGACAGAGTTTGCTGTACTACTCTACTACTGTACCTATGTTAACAGAGTGGCATGAAGAGGCCTATGACGCAGAGATTGATCCCCAAAATAGACCTTTGGATCAATGGGAACTATGGAGACCTTATTTTCTGCCTGACGCACATGCTTACTGGTCATGGATGTTTCACAGCCTCCACAGATTTGGGCATGAAGAAAATCTTTATTGTCCAATGTCCACAGAAAAGCAGTGGAGAACGCGGAGCACATAATATTCCTCTACCACGATATCGGTAGCCTGTTGGCAAACAGACTGGATGGGAACTCTCCGAAAGAGAGTACTCACACTCCCTAGGACCCACAAGGGGATACAGAGCATAAGACAGTAAGTAGCATCAGTCTTAACAATGCAATTTAAGTGTCAATTTTTCAATCAAAAGTATTCGAAAATTGACACTTTTTTTTTGCTCATTAGTCATAACTTTTTAAAGCCAAATTCCAATTAGTCCTTGTCACCCAAATGTGTACCTACTTCATGAGAAAACTGAGTTTTTTGTGGCCTAATCCTGCACCTGATTCTCTAAAAAAAAACAATTTCAATCCACTCATTCCTCAAATACGTTTTGTTTGTTTCTTCGTATCACAAACAACTTCATCATCATCCATCCATCCATTCAAACCGACATCCTAAAAGTCCTTCAAAGTTTTTTTCTTAACAAAATTAAGAAAAAAAAAAACAAGCTTCAAATATTTGCCACTCAATTTCCTTTTAAAAAATAAAGTAAACTTCTTTCAACGAAAAATTTTTCTCAACTTAATTACAAGTCCTAAGACGCAATTGAGACGTAAACACAAATCCACACACACAAGCGGGTATGTACAGTTATAGTGTTTCATTTAATTCCACGAAAAGCTCATATGAATAATTGATAAGAATGTTATCCTTGGCGCCCACTTCCACTCAAGACAAGTAAATAAAAAAGGAAGAAAAAAAAATATCATGTTTCCCAGTGTCTAGGCTTAAGCCTATAGACCCCCGAAACAAAAACAAAAACAAAAAAGAACCAAGACATGATGGTAAAAGGATATGAGTTAGCAAATAAGCAAGAGGAAGAGTAGATC
This sequence comes from Chalcosyrphus nemorum, assembly GCA_949716465.1. Classification (NCBI taxonomy): domain Eukaryota; kingdom Metazoa; phylum Arthropoda; class Insecta; order Diptera; family Syrphidae; genus Chalcosyrphus; species Chalcosyrphus nemorum. The sequence goes on along the minus strand of OX454332.1, from coordinate 21,679,135 downwards.
CTTGAAAAGATGCCTAATAAAATTCTGAGAAGAGTACACGAATTATGGTAGCTTTTCTCTGTGTATTCTTGAAAATTAAATGAAAGTTGGGTTACGTCATGGCACACATTATCCTGTATACGTATTGCGAGGATGAAGTAATAATAAATTCTTATATCCTGACATCGATGAATCATTTTCTTCTTTGTTGGACAATAAAGGCTTTGGATTGGAATTAATTAAGGATGTACACAGATGAGAGAAGAAGGTTTGACTCAAGGTCAAGGTTTTTTTTTTTTGTTCAACTTTAGAAGGATATGCGTATTTGATCCGAAATATCGCAACTTTTCGGAGCTTGCTAAGGGTTTTCCAAAAGAAATTGCCAAAATTTGACAGGTGATTGGTGGCATATTGGTGGAGCTACATCTGTCAAATAGGCTGTCAGTTTTTAAGCCTGTTTTGTCAAATCAACAGGAAGAGTGTTGGCGTTCAATAACATGTGCAAATGATTAAATTGTTTTTTGAAGGTGGGTCAGTTCGCTTGCCACATTTTACAGTCGCCATAATAGTCCTTCCGAGAGGACTGTTCGAAGCGGAGTCGACTGGTCCACTGAACAATCGGCCAACACATATATGTCAACGGAACATAAAATCTGCCGAAAATATCGCAGCTGTCCGTGAAAGTGTGCAGGGGAATCCGAGACAATCAATTCCACGCCGCGCACTAGAACTCGGCCTTTCACAGACCACAACTCGGTGATTTTTGTGTCATGAATGGGGCCTACACTTGTACAAGATTCAATTGATTGATGAGTTCAAAAGACTGGGGCCTCGGGCAGTTGGAAGTTAATCCCTATTTCTTTAAGAAGGACGTTGTTCAGGTGCTCACTGTCATTGCTGAGCTCTATCGGTCAATGATAACTAATTTCTTATGGTCCCAATTGGATGATATGGACATCGATGACATGAGGTTTCAACAGGACGGCGCTACGTGTCACAATATACATTTTACACGAGCGATTTCCGAACAAGGGTATCTCACACGGAGGCGATGTGAATTAGCCACCGAGATCGTGCTCGACTTCTTCTTGTGGGGATTCTTCCAACTCACAGGCCTATGGCAATAAACCAGAAATCACCACTACTGCCCTGGAAGCCAACATAATCAATGGCTCAATTCAGCCTGATTTATATGCCAGAGCTATGGACAATTGGACGTTCGGATGCGTGCCGCCTAGGGGAGCCGCGGTGAACATTTGAATAGTTTTGATATTCGTACATAATGGCATTCAAAGGCCTTCCACATAAATAAAAAAATTCAATGATACCTTACTTCCAGTTTATTTCTTTTAAATTTAAAGATAGGAAGCGCTTAATGGAAAACCCTTTATAAGTTAGATATTAGCAATTTACTGAACCACAACTTGTCCTTGTTGAACCTCAACCTTCGATATGATATGCAGTATTGGCTATCAAGAGGTACAAATGTAATTCAAGCAATCCTCGAATCACTACGAAGGAAGAAATCACTGGGAATCAATGGAATATCGAACCTCTACAAGCGGGAGACGTTTGTACAACGCAGTTAAATCCAATGCATTGTAAACAGCGGTAGTTAAGCTGATTAAGAACAATAAAAGCAAGAAACAGTGCCCCGGTCTGGGACTTCTAGAGACACCAGCAAGTATTGGCAAAAGTTCTCTATGATTAAAGAGAATTATGTAATCATACTCTTAGAGGTTTGTCAGACAGTCGCCAGAGAGAGCCGTGAAAAAACTCGAATCCACATACCTTCCTGGATTCGAACTTGGAATCACCTGCAGAGTAGTCCAGCGCACTTGCAACTGAGTCACTGCACCCATATGTTAGTAAATATGTAGATATTGCTGTGACCAGAGCCTGAGCTGCTGCCAATCCTTAAAAGGAATGTTTTACAGCAGCCAACTTGATACAAAGGTGAATGTAATCTGCTACATGGCCCTCATTCGTTCTATAACCGCATATGAATGCCTCGCCAATGACAATCTGTCTGGAGCGGATTTTGTGACACCCTATTCCTCTGAAGGTACTAGGTACATATGTACCAATCTCCTTCTTCCATCATTACATCTGCTTGAAAGCTTTTACTGTAAAGTTTTATAAAATTACTCTAAAACGTGAATTTTCTCACAAAGTGGGTGTGGTAGTGGGCGGAAATTTAAACTTTCTGTGATATTCTAACCAAAAAACAGTTTTTTGATTAAAAAACGCCCCTAAAATGTAGGCATGGCCAAACACAATGTACCATTCAAGATGAATCGAAGGCACATGAACTAAATGAATGACCTGGGGCATGTACCACAAAACTACAATCACTTGTTACAAAAGTGAAATTTGACAACTGTTGAACACAGCTCAAAACATTGCACTTGTCACAGGAGTTATAAATACCCTTTTAGTTACTGATAAACAGGAAATAGGCGTTAGTTAATTTGGAAGATTAGTTATATTTGAAACCCTGGTGATATTGCGCTTCAATATTCATTCTCCACGGGTGGTGTCCAATTTGACTGGTGAGAAATTTGGGTATGATTTTTGCATTCGTTCGTAATTCACAATTTCTTTTTCGCGTTCGGGTTGAAATACACCAAGTGCTTTCTGAGACTTGAGCACCGATACACTGATTCAATGCTCATTGGGTCCACAAGTATGCATCCCGAAACACATTCATATTATACAAATGCGATTATAGCTTACACCTAAAACTATGCTACATACTTAACCCCAAAATATATATTTGTATGCAAATTAAAAATTTAGACTTACCGCTTCGATCTCCTTTTCGAACCGCACCGGCCGCAGTCGACACAACAGCACTATCAGATAAATTAGATTTACACCTAGAAATAATCCGGACCACAGCACCACGTCTGGTGTGCATTCAATCAGCCAGCCGTACATGGCCATCAGTACACAACCGATAACCATGACCGAGCGTAGCCACAGCATTCCAAAGGGACCGTGCGGTGCCAAGAAAGCCATAAAGAAGAACGCATTGCCCAATTGAAAGTATAAATGATGAGGTCGTTGCCAAATGAGACACTGTTCAATGGACCAATCGCCAGGACCTGCCGACCGTAGGGTGCCATTATTGTCCCATGGTATCGTTGATCCGCCACCGCCGCCGCCACTGCCATTCGGTGTAGCATGTGCAATCGATGTGCCCGACGAATGGGCCGATGTCGGAATGGATCCTATCACAGTGTCTGCTATACCGCCACCCCCTCCGCCAGTCGAACCGCCATTGGCGACATTAAATCCACCAATATGGGTGCTACTCCCCGCGATATTGGGACTAGTCGTCTCGACTAGACCCAAGGCTAAAGCACTTATTAGGAGCATATTTGAGTTGAGCAGGATTAGCAGGATCAGGAACAGGGGGAGGGGTAAGGAATTATTTGGTATCGTCTTTGTTTCCGTTTTGATTTTGTATTTTTCTTTTTTTCTTTTTAATTTTTATTCGCTTCTTTTCTTTCTTTTTGTTTGGCGTTTGATGATACGTTTCGGTTTTATTTTTCTCTATCAAATCCTTTTGGTGAATTTGATATGATTACAGTGGGACAACATCTTCCTTTCGATTGATTTCTCATAGTAGGACATCGTTTGTATGGGCTCTTGCTGCTACTGTAACTGGATTTCTGGAATGAAAAAGAGGAGAAAACCTTGAATTAAATTCCTGCAGTGCTCGTGACGGTAGCTTTATGTGTGTGTTTGTGTTATTGATTAGGGATTAGTTGGGTAAAGGGAATAAGTGGACCTTTATCAAGTTGGTATCCGAAAATAATCCTGACAGGGGATTTCGATTTCGAGTTTCATAATTCAAATTGAGATATGGGATACGATGGGTCGTGTTGTTTGTATGTTGAAAGGACAGTTTTAGGTGGTGACCCTGAATCGGTGGTTTTGGTTTGGTTGGGATTGTAAGGGATACTCTGCAGGTGGAGGGGGATTTACCTATAAGATACTAAAAATAGGCTACGCGTTAAGAAGGCATGTAAACATGTTTACGACTATCTCCTTTGGTTATTGTGCCAAGCAACGACTTTATACGGCCACTAGTTTGTGGAGTTTTGCTGTCCTTACGCTTCTCATGGTCTACTTAGTGTGAAATAGGTTAGGTTAGGTGGATGGGTGCCTTGTGAAAAGAAGGTTCACTTAGACCATGAATTTGGATCCATATGAAATCATTTAACCTTGTAAACGCTGTAAAGAAGAGTCCGCTATTTGAGCCACTCAGACAGTGATATGAATCTCAGGAGCCCAGCAGCTCAACGTTGAATATTAAGAATCCTCCAGCTCCGAGAAGAAATGGCTAGCAAGAGTTCTCAGTCCTCCTCGGCGAACAGTGCACGACAGTGACTTCTTCTTCGTCCCTGCAACTTTTGCAAAAGACGTAATGAACATCGAGTCGCTCAGCGTGAAGGCCACTGGTCGGTAATTTCGTTAGAAAGGACTGAGTTCAACCAGAGTTGATGATCTCTTCTTGCTAAAGGCCAGCCATAGCACCCTCCCTGTTACGAATGACTCCAGATGGACCCAACGTCTGATTGCTCGACCGATGGCTTCGTCTTCTAACTTTCCGCGAGAAACTGATTGGGGTTGCAAAAAGGAAGGCCTCGCTCGACCTTTACCTAGCAAGTTCATAAGCCTTTCCTTTCTTTCTGTATCCATTTGCTCTGGTACCCAAGTGATCCACAACAAACAAGTCGGTCAAACCAAGAGAACGTTAAATTGTCAGGCTGGTACCATAGCGGTCCAATTTCTTGGTCCATGCGACAAAGGAATACTCATGGTTGGCACAGAGCCAGAAGGAAAGTGGTAAGGCCTAGAACACTGACTTCAGGTCGCATAGACAACCACAGAGCAATGACTTGCATCACTGAGACCGGAAATAACTTTTCTTACAGACATGTTAGCGGGCAACAACTTACTGGTGGTCTATGCTTATCCCGTGGTCTAGCAGTGCCAGCTCAGTCAAACTGTTGCAAGGAATTTAGGTATGTGGGGGCTTCCGATTCCTAGGAAGCTCTGCCATTCCGTTGTAACGAATTCGGGGTCTACTTGCGAACCACCCGCTAAGAGTTTCCTGTCAATGGCTTTGAGAACCTTTCCGTTCTTTCCCAGCTGGAGACTTTACTGCCAAGTTCATAAGTGCATCATAGGAAATTTTGCTACCACCTTATCTCAATTAAAGAATAAAATTCCCATGAAAAATCTCCCTACCGTTTTCCTCTGCGATCAATGTACACCACTAGCAAAATATAAAACCACGCAGCAGATAGATTTAACCTCTATTATCCTAGTCCCGCATCGCGCATCCCTGCGGAGAAGCGATTCATAAAAATGATGAGCCAGCATGCAGAACGACTGAAAATATTTGACCACCAAGTAGGATCCTATCGCCGGACCATTTATTATCCCCTGGCAGCACAACTCTTCGTTTTATGAATCCCCTGAGTCATTCTGTTGCAACCGGTCACCGTTCTAATAGAAACCGCACAGCGTGTAGCTAAAACTTCATCTGACCTTAAACTCTTTACGACAATATGCTCGTTTCATTGGCGCTCTATGAGTCAGATTAATACTGTGTCCTTTTGCCCAGCTGTTTTTTAGGGCGATGCGCGGTGAAAAATCATTTTTGGCTCCCGCCCAATCAATTTCTGTGACGGTGTCAGAGTGTGTCCTGCCCTCGAGCAAGCACTGTTCGTCCTTGCATCTCGCTTGATGCAAGACTGTGTATAAATCGTCAATTTACGTTTAATTGCCACTCGGTAGGAGAGAAGTTGGAAGGATCATCTTGTTTGTCGTGTTAACTCACATTGCTCGTCTGTCATTTTGCCCAGTTAAGGACAACAAACTAAGGTGGGACATTTGGCAAGCTAAGGGAAATATCTGAATCCCTTTGCACATGCACCAATCTTGTAAACTGTTTGTCCTTCTCCAGGCCGGGTTATGTTTTCATTTTCTCCATCTTGATGAGGATGCAGTTTTATATTATTGTTTACCAGCGACGACAACGACGATGAGAATTCACATTGGATCACGTATCACGAGGAATCGTTTCTCTTTTTCATTTCAAGGAAGAAAACAGAACACACATTTGCATTTGATGACTCTGCGCCAGGAAAAAAGTAATGAAAATGTAGAAGATACTGCACAATCGATAGCACTGGTGCCAGGAGATTTTTATTTATGAAGACGACGACGAAGGGAATTGTTTTAAAGTGCAAATAAAGAAATTATGGATGAGAGATGGTTTTCTCCTCGAAGGGAGTCCTTTGGTGGAGATAGAGATAGCATACAACTTATATTGCAGGACTCATAAACGGTTTATGGGAAATGTTACTGCTTCTATCGGTTGTATAAGTACAAGTACAATAATCTAGAGGCACTACATGGGCCTTAAATCGATAGAATGGGACAAAAGTTACTAAGGAATATATAGTACTTTGCAAGCAAAATATCTTAACAAAATTTTTTTGAAAAAAATTCCCATTCAGTAACCATTTTTCTTTCATATTTGAAGCTTTAAAAGCTACCGTACGTAGTCATGCGAATACACGTAATTTGTATACTGCAGCCATTATGACGTTTCACTCAGTTTCGTTGAGTTTTCGTTCACTTTTGGCTTCATACGTAGAGAACTGTTTCACTCGCACATTCTACGCAGACCGTTGAGGATGAGAATTTTATGTGAGAGCCAGGCAAAGCCGATATGACATACTGTCGTGCTCTTCTAATGCAATAATGGATGTGCTAAGATTTTGACAGCTAGTTCAATTATGATATTAGATATTGCACACGTATTGCAATTATTGTTGGGCTGCAAGAAATATATAACTTTCTTTTTAAAACTCCAAAACCAAGAATGCAATTCTGACCTTACACGCGGGACACAGTTGTCACTATTTATACAATAAATGTCAGTACAGTGTAAATAATCTCTACAGTCAACTCTCTCATAAGCGGACACTGACGGTACCAAGAAATTTGTCCGCTTATGAGAAGCTACTATATGACAGAACTCAGCTTTCGATATTATGACAAATCAGATGTTTCTTTCTGACAAAACATCATAATTTGGCAAAGTACACTCAAAATACAAAGTTACGATTTGATTTTTTGATTTTGTGTTTTAATTGTCGATTAAGAAATTCTGACATTATTTGTCATTATGAAATTGAACGCCTCGAAAGGCAATATCTAATCTTGTGGAGAAGTTACTCATCGAAGTCTTATGTAGAAATTTTCAACAAAAGAGTAAACCTTGGTCAAACGCATTTCAATCTTTGTTTCGTCGAACTAATGGAGGGATTGGTTGCCTTGAGATAAGTCATCAAATCGCATTTGACCCCGTTGCTACCAAACCTTTCCTGCTGGTCCTTAAGGAATTTTCGTGAATCAAGATCACTTTTTAACAATTGAAATTAAGAACTGAAATAATTTCCAATCAACTCAAGACCATTTGTGCCAGATAAAGGTTACATTTGTAAATCAACTTGCCTAAGCGCGATATCCTTGTTTTTATTGTTTTGGGGCTTATATTAGGTCCTTTTGCATACTTACGGGTCAACCATAAATGAATTAAGATTCTGGACGCTGTCGCACGTAGTCAATATAATGACTTTTTGCTCAGTTGCGCAGTTTCGTGCAGATTTTGACAGTGCGAGAGCCGAATTTTTCTTTTGATTATGACATTAGCTATCGCACTGTTAAGCGAGTGAGAAAATTAAGATTTGACAGGAAATTCATTTATTTGAATCAAATATCTATATGGATACTGAATTAGTTGTGTTATCATGTTCTCCAACCACCTGTGGACGAATCCAAGCATTTTGCTTTAGAACTTTGTCTAAGATTCAAATGTTTTTCTTTGGAGTTTATTTGACAACTGCTTCGCATTGACGTTTCTCAGATTCCCGTACGAAAAGGTACAAGTACTATTATTGAAATTGAGAGAATTCTCTCTCGATTTATGGACGTTTTATTTAGAAGCCTCAATTTTGCTTTGGTAGGTTTTTCACTGGTTTTATTGAAAAAGTTGGTAGGAATTCTTTTTAGTAAGTGGCAACCGTGATCAAGATGTCTCATTAGCTGACGATTTATCAGGGCTTTCATGACTTTGCAAAGGGCCCTATAATTGAGTCAAGTAGGCCATTATGGAGAACTCCTAAACCACTAAAGAAGTCATCTGTGTTGGCATCTCGTACCACTAGAGTTTTATTTGAGGAGCTTGTTCTTTGACTGAGTGATATGATGATGAAATTGGCCGCAATGACTGATGTAGGAACAGAACTTGATTCTTAATTTCAATACACAGTTTGGCAAATAATATTCCGGACTGGCTGCAGAAAATATTATTTATACACGATTTCTGTCTAATTTTCGTTATATTTATTCAAAATATTCTCCTCCCCATTCAGTACATTTGTTACTGCGATTAAAAATTGATTTAAAACCCTGTTCTAGCTCATTTTGCTGGATTTACTTCAGTGTCCGAGTTGAAGCTGTTGATTGGCCGTCATTAAGGCATCCTTTCAACTTCAATTTCGGGAACAAAGAGGTGCTAAATCAGAATACGGCGAATGGTTTATAACAAACACTTGAAGTAAGAATGGTTTCTTGAGGTCGTAATGACGTCTCTGGAATGTCAGATTCAAATCAATTTTTTTTTAATTTTGTTCAGACCCTTGTTTTGCCTAAATCCTTGTAAAGAATGATTCGAATAGTTTCTTTGTTGATGATTAAGAATTCTTCCATCATTCTCAGTGCATCATTCTGCAACAAAAAATCACGAACTTTTCGGATCATTTCAGGCATTACAATTGAAGTCGGACTTCTTGTCTTGTTCTGTCAAATGTCACTTGCAATAAGGCATTTTGAAGCATTTTTTCTAAGTTTTCAGTGGAATTTTATGACCATTCTTTGTTCCATGGTATGGAACTCTACTACATCTAGTGAAAATGTATTCTAGACAAACAATCTTTTTCGTTGCTGAATGTCAACCAAATGTCAAGAAATTTTGACAAATCGTAGGGAAAAATTTAAGCTTAAAACCACAATAGATAGCACTCTTGGTTGCTGATATACATATGGTTCATGTCCAGGATTACTACAAATGACCACCTATTTGATTTAAGTATAAACAATAAATTGAATTGAATTGAAAGGAATTGACGTTATTCCTTGATGTCAATTCCTGTCAAAATGTATTCCCTCTTAACTCAACCGACATTAAAAGCAAGGATAAGCTGGTTCTCTAAAGAAAACCCTCTATATTTAGACTCAAAATTATGACTACCTATTTGATTTAAGTATAAACAATAAATTGAATTGAATTGAAAGGAATCGACGTTATTCCTTGATGTCAATTCCTGTCAAAATGTATTCCCTCTTAACTCAACCGACATTAAAAGCAAGGATAAGCTGGTTCTCTAAAGAAAACCCTCAAAACTATTTTTCAAATATATTTCCAAGAACATCCTTCTTAAACTCCAATCGAATTCAAAATTAATATTATTACATTCCTCTGAGGCAATTATCAATCAATAAGACTTAACCCCTATCTAATTATGAATTTACAAATTAAATTACATCCCATCCAGTTGCTTGCATGTCACCCTCTTCAGAAGCATAACACATTTGAAACAAAACTCGATGCCAACATATAATCCACATACCGGTATAATTACAAAGCATTAACTCAAATTAGAGCTCCGCACGTAATTGGAATTTATTTGTGAATGTTTCAAAGTTGACCCGATTGTCAGATAATGAGCAATATAATTCAACAACTAATTAAACGATAATTACATGTTGCACGCTCTTTTATGAGAAGAAAAACAAAATTTGAATAAACAATTGAAAAAAATATTCAATACCTATACAGCAAAACGTTTTTACGCCTAAAACTTCATGAGTGTATCTGGAATGACTACCGTAAAAGAAAAAAAAAATATGTAGATATGCATCTATACGCGTGAAAAGTCCAATTAAAATTCCCCTTCGTGGCTGTGTGTATGATACCATAAAATCGCTAAGGCGCACACACCCGTCTAGATTAAGTCGTATCTACGAATGTGTCTCAAAGCAGAACCAAACCAAAGTAGAAGGAGATGAGGTGTTTTTTTTTTGATATTTTCTTCTTCTCCCTGCGGGGCCATTAAAAAACATGAGAAAGGTAGCCATAGCCAGTCACAAGCCAAATACGAGGTAACGGGCACGACGACGAATGCGACCCACACCTCAAAATTGCTCCGGAACACAAAATTGATTTTTTATAGTTTCAGCTTATGCCCACTAACGATTTTTTGGTTACAGTGTGTGGGGAAAGTAGCGATTCATAAGGAGTGATTTAGTTTTATGGCCAAGTCGGCGAGTGGCTCATATTACTGTCATAAGAAAGTTTCTTAAAAATAGTGGGCCCTTCGCATAAGTTAGATCAATGAGATCATAAAAGGTGGCTTGTGGTAAAACTTTCGTTAGGTTAGGTCTTGTGTCAAGAAAGTTCAAGAATTCATTGTGCCTTGCCCTTGTAACGCTTTGAAGAAGAATCCGCTATTAGAAAAACCCAGATAGTGATACGAATCTCAGGAGGTCCATCAGCTCAACGTTGCGTAAGTCCTCCAGCTTCGAGAAGAAATGACTACCAAGAGTTCTCATTTCTCCGACAGAGACGGCAGGGCAGTGACTTCTTCTTCGTCCCTGCAACTTCTGCACATCGTGTCCCTCCGCATGGAGGCCAATGGCCGGTTATTACTCCAGCAACGACCCGTGCGTTATAACGTCTGAGTTTAACCAGAGTTGGTGATCTTTTCTTTCTAAAGGCCAGCCTTAGCACCCTGTCACTTACGAGTGTCTCCAGATGTTCCCAGCGTCTGTTTGCTCGACCGATGGCTTCATCTTCTACTTCTTCCGTGAGGAACTGTTTAAGGATGCCACAAGAAGGAAGTGCTACTGCAGCGAGCTCATCAGCCTTTTCGTTTCGTCCGATATCCATATGCCCTGATACCCAACTAAGAGTCACCACATTAGCCGTGTGGCTATACCTTTTTCGCATTGGTTCTCCAGTTCTTCTAATAGATGGGCATATTGGTCAGATGGATGTATACAGCAGTGAAACGTCGCTAGTTTGGTAGCCTGTGTTAAGAAAGGACTACAAATTTAAACTACTTAACAAAGGAATAGAACTGTGGCTCTAGGTACCATGAGCGACATGTACAGCCGAAGCTTTGGATGACATTTTGCATCTTTTACCACTTGGGCTTGGGTGTATGTGAATATTTAACACGATCAAACTATGGGAAACGGGCTGCTCATACACTAAACTTAATGGTCAGAATAGCTTTCGGAATTTATTCCTACGAGAAGCTCTAACATGCAAAGCGACCCTTAGAAAGGACGTCACAGACAGTTCCCTTGAGCGGAATATAAAAAATTCGAAGTGGCAAGTCTAAAGCTATCGGGTTCCACCAGTATCTCCCAGGCTGAAGTGCCGAATGAGCGTGAACCCTGCCGTCACTTTTGTTCAAGCCATCCTCACCGCTAAGCAAGCCTTTTTCAAAATTATTGTACCCGCCATGACATCCTCCAAATTTGTGAAACAGTGCAAAGAGGATCTCACCTCTCCGGGCCAAAACAAAACAATGAAAACTTGTTACCAAACTTTCACAGCACACTGTAGGATAATCACCTATAACTTACTCCAACCTAACTATACGGCACACAAACTGGGTCTATAAGGTGACACAGTCACCGGAATCGCAATAATTGTGCGAACTTCCTTCCTACCTCTCCGTCCTCAGCCCTCGCCTACCTTTAATGTCGTTGGGTTAATGAAAACCATAATTTATAGTGGGCGTGGATGGTAGTAGTATACACCACACACACACACATACTCCACTTATGTTGTCTACTTTCAATTAATTTATGAAAACGCTTTAATTTTTAATGAACAAGAAAATTGTTCCAAGGCAAAGGCTGAAGACACCTGTCGCCAAAATTTATGTGAAAACGCCTACGTAAGCCGCCTTCCTCTCTCGGGTGTCATTTTAAAGAGTTTACAACAAGGGTTACCTGGATTTTATACGGTTCGCCAGATTAAACTAAAGGTGAAACTTTTGCACTTGTCAAATAGATGGGATGTCATTTTGGTTTTTTTCTGTTGTTTTGGTTCGGAGAAGGAAATGATTACATCACAGGGTTTCGAAAAAATATGGACTCACATTATTTCACGGAAATGTCACAAATGTTGTTTGACACTTGGGATGGTTCACCAAGTTCCATAAGTGTTTCTCGACGACTTTTGTTGAAACATTTTAATTGGAAAACTTTTCAAATTTGATAGCCCTACGATTGTATTGGGGGAAATTTTCATTTAGTTTTGACATTTGCAACAAGAGGGAGGAGCTTGTAAAATGTCAAAGTTCTGTCAACTCACATGCACTGACATTTGAAGTCTACTTTAAGGTTAATTAAATTAACCACGAAATTGATACATCCCCTGGGATCAGATATACTTTCCTCGGGGTAATCGTTGAGGGATTATTTCTTCCCAAGTGAAACCCAACAGGCATCTTATGGCTCAAAAGACAAATACCATTTTGTGAGTGTGAGTAGAGGTTAAAAGCTAATGTCGGCTCGTCTGTATCGGATCGGATAAAAAATAATTTTATTACTTCTTGGCACGTTCTCTCTATTAGAACCTAGGCTAGATGGTGGCAGGAATGTAAATATGTGTACAAATAAGTGAAAAAAGACAAGGACACGATTGTGTACGATTATGGAGCTATTTTAATTTGATGGATTTTATTTATTTCTATTTTTTTTATTGCATTTACATGTAACGTCTTTCCTCGTAACGTAAATAATTGAAACGGGGGACTTAAGACTTATTATTAGCGACGTTTTATGATAAGTTTATGGATCCATAAAATGAAATGTATTTAGTTAGACTATTGTATTGGCGTTTTCATAGTTTAAGCCACAGATGAGTGCGTTCGACTATAAATCACTTCTAAAGTCACTATAGAATCATTTATTTAAGCAGGAAATTCAAATTAATTAAATTTAATTTATGAGTCAGGACTGACAGAAAATATACCGCATTTAGACCACTAGTAGCTTAACCATAAAATGCAAATGTCATTTCTATGCAACAATTCGGAAAGTTCAAGTGTTTCCTTCTATTAAATGTCATGAAATTAATGGCATAGTTTTAAATGGATATGACAAATGTCGGCTTCCGTTTAAGCCATAACATATTTATGAAATTATCAGTTAAAAAGACAGTTTTTTGGTTTGAAAATCTGTTGGAAATTTGAGTACTCTAAAAAGTGTAACGTAGCAAAATATCATACAAAGGCAACGCACAATTCACGAGATTCGTGTGTTGACAGGGGTCAGGCGTTGTAATTAGTTTCAAGACGTATATTCTAGTATGACAACACTGACTAGAGGTCTGCAACACCTTTCAGTAGCATTTCCTGACACTCGTAGCCAATTGCTATGTATAACAATGTAAAGAAAGGAGATCGATCCCGAGATATTCTATTTCTTTTTAAGAACTGCTAAGTTCATTAAGTTCGACGTACCCTGTCATTAAATGAAAGATCTGCTGACATAATTTGCTTCAAGAGCACTTGGTGTATTTCAACACGAAAGCGAAAAAATACTGTGAACTGCAAACGAATGCAAAAATTATATACAAATCTCTCAAGTCTTTTGCTGATTAAATGAACACTTTGACTGTGAGCCTTCTAGCACTCAAGCATTCGTGAATACCAACACATTTTGGTTCGATTCATATAATAGGTACTTGCTTACTTTCTGTGTGTGTGAGACTGTGAAAGGCTCATTTTTTATTGAATGATTCACAACTAGAAATGAATTGATTCTTACATATTTCAGCAAATCATTGTCTTTTGTCAAACTGACCTTAAGTATAGTACCGTTAGTATAGGGCTAAAACAAAAATTTCAATCAAAATCCCAGAGATACACAGACAGAATTGGCAGACACTCGTTTCTTCGATTTGTCTACAAATATTATTACAGAATTGATCAAAATATGTATCCAGATCGAAAATGTTCACAAATCCAAAATCTATCCTATACCGCGCATCGGTGCAAGTAAATGGACGCTCTCCATGAAGCTTTGCGAGTTCATCCCCCAAGCTTAGGAGCAAGCGCCCATCATAATGCCTCTGCCTATTCAGAAATGTATCACATTCTGACTGAATGAAGCTGACGAATTTCTCGCTGCAATAATATTTCAACTGCAGCAAAATTTCTATAGAAAATTTCAAAAATAAAATTGTCATCCGCAGCATACATATACAAAATGAAAAAAATCATCTGCAATGGAAATGAAAGGAATAAAACTCTTAACACACACACATCAAGAGCACCAAACAAAACAGTATTATTGTGTAGGCGGGTGCTTAACAAAAGCCATAAAAGGACGATTGAGTCGCATTTCATTTCCAGCTGTGAATGCGGAAATCTTCTGGTGATTTTCATCTCCAAGAGTGCACCTCCACTCCTCGTGTCTGTCACGTTCTATGTACATATGTGTGTGTGACTCAATCGTTGTCTCGCCAACGTTATAGTCGTCAACGACGACGTGCAATGAACCGTAGAACATCAAGCTCAAGCCCACCCGCCCTAGGAGAGAGAAAAGAAAAAAAAATCGATTTATTTAAATTCAAAAAAAGAATCATTCCCCCTTTTTCCATTCACGATTCAACGGAACAAATTCCGATTCAAACCGGAAAAGTACTGCAACTCTAATCAACCGGTGCACATTTTATGTCACCCCGTTTTGTTTAATCACTCAATCGATTATAAACTAATTAAGCGAACAAGCTAAAGACATGTTCACAGAAAAGAAAAACAACAACAAGATGTAATCGACTCAACGTGATTGACATATTAAAGTGAACAGAGTTTTTTTTTTTTCATTTTTTCTGACGTTATGACAGCACGCGTCATGTCATGAGTTAGCAGCAGCAGCAGCTCTCTTGACATATACACGCTCGAGTGCAGTTTTTCTCCTTTTTTTTTTGTTCCATCTCGTCCTCAATGTCGAAGGAGGTAGACCTGGCCTAGATGGTGACTGAATGACTGAATGACAGGCCAGGACAATAGGCAAAAAAAGAAAAAAATCGATTTAACAACATTCTGACGTCACTGCATATCAAACGTCATCTACCGTTGCAACACGCATTCTCTTTTGCTGTTTTTTTTTTTCATAACCATTTTGAGGGGCGGAAAAAGAACGCAGGGCCAGCATATAAGACCGCGGGAAATGGTTTCCTTCCTTGTGTACGGCAATTAATCAGTTTACACCGACGACGACCAGGGCCGAGGCATATTTGATTACGGCCCTGGGTTCTGATGGTATTCTGGGTTTGGACAGTGGCGGCCGTGGCGGCGGCATGCCTATGAACCAACTTATTGGGTGGCAGGGCAGTCCATTATGTGACTCTCTACAAATGCGCGCGGTGTTTACACGGTAATGCACACAGTCAAGAGGTGGAGGGGTTCATTGATCGATGTGATTTGCTATTTGCTTTGAGTTGTAACTAGTGTGGCGACGACGGATGGTTTGTCGTGCAAAAGGGGGTCAAACCTGTTGTTGTTTCTGGCCGATAGATAGAGTGCGATTAGATTTAGGTTAGAGGTTGACCATTTAGCCACGGCAAGCGCGAGGGAATACCTACACTTACGCTGGAAGCTATTACGCGCTCAGATGATAGGATTTCGTTCGAATTGGAAACTTAATTCGATTAAATGTTAAATGGGATTAGTATGAAAGGCTGAGAGGGGTGACAAAGCAGTCAATTTTAATCCATTACACGTTGGATAATTCCCATTATTTGTTGTAATTTGTTGAATCAGTTTAATACCTTTTCTTTTGTAAATTTAGATTTGCCAATGCGGCTACAATGTTGGCTTTAAAAACGTCACTAGGTTAGATTAGGTAAATGAGTAACCTTGCTAGCAGATATTGATAGTTGGCTCCCACGTTGAACCATGGAAACCTAACTTCTAGCACGCAACAGCTAAGCTAAATCTATAAATCTTAGGGTTTGTTTAGCTCTATCTTTCCTGGATCATCCAGCAACGAAAAGAAGTAACTCCCTGGGGTATGTCTCCTAATATACATAGGTGGCGAATGGATTGTATTTTTTCTTTGTCCCTACAACTTCTACCAGAATGGAGTAGTCCTAGCTAACGTGCTGCGAGATTACCTATCATGCAGTGCACTGTCACAACGCCAAAAGCTTACATGTAACCTATAACTTAGTGTCTTGAGTCCTGCACGTGTCCCTTCATCATAAACGTATCATAGTCATTTGGTAGTGGAGACACCAATGTTTATTAGCTTCCTCGTTGAATGCAATGTCTCTTCTCTGTGCGGATTACTAGGCGATGTATTAAGCTGCTTGTCCCCTTGAGAGTAAGATTTGGGCGAGTAGCTCTCAAGCTTCTCTTGAGAGAATTTCATAAGTGGACACGGACCTAAGAGCAACTCGCAGAGAGCTGCTATACTACTCTGAGCTTTTTAGCTTTTAAGTACTTTTAGGATTGGTGAGACCAAATATGTGGTTTACTCGAACCATAAAGTTGGTACTCGAAAAATTCCGCAGACACGGATAATCAACTCGAATATGGTTTGCTTACCAAGTTTACTCGCACCATGTTCGATTGTCTACCGCCCGCTTAAGAGAATACATATACCTGTAATGGAGCCTTTGTAACGCTCATTTCCCTTCCCAACATGAATGACCAGTTATCAATGATACTTTTTTTCGATAGTTATACTCCCAAACCTCTCAAAGTTATTAATGACATCCAGCTGTTAAAATATTCAATAAAGCTTGCCATTTTATCATGGATTGGTTCAAGTTTGTCAAACGTCTGGAAATTATTAAAAAATATTATCGAAATTCCGGCTCAGTCGAGGTTGATCGTCATCATGACTTCAGGGTTCACGCAATTCGTCGTACCGTAGAAAAGTTTAAACATGAGTACAGTCTTTTGACTTTAGGCCACCAAGCAGACAGAAATAGGACCAACATTAAGAAACATTTCCGTCGTAGCAGCCAGTATCGAAGAGGAACGATTCGGCATTGCCACGGTTTCAACACAAGCCTATATCCATATAAGATATTTCTGACATTGAACAGAATTGAAGCCTGACGGCCATAGACAACGCCATGAGTTTGCTATTTGGGCTCTGGAAATGTTGACTGGAGCAATCGATTTTCTGTGACAGAGTTGGAAAGCATCGATATAAGCAAAACCACGCTCGAAGTTGTGAAGGAGACATTTGGCGATTGGGTCATATAGCCGAGAGCATTCATCGCCGCGATCTCTGGGACCAACT
The DNA here is from genome assembly GCA_949716465.1 of Chalcosyrphus nemorum. Taxonomy (NCBI): domain Eukaryota; kingdom Metazoa; phylum Arthropoda; class Insecta; order Diptera; family Syrphidae; genus Chalcosyrphus; species Chalcosyrphus nemorum. The sequence continues at coordinate 21,661,726 of OX454332.1, read as the reverse complement.
AAAGTTCTTAATCTACGCTAACAAGCCAACCACTTTGCACGAGCTTGAGGCCAACATTTGAGACGCTTTTTTGGAATAACGCCTTGCATATTAGACAAAGTCGTATGATAATTTGGACCGACCACACATAATGGCATGAATGTAGCTTTAAAATAAAACTAAAATCGAATTCATATCATACACCGTTGTGGCTTTACTCAAATTTTATTTCCTATCGTTTTTATACGGTCACCCCATACTTTGTCCGATTCCCCGGCAGAGAGTGGCTTTGCTTTGTACATTTAGACTTATGGTTCCACAGTTCGAACTTGGAATCCCTAGCTGTCTACTCTGGTAGAAATGCCGATCGCAATTCATGCAACTAGCCAGTTACACAATTATAACAAAAGTACAAGTAATAAATCAACTTCACAATAATGTGAGAAAATATTGTCGGCGCGTAAGTACTAATTGCCAATTACCCATTCATTAGGCCGCCGTTTCCCACGTACACTATACAATCTGTGAACATTTTCTTCAATGTTATGTCATCAAACGACGCGACGTTCCAGCAACAAAGGCAAAGAGGCACGCGAAACGTTACAAACGCACGGTATCCATTTATTGTTATGCAATCCACATCGCATCTTCTCATGAAAGACGGCTGCTTTGTTACGGTTTTAGATTCTCTGCGAGATGTTATAGATACGTTCTCATGGACAGGAGCATTAAACGGTATTGTATTCCAATAGATATAGGAGAGCTGTCGACAATTAAAAGAATAGCCACCACTAGGGGACTGATAAAGAACCTCCCGAATACTCGTATGTATCTACTTCTCAATTAGTCACCAACGCCGACGGCAGTTTTCATCGGCGGCGCCAGATATTAGGAGCAAATAAAGTACGAGTACATTATTATTATCTTCAATAAATTACCCTAGGGTAACTAGCTATAGATACATATGATAAGCCCAGGGAATGAGTAACACGCCAAAAATAAACCTTGTCAGTGGCAACAGGGAGTGCTCGGGAATTATTCTGTCAGATACTTTTCCTTCGATAGACCAACAGATAGTGTATCTGTGCACTTGGAGGGAACAACAAAAATAGACTCATTCCTTTGTAACTATTATATGGGCGATTTAATTCTTGAAATTCGAAATTTTCATTTCGACACGTGCTGTTGGTCCCTGTTAAACATGGTATCTGTCTCGACAGAATGAGGTGCTGATGCTTGTTTACTAGTTCCTCCTGCAGAGAAAGAACAAGCAAAGAAGTATCCAAGGAATTTTTCAAGGAAATTCCAAGCGGATGCATGCACTAAAGGAAATTTATACACGTTTCTCTTACAATGTATCGATGTATCTTTGACACTTTTGTATGTGTATGTATTCCCGTGGGAGTTTCACCAGTTGACTACTCTCTTTGGTATGTCTTAATGCGCGCCGAGTAAAACAAAAAAGATACATTTTAATTGTTGCGTTGACGATGGTGTGTTGTTAACATTCTGTCGAGATAGGGTTGTTGAGTGTGAAATTGTTGGCAATTTGTTTTGTACCATTGGAGATGGGTATTTTTTTTATTTCAAAATGAGAATTTGTCTACTTCTATCTTAAATTAGACATCCGACTCGGGGGATATAATAAAAAGTGTAAACAGCTCATGAGGGGAAAAAACGTGCTGAGAATTTTGATTAAAAATGTAAAAAAAAAAAAAAAAGAAAACATATTTTTTCCTATGATGGGGTGTTGACATGGATACGAGGGACTTGTGAAGATATTGAATGGAAATGTCTGAAGTCTTAAATCTGTTCTGTTGTTGTTGCACAACAGGAGGTACATTTTTCTTTGGTTGAGTGATGATAGCAACAAAGTGCTTTGTAAAGATTCTTTACCCTTTTTGATTGTGTTGTTCTGAGAAAAATATGTAATTTCCGTTCCTTTGAAGGAATATAATTTCTTGTCTTGTGCAAAACCATGGGGATTGAAGCTACTTATAAGCAAACGGGTAATAGATTTCTTATTGCTGTATTAGAATGATTAGAAAAGGTAGATAACAGATAAAAATAAAAGCACACAAAGGTAATACCTATGTATCCACTTGACTTGAAGTATTCTATATACTATGTATATTCTTCAAAATGAAGATCGATGTAAGATATAAAAGTATTCTTTGTAGAGCAGCGCAAAATCTAAATAATATTTTTAATAATCGGAAATAGATACCTGAACCTAATAGTCGAAGTAGTGCAGTAGAAAAGATTGACTTTGACTAGACATACATCAGCAATGGATTATATTTTGGCACTTTCACTCTCTAACATAAAAAGCTGTCATTATTTGACAGCTATCAAGTAAGAACTGTCCAAAACAATAACGATATCAGTGTATTATTGGTTGAGTGTCACACACTCTTACTTTGCCTTGGCGAGAATAGTTCACATCGATAGTTCTGATCTCTCTCCCTACAAAGTTCTCTTAGGAATCTGCGAATGAGAAGTGGATCCATGGTCTCGACTGATATTTAGTGCCTGGGGAAGTATTTTACATTTTTGTGGGTTCATGCCACACAGGTCTCACTTGACCCATTGCAGAATCTGTTAAGGCCTTCAATTATAACATCTAGTTTCTGAAGATGTTCCCTGAGTTTAGAGTGAGATTGTCTTTGGCTTGTCCGAAGTTCTTCTTCTTGTATACAAATTCTACGGATGACGCCAGCGGGTACGTTGAAGGCTACATTAACTTTTACAATACGGGGTGGGAAAGCTGGTCCTTCATTGGCCGGGGGTGGGTTCATTGTTTGCCCTATCACTCTCCGTATACGAATGCACCCAAGTTTACCATACACAAAAGGGCTAAGTGGTTCAAGAGACTGTAGGTACAAAACTATTATACAGACAGAAGATTCTGTTCAATCAAATTTAAGTATTGATTTGAATGTAGTTCTCGTTAAGGAAGATCTTCACCTGAATGCTCGCATTGGCGTCTTGTAACAGCCTTTGCTTCGATAGGTTCCAAATTCAACTCTAAAACAAAAAGGCTGAAAGACATCCTTGTAGTAATACTGTCATGACTTCAAATACCATACCAGATATGATCTAAATGTACAACATTATTAAAACTCGAAACTCAATAAATTCTCCGAATTCGTGAGTGAATCTTACAAATGAGCTGTCAGAAATCTTGTATCTGTCCATAAAATGTGCCATTCCATCTTATTATTGCAAAATCTCCTTACTTAAGCAGCGAATACATTTTCCTCCCACATCCATCGTTAACTTTATCCTCTTTGACGCCTTTTTCGCAGCAAAAAATAAAATAAAAAAAATAATGACACAGCCTTTTCAAGCGAACAATCCACTCATCTGCTTGCTTAATTTGCTGATGGAAATTGATTAAAAAATAAGATACTTTTTTTCATCAAGATTTTATCGCTGCCATCATCGCATTTACCCATCAATTTGCGTCTCATCAAAATCAGAGACTACCTACAACAACAACAAGAAAAAAATTATAAGAAAGTCATGAAGACAAGTGCAAACAAAATCGTGAACAAAAAGCAAGAACCCTTGAGGTACAACCACCACCCACTGAGATAAATCTCTCTCGCTCGTCTCCATGTTTGTTCGTGTGACAAAGTATCTACATATCTTTGCGGAAATATCTGCAAAATTTGCAAGAAAATTAATTGCCAGATAAACATGCCGTAGTGAAACTGAAACTGCAACAGCTTACGTATCTTAATCCTCTTATGGCCAAAAGATCTGATGGATATCGGAATAGTGGGTGGTGGTAGGTGGCTGATGGTGGGATTGCAACTTGTTAAGTGCTTGGTCTTATGTTTATCAACAAAAACTTGTGTTCCACATATTCAGAGGACAAGTCTTCTTCACTTTGGAATTTTTGAATAAATTTTCTCAAAAAGTGACATAATTATGAGCGACACAGTGACTGCCTTTCAAATTCATTCATCTTCACAAAAAATTATGATGAGGAGTGTGCTGTGGATATTTTGAGTTTCACCAAAGAGATGCTGATGATGATACTGCAAAAAAAAACTCGCTGAAAGAACGCTGACTTTGGCAAAAACAAAAAAAACCGAAATGAGGTCAGCAGATACGTATTTTTTGCGTACGCACTTCAGACATCAGATGATGGATATTTAGTAGGCATGGAGATGACTCAAGGCGGGAGAAGAATTAAGGTGGGATTTTTTTTTTGTTCTCTTTCATCGGAAATAGGTACTACTTGTGCTTAGGCGTGCGTGCCCTGAGTTGAATTACAGATTTATCTGCAGGAAAATATATAAATTTCTGTTTGTCGGATTTCATTTTTATTTTATCTCTGACAAAAGTTTTAAGAAGTATTTAGATGGATGAGCTACTAAATTTATTGGTTACTTCCAATTCAGCTCAGGCATTATGCTTGTTAATTGAATGAAACTCAGAACTGGGAAAGTGTCGCCAATGGAATTTGGCAATTTATCATATTTTTTGGACAGATCTGAAAGTAATCCATAAGGCGGTGGTCTGTAGATACAGCAACAGCACCGACATGTCCGAGAAAGGTGAATACTATTAGGAGAATGGGCTGTTCCAAATGCGTACTGGTGGAATAAAAGCAAATGCGGAAACAATGCTACTTATGACAACTGTTGAATTCGTTAAGCTAGCGGAATCAATCAAGAGCAATAAGGCTCCTGTAATGAACGGGAATGCCAACTTCGTCCAATAAAACCCAACACCCAGGCACAGTACTCCGAAGGATAATTGACTGACCTCTTGAATTTGATTTAAAGCTAATTTATTGGCTCCCAGTTTAGGAAAGCCAAATAGAGGGTTACCCTAATCAGATATTTCCAAGAACAGTCTAAGAGCAATCGAGCTTCTTATGCTGAAAGGCGTTGCAAAACTTTAAGAAGGAGGAGTGAAGTTGAATCACTGCTTTCGATACTATGGAGCAAAATGTACAATGGTACAGTATTGCAGTTTGACTTTTTTCCTTTTCCTTTTTTCATTCCCTACTCGGGCGCCAATTTGACATAAAATGAGTACAACACTTTCCGGTGTCACTATACATCCCTTATTTCATTAATCATCTACCTACTATCCTCTCAGACTTATCACACAACCCATTAACCCCCCATGGAGACGAAAGAGCATGTAACTATATATTACGCAATGATTCCCCTATAGATATAATTCATAAATAAAATATAATATAAAGATATAAATTCATAACGAAATTTTTAATTACAATTTTACCTCAGAGCCAATTACAATGGATTTACATCATCGTCATCGCTGTAAAATAAAGAAAAAAGATTGATTGATGATCCAAACGACTGTATGCGTCCAATCGGACGTCAAGTCAAAAATTAATCATTCATCAGTAAGTAATTTGCTACCACCATCAATAGCGTTACCGCTACAGCGGCGTTACATCCGATGGCTGCCCATGACCACCAGCAACGGTTTGTGCCGTGATAAATTGCACTTTCAAATGCAACTAATTAATTTGTGGTCGGCCAGTTAAATGGAGGTGAATATTTCTAACCGAGACGTAACCGCAGTAAGCAGAGAATCCACCTTCCATCACCGTCAAGTGCGCGCTGAGGCCACACAACTAAAGCCGCAACAATACACTTGCATCGAATGACGGATACGAATGAGATCTAATTTCAACTTTAGATTTATATTTGTATCTTTTGCTGTGTTAAATTATCCGATTAAATGGTACGCTGAGTTTTTTTTTTCCAGAGATGCAACTTGGTGCAGATATCTATTTCATTTGACGTTTAATTTATTACACACACACGTACACTATGGGGCGTGGCACAACCACCTATAGAAGTTTGAATTGGAATTGGCACTACAATACCTGTATGTATGGGAGAAGTTTTGCATCTCCCGCTGACAGGTTGATGGAGGAAAAAGGCCCTTGTGTACATATATCCCGAGGAAACTTTTAAGTCAACAAAAAAAAAAAGAATATATACGCCAAGAGGGAGCCGGCGTGTGAAACTTCTTAACGAGAGTTTTTAGTTAAAAAGTCATTTGAACAAGGGAATTGTTTAAGTTTCCTTGAGATGCTAAAGGAGGGATGCCTCGGAGAAGGTGTTTCTATTTTTTTTTTTTTTTTTTTCCTGCAAAGAAGTTTCTTTGACAAATTTTTGAAGGGATCTCGTACCAAGTTTGGAGAATTATACTAAACTTAGTTGTTGAGGTGGAAGAAAAGGATGACGAAGGTTCTATGCAAGGAAGTGATGGATTTTGTTTATGAACGTAGAGAGGGTTTCTTTTCTGACGATCTGTGATTTGATTTATGGAAAATGCCAAAAAGGACTTTTGATAAGCCTGTTTTGGAGCCTTTGCTTGTCTCCTTACATGACTTTTATTGCTGACAAAGTTTTAAAGGGGAACCTTTTCATTTGGGAAGACTTTTCTCTAAAAACTGCTCGTTTTGGTCAAAATAACTATGTTCTTGTGGAAATTAAGAAGCAGAGGATTCAATGGAAGAAAGTGGAGGCATCTACTTTACTATTTAGCTTTGTAATTAAGGTCTAGCCAACGAATTATTGTAAGTGCGCTGAGGTGAGTGTATCGTCATTTATTGGCTCCTGTAGTGGCTTAATCCCGATCCTACCTCTGGAGAACTTCTAACAAACAGCAAATAGGAAAGCTACTCAAACTCATAGATGAACTAAACTAGACGGTTAACTCGAACTTCCCCTGAAAATAGGAGGAGCCTAAATGTACAAAAGGCTGCGCCCATAGTTGTCAAAACTGCTAGATTTTTTAATTGTATGTTTGACCTTTCTGAGTTCGCTTGGACGTCAGAATACAAAGACAAAATCTACCGAATTTTAGTTTGGGAGAGCGATTCTGTCAAACGGCCCGAAGATCGTCTATTCTCAAACCGCTTTTGATCTTCGGATTCAGCAAACACCACACAATTCGAATGGGTGTCAGCACCATCATAACTACAAATGTGTTCCTTTCGGAGTAAGGACCCAAGTTCTATCAAATAGGCCACTATTCACTGGAAGAGACTAATGTAGTCCTCTTAATAATGATAGGTTTAATGGCATAAGAATGACTGCTATAAAGTTCTCTTTCGTTGCACCGTGGTTACCGCACATGTCATCTGGAGGAACGAGTTGTGGCCTGACTGTAACTTAATTATATGCTCTTGCTATCGAGTAATACTGGATAGCAAAGAGGAACTATGCTAAGGGTGCATAAAAGCACAGCACTAGGTCTAAATGGCATTCCGGTTAAGGTTTCGAAGAAGCAAGACCTTACGTCTTTAAAGATAGGCAGAACTGTACCTATCATGTAGTTCAGCACCCCAAACGAAGTATACCTCAAAGGATCTTTCTATCGCATTGCTCCATTGGACTACCAAAGAAGAGACTACAAAAGGTTTTGAAAAGTCCAGCCTACAGTAAACTTTATAATCGCTACTGCTACAAAGAAATACCTAGTTGTAGTCATACTAGACATCAAAATCTCTTTCATTTCAGAAAGGTGGTCATCTCTGACAATGGACTCTTTTGAAAGAATGAACACACCAAGCTACGAGTATTTTATAAGGATAGTTCCCAGCCACTTTAAAAATAGAAAGAAAGAGATAAAGGGTGCACACATTACAATATGTTGAAAATGGTACCACAGGGATCAGGTCGAAGTCCCTTTCTATTGAATACCATATAACATAATGTCTTTATGCAGGCACTAAAGACAAAATTCATAAATTTTAATGAAAGTAGTATCGGCAACAAACTTGGAGATAGTAGTCTTGACTTTAGTAGAGTAGTTTTAGTTGTTAGCGGCAAAGTAGACATAGTGATTCTAAGTGACAACACCTATAACATGTAGGAAAAAAGTCATCAATCACCGCTTACGAGGATACTGTCGATAGCCTGTGGAGCTAGATCCACCATCGAGTCTTATTGTCCAGAGTATTAAGCTCAGTCCTGCCATATACGTCCTCAGTATGGGGTGATACTATAGCAATAAGGAATACAAAAAAGAACAGGAACTGCGCCAATAGAACAGTCTCAGAGTATAAATCGTTCAGAGACATTTTTAAGCGAATTCTGCTAGACTATGGTACGTCGTCATCCAGTCAGTGAAAAGCAACTAATTGTGCACCCTATGACATAAGTGTCAAGAGGGAATTTTCACTGATTCCAAATGATAATTTGTAGAAGAAATATATCAAATGGACAGCGTTATGACAGTACTCGCACGAAAGCCACCCGAAAGTAACTTTTTGGAGTTTTTAGTACTTTCAAATGGACACGCACCTTTCCACAGCAAGAAACCTGAGTGTAACTTGGATCTTTTTCATTTTTCATGCTCTAACCAGAGGAGTTCGGAATGATGACGCTCTATAGTACTGGCTGGGAGAGACTGCTCAGGATCCGGTCTTTCCCATTTCTGTCTAAGGCTTTCTGCGCTTTAGCATAAATAGTTTACAATCACGAGACAACCGAAAGCATCTGCTACATGTTATGCTAAGAATTAATCTTGTAGATAAAATCTTTTTGAAAATTAAAAAAACAATTTAAGCCTCAATGTTCTTAAGCTAAAACAAAGTTTATATATAATTTTACGACTTGAAATTCGTGCCATAATTTCGCCAGCTTGTTTATTTTCTTAAACAACAAAATCTTATTTTTAAAACATGATTCATCGGCAAATATATTGCCACACACCAGCACTGATTGCAAGCAGGAGTCTTTTGTCTTATGCCTACACACAGTAGGTCACTCCTAGTAGAATGTAATTACTTTTTGAGTAACGCTTCCGCTTGCTCTTCTCAGAGAAGAAGAAGAAAATAAATACCATCCCACGATACATATGAATTCATTTATCTTTTTGTAAACAGATATTTTTTTTATCATTTTTGCTAAAGAGCATGATGCCAGACATCTTAAACGTGCGTTTGGCAGTGATTTTTCGCGATAGATACATATGTCATGAGAAGGCTACTTGTGCTCCACATAGTAAGTATGTAGATACTTGTTACTTTCATAGGTTCAGCAGACAAAGAATTGAAGTGCATTTATGGCGCTCACGTAATAGAAAAATATGCAAATTGGAAAGAGAATCTGATTCCAAGTATCTGGAGCGGTATCCACATACCGTGACGACAGTGAGTACGATGTCGACAATTTACGATGAAGGAATAGAGAAGTTACAGAAAAAAGTCGCCTGTCGACTTCAGCGTCTACGAAATGCAAAAAAAAAACAAGTTGAACCTCCTCTGGGAATGTTACCGAAACGATTATGATTACATTTGAAGTGCGCATAAATAAAGATGTCAGTCTTATGTCATGACAACTGAATTGAAATCGTTATTTTATTTTCTTCAGAAATTTGATAAAATTTTATGTGGTTTCACCACAGTGAATGAACGGTTTCATGATTGAGAGAGAAGTAGGAGAATTGGAATGGTTTAAAAAATCTTGCCGGGTGGTCTGTGACTTACGAGTGGGTGGGTTATTGTATTGTATATAATGCGGACATCAGTTATGATGGACGATGGAGTCAACAGAGGCTTATATAAAGCGCTGAGAGCGATCTCCTGAAAGCTCGAACTACAATGGTTTCAGCAGTAGAGAGCTAGATCGATTTAGAGTCCATACACCCTATTAGACCGTCTCTATATTGATTGCAGCAGACCAAGTGCCAATTCGTTGGCAAGTTACATATGATAGCAGAATCATAAACGAGATACAGCACCTCTGGGTTAGGCGGTTTATTGCACTGCGACACCGAAGACAGCGTAAGGCAGTATAACGTCACAGGCGTTGTCCCACAGGGCTCCATACCAGGTCCACTACTATGTAATCTTATGTACGACGACGTCCGCAAACTTTGACCGAAGTCCTCGAAAATGATTAGCTTCGCCGAATATAAAGAGATCGTTGTAGTGCTGGATCATGTCTGCAATAAAGCCATCGGAATGGTAAAGGATTGGCTAGTAAGCACGGACTTACAACTAGCAGAGGAAAAGACAAAGGAAGTACTTACTCATTAGTACCAGATGGGTTATGGAAACTGTAAGAGTGACCGTTGGGGAACACGTTGTAGAGTCTAAACCATAATTGAAGTACATACCTTGGTGTTACTATAGACACCAGGCTTACTTCTAAGCAACATCTGTAAAATGCAGCAGAGAAGGCAGCGAGAACAATGGCTTTCCTAGTAAGGATCATGCCAAACATTGGAGGACCTAAACAAAAGAAAAGACTACTCTTGGCAAGGGTAGGGACGTCGTTTATGCTCTACGGCTCCTAAATATGGGCTGGGGCAATGATCACCAAATCATACAGTAGAAAGATTGAAACAGTATACAGACTCAATCCATTGTGAGTATGCAGCGCCTTTCGAACAACCTCATACGAAGAGGTGGGCTTAGTGGCTGAAATGGTGTCATAAAAGACCTCCTGGTTAAAGAAGCCGCATGGAAATATCTTGTCAACAGAACAAGCATGTCAACAGCTACAAGTCGGTGATGACGAGCAAACCTGGAAGAAGGGCAAGATAGATGGAACTCTTCTGACAAACGTAGATGGACGCTGAGATTAATCCCCAATATCGACCCTTGGATCAATAGGAAACATGAAGAGCTGAACTTCTACCTATTTCAAATGCTTACTGGTCATGGATGTTTCAGAGCACACCTCCACAGATTTGGGCATGAATCCTTATTGTCCACAGAAGCAGTGGACAACGCGGAGCACATAATGTTCCACCGTCCACGATATCGTGAAGCCCATAACCTGTTGGCGAACATACTGCGTGTAAGCCTAACCCCAGAGAACATCATCAGGCTGATGCTCAGCACACTAGAAGCTTGGGAAACAGTAAGTGAAACCGTGGCCACCATCATGAAGGAGCAACAAGAAGAGGAACGAATTGTATGCATTGTATTTGCTTGTGACATTACACTACGGTGTCAGGAAAAAGAAATACTTGAATCACCTGCAAGCACAAGAAGGGATGGACCTGGGCCTCAAGCAGCAAACCTCTTCAATCAGTCTCGTTTTGATCCAGCCGCTTTCAACTAATGGCATCCATTTGATGGCACCAGGCCTCCCTATACTGGACTGTAAGTTTTTTTTCCGGGCTTCATTCGAGAGATTTCCCCATCTGTGTTCAAGAAGAAAGGTTTCCTCGCGAGGCAGGAAGATAAAAAGTTGAGAAGACTTATTGATCTATGTATAAGTAATGCAACTTAAAGCTAACACACACAGTCACTAGAAGAAGTGCGATTCGGCTCCAATGTAGGAGATTTCAAAGCCAATAGCTAAGGGCAGATCCTATCTTTAGAAGCAAATTTCACGATCTCCAAAAGGAATCGGACGAAATACTGGGACCATACCAAATAGCGTATTGTTTACCCCAAGAGTGAAGCGAAGATCTCCAAGCCAAAGAAATTCATCTTCAAAATGAGATTTCCTTATGCACGAATGGATCTAGAATTAACGAAGGAAGATGGGCAGGTTCAAGGGATATGAACCTAGCTCTGAGACTTAAGGAGTTATGCAATGTTTTCCAGACAAGCTGCTGTTGTCAAGCTAGATGGATAAATCTTTAGGGAGACAGGGTGTCCACGGCTCTAAGTCTAGTAAATGGAAAATAAGGACAATGCTATGAGTACTCTCTGGTCATTGTCCCCTAAGAAAACACTCGAAAAGACTAGGACTATGAAACACGAATGCTTCCAGATACTGCTTTGGTTTACGCGTCTCTGGAGACATCAAGCACATACTATGCGAATACAAGGGAGCTGACTTAAGTACTTTGGTAGATATTTCTTAAATAACCTTAAAGAGGTTCACAGAGAAAGTTCACGGATCTTATTAAATTCAGTAAAGCAAATAATGCCTTGGGAGTGATGTTTTTGGTTTATATTTTCCCTCCTAGTGATCATGACGCCACCGAACCACACCTAAAGATACAATGTAAATCGTTAAATAAAATGTCAAATTAAAAATTTCACCGAAGGCCTTATTATATCTCGTAGTGAAGCAAATAAAATGCCAATCAGAATCCTTACACCCCCGTCGAATGTTTCAGGATAAACAAAAATATTCATATTTTTCTTTTTGTTCTCCTTGGTAATGGAATATTTCTTCCACATCCAATAGATACAGCGCTTTAAAATTGATGTTTTCAACTTTAACTACCAACAAGTCGGATTTATGTTCAAAAAAGTTGCCAATACACCAGGACTACATCTGTTTGTGTGTATACATGTATCGAAATGGATTTACTCTCGTGTGTACTCGAATTTATTTACATCATAACGGTAAATCACCGAGTATTCACAGTCATCAATCAATTAATTGACAGATTATACGGTTGAATAACAAAATCCAGTACAACATTGCCGTCGCCGTTACCCCTGTGATTGACGTTAACGCTTGTGTTCCTTAATTGCCTTGAACTTTGACACATTCAATATGCGCCTATTGTTAGGCAACACAATTCGATGACAGAAAAAAAAAAACCCCGTAAAAATGTCAAATAAATTGCATCCAAACACTCGATTCAATTTGTAAAGAAAACTAGATACGAATCCATACATATAGGCCAACAAGGAAGCGTATCTTTCTTTCATGAGATGCACCTCATTCACTCACTAGGTGGCATTGTTTAGCTCTGCGTCGCATTCCGTTTATCGCATATACAACTAGCTTCTAGCTGGTGGCAGATTTCTCCACTTGAGAACTATTTTTAGCACGCTTCCCGGTTCACTTTGATGTAAACGTGTGAGTACAATACCGTGCAGTATTCCCTTCCAGTAGTGCATCCGTATCGTGAAAGGATTACGTGCTCATATACAGTTACAGGGGTGAAGTGAGGCAATTAAATTTACCGGAACTCTGAACTGAATCGGTAGCTGTAGCAGCAGCTGCTGTCGGCAGACAGATGTGTTGAAACGCACGACTTAAAGCTATACAATTGGCGATTGGGTTGAAGTACAAAGATACAAGTGCAATATTTAGTAAATTGGAAATGCGTGTTGAATCCGTCACAAGTGACGGTGTGTGTGTGTTGGTGTGTTTTTGTTTCAACGAAGAGAGAGAGAAGAAAAACAGATTGCAAGTGCAGCGGTTACACATCTGGTCCAACGGAAATAATGTTATCTTTTGAATTGAGGGCTGTCCAGAGATATGGCTGCGGTTCATGCGGGGATGCAGACGACGACGCATTGATTCTTGGAATTGATGAACGGTTCTTTTTTTTTTTTTAGAGGGAATCTCTATCTCACGTCGATGTGATGAATGGAATGCGTTCGCATTGGTGAGGCAGTGTAGCACGGAAGTGATTTATGACGAGAGAGGATTTGCTTCTCGAATGTTTACAGATTGACTTCCTGAGTTGGAACGGTATTCGGTGTTGGGATTCGATGGATTTTTAGCAACAATAGTGAACAGTATCTGCGAAAGTACATGACGATGTAACACACTTGATGGGAATGACCTTTTGGATTGGTGTTACTATTGAAAAGGGTTCTTAGTTCTTCTTCGTAGATTGGATTATGGTATTTCATTAGGGCTTAAGGGCCCAACCCATAAAATCCCTTGAACGTTGACATTTAAGTTGACGTATTGCCAGATAGAACAGCTGATTGCCAAGAGCGATGACAGTTTCTCCACATTCTCTCTCTGCTTCCACCAATGAAAATGCGTACTCTCAGTTTACTTGTGCGTGAACTGCAGCATGTGAATGTGTGGAGTTGAATGGATGAATGTGTATACTGTCAACGGAACGACGGATGAAAAACGTAGAAGGCAAAGCTACTTTATCCGTGGAAGCTCAGACTACAACTTGAGGGATTTTACATTATGACATGGGCCTATACTCGGAAGATTCAACTGTCCCAGGAGGTCAAAGGTAATGACAATAGATGACTCTGTTTATACGCTGACTGGGCTCTCGAGCAGCTGGGAATTTACTCCAATTTCGGTTGAAAAATCATATTCAACGGCGAGGCCCACTTCTGGATGAATGGGTTCGTCAAAGTGCAAAATTGTCAATCACAAGATCCACCAAATTGTTTGTCACTGTTTTGTGTGGATCATTTGTCTATACTTCTCGGACAACGACGTTGGCCAGTTCACCACCATCAACGACGAGCCCTATCGGTCGATGATAACCAATTTCTTTTGACACCGATGACATGTGGTTTCAATAGGACGGCGCTACGTGTCACACAGTCCGTGACACAACGGACATTGGTATCTCACGTGAAGGCAATGTGAATTTGCCATTGAGATTGCGATCGTTAGACTCCTTCTTTTGAAGTTTTCTTAAGTCACAAGTCTATGGCAATAAACCACAAACCACCACTACTACCCTAAAACCCTACACAAGCAATGCCATTGGTCCAATTCAGTCTGATTTATGCGCCAGAGTTATGGAAAATTTGACGTTGCGGATGTGTTTCATCCAGCCAAGTCGCGGCAGAATTCAAATTATGTTGATATGCATACGTAATGGCATATATGAGTCTTTCAAGTAAATACAAAGTTTCAATGATATCTAACTGACTGTATATTTTATTCAAATTTGAAGATAGGAAATGCTTAATGAACTACCTTATCTGCAGTTACACCCTTCACTTTTCCAGCAAATGAATGCACAAGAACAGCTTTGGCACAAGTCATAGAATTGTATACTGGCCCAAGTAAGAGTCACGAAAGGAACAATTCGCAGAGAATTCCTGAGAATTTCGGAACTCCTTCTAACATTTGAAACATCCGACACGATTCTGTGATGCCAATGTTTATTTAAGGGCCCCTACTCACTGTAAGTGTGAACGGGTTCATTAGCACCTCACTACATAATTGCTGTTTGTTTCATAGTAACAAAAGAAAACATGATTATGGACAGATTGTTTTGGATCCTTTTTCTTGATTAAAAAATCTCCCTCCAAGCAAATCCAAGAAAAGAATGATTCTTTCATACATTCTAATCACTTTCCACTCAGAAGAGAATAGATACGTTCCCATTCCGCATAGTTGATCAAAGAAAACACTATTCCAACCCAACTTAAGGATTCACATTTCCATTTACACCGTCAAATTAAGGGCTGCATATGCAAGTGATATCCTTGTCTTCCTTCTCGCTGTGCTTGGAAGAATTCATCACTAGGGTTTTGATTTCATCTTGTCTGTAGTTAGGTAGGGAGGTATCCTGCTGTTGGCAGTTAAAATTTTAATTGGACACAAGCTAAAAATCCCACTTGCGGAATGCAAAAGGTTTTATCTACCCTCGCCCGCGCCGCCTCGAGACAAGCAAATCTATCATTTTCATTTTTGCAGATTAAATTGTCAGAAAAAAAAACACACGCTGCTATCAAAGGACGAAAAGGTATATGTACGAGTACACCCAGATGAACTTTTTCCCCAAACAACACCTTTTGACCTTTAGTGCTGACACAGTGCAGTACCGAAATTTGCTTAAGCCCGGCATTGTGCATTTATCTGTCTCTGTGTGTGTGTGTGTGTGTGTGTAACACACAAAGGGAGATGAATATTTACTTATTATCCCTAGAGGGCTGCCAGCCCCCCCTCTTGATGGTGTGTTTTTGTTTGAATGAACTTTTAAGGTTACACGAAATGTCCTTGCTTTTCATTGTTTTAAAGCACACCAATGGGGTGGATAGCTTGTGCGGATGTCCTTCTCATCCTTCCCCCTCTCAAGCCCAAATAAAAACATGTCACCTGCTAGGAGAAAGGATTTTAACTTATATTGCAATATTGCACAAGGGACGACCGACTCCTTTGATAGAAACAATTGAAGGTCACTGCCGTCGGTCGGTTTGCACGCGGTTTTTTTTTTTTTAATCAAAAAATGTCCACAATTCATTTCACACCTTCAGCATGAGTTGTGTGAATTAATATAATTGAATTGGAGTTAATGGCTTTTGGGTTTGATTAACTCAAAGCAGGCACTACTAAAAAAAAGAACGACAAAATCCTTCGATGCTAATCTATGCTAATAGGTAAATTAAATAAGTGTAACGTGCCGTTTAGAGCATCGTAAATTTTTTTTTTGTTTTGTTTCTGAGTCATTATGTAACGGTAAGTGTTTTGGCGTTTTTCCTTTTCCTTTTTTTTGTTTCTCCTACTTCCACGAGGCTTTAATTAAAATTATAGTAAACAGAGAGAGAGAGACACAGAGTCAAAGTCAAAGTTGGATGGAAGATGAAGTGTTTGCTTGGAAGAGCCAACTAGCAATTAGAGGTTGTTAGATGAATTAAGACGACTGCTACTAGATGACACTAGGTTGTATCTATGTTGAAATAAATTTTATAGAATTTGAGTGGGCTCATGGTAGTTTGAACCATAAAATACTCTTGCGTCATTCGTAAGATGCTAACAGAGTTCAAAAGATTTATAGTCTTGGAAACAAACCGAGGAACTATGTGTGCGGAAGTATTTCCGAGGATAGAAAATGACGGTATTGCTTTTGAATGTGTGGGCTCTTTGAAAGGATTTGAAGCAATGTGACAAAGGGCTCTTTGACTGCGGTAACCCCAACGCTTCATTTGGGCTCAAACTCCAGGTCTTTACGTTTCGATTCGAACCACAAGAACTAGGTTAATTTTGCGGTGACACTTGTTATTGACTGTAGACTGAATGCTTGACATTGGCAACCTGAACTAACAGTAACATCAGGATCGAAATGCACTTCAGCGCTGAAGATGATTTTCTTTGAAAATTGCCCATCACCAGCGCTAAATGTTAGACACAATCTGACTCAACGATTGGACCCATTGAAACGTGTCAGTAAACTGATTTTGAAAAGGCCAAATTGTTGTGATTGATTGACGGCCCTCACTGAGGATGCACTTAGACGAAGAATAGGTCCATTGTGCTACTGATGTGTAAGGTGAGTGGGGATCCATTTACTCCCTAGTGTGAAGGAGCCAATCTTAGGTGTGCAGTCGTTGCTGAGATCGTTTAGATCGTTGAACAGGTATTCACCTAGTCTGGCCTTTCTAATGTTAGCGAGAATAAGGCCAAACTCGACGAATTGAAAGGCTAAGAGAGCCAATAAAATTGACATAAGTTCTGCCTCAAAAGGTACAGTCTGTGGACGATCCCTACTCAGTAGACGTTACAAGAAGATTCACTGCCTCCAAGAGGCGGCCACCGGGCAACGAGTGCTACATCGAGATAGTCGGCTTTACACTGACTGAACATTCGTTCTTTTGCGGCAGCCTACAGCGTACGGTTCACATTCATGACTAGAAATCTTCGGCTGAAGTGAGTGACGTGAGGAGTAAATCTCTGGAAAATAATCTCTAAACCAACGTGGGGCATTAAATGACGCCTCTAACTCTTACACTTCTTGTGGAAACATGTAGCGTAGTTACGGATAAATCCAGATGTTCTTCAATTAGAAAGAGATTGGGCGAGCTGCGTATTGGAGCTGAAGGTTTCATCAAGTTCATTACTGCTGAAAGGAGGCGTTTAAATACCCTCTTCACAGAGCCATTTCTACATCAAAATAGGCTAAAAGGGTCAAGTCAGAGGAACACCAGCACTAGCTGCCGAGAAAGCTAAGGCAGAACCTACACCTGACGCTCGAACTTTCAGTTTCGTGACTAGTGTTAGATGTTGTCTTGGGGGAGTTGGAGAATCTGCCTTTATCAACAAAGCAGATGGCAGTCATCGCAGGGGCCTATGGCTATATTTTTCAGTCTCGCAGTATAAGACTAGATGCCTTGTCTTCATCTGGTTAGACAGTGCAACTGCTGAATAGATGCGCAGGAACAATCAAGACCAAATGTGGACTGAACCTGTCAATGGTGGAAGAGGGATTCTTCTCATAACCACACATTGTCCACACTTTCCGCAAAGTCTCGTCCTGCCGACTACAAAAATACTGGCTTCCAATGAAGTATAGAACAAGCCAGAACATGTAAAGTCTTGCAAAGCGTGAAAGAAGGTGCACTTAGTGTTTGCAATGGATCACTCTTCCATGAGGGTATTAATTGCCTTAAATTACAAGGTGACAAAAGGCTCTAGCGACTGACCAAGAAGGTGGACGCTGGGGGCACAACAACTGAAACAAGTGCAACGGTCCCTTCACCATTAGTCTCTACGAATAGCGCCCGTGGATATTGCATGGGTCGGCTCCGAATCTGCGTTCATTCATTGGTCCTGAACCTTATTGTGGCGTCAATTCGACATCAGCCACAAAGCTGGTTAGAGAATGGGAAAGCAGACTTCGTCTAGTCGTCGGGTCTTAGACAATCCCAAAGATTAATCAAGCCTCATTCCTACAAGGAAATCCTTAACTTAGACAAGGAAAGCATTAGAAAGCTGGCCCCTGTGTCTTAAGATACCACCTTAACAAGATGAAAGACAAAGGAATGTCAGTTCTCTCTAGAGGAGGATGAAATATCCATTTAATGTGCATGTCCAGCACTAATTTGGTTAAGGATAGATGCTCACTAGAGTGGAACTGGGGTTCTAGTACGCCTTCTTAGTTAACTCCAACACTTGGATTCAATAGATCATTTATAATAATATATTGAAACGCCCTGTAGATTACTTGCCCTTCAATTTGGAGGGCAAAGCAATTTTCTCTAAGTGGATATATGTACATGTACGTATTGTCTGCACTAAAATTGATTTAGTTTCCCACTAAAGAGCTTGATTCTAAATTACATTCTCCCAATATTGGACAACACCCATCGCCCCACACTGCCAACCATCGATTCGTTCAAAGCATAATTGAAAACCTATAAAAAGCTGGCCAAACAAACAACCTGCCAGCAGAAATATTCTCTCTCATTGTTAGCAAATACACGTGTATCCTTTGTTTCCTTACACTGTCCAGCTTCGGCATCGCAGTTCCATTCAAAAACCGGCTCAACACATCTGTTTTCACATCCTTTGTGTTCAGTTCTTCCTCTCATCGATAACAGGGAGAATCATTTTTTTTTTTCTCAAATAAACAGGATAACAGAACAAAGCAAAAAAAATGTATTAATATCTCACATATTGTTCGGAGGACAGATTTTAGATATACACAAAGGGACAAAGAAGTACGTACGCCACTGACAGCAGATGTTAGCCCTTTCCTGGTCACATAATACCACATCAGCCGCAGATGTCCAATGTCCATCCATATATGGATATGTGGGATACTGCTGGTCAAGATAAATACGTTACAATCTTTTAAATGATTTACAACCCCTTCCTTCTTCGTCACCATTGAGGAACTGGTTTCAGTCTTCTTGACCTGATGACGATAGTGATCCAGCAAACGATGACTACCATGCCGAGAGATGATTAAAGAAATCTGTTGACCTATGGGTATAAATGTATCTATTGCTAAATTGTGAGTCATCAGAGATGGAACTTGATATTCGCTTTATGGCTGATGATCTTCGAGTAATTGGTCTCTGGCCTTTTGTCTGTGTCCGTTGTCCAGTGGATCGAGGTTTTTCTATTTCATTATCGTGAAAAGAAAAATGAAAATGAAACCATTGTCGGATAGAAATGTGAAAGAAAGTTTGCGTTTTTTGGACCAATGAAACGGTTTCGTTTCGGGCTATTGAAGTTCGATAAAACCTGAACTATTGAATTTTGTGGCCATAAAAACGGTAACAATGACATAATGCATTCAATTTTCAAGTTTTATGGGGTTTCACCGTAAATCTGTCGTCGTTTGTGGACAGATAGACTAATTTATTTAGTTTCAGATAAAGTATCTGTTTTTTGGTTTTGTGGGATGAATTTTTTTTTTTTTGGAAATTATGACCATTTAAGCAGCGTGAGGCGGCTGCCTTATGTTGTCACCTGAACCAATTTATTCATGAAGCATTTTGACTTGGAGGTGATGCGACGTTTATAGATGGCAACGATGTTTACAGAGTAGGCTGTTAATGATAGGAAAATATTGATTGAACTTTAATCAATGCTAAGCCATGACAGATACTTTCAAACTCACAAAGATTGATTAGGTATTAGCTGAGAGCGATTTGTAGTTGGGAGACGGAGCGGCAGGGGCTGTCAACACTAACACGACGAGTACATAATGTCCTCCTTGACGTGGAAATGCTTGACGCCAAAGCAGTAAGGACCATGGGTAGGTGGTGGTGAGTAAGGGCATAGTCTCGTTTTTAAAAGATTCCCACCATTCAACACAAAAATAAGACCAAGGACTTAACTAGATTTCATACAGTAAGTCTGCCACTAGAGCCTTATGAGTCTCTATATGGCTGCTTTGGGCGCTTCAGTGTTGGGTGTACGTACGTAATAATGACCAGAAGATCTTGAAGAGAAAACAGCAGAAGAGCTGATCTCCTGGTCACACCACACATATAGTACTTACCACAGTTGTCAGTCTAAGAACTAGTCGCTCTCCTCGCTGCTTCAGATCATGACTCACCTTCTTCGCTACTTCCATAGAAGCCAAGTTGAGGACAGTAAATCAAATCCCACAAGAAGTATGGACTAAGTCTCACTGTAGTCGAATAAGCCAACCAATCGAAGAGTAGTCTTAGTTTTTGAAGATGAAACATCATTCCTCAGATACTGTCACTGAGAACTGAATGTTCCAGGCAGGCTAAGGCCATCGTATATACCCTACGAAGATCCCGTGTTCATGGGCATAGTCAATTGCCTTTCTATAAATAGTCCAGCGAGTACTCTTTTGTGGTAAATATTGCTTGCCCACTAGTATCAGCTCATCTACAATTTTGCCAAAAGACCTTGGATCCCACACAAAAAAGAAACAATTCTGCTTTCCAACATATGTAACTCTGTAATTATTGACAGCTGTGAAGTAAAACCTATTGTTGTAAAAATATGACAACGTAAGGCCATGTCAGTCAACAGAATGAGCCTTTAAAGCGCGAGTCCTACAGCCATAGTAGGAATCCAGTAAACTGGGGGGTTCTGACGCCCTAAATAGAGGCCACAATCTCGCTGGAAACAGAGCAAGAAAGTAAAACTACAAGCCACACTAACTGTCACCCATCATTGATCTAGACTTTTATCTCCACCATCTTGACAGTACTCTACGCTGATTACTGGTGGCGCTTCTCACTGCCGACGCAACTTATCTCAATCACGCCATCTAGTTCTGGCAAAGCAAAATATTCTTGCGTATCAACCTTTAGAGACATTTGACCTGTTTGCAGTTTTATGAGAAGTCCAAAACTATTTTCGAGTTCAATGGCGACAGTTGCTATAAAAGAGGATTCATCAAATAAATTGGCGAAAGAAATACCCCAGCAAATCGATACAATGTTGTCATTTGCTTTAAGAAAATTTGGACCATAGGAACCACTTTATCAAAAGCCTACATAACTTCGATGCTAACCACCTCCGCCTATTCTCCAAATTAGGCCGCCCATTCAGAAGCCATTCAAACTAAATTTTCTTAAACTTTTCCCCCGCAACTATACAATAATTGTCGATGCAAATTGTTACCTCGAAACTAGAAAATCACCGTCATCATCATCAACTGCACTACATCCCCCTTACCTTAACAACCACCACCCTCGCCCTATATGTGCATTTTCGGAATCGAGTTAAAAAACTTCTTTGACCTTTGCAACTTTTTTTTGCCTCCTCCTCCTCCTCACATAACACCCATGCAACATCGTAAAGCACAAAAAAAAACAGAAAAAAAATCGAAAGGAGAAAACATGAAATCATGAAGCTCGTGTACACATGCATATACGATTGCAATAAATTCTCATAGTCATCGGAGGAGGGAAACAAAATTGCACGAAGCAGCAAAAAAAAAAAAAGAAAACAGCTGCAAGGTACCTTGCACCCTAAACAACCCCATCGCCACCCAGAAAAAAAGAAACCAACACCAACCCCCTCTGTGCAGTGTGCAAAATGGCAAAGGGACTGTGACGTTTACGACAAAAGCATTACATCATCGCTACGCTGGCAGTCGTAATAATTGCACACACACCCTATCCACACAAACACACTTGCAGGCAAAGGCTAGGCCTAGGCCGGAATGGTTTCCTTTTCTTCCCCAAAGATGAAATCCTTGTTCGATTTTTTTTGCGTTGCTTTTTATATTTTTTGTAAAGCACACAAAAATATAAGGCGAAGGAGAAACGAAAACTTGTAACCACGGATGCGAGAAATTCTAAAGCGCGTCACAAGGGGAGGGCCGACGACAGGGGGCAGTAAAACGAACGGAATTTGCATTGTTTCCCAGGCAAAAAGAAAATGAAACCAGGGGTGCAGCAGCACAAAAAAAAAAACCAAGTAGCAACCCCTTCTTCTTGCTTGAATTGGATTTGGATTACAACAGCAGCAGCAGCAATAGCACCAGCAGCAGGAGTAGGAACATTTAAATGAGTCTCAAGGGGGTGATTTAAGTACAGCACTAGCGCACACAGTGTGTGTGCGCGATGTAAACAGAAGAAAGCCGATGATGAAAGCCAAGAAGGGGTGGCAACGCTCGCGAATTAAATGTGCGACTTTCAAAAATAGCATAAGGAATGAATTCTGTGATTTCCATTCAGCCAGGCGCCATTCTTCTTCAATTTTATGTTTTCGAACGACTTTCTTAATTAGGAACAACAAAGGAAGAGTTCACAGGGTTTTCCTTGTGTAGATTTGTCATCCGGGATTCATGGTGAATTGGGACACTTAAAAATTGTGTGTGCGTTTTTTTTAAAGAGGCCAGTGACTACTTAAGATTGGTGTTACACAGTATGTACCGCTGAAAAGGTTTTCCTTTCTTAAACCTAGTTTGTAGGTCAAAAATTCATTATTCGTTCTTTTTACTAGAAAGCAAATGTAAGGGAACGAGGTAAAAACTTCGAAAAATAATACTGTAGAGGATGGAACCTTTGACGAGTGAATGAAACATAAGACCAAACCCAGAAGCCGGTGTTTTTCAAAGGATCGAGGCCGGAAGATCAGTCAGTTTGATACCACGCCAACGAACGGTCGGTGGAAAAAAATATATAAACATGTACCAGAAGCCTGCAGCAAGTGGCTCGCTTTGTAAGCCATTCGAAATAATCACTGCGTTTTAAGTATCCACACACATTCAGAAAAATTATTTTGGGTACACATTTTATTACCTCTCTTAAAATCAACCTGAAGCGAGCTCCCATTCACATTCATTCCAAAAAATGATTATCTTATTGCCAGTGTTCTGGGTTGAAACCATTCGAAGGCTCGTGAATAATGTGTACATTTCACTGTTTTTGTGAATACTCTCTACTACGCACTTAAGTATTCATGAATACCAACACCATGATGATTAGTTTTCATTTTGTTTCGCAAAATGAACTTCGTTATCGTTTCGTACAATACTCATACTTTCTTGTGAAAGGCTTGTTTTTTAGCGAATGATTCATAACGGCAAATGCCATACCTAATAATCCTGAATTTGGAAATCATACCTATGTCCCAGCTTACACATTTTATGACTCCCGCGTTCCATGGTTTGATGTCAAGAAGAAAATCAAGGACAAACTGAGAGTGATGATGAAATCAGAGCTCTTCAAGCAAACTGCTTGCAAGCAAGGTGCTCGAAACAAGAGCAAGAGCTACAAGAAAGGCTCTAAAAATCATTATTAGAGAGAAGTACCTAG
Organism: Chalcosyrphus nemorum; assembly: GCA_949716465.1. NCBI lineage: Eukaryota > Metazoa > Arthropoda > Insecta > Diptera > Syrphidae > Chalcosyrphus > Chalcosyrphus nemorum. The sequence continues at coordinate 21,638,118 of OX454332.1, read as the reverse complement.
CCGAGATAGTAAAGGGACCTCAACTAACTTAGCGTGCGCAATTGGAGGGAGCTCGCCACACGGTCGGCTGGAGAGGTTTGTTGGTTGAGGCACATGGCCACTCCGGACTGTAGCGCCACCTAAGTAAGTAAGTTAGAAGTACCGAAATAAACCCACAGGGAACTACCTAAATCATCGCTATGATGAACTTCAAGGGACCAAGAGCACCACAACTTACATCTGTGTCCCATAATAGGAACATTGTTTTCGCAACTCCCAATGAACACTTCCCAAGGGAAGTCCACTGCAAGAAAAAATACTAGGGCTAGATGCATTCTCCAATAAGGTTCTAAGGGCTGGTGTTAGCTTAATGCCTGATGTCTTTATAGTGTGCTCTAAGAATGTAAATTTGTGGTCCGAAAAGCCCGGTAAGTAGATGTACTTCTAGTGTTGAAGGAGGTGGATCATTGGCAATCAGTATGACTACTGTAAAACATGTTCACGAAAGTAGTGGAGAACATAAACTAGGATCTAGCAGAGCTGCAGATGAGTTCAATTTTAGACTTCAACCGCAAAGCCGTCAAATATCCAGCCAATATAGAAAAACTTTCTATAGACTCAGTGCCCTAGGGATAATTTGCGCCTATAGAGCAGTACCAAGTTACCCGCGATCTTTGTCCGTCGATATCCTGGGGCCTAATTACCGCAGTCGATAACGAGTGGATGAGCTAGACTTCTGTACTCATATTTTTGATGCTTCGCTCACCGACTTGACAGCTGGATAGTGTTGGAGTGAAATAGTCCACTATTAAGTGTGATGTCATCCCACATCTCGATAGTGATTGCTCGATTACGATAGCTTACTCGTTATCGAGTGTCGTAATTTGGCTCCTGGTCGATTAAATGAAATGATTATGCAACACACAGGAGCGATCTCAATGACAAATTTACAGACAAATTCATCCATGATCATGGTCCTCAGGGTGTTGATGTAGTCGACATACACAGGAGGGTCCAGAGAAGAAACCTACTTGTTCACCATCAAATGTCTTCGGGATGTTCTTTGATTTATACCAGGATAACTCTAGCTAAAAGTCTCTGAGGTTTTAGCACTGATGGGCCCTTTATTAAGCTTGACGATTATTCTCTTCTTTCACTGACTTTCACTTTCCAAAGTGCTCCTTCCATCTCTTGAGTTGATCTTCATCATGATCATGAACTGTCTAGGTTTTTGTGCTGGGTGTTGGGTAAAGGTTCGATGACCAATCAGTGTTTTGGTAATTCTTTAAGCGGTTCGTCTGTCACACTGAGCTGCTGCTTCTAAAGTGTCATATCGCACACTACGTTGCACTTCCCTCATCTTCATGCGATGTAGGGACGCTAGCTCGATCTTTCGACATAGGATATGATCCCTTAGTTCTTTGCACACTGTAGGATCTCTTAGTTAAATTATTGAATGACTGTACTATATAATTGGACAGTCGTTATCCTAAGATGATCTCATGCCCTCCCTTCGCTAGCTTCGGATGTCTAGGAGACTACTTCTAATGATTGAAGATTACTTCTCTGTCAATTGACACCCAACTGATTTCATTGAAAAGTTTGTATTCGAACACGGTGCCGCCGATGAGAAAGTGATTTGTGTTGGAAAATTCAACGAATCCTTGAGCCGTTGTCATTGCGGCTGCTTAATCTGTGACCCATCTCATAATATGTTCGAACCCTTCCTTGCCTCATGACGGCTAATCATATAATCATCATAATATTCTATTATATAATAATCATTTAAACAACCTCGAATTAACTTAATAGCCATTCAAGCCTCACTGTCAAGCCAACAGCTGCTAGGTTGCTAGACCTTGATCACTAAAATGTCAAATAGTTCGTCCAGCATTAGGCATAAGTTTCACAACATGAAACCTTAAATTGTGATTTCATCGACATCTTCAAAGTTCAATCAAAATATTACGCATTAGATACTATACATATGTAGGTATCTAGATAAGCACATACCTACAATCTAGAAAGAAGACTCACTCAAAATTCCAGTCGAATAAGTAAGAAGGCAATCTTCAAACAAAATATTGCATCATTCCACTAAAGGTCACGTCAATATGAAATCATTGCCTAAAATTATCAACAATTATAGTGTTTTGATTCAAATTAAAACACACACATTTCATTTGTACATTTGTACACATTAAGCCTCGACAGAAATAATGTAAATAAACCCATCTGCTTGACTGACTATACTTACAACCTAACTCACTGAATTGAACTTCACCTTCCATCCGAAGCTGCTGAGTGTAAATACACACCGAGGGCACTTTCAAGTGGAATAAAAAAAATTCAAGTCAAAATTACTTTATCATCCAACAGAGTACACACGGGAGTTAGATACAATGATATCTATAAGATACTTAATTGCGATAACGTGCTCATTTTGTTATAAAAAAAGTAAAGAAATAAACTCACCATACCCGCTTCATTGAAGCTGAAGTGTTATCCTATTTCGCCGCGTGAAAGTAAATAATCCAATATTCCACACTATCCTTGCTGATTATTATTATACATTCTCTACTTGACAGTTTAGCTATAGAAAAACAAAGCTAAAAGCAGCAACAACACAAGTATGCATACACATTTGCTGTGTGCTTTTTAATTTATTTTATTCACCACACTTTCCCTTTTTACCACCCCCACACACATATGGAAACCACTAAAAAAAAAAATATAGACAAGAAAAAATCACCACACTCTTATTAGATATAACGGGAATAATCACTAAAATAAGGAATAAATATTGAAAACAAAAAATAGGACACTGTCAGGACACCGCACGGAAGTCACGCGAAAAAGGGATATAAACCTACAAAATGCATGTATGCAGGTTTGTTATGTATTTTTTGCACTACTTGCTCTTCCTTTCTCTTTTTTATTTGCTTCTATCGGATTGCATTAGAAACTCACCACACTTTAAGGATTTTTTTTCTCTTTTATCTTCTTTTTGCGAACGGAAAAGGATTTTTCTTGGAAAATTTAAATTGCAAGCAGAATTTAGTAAGAATTTTCACAAATTTAATGATATTTTGTAAAATTTATGTAATTTGGCTAAATTTTTCACCACAAACTCGTTGATTATTTTGGAAAAGAATGCGATTACTCTACTCGTTGCGTAAACACTTCTTCTCCGCAAGTGTTTGCATTCCGTTTTCGCTCGTTTTGCGCCCGCACCACCTCAGGTTTTTTTTTTTTTAGAGAGATGCTCATCCAATACCATGGAGAATGCCCGAATTCACCACAGTATCAGAATCCTGTGCATCACTAAGGAGGGGAGCACAAGTTTTCCTTGTAAATTTAACGTACTTCTTCTTAATTTACAGAGCCAATGGGTGGTGGGCAAAGAGCTAGACGTTTCACTACTCAACAGGGCGAAGGGTTACGATTGTCAAAATTTGTCACGCTGTGGTGAATTAAGAGAACAGTGCTGAGGGGGGTGATGGGGGGGAATAAAATAAATTAGATTGACTCGATGAATGCGCGCGTTTTACAACCGTCAATTCTTATTCACCTCACCATCAATCAGCTCACTTTCAAGATGACACAATGTGCATGGGGAATTATCCACTACAACATTTAAGAAATGTTTAATTTGTAAACATAAGCCTTCTGTGTACATATGTAAGTATTTTGTTAACGCGTGGTAGAATATAGACAAAAAAAATACCGCTGACACACAAAACCTCCCGACGAATGGTGTCAGAGTCCGAGTCCAGAATCGAAAGAGACAAAGCCCCCCTCTCAAGAAAACACACAAAAATTCGAATTTGCAATGCAAAATTGTTGTGTGTTTATGGAAAATTCAGCTAAAATCCCGACCGGTTTTTTTTTTTTGTTATTTACTGCCGACAGATGAGATATTTACTTTTTTATATTTTGTCTGAATGTTACGCAGCAAACAAACAACACACGAATGGAAGAGGAAACAGAGAATAAACAAACAAGTAAAAATTATTAACCGCCGCCTGGCATCCACTCACATGCGATGCTCTCTCGAAACTGTTTATGCGCTGAACGGTGCACGTCTTTCCGGGTGCAGAAACGACATGTTTTTTTCTTTTCTTTTCGTCTTTTTTCGTGTTTTTACATTTGACAGATGTCAGCTGTATTGTTTGTATGCAGTGCGTGCGCTTTGGGGTGCTGTAAATGTCGTTATTGTGAATGAAAATTGGAAAGCTTTGTTGAAATTTCTTTGATTTTTATCGAAAGAAAGTTTTATTTTGGTCGTTTTCACTTGGGTAGAAAGAGTTGTCTTTTATCTAATTGGATTGTAATTCTCACAACTGCTGCTGGCGACATCTATGGACTCATACTAACAGAAAAGAGTTATCATGTAAGCTTTTAGGTGCAGGGCAATTTTTACCGGATATCGTTTTTATTTTCTAGTTTCGGACTTTAAATCAATGTCTGTTGACAGTAAGCACAAGTGATTGGGCATGTTCCGAACTCTAGGCCTATTTTTTGAAGTAATGCCTAACATATGGAACGGCAAACGAATTTTTGACAGCTGGCGCATTGCCTTAAAAGGGAGAATTTTCTTACCTTCAAATCTAGTCCATTAGCTCAAAAAGAAATGCCTTACTTTGTAGTCAAAATTGAATCTCTCAACCAATCAGAATAGTTTGACTACTTAGTGCGGAACGTGCCCATAGTGTTTTGAATACCTACTAAAATGGTGCTTAAGCTTCTTTACGTGCAAAAATTCGAACTCTTTCCGTTTTGTTGAGAAGATGCAAAAAAAAGCTTTCAGTTTTCGTGTGTCTTGCTAATGTTCACTCTCTAATATTGCTATATCCGTATAACAACATTTGGCAAGCTACATCTAGTTAGAGTCAGTGATGTTCAAATCTGTGTAAAAAACTATTTTTACCTTTTTTACGTTTGATTAGCGTAAATATGTAAGTGTAAACAACGTAAAAGTCCCGTAAAAAAGGTAAAGAAGAGGTAAATAAAGCACATTACTGAGAAAAATCAGAGGCATTGCAATATCTGTCAAAATCCAAATAAATAATATAACTGTCATCTTAAGCATTGAAGCTTCTTAATATACCAGCATCTTCGCGCAAATTGAAAGGGTTTTCCCAAACTGGGCTCAAATGCGTAGTCCTTTAAGAAATCGATTGACCTTTGAAAGGTCTAAAACACTCATTCATGTATATTTTTCACTAAATTCAACTAATGCAGACTATATAGATATTGAAACAGAAGATTAATAAATATTGTATATGTTTCACTGTTAAAAAAAATCAAATTTTTCTCGATTTTTAATTTGGTCAGACTTCATTATTATATGTATTTCAGAAAAAGAATACAGTATAATATAATAACAGGGTTATTCCTAATAAATTCATTGCTGGGGGTCCGTATTCCGCATATTCCGCATACGTTTAAAGGTTGACAAACGTTGGATTAGAGAATCTGTTTTCAACAAATCGGGCTTTTTAATAATTTGATCGAAAAGAAGATAAAACCCAAAAGTTTTTTGCATACCGCACAGATTAATCAGATACAACTCTCATCGTCTGTTTTGAAGCTCCCCAATTTATATTATTTACCGTTTTTTTTTTACTTTTTTACCTTTTTTACGTTTTTTACATAAGCATAGTAAAAATTCACCATGTAAAAAACCGTAAAAAACGTAAAGTAAAAAAATCGAACAACACTGGAAGCAACTCAAAGAAGTACACCTAACTTTAACCTGGATGTATGAAAGACCTCTCTAAGGGGTTGGATAAACTCAAAGAAGTGCACCCAACTTCAAGCTGAATGTATAGGTATTAAAGACCTCTACAGGCGGTTGGAGGAACTCAAAGAAGTGCACGCAACTTCAAGGTAAATGTATGGAAGACCTCTATAGGGGTTTGGAGATATGCACTCAACTTCAAGCTGATGGTATGGAAGACCTCTACAGGCGGTTGGAAAAACTCAAAGAAGTACATCCAACTTCAAGCTATATGTATGGAAGACCTCTGTTGGGGGTTGGAGCAATTCAAAGAAGTGCACTCCAAGCTGAATTTATGGACGACCTCTCTACTGGGTTGGATTAACACAAAAAAGTGCACCCAACTTCAAGCTGAATGTATTAAAGACCTCTACAGGCGGTTGGTGGAACTTAGAGAAGTGCATCCAACTTGAAGTTGAGTATATGGAAGACCTCTATGGGGCGTTGGAGGAACTCAAAGAAGCGCGCCCAACTTCAAGCTAAATGTATCGAAGACCTCTATAGGCGGTTGGAGAAACTCAAAGAAGTGCATCCAACTTCAAGCTAAATGTATGGAAGATCTCTATAGGCGGTTTTTAGCAACCAGTGATGTTCAAATCTGTGTAACAAAAACTATTTTTACCTTTTTACGTTTGATTAGCGTAAATAAGTGTAAACAACGTAAAAATCCCTCGAAGTTGGGTGCACTTCTCTGAGTTAATCCAACACCCTATAGAGGTCGTCCATATACTCACCTTGAAGTTGGGTGCACTTCTTTGAGTTTCTTCAACCATACCATACAATAACCTTGAAGTTAGATTCACATCAATTTGAGTTTCTCCAACCGCCTACAGAAGTCTTCCATACAATCAGCTGGAAGTTGGGTGTACATCAATTTGAGTTTCTCCAACCGCCTGTAGCGGTCTTCCATACAATCAGCTTGAAGTTGGGTACACATAAATTTGAGTTTTTCCAACCGCCTACAGAGGTCTTCCATACATTTAGCTTGAAGTTGGGTACAATTTTTGAGTTCCTCCAACCGCCTATAGAGGTTTTCTATACACATACAATTTACTTGAAGTTGGTTGCACATCATTTTGAGTTTCTCCAACTCCCTGTAGAGGTCTTCCATACAATCAGCTTGAAGTTGGATGCACTTCTTTGATTTCATCCAACCGCCTCCAGAGGTCTTCCATACCTTCAACTTGAAGTTGGGTGCACTTCTTTGAATTCCTCCAACCCCCAACAGAGGTCATCCAGCAATCAATCCAACAATCAGCTTGAAGTTGGGTGCACATCAATTTGAGTTCCTACAACCGCATATAGAGGTCGTCCATACATTAAGCTTGAAGTTGGATGCACTTGTTTGATTTCCTCCAATCGCCTCTAGAGGTCTTCCATACCTTCAACTTGAAGTTGGGTGCACTTCCTTGAGTTCCTCCAACCGCCTATAGAGGTCGTCCATACATTAAGCTTGAAGTTGGATGCACTTGTTTGAGTTCCTCCAACCGCCTATAGAGGTCGTCCATACATTAAGCTTGAAGTTGGATGCACTTCTATGAGTTTCTCCAACCGCCTGTAGAGGTCTTCCATACATTTAGCTTGAAGTTGGATGCGCTTCTTTGAGTTCCTCCAACCGCCTATAGAGGTCTTCCATACACATACAATTAACTTGAAGTTGGTTGCACATCATTTTGAGTTCCTACAACCCCCTATAGAGGTCTTCCATATACTCAACTTGAAGTTGGGTGCACTTCTTTGAGTTTCTCCAACCGCCTGTATAGGTCTTCCATACAATGAGCTTGAAGTTGGGTGCACTTCTTTGAGTTTCTCCAACCGCCTGTATAGGTCTTCCATACAATGAGCTTGAAGTTGGATACACATCAATTAGAGTTTCTCCAACCGCCTACAGAAGTCTTCCATACAATCAGCTTGAAGTTGGGTGCACATCAATTTGAGTTTCTCCAACCGCATGTTGAGGTCGTCCATACAATCAGCTTGAAGTTGGGTACACATCATTTTGAGTTCCTCCAACGCCCTATAGAGGTCTTCCATATACTCAACATGAAGTTGGGTGCACTTCTTTGAGTTCCTCCAACCGCCTATAGAGGTCTTCCATACACATACAATTAACTTGAAGTTGGGTGCACATAAATTTTAGTTTTTCCAACTCCCTGTAGAGGTCTTCCATACAATCAGCTTGAAGTTGGATGCACTTCTTTGATTTCCTCCAACCGCCTCTATAGGTCTTCCATACCTTCAACTTGAAGTTGGGTGCACTTCCTTGAGTTCCTCCAACCGCCTGCATAGGTCTTCCATACAATCAGCTTGAAGTTGGATGCACTTCTTTGATTTCCTTCAACCGCCTGTAGAGGTCTTCCATACAATCAGCTTGAAGTTGGGTACACGTCAATTTAAGTTTCTCCAACCCCCTATAGAGGTCTTCGATACATTAGCTTGAAGTTGGGTACACAACCTTTTGAGTTCCTCTAACCCCCTACAGAGGTCTTCCATATACTCAACTTGAAGTTAGGTGCACTTCTTTGAGTTCCTCCAACCGCCTGTAGAGATCTTCCATACAATCAGCTTGAAGTTGGGTGCACTTCTTGAGTTTATCCAACAACCTACAGAGGTCTTCCATACCGTCAACTTGAAGTTGGGTGCAGAAACTCAAGAAGTGCACCCAACTTCAAGCTGATTGTATGGAAGACCTCTATAGGCGGTTGGAGAAACTCAAAGAAGTGCATCCAACTTCAAGCTAAATGTAGGGAGGATCTCTATAGGCGGTAGGAGAAACTCAAAGAAGTGCACCCAACTCCAAGCTGAATGTATGGAAGACCTCTCTAAAGGGTTGGATTAACACAAAGAAGTGCACCCAACTTCAAGCTGAATGTATTAAAGACCTCTACAGGCGGTTGAATGCACTTAAAGAAGTGCATCCAACTTCAAGGTGAGTATATAGACGACCTCTATAGGGGGTTGAATTAACTCAGAGAAGTGCACCCAACTTCAAGGGATTTTTACGTTGTTTACACTTATTTACGCTAATCAAAAGTAAAAAGGTAAAAATAGTTTTTGTTACACAGATTTGAACATCACTGCTTGCTAAAAACCGCCTATAGAGATCTTCCATACATTTAGCTTGAAGTTGGATGCACTTCTTTGAGTTTCTCCAACCGCCTATAGAGGTTTTCGATACATTTAGCTTGAAGTTGGATGCACTTCTTTGATTTCCTCCAACCGTCCCAGAGGTCTTCCATACCTTCAACTTTAAGTTGGGTGCACTTCTTTGAATTCATCCAACCCCTAACAGAAGTCATCCATACAATCAGCTTGAAGTTGGGTGCACATCAATTTGAGTTCCTCCGACCGCCTATAGAGGTCGTCCATACATTAAGCTTGAAGTTGGGTGCACTTCCTTGAGTTCCTCCAACCGCCTATAGAGGTCGTCCATACATTAAGCTTGAAGTTGGATGCACTTGTTTGAGTTCCTCCAACCGCCTATAGAGTTCGTCCATACATTAAGCTTGAAGTTGGATGCACTTCTTTGATTTCATCCAACCGCCTCCAGAGGTCTTCCATACCTTCAACTTTAAGTTGGGTGCACTTCTTTGAATTCCTCCAACCCCCAACAGAGGTCATCCAGCAATCAATCCAACAATCAGCTTGAAGTTGGGTGCACATCAATTTGAGTTCCTCCGACCGCCTATAGAGGTCTTCCATACCTTCAGCTTGAAGTTGGGTGCACTTCTTTGATTTCCTCCAACCGCCTCTAGAGGTCTTCCATACCTTCAACTTGAAGTTGGGTGCACTTCCTTGAGTTCCTCCAACCGCCTATAGAGGTCGTCCATACATTAAGCTTGAAGTTGGATGCACTTCTTTGAGTTCCTCCAACCGCCTATAGAGGTCGTCCATACATTAAGATTGAAGTTGGATGCACTTTTACGAGTTTCTCCAACCGCCTGTAGAGGTCTTCCATACTTTTAGCTTGAAGTTGGATGCACTTCCTTGAGTTCTTCCAACGCCCTATAGAGGTCTTCCATATACTCAACTTGAAGTTGGAAGCACTTCTTTGAGTTTTTCCAACCGCCTATAGAGATCTTCCATACATTTACCTTGAAGTTGGATGCACTTCTTTGAGTTTCTCCAACCGACTATAGAGGTCTTCCTTACAATCAGCTTGAAGTTGGGTGCGCTTTTTTGTGTTAATCCAACCCCCTAGAGAGGTCTTCCATAAATTCAGCTTGGAGTGCACTTCTTTGAATTGATCCAAACCCCAACAGAGGTCTTCCATACATTTAGCTTGAAGGTGAGTGCACATCTTTTGAGTTCCTCCAAACCCCTATAGAGGTCTTCCATACATTTACCTTGAAGTTGGGTGCACTTCTTTGAGTTCCTCCAACCGCCTATAGAGGTCTTCCATACACATACAATTAACTTGAAGTTGGTTGCACATCATTTTGAGTTCCTCCAACCCCCTATAGATGCCTTCCATACATTAGCTTGAAGTTGGGTACACAACCTTTTGAGTTCCTCCAACCCCCTACAGATGGATACTATACATTAGCTTGAAGTTGGGTACACTTCTCTGAGTTCCACCAACCCCCTATAGAGGTCGTCCATACAATCAGCTTGAAGTTGGGTGCACTTCTTTGAGTTTCTCCAACCGCCTGTAGAGGTCTTCTATACAAGCAGCTTGAAGTTGGATACACATCAATTTGAGTTTCTCCAACCGCCTACAGAAGTCTTCCATACAATCAGCTTGAAGTTGGGTGCACATCAATTTGAGTTTCTCCAACCGCATGAATAGGTCGTCCATACCTTCAGCTTGAAGTTGGGTGCACATCAATTTGAGTTTCTCCAACCGCCTTTAGAGGTCTTCCATACAATGAGCTTGAAGTTGGATACACATCAATTTGAGTTTCTCCAACCGCCTACAGAAGTCTCCATACAATCAGCTTGAAGTTGGGTGCACATCAATTTGAGTTTCTCCAACCGCATGTAGAGGTCGTCCATACAATCAGCTTGAAGTTGGGTACACATCATTTCGAGTTCCTCCAACGCCCTATAGAGGTCTTCCATATACTCAACTTGAAGTTGGGTGCACTTCTTTGAGTTCCTCCAACCGCCTATGGAGGTCTTCCATACCCATACAATTAACTTGAAGTTGGGTGCACATAAATTTGAGTTTTTCCAACCCCCTATAGAGGTCTTCCAAACATTTAGCTTGAAGTTGGATGCACTTCTTTGATTTCCTCTAACCGCCTCTAGAGGTCTTCAGCTTGAAGTTGGGTACACATCTTAATCTAACCCTCTATAGTAGTCATCCTTACACTCAACTTGAAGTTAGGTGCACTTTTTTGAGTTCTTTCAACCGCCTATAGAGGTCTTCCATACATTTAGCTTGAAGTGCACCCAATTTCAAGCTAAAGGTATGGAAGACCTCTGTAATAAATATTGTATATGTTTCACTGTTAAAAAAAATCAAATTTTTCTCGATTTTTTATTTGGTCAGACTTCATTATTACATGTATTTCAGAAAAAGAATACAGTATAATATAATAACAGGGTTATTCCTGATAAATTCAGTGCTGGGGGTCCGTATTCCGCACATTCCGCATACGCTTAAAGGTTGGCAAACGTTGGATTAGAGAATCTGTTTTCAACAAATCGGGCATTTTAATAATTTGATCTTAAAGAAGATAAAACCCAATAGTTTTTTGTATATCGCACAGATTAATCAGATACAACTCTCATCGTCTGTTTTGAAGCTCGCCAATTTATATTATTTACCGTGTTTTTGTTTTTTTACTTTTTTACGTTTTTTACATAAGCATAGTAAAAATTTACCATGTAAAAAACCAACTTAAAAAAACGTAAAAAACTACGTAAAAAACGTAAAGTAAAAAAGTCGAACAACACTGGTTAGAGTCCGCCATCAGTAGAAACAATTCTCCCAAGGTACTGGAAACTTTCTTTTCTCTTTAAAGGTTTTCCAGTGATGCAAATTTGAGGCGATGCTTTTGTTTCATAACTGATCAGCTTTGTTTTTGCCGAGTTATTTTTAAGTCCGATAGCGCTGCGTCTGCCTCCCTCTCCACAACTGCTTTCATTTGTTGCAGATCCACAATTCTATGAAGTGCCAAGCATACGTCGTCAGCGTAGTCAAGGAATTATGAGTCTGTCAGTTCAGATTGATCGGATGTAGGCCCGCCGATTGGCCTCATAAATGCTGGCTTAACCCACACATCATCACATATAAATACCCTGCCTGCCTAGCCAACTCTATTCCAATTCACGTATGTACATGCAATTATGTTTAAGACTTCTTCTATACTTCCAGAGTTTTCAACCTTGCTGCTTAGGAAAGATGCCAAATAATGTGACTATTGTCGTAATCGACCTGATTCCTGTAGTAAATTTTATAGAGATAATTGTGAAAATTATACTTACGTTAGCATTCCCCAGAATAATCACAACAATAAATTTATTTTGCTTAAAGCTGCTGTGAAACCGTGAAAGTTAAATTTCATTCAGCGGTTTTATCCAAGAATATTAAGTCAATCTTAAACATCCAAATGCCTTGACTGAAAAATAATTTAATTAAAAACTTCAAAAAGCGTCCATTAAGTCGCAACAATTTCCAATTTAGGATATTTTTTAAATTAATCGCCTGGACTACCGGACTATACGCAATAGATTTCCTTTTGAAATTTTAAGCCCTTTTGCAAATTTAGCAGAAAAGAATTTTATCATCATTTATGCTTGCCCGCATATGTATTTGCTGGCCACAAGCCACTGACTTAAGAAGGAATTGAGTAAATTGTACTACAATGTTTCCCAAAACAGTAGAAGTTCGAAAATTAGAAAAAAAAAGTTTTGGCAAATTCTAATTTTCAGATGTAAGTATTCAATTTCCAATCGTTTTTTTTTTTTTCTTTTTTTAACAAGGGGATGACAATGTTTATGTATATTCTCTTGTCCAAAGTAAAACAAATATTAGTGTGTATAATATAAGAAGTTGGATTAGATTAATGGTCGTCTCAATTGGAGGAAGAAACGTAACGACAATCACCTCTATCACAGAATCTGTCGTAACATTTTGACAAAATGAAAAGTCGACGAAAAGCAAGATTTTCCGGAAATATCGCCGCTATACGTGACAGTGTGCATGGGAGTGTGAACTCGGCCTTTCGCAAACCACAACTTGGCGAATTTTGCGTTATAACTTGACCCTACACCCACACTAGATTTAACTGACCCAAAAGCTCAAAGTAAATGAGCATAGACAACGCCGTTTATTCGCTGTCTGGGCTTTCAAGCAGTTGGAAGTTAACCTCAATTATGGTCAAAATATCATATTTAGCGACCAGGTCCATTTCTGGATTAAGGTGTTGGAATGTCTTTAGTAGTAAACGTTGAATCCTTCAGCATTTATACATTCTTTGCATCGAAAATTTACAATTCAAATCGTGCCCATGCCCCCCATTTAGAGTCGCGCCCCACCGGTTGGGAACCACTGGTCTAGAGACACATCTATTTCTCGCCTTAACTGCGTGAACACATCCGAGCTCAAAATTTAAATGAACTGAAATACCTACCTACACAAATTTATTTTCGATTTATCTTAGATTGAAAATTGGAATATATTCCTAGTTTATTCTAATTGCCAAGTAATTCCAATTTCCACGAGTCCTTATTATCGATCTTTATCTGTATTTTTATTCGAAGCATGAGCTGACAATTTGTCATCCCAAAATTCAAAAAAACCAATCAATGTATGGACAAAAGGCAAATTCGAAATCTCAATATTCCATACATTTTCGTAGATGATAAAAACTTCAAATGCGTTTTCTCAAAACTGGAAAAATCAAATTAAGGGGTTATGGCTTGGGGCCACAGATTTGAGGGCGTATTTAAAGATTTCATATAAAAATTATTACTTTGTCGATAGATGTTCGGGGAAAACGTAAAAAAGATGGAGAAAAGGAACAAGAATGCAACGATGGTTGGGTTGGTTGGTTGGAAGCTTAGAAGCGCCGACATTCTTGGACCAGAAATAGGTCCATTGTGATACAACGGCCATACTCCGTTAGAACCATTTTGAACTCCTTATAAAGTGTAAGAGCCTTTTTATGTCGTTATAGTATGAAGCTCCTAAGTAAAGCAATCTTCTACGGGAGAGAGTTGGGCAGAGATAAAGAATGTTCCTCATCTCTGCAGCTTCTGGAAAAGTCGTTTGCGAAAAGGCCTAACCTTGATGCGTGCTTGCCTATTTGACAGTGTCCAGTGATGACACCTATTGTGGTGCTGATGGGAATGAGAGCTTAAGATTAATGCTTTCTGAAGAGACACCGCCTCCCACTTAGTTTTTGAACCGGCGGTGTAGACGTGATCGCATTATCTTCTATGAAAGCATTCTCACTCCAGTCCAGTCTAAACTGGAGGGGTGGTGTAGTCAGTATTTTCTGGGGAGGTTCTGTAATTGTTCAGAATAGATGCGTGGCCATAGTTCTTTCTTGACCACTGTGTGGTTGCTTCAAGGCGAATGGCCGCACCTGATTTTATATATTTTTTTTTTAATCTATTTTCTATTCCCTGGAAATATTGTAAAAAAAAATCAATTCGCAAATAATCTCCACCAGAATTGAGAGAAAGGTTACCATTGTGACAGAAATATCAACAGCAGTGATCAGTGCCCATTCATGATGTCAGTCTTCTCTAAATTATGTGGGTGACTAAAAAATTATTAAAATTTAGCGGCTCACCCTGGAGAAATAATCACGCAAACGGTTTTTTTTTTTTTTTCAAATATTTTGTTTGTTTTATTTCCCATTTGTTGTTTGGTTGGTTTGTTTGTTGTTGGTTGCTTGGTTGCGTGGTTGGTTGGTTGGTTTTCTCTTTCAAAACACAATGATGTTTGACAATATTATTTTGTTTGTATTGTTTCTCTTACATATATATACCATTTATGCACGTATATACATATATTATATAGAATAATTACAATAATAATTGTTTTAGTAGCTTAAAACTTACTGTATGTATATATATTTATAATAATATAGCTGTATATGTATACATATACCTATACTCTTGTTTTTATTCCATTAACTAACTATACTCTGTTTTTTTTTTTTGTTGTATTTTGTTAAAAATAATAATTACAAACATTATTCTAGTAGGTAGGTACTTATTGTAGTAATTGTATTTTTTTTTTTTCATTTTTATTTTATATTATTTTCTGCATGACAAAAATGTAAAATTAAAAATTGTTTTTTTTTTTTGTTTTTTTATTCTCACTTTTTGTTTTTACTTAAAAATATTTTCTATTTAGTTTTTATTTTTTTTATATATTTTTCTTGTTTATTTTATTTATTCTTGAACAGTCTTATATCACTTTTCCTTTATCTTCGCAAATATATTTAGCAAATATTTTTATTTATTTTTTTGTTTGTTTTGTTTTAAGTTCTCTTATATAGTGTTAAACAGAAAAAATAAAAAAAAAAGAACATCTACATGCAGGTCTCAAATAAAGTAATTACTATAATTAAATCTGTAATTAGCGGTACATTTTGTTTTTCTTCTTCATCTTCTTCTCTGTATTCTTAAGAATATTCTAGTTTATGTTATTATTTGTTTGTTGGGTGTAGTAGTAGTAGTTTACAAGAGTGTTGGGTGTGTGAGGAGTTTCTTTACAATTTTGATGTTTGTTTTATAATTCGCGAAAATTTTATCTTATGTGTGGTGGATGACCAAACTACATCGCGAGCTCTTGGTAAAAAGGTAAAAAGTGGTATAAAAAGGCATCAAAAGCCCCGTCAAAAGAGGGGAAGGTTTCCCCTTTGGTTTTTTTTCTTTTTTTTTTTTATAAAAATGTGTGTTTGTTTGTTGTGTTTTTTTTTTTTAAAGTACATCTTAAAAAATAACATAAAAAATAATTAAAAAAAAAATAAAATACATAAACAATGATTTTATACACTGATAACAGACTGAACAACAAGGACGAAGTTACAAACTTAACAAAAAAGTTTTTTTTTAGATGCTTTTAAGTTGTTTTTGCTTAAAAAAAAAATTATTCTCTAATCAGATTTACTAAAATTTTCTCTACTAACTGTACTCTTTCGCTAAACAACTTTCTCTGTCTCTGTTTCGAGCACTATATCGCGCTGAAGGACCGTGTACTGCTGCATGACTACAAAACTTATCCAAAAAAAAGGTAAAAAGGTATTTTTCTGTCTCTCTCTTTCGCGCACAAAATTTAGGGATTCGATGAGCTGTCGTCGTCGCTCTCGGCCGTTCCCTATCTGGGCTTAAGATCATTTTTCTGGGTGAAATGGTCCTCGGAAGGATGATTTAAGGTTTGCTCATCGATTGGTGATTCTATGAACGTGCTACTCTGCAGGTGGGCTTCATATTCGCTTTTGATATTGACAAGCATTTTCTTTTGCTCTTGATGTTCCTCCTAAAAAAAAGAGCTAGCTAGTTAGTCCTTTCACATTGGCTTGGGTTTGATAGGATACTTACGAAAATCTCTTCCAGCTGCTGGTTGGTATTTGGTACGGTAAAGTTATTGCACTGACCCCGTAGCTCCGTTGTGACGTTCTCTATGTGATTCAGAGAACGATCGATTTGTTGAAAGGAATTCGAGATCGCTTGGCAGATTTCTACATCGAATTAGAAGGAAGATAACCAATTAGAAAAACATAGAAACTTGAATAAATTCGCTTCACCTCTCACCTCTACCGGCGGCCTCGTGGTAAATTAACCTCCTTTTCGCCGTTTCATCTGCTCCTCCTGAGCCCTGTTCGGATGGTGACATTCCACCATCTGAGGAGACCACCGAATGCGTCCTTTTTAAAATCGAAGAACCCGCCGAACGGTATTCATTTCGAAGTGATGCATCAGCGGCAGCTGGTGGTGAGGCCATCATTGCGAATTCTTGACACGTTAAGCAATCATTTCGTGGGCCACCTATCTCATAGTAACAACTGCAATTACTATTCGGCAGGGGAGGCACACGACTCTGTGGACTGTGGAAGAACTCTTCCTTGATTTTTATAGGCGGTTCTTCTGGCGGCGCACTACCACCCTTTTGTAGGACAGACGGTCTGTTTTGTATACCACTCGAGCCATTCGTACAGGTCGAATCGTTGGAGTTCTCATCACGACTAACCGCTGGCGATATGGGAGATGGCGCCCCACCAGACTGCGGGCTGTGCATACCGCGAGCACTGCGAATATTTTTCGCAACAACATCGACACTTTTCGATATCGAAGATTTGACGGTCGCCGGTTCTGGTGGTATCAGGGCAAGTGGTGGTGTTTTCGTTGAACGTATCGAGCAACTGGAGGCTGCACGTGCCGCTGGACTCATTATACTTGTTTGTAAGCCGGATTCGCTGCTCGCTTCTCGGTAGCCGTGCGCACTGGATGTTGAGGCATCGGTGTCGTCATCGTCACCGGTTCTTTGTAGATTCTGTATCAAACAGAGTACGGCCTTTTCGAGTTGCTGAGGATTCTCGGATGCGGGTATATCGAGCGATGATGAGAGAGGAATTTTCGTATTGATAATGAGGGAGAATTTGTTTTTCATTTCTTGAACACGACGTCGGCCTTCAGCTTCGCTGACCAGCGTATTGATACAAACGAATGAGTGAACTTTGTTGGTTTCCTTGTCGATTTCAAGGTAACCTTTTGTTTGTAGGTATATGAAACGGTTGTTGCGGGTTAGTAAGCGGTAGCATGATTCGCCGTAGTCACTTTTGCAATCGTACACTGTTGGGAGGAATAAAAAATAAAACATAGAAAAAACATAGAATTGTTTGAAATTGTCGCTATCACGTAGGTATGTCCATAATGAGTTGTTAGAGTGAGAAAATTTAAAGTTAAAACATAGAATGGACAAATAAAATTAATTTATGAACATAGAAACTATAAATAACTTCAGCAAATCAGAGTAGCAAGCATTATTAAATTTTTAGCTGAGTGCTTTTTATGATCATATGTCTTATAAACGAGAAAATGCACTTTTAAGACATAGAACGTGGTCTACTTTTTGTATTTTAGTCACTTAATCGAAGATCAGTTCTAATTCGATGTTTTCAGGACCCGAATTTAATTTCTTTTGTCGATAATTGAGGTAAAATCTTCCTTTATTTCCTAAGAGTGCACTTTTCCAACAAAAAATCACATTCCCCCCATTCAATTTCAACTTACTTTGTCTCAGTGCCACAATAACCCATCG
The DNA here is from genome assembly GCA_949716465.1 of Chalcosyrphus nemorum. Lineage (NCBI taxonomy): Eukaryota > Metazoa > Arthropoda > Insecta > Diptera > Syrphidae > Chalcosyrphus > Chalcosyrphus nemorum. Next base: position 21,620,131 of record OX454332.1, on the reverse strand, counting down.
CACATCGTCCTGATGCATAAATGTAAACGGATTCAATCCGGTCACTTCGCCTTTCATGTAGCCAGCTACAAGGCCAATTCTTTGATCACAGTCGATGATGCGTCCATCGATTAGATGGCGGGTGCGGTACTCGAACGAATTCGCCTCCAATAGGCGGCTGTTGAGTTTCGGTGGACGTATTAATCGTGCCATAGCCACAAGTACCTACAAACAAGAAATAACCCATTCACATCAAAAGCTTTTACTTTTTCTTTTATTGTCACTTACAATATCATTCCCGCTAATACTGTGCAGGGGTATGCTGTCATCTCGTCCTCTTGCCCTTCGTATCAGTTGCAAGCCGGAAGGGAAATTACTTGATTTTACACCACGTGGCGCTGAATCCGAACGCCGGAAACAGCCATCAACGCGAACAACTTCATAGGTAGTGGGTTCAGTACGAGCACCAGCTCTTGCTAATCTGTAAAGTAAAAAAGGAAAAAGGATTAAATGAAAATTACTGTAAAATGGACTTGGGTGTTGTTCTCATGATGTAAAAGGAAGCCTGACTGTGGCAGGTATAATGCAGAAAGCGGATAATTGCAATATCCTGTGCAATGTTTTACGACTTGAAGGGATTTCCATTGTCCCTTAGTCGAGTGCTGTTCGTTTTTACGAGACTAGCTGGACGTGTAGGGATCTTTTTTATTTTTGCTTTTGCTTTTGCAGGACAGCAATGGGAATTAAGTGAGTTTAAAAAGGACATCTATTTGTTTCTGGCGGAGAATTGATTTTATCGATTTGAATTATTTAGATTTTAATTAGAAAAATTGAGTGATGTTAACCTTAATCATATTCCGAAAAATAATGCACAAGTATTCGACAGGTTGCACTTGGGCATTCGTCCACCTCGAAAGTAACTATTAGTAACTACTAAATAAGTTTGGCCAAAGCATGAATATTTACAGAGGTTTTTGGTCTTAGACTTGCCAAGCCTGCTAAAAGGACAAGGTTAATCGGCATAGCCGGATAGCTCACGCTCAATTTAAGGTTCCAACATATTTATGTAGGTTTGGTAGTTGCATTGTCATCTTCGAATGGGTTTAGCTACATTTTTACGATCATTGACCATTCTATCAGATGGCCGGAAGCGATTTCGTCGCGATATATGTATAATAACTAGTAATATCATTTTCGCCTTCATAGAAATATTCATTTCGCTTTTTAGAATAACAATGCAAATAGCGACAGATCTGTCAAAGTAACATCGATTAACCCTTTCAAATCGATTAACTCTTTTTGTTATCGATTGATATGATACCCCATCTGCAAGTTATCGCCAATGTAAATGTTCGCTTAAGGGACGAAATGGAATGAAGCAAGCGATCATCGCATCAGAACATTTTCACTGTTTTATAGTAGAAACACATTGACACAGCAACAGCCAGCAGCAACTTCAACAGCACACAGATACTGTGGTGTGAAACACATTACACCCAGCAACGACAACAGCATACGACATGTCTTTCAATGCAACACAACAGACTGAGCACGATAACACCAACAACAACTTCAACAGCAACATTTAGGATTTAGGTCTAACGATGAAATTGCTGCTGCTGTGGTCAATGTGTTCTGTTACATTGAAAAGCATTGGTTCTAAAAAAATATCCTCCGGTTGTCAAAGTTGCTGTTGCTGTGATCAATGTGCTTCACTTCACAGCATCGGAGTATTTGCCTCTGCTGTTGTAGTTGCTGTTTGCCGTATCAACGGGTTTCTTCGATTTTTCCTTCTAAGACCGATATAAAGGGCATTCATTAAAGTCCACAAGAGTAATCGTTTGTTTATAATGCAAAGCGAAGCGCATTGCCACTGATAGCGAATTCGGTTTCTTGAACACCCAAATACGCCAAGAACTCGGCGAGATGATCGCATTTGATATCGCTTTTGGTTTGTGTCACCACTTCCATCCATTTCCTCTCTCCTTCGTTTGAAGTTCGCATAATTCATTGGAGGAAAACTATGCAAAGCGAAGAGGATAAGATTCTATGTTTCATTTGGTTTCTATCTTTGCTAAGCCGAAAACCGATTATAATTCATAAATTGGAAACAACTTTTGGCCCAAATCAACTAAATTAGAACGGATCACATAAGATAACGAATTTGGTTTGTGTCATAACTAAGACGGCTTTCTTTTTCTTCTGAGTTTAGATCCGCTTAAAGGAAGTCTAAAGTCTTATGCTGACCTAGAGTCTTATGTTGTATCTAAAGAGCAGAAGGTTTTTCAAAAGCGTTCTCATGACAGTAGTACTCTTATATTTCTTGTTACACTTTGGTGCTGTTTTCTGGGATTTGAACCTGGAAGCACACTAAGCCACGACACTCAAAGTCTGCTTAAAAATTTACGCAATCATTTTGTAATTTATCACCAATTTCGTTACGTTAGATAAACTAATTTTAAGCCACGTCAATAGCAAGGTCTAATGTGAATTGGGCATGAATTGGAAGCGAAATCTTGAAACTTATTTATGCTGTCGTTTTTCATGACTTTATGTGTCAAACTATCGACATATAATCCAAATCAATCAATAAAACTCAATAGAAATATTCTCATTGACTTTGAGAATGACTCTTATACTAAAAACCCAACCATCTCAAGTGGATCGCAAATCCTTTGAACTTTATCTACGTCATCTCAATCTCAGCGTCATAGCAATTGCAACAGCTATACACAACCTCAAAGGATATTGCGTACACAGGATTCTATCAAGCGTAGTCTGCGAAAAGTTAAAAGTGTACGTCAACGGTGATATGACTTAAAATAACTTTCAAAATTTTGGGTATATTTTAGCATACTCAATACCAATTCTCATGGGATGTTATACATATTTTAGGCTGATATTGGTAGTCTTTCAATAAATATCTTATGAACTTTATTTTGGTAGTAAAAAGGTTTATTTTTATGAGAAGCAACGTCAATAGCTTGTGATTGACCTTCACCTTTAGCTGTGACTGTGGTTGAAAAAATGCTAAGTTCAAGGTCAAAATCTATTCTTTATTAAGATTTTTTGTCCTTCAGATTTGTAGGGTTAATTAAGGGAATTTTTAAATATTAATAGAAGGCGAAGTGGATGGAAATATATGCGAAAACCTATCCGAAGCCGCTGGGTAGACCTCCAATGGACATCACGCTTGCTACTACGAACACAAGGTTCATATGTATACTCTGTATGTCGAATTGAAATGGAACGATTCACATAACAATCTGCTTCATTCGAAAGGAGAACAAACTTACTTTGTTTGAAGCAAGAATCAGTTTTGGTTCCTTATGATGCATTATTGTCATTGCGACCAAAAACCTACAGGCTAAAGCTCGAGTACATTTTAAAGTACTATATCGCATCTCATCGCTTAGTAGCTAGGCGGTAGCCCAAGGAAACTATTTGGGCAATGAAAATTTGTTACACAACAGCCAAAATCGGCAAAAGCAAAAATGATCAGCCTACTCAGCTCTGCATTGCTGGACAGACAGTTGAGAGAGTAGAAAGTTTCCCACACCTTGGGAGTATTGGGTCAACCGATTGCGGAACTGAACGGGATATAGTTGGCCGAAGGTAAAGCAAGCAACTACTTTTCAGTTCCATCGTGCTACTATATGGATGTGGTACATGGAGAGTGACCGCCAGTATCACGAAGAAGCTGCAAACGTTCGTCAAAAGGTTCCTACACTATATTTAAAGGATTTTCTGGCCAAACCGTATCTCCAACGAACAGCTTTATCAGAGAACGAGCCATGAACCTATAGGCACAACCATACGACGACGAAAGTCGCAGTGGATTGGTCACACTCTCCGAAAGGGTGACAGGTCCATAGCTAACCCAGCAATGCAGTGGAACCTGCTTACCCAGGATGGCAGGATACGCGGTCCTAGGAGTACGTGGCTCAGAACAGTGGAGGAGAAAACACGGCAACTGGGAAAGAGTTGGGTAGAGCTGAGTCTCATTTCCAGAAACAGGACAGAAATGAGTAAATATGCAAAATACTTTTGCTCACCCTCAAGTCTCACTGGGTCGCCGACAGAGGACTCCAAATCGGAATCAAAGGGCGTGGCTGCCAAATTTATTTCAGTTGAGGTTCAAAACTAAACTAAACCTAAACTAAGTATTTGCATGGCTATGACTGCGAGCAAAAATTAAGGATCCTTTCGAGCTTGCTTAAGCCATTTGGAACTATTCTGATGCTGTATAGGACCTTGCATCTATTGATGAACATTACTGTGGTCTAGAAGCCAGGACACAAAGCTTCTGATCTCTGTTTCTTCTTAAGGTCCAGAGCACTACAAATATTACCATCATAGGCAACGTGATTCAGTCTACAGTACCTAAACAAAAAAAGCGTCTTCTTTAAACCCTATACGCTTTATAATTCACAGTATTTTTATTTTGCTGTATATAATTCTTAGTCCTCTAAGCACTGTTCCTTAAGAACAGACTCATCGTATTGATGCCCTTTTGTGAAAGCTTCATGCAAGTTTAGATACCTTGGCTCGTTGTATAATCGTTTTTAAGTATCGAATGGGCGCGCAAGCTGAGTGCTTTCCATTTTCGGCTGAGCCTTTGTCAAATACAATACAGTTCGATTCAAAGTAGTCCAGAAATCCTTCAGTCTTAACCTAAGACTTAGGTGAGGTCAGTTGTATTACTTTGGATTTATGTGGCCTAAATAATCAGCCCAACTCTAACAAGTCTTAAGAACCTCCTTTTGGTTCAGTTTTACAACGCTGCTCCACAAAATCAAATGATTTCCTCGAAATAAGTTCAAAAATATCCTTCGAAGAAGACTCTATTGAAATTGTCAACTTTTCCAATTGACTTAATATGCATCAACTTACCTAACAGTGAAACTCCTTGTGTCCGCTTTCAATCGTCTGTCGATTATGTCCTCTTCCTCCTGCGTCCTGGGTCTTGGCTCACCGGATTCATCCTCTGGTTGAATATCGAATAAGCTCTCCAAATCTGTCGGTATCAATTGGCGCCGCAGCATCGCCTGATCATCCGGGTGCGTGATGTTCATGATGTTCTGTCCGTACAAATCAGTCTAAAGAGAAAAATAAAAACCCAGGAAATTGTTACTTAATCACATGCAAACGCCTCAGCGCTTTCCTATCACCAAATCATCAACAACAAGTGCTCAACAATGTCCACTACACCCACACGCAAATAAAAATAAGAACACAATAATAATAAGCTGAAAATTGCAACGTGCCAGTTGCTGTTGATGTTTATGTTGATGCTGCACAAAACAGTGCTATGGATGTATCTAGATGCACTTGGCATCTCCTTTCAATCTCGGCGCAATTGTTCAAGGATACGGACAACTTATTTTGCATTGGCAATAACCCCTACATCGCCGTCGTCGTCGCCGCCACACACCACCCAGATGACACGAAGGCACGAACTCATGTTGGCCACGGTTCTGACCGATTGTCACGTATTCCCTCCGCAATCAGGCGAGATAGGGGTGCAACTACTGCCTCCCGCCCCACTATGTCTGGATTGTTTGTTTATTTTGCTTGTTTCTTTTCGTAAACAAATGAATTTATGGATTTATTTGTGGTGCGATGTTTTTTTTTTTCCTCTTTTTACGTAGAAACAAAGTTGAGCTGTGCGTGTATGTAGCTTTGTGGGGTTGGTTTTCACTCTGAGGGGTAGGGGAGGCAAATAATATCGAAACCAGATGAATGCAATTAAATTGTAATATATGTTATTGTTCCTATAGAGTTCGCTACGAACTGGACCGGGTGTGGAGACGCATACTGGCTGTTGTGCGAATGATGAAAGCCGCACGGCATGTGCATACATAATCAACGTGCAAAATAATTGCAGCAAAATTTATGATTCAACTTTTAAATCGAAAATATATAGTGCTTTCCCGAAAATATTATTTTTGAAAAAAAAAATAATTTGAAACAAAGTTGTTGGTGCGACGTTTGTTGCGAGGCAGGAGGGGGAGTGAGGTGAGCTTTTCAAAATCGCCTAAGGTGGATGCATTTGAGGACTCGATTACCCAAAAAGGAGTTCTGGTCTTCCAGGAGACTAATTATAAGATGCGACTGACGGCAAAGTGATCGATTTGACTGAGGTTACATGGCCTGTCTCTGGAAACCCAAGTGACTTGTGAGAACCAAGCAAGCTACCACTTGTCAGGAGACAATTGGCAGAGATCTATGTCATTGACGTTGCCTAGTCCATGTTTGAGCCCTTTTTGTCGTTGCCTACCTTGACATTCAAATCGCCCCTGACTTTTATTATATAAACGTTCTGTTGCCAACAGCACCTAGATGGATCTACTTGTCCGTTCACTATGCATTCAGCCAACTCCATTCAACTGTTTATTCAACTTGAACAAATTTATAACCTTGTGCACAAACTCTCGTTGCCTGCGCTGAACAACGCAATTCGACTAAAAATTGAACATGTTCGTGTTGAACGCATTCCGAGCACCGTACACCTTGTTGAACAACTCATTCAACTGTTGAATAGCCTCGTACACCTAATTGAGCAACTCAGTCAACTGTGGAACAACTCATTCAACTGCTGAACAGCCTCGTACACCTAGTTGAAGAACTCATTCAACTGTTGAATAGCCTCGTAAACCTATTTGAAGAACTCATTCAACTGTTGAATAGCCTCGTAAACCTAGTTGAAGAACTCGTACACTTTCTTGTTCAACTCGTGTCATTTTGGCAGAAAAATTGGTTGCTCGAGTTGATGCATGCGTTGATACCCTTGTACACTAAACCAAGGATTGAGTGTTGATCGCACATGTGTGAATGTGATGAATAAGAAATTTATGAGTTGCGCACGTAGTGTACGAGTGGCATTACATCTGTACATAATGGTGATATCTACAATCTGGATGAGGGAATATTAGGAAATTCGTCTTCGGGCATAGAGCATTAGTGTTCTGCGTTGGGAATTGGAACTGACCTCCAAAGTGTTCAGGCATTATATGAATTTTGCTCGCCTTGGAGAAATCTACAAAGGGTTGGCGAAAGCTAAGTTAGTGAAGAGGAATAGTCCCATGCCATATAGGAAAAAAATAAGACATCTTGCATCCCTGCTTAAAGCTCTAAGACCAAAATCGTCAACATTTCTAGAAGGAATATTCCCCAAACAGTGAAAAGGACAACGACTGGTCGATCTACTAAAGAGCAATGAGCCACCGAGGGAGCCAAGCATGTCCGACACCATGGGGAACATACTAGAGCGCACTGTTAAGGACTTATTGGAGAGCGTGATCGATGAGGCAGAGGCTTTACATATAATGGTTTCCGTAAAGTGCGAATCCTGGGATCCTCGAAAGTATTTAGTTTTGCAGATGAGGTAGAAATCATTGTAGGAAGTCCTAAGAAGAGTAAGAGGATGACTACAGCAATGAAGCTTTTGGGAGTACAACTAGCAGGGGGAAATACAGAATTAGCATTCCGCAGCAGCAGATGATGTTGTAGGTTCCAAACCTTGGGATTACTATACAATTACTATGCAAGCCTAGGATCTGCAGCATGCAGCCGAGAAGGAAGCACAAGCAGAGTTGCAACATCGACGTTGCTCCACGGCTCCCAAATCTGCAAAGAGTATGCATTGCCCTTCCGAACAGCCTCATGAAAAGGATTGGTACCGATAGACCTTTCATTGTGTCAGCTAAGCAATGATGTCAGAAGAGGCAAACGCTGCAAAATGCAGAAATTGATCATCAACATAGACACTTCGATCAAAAGATCTCCTGCTTACTGGCCATGGAAGTTTCTGAGACTGCTCCCGCAGATTTTGGTACGACGACAACCCAGATTGCAGAATGTATACAACAGCTGTCTAGGATGTGGAACATATCATGTTGCATTGTTCGCGGTACTGTGAAAAATATTACCTGCTGGTGAACAAACTGCTTAAGGACCTATCTCCAAACTACTTGTCCAGCACAGAAGCTTGGACGACACCATGCTAAACACCATTAAGGAGCAACGAAGAAGCAGTGCATTTGGAAGCCAACTCTAAGGAGCGTGATGCCTTTTCCCCGTTGATGGCAGTGCCTTCAGGTTTTAATTCGTTGAATGGTGCAGCGAACATAGCCTTAACAGACAATACACTCCAAGAACTCGGAGCATTAGGAAAAAAAGACGTCGAACACTTTTAGATTGAAATGTCCAGCAAAGACGATGAAAGGACGACATCAGCAGAAGAAGATACAGGAGCGTCGAGATAATATCTGGAGCAAGGAGACATAGCAGCGTGAAACTGTCTAAAGCAGCGCTATTTTGGCACGCCGTTTGAACGGATTCAATCACTCTATTACAGCAATACGTTGCGTCGTTGCCAACCTTGAATGACGGGATTTTGAGCATTGAAATGGGAGATGACTTAGTCCTATAATACTTTTGCGATCCATGTCGAGACCACAGAGACCAGTCGATAAAAAATCGATCACAGTCCCGCAAGTGCTCAGTTCATTGCACATTACACAACGAAACGTCATCTGTCGCTGGTAAGTGTTGTCGCCTCTTCTTTACTGACAGAGTTACTGGTTACATTTTTAGCTGTCAAGCCCAAGAACAACATACCTCAACAGCGGTCTTTATTATAAACGATTCACCCAACAAAAATGTTTAGACAAGCAACCCTTCATAGCCTCATGAGAAAACCGCCCTTATAATTAGAATTTTATATAACAGCTTCTACAACTATAACCACGCAACGTAGGTAGAACTCTACCTGTTGGTACCAAGTACTTAAGGACTCGTGTAAAATTAAAAAAAGAAAAAGAAACCATAAACCTCATACAAGAACTAAGTACTTTCAATTCCACGTTTAATGTGAAATTAGGGCTTCAGCCCTTTTGAAAACCCATTTCATTAGTGCACAAGAGCAACTCTCCTGCAAGAGAGGAACAAATGAGATCCCTTAGGGCGGTTGGCAGGTTACTTTCTTCGTATTCCATTGGAAAATAAACTAAAGCACAGCACAGACTTTGAGATGCAATTAAGAGGTAGTGAAATTAATTTCACTGAAAATGAATGTTGCGGTCATGGTTTTCGTATCCTCATAATCGTTAGTGCACTTGTCTACACAAAAGAAGTTACATGCATGCCTCATGCGTTCTAAATTCCTCCAGTGTTTTGGTGTAGTTGTCTTTGGATTGCTGCATGTGACAATTCAATTTGGGTTTAAATTGAATTTCATTTGCTTGTACAAATTGCTAAAAGGATTCCTGTTAATGGGATCCTTTTGATTGTTTCCATGCGGTAGTACAATTTAATCTAATAAAGCAAAAAAACGACAACCACTGACAGCTGCTCATAAATTAAATGTTAGTAGTAGTAGAATTGAACTATATTGAATGGTAAAATAATTCAATAAACAATTGCGATAGAATAAAATTCTGATGAAATCCCAATAAAATATGTCTTAATTATTTATTCGCGCGTCAAATGCAAATGATACAGAACTCATAGATACACCAATTGTCCAAATAGATCTCAAAGAGCACCTGCTGGGGTCTTGATCATTGTTGAGCACACAATGACGTAATAAAAAAAATTTGAAAACTTACCTGACAATGGCCCAGATGTTGTTCGACAGTAGCCGATATTAGCACAATTTGTCCGTGGCACGTTATGGTAATGAGAAAACTGTCCAGCAGCCTCATAAGGGATTCGGTTATTGTTGACTTCACAGCAGGTGGTTTCTTGATGGCTTGACCGAAAACTTTTTTTTTCCAAAAAAACAAGAGGAGTTAAATTTGTTTCTGATGTTGAAATCGTTTAAGAGGAACTTACCATAATGAACACGAAGACCATGGGCGGAAAATCGTAGGACTGCAGTTTTATCCACACGTCGAGGCGATTCAGCCACATGTGGAACCATTGTGGACAGTTCCTGAATTGATCCATTAAGTTTATCGCGACGATTTTTCTCGGCACGATTTCTTGCTTCTCGACCACTGCTAGAACGAAAAGAAAACAAAGGATTTTCATTAGAAATGAACTTGATTTTTGAGTAGAAGACAGAGTTTATCAAACAAAATAAAAGTCTTTCTTCGAAGTTTGTCGCCTTTTTTAGAACAACTCTTCGATAAGTAGTAATTCTGAGTCTCATTGCAAATATTGGAGACTCTTTTGTTGAAAAAAAATCAGGGATCTCTGAGTCATGCAGCGTTCTTTGGGACCAATAGCTTTTGGACTATTTCTATTGCTCTACTCTACTCCCTATAGCGCAGACGGGTGCTGTAATGGTTCCCGCAAGAACGATACCAAGCAGCTTTGAACCATTCAAGCCACCCTGGACTCAACCTTCACCTTATGAGGCTTCACTCTATAGTTAGAACTTATCTGGATGTAACCCATATTTAGAAGCCGTAGGTGGTTTCCAGTAGTTATCAGACATAAAGCAGAGAAAAGCTCTGACAAAAGTCTTAATCATCTCAGGCTAATTAAGCTACCATCTATCTATCTGATTTGCCAATTAAGTAAGTTGTGAACAATGATCCGCATGTGTATGCATCAGTGGAGCCTCCAACAGCGCCTCCACTTTTTCAAATGATTTTATTAATTTTTTAACAAATTTTGCCCTGAAAAATATATTTCCTACAAATTTGAAGTTCTTTTCAAATTCTCATAAATTTGACATGTCAATCAAAATGACATTCATTGCCACCATCTTGTTCCGATACCTACATTCAGTTCTTTATGTCTAACGGCTCAAAACTTAAAGGGCTGTAACAGAGTGACAGACAGACAACGCACGAAGCCCATAAGTGTTCTGTCTTTCCTTTTAAAGTCCGAAACACTAAAAATATTAAAATTATGCAAAAATCTCTTGAACGCGTTCCAATTTTACACGGAAGAAATGTTTTGAAATTACGACCGAGAAATGGACGAAAATTATTGTTTTATTGCTCATTAAAATATTGTTCTATTTTCACAATAAAAACATTTTCTGGGCAAAACATATTAATTAATTTTGTCTATCTCGGCTTTGCACGAAAACAAGGTGCTTGAGAGCACTTAAAACGCATATAAAGTTGTTATTTGTTGTTCGTACTTTATCTCGAAAATGAAATGTGCTAAAAGGTGATACAGAATTTAGAATTTGTACATTGAGCATGTTTCTAATGAAACTACATAATTATTCGAGAAGTTACTGTTCATATTCCGCATCACTGTGTACTTCTTACAAAATGCCTTCAACATCATGAGGCTAATTTGCAATTCTTGTAACTATTCTGTAAACATTGTTCAGAAAAAGTTACTTGGTTTCGAACAAATTAATCATACAACCTTCAAGCCTTTAGACGATAGACGAGCTAGGAAAAGTGGATTTCAAAAATTATAATAAACCAGTTAATTTTGACAAAAACATGGATTTTCGACCGACAAAATTGCATTAATACCCCAGGAGAACTACTGTCTACATCGATGCGCGTTTGACAGCTATTACTTAGTTGTCAGCTGTCATAACCCATTCTTTTGACTTGTTCGATTTCAAGCAACAAGATAAGGCAGTGTGGTGTTGGATGACGCTCGCCGTAAAAAAAACTTTGATATTATTTTCCTGGGTTCGAACTTGGACCCCTTGCGCAGCAGTACAACGCACTAACAACTGAGCCACGGCACCCACGTGCGACTTAGTTATTTTAAATACAAATCAGTTGTGTGAGACTGAGTAAATATGAGTAGATTTCAACACAACCCCCGACTGCTCTAAGGCGACATTTTGGATTGTAAATTTACGATGCGTGCGTATGACAGAAGTAATCGTAACGTCTCGGTATAAAGCCCATTAACGGACGTTAACGCGACATTGTGAATGCGGTTTAAAGTATATGTATCTATTAAGATTGTGTGCTGAGTGCATAGAGACACCTCTAAACACATTCCTCGTGACTATTTGGCATTTTGTTGGGCGCTTCTATTGACACTAAGTACGCGCTGCAGTTGAGAAGTCGTTAAAGAAAACGATTTTTCAGGCAAGAATAACGCCATGTATCGGAGGATCAAAGGAGAAAATAAAAGAGTACTCGTAGCGATTGATGATGTTTTAAGGTTGCCAGAAATGGGCCAATACATAAGTGAAGTGGAAGTAGTTTACAAAATGAACGCCTGGAGAGCATGACGTGAGAAATAACGAGACGAATATATCGAACCAGCAGGATAATGGGTAACGAGGATAACTCTCGAAGAATGGTTAGAGAAATGATATCAATCAGAACGCAGGCGAAATGCAGTGTACAGCCAGCTGCATTAGGCGAACAAGACGTGTAGGTACCTAAGGCTTCGCGGTAGATACGTCAGGAGCAGAGTTAATAGGGAGAAGGGAGGGGAGGAAAGGGGAATGGGCGGAAAACCAACACAGACAGTTTTGTCCTTAAAATATTCCCCCTAATTCTCTTGGTGTGCAATTTTGCATAAGGATAGGCGAGATCTATACGATTAGCAGTATCCGCAGTGCAGAGAGTTTTGGACAATAATGCTCCTGGAAGTGTGAGGTGAAATATTTTCTTGGTATTGTCTAACCAAGTCGCTCACTAACAAATGCATTAAGTAACTAATCTTTCACCTGTTTCAGTCTCAACAAGAATGGCAGGTGACATTTTTTCCTTTCCATTTTGACCTCCAACCATTGCTAAACAGAATATTTTAACTATTGAGGGGGTTCCCAAGAACTTGATATGGTAAATTTAAATGCAGTTTAGATATAAATATTTTAAATTTAAATGACTGCAAAATTCTCACAAAACTGAACAAATGAAAGTCAGCACCAATCAATATTCTTACACAAAATTTACCAATAAAACGAAAAACAATAATCACTCTAGTGGACACTAGCTTACTTGCAAAACCAAACCATCTCTTGCTGCACTTCTAATTCGTATTCGATAACTTTTTGTCTCGTATAATCCGCAAAGAAGACTGTACGAATTTGTAAGCCTTGACTGATTTGCTTTCATTGTTTACACAAAATTTCCGTCTTGTTTACACTTTTTTTCAGAACTTAACTGTTTTCTTTACAAAAAAAAAAAAAAAAAATGTTATTTCAATTTATTACCCATTGTTCACATCTGTTAACCACGTCAACACCATCATCATCATGTTCGACGTAGTCACCCATCAAAGGTAGTCTCAATATTTCTTATTAAAAACTCAATTCACGTCGCGCTACTACTAGTTATTTCGATTACAGAAACCCCACCTCTCCTCCCTCGGAATATAACGATATTCATCAGTCGAAAAACAAAGCATTGATCATCTTTATTCTTAAACAATAAACCACATAACAAAAAAAAAACGGAATACAAACAATCTACCAACGAACCGAATTGAAGAGAACTGAATTCCCGCTTTTAATCACTCCAAGTGGTGCTTTTTGTGCTGCGGATTTGTCAAGAGTGTAGGTTAACTTTTCTAGAATGTCCAAAATTCAAGTTATTAAATAATAGGATTACTCATAATCTCGAACCGGTCGAACCGCGATTTTTTGAGCAAACAAATCGATTCTGTCAACTTAACCTTAAACGAAAGTCGTGTTGTCTTTTCAAAAATTCGAACAAAAAAAACTATAGTTCCCACCGCCCTGAAATTTACATAAAATTTTCATATTCTTTCGGTTAAAACCGCAACAGTTTTCCGCAAATACTTTGAACCAACACACAGATATTCTTTCGAGTTAAAAATGAAATTTCTTTGAAATTCATATCCAGAATTACTCGTTTAACTAGTTTGTGTTTTCGAAGGAGACTGCGCGGTTTTCGGGGTTTATTAATGCAAAATACTAATAATAAAAATAATCACAAAATATCTCTAACTAATTAAAAAAACAACAAAAAAAAAGAAGAGATGCTAAAAGATAAATATTCTAGATCACATCATCATATCACAGTAGGGAATCCAAATATTCTTTTGAAACAAAGAGCCTGTCTTTTTTTTTTTTTTTTGGTGTAAAACAAATAAACAGCACATAACATTTGAGAATTGGGTATTTGATTATCATTAATTAATAAATTATGAAAACAACGAAACAAACAATTCGAATAGGTTGATGTTAATGAATGAAAATTGACGTGAATTCATTCATTGGTGGTGGTGGTTGGTGGCATTTTGTGGGCCCACATCGCCACCCAAGTATCTGGTTTCCAAAAAAAAACTTAGAAAACAAATCAATAAAGAGATCTTGTCTTAAATCATAAAATTTGACTGACAATTATCGAAAATCAGGTTATAGGCTTAGAAAATTAGAATATCTTTCAACCTGGTTTCAAATATTTAAATTGTGTTTTTTTTTTTTCGTTTTTTTTTGACAAATTATGTAAATTAAAATTTCATCATTAGTCATGTGTAAGCTTTAGAGTTTGAAGATGAAACCATTAAATTTCGCTTGTTTGGTGAAATTATTAAGCGATTGTCTAAGATGGACGTAACAATTAAGAGTATTAATTATATAAAGAAATATAAAAAAAACTTCTGTACAACTGAAATCGATTGTAAGATACCCTACGGTCAACAGTAGTTATTATTAGCCGGGTTTTATTGGAAAGTGTAAAGCCAGTTCTCAATAAAACGTCCATAATCACTTTCATATTCACTTTTCATTAAGGCCAATGCCACACGAGCTTCCAAATGGACGAGCATCTTGGTGTTGTCGTCACACGAACAGCATTAAGGAGGTTGCTGAAGGAATTGGATTTACTGACGTGGCAATACACTTTCCAATAAAACACGGCTATTGTTACTAGCATTTCGAATTGTAACGACTCTGGCGGTATGCAGTCTGTGGCTCATGAAATATCAAATGAAACAAACCTATAATAAGCTGTCAGACTTAGCGAAGTTACGCCATTTTAGTTCTCGATTTAGTTGCCCTCGCTGGCGTACTCCACTCAAATTAGAATGAATAGTACCTTTCGAGTATGAAATGGTTTCCATCCAAGCAAATATTTCAATGGAACTAGTTCCGCGTACCGTGTTCGTAAGTACTTTCGAACGTAAGGGAAAAGTGTGGAAACTGTCTGGAATTATGTTGTAGGCACTATAGAAAGGAATACTTATATTGAAGGAATCCATAATAAAGGAACTCTAAGAAATCTAGACATTGACAACAGTCTAAACAGTTTGATTGTTAGCAAGCTTTGAGGAAGATATATAATCACGGAGCTCAAGAGCTCAAAGCTAGAAACATATTCTTCTAGGGGCACTTCCCAAGGCAGGGTAATCTCTCCACTGCTTTAGGTAATTGTTGTTAGTGACTTAATACAGCAGCTCAGACACAGTAGCGTCTAAACTACAGCATATGCAGATGCCGTCGTGCTGCTGGCCACGTCACTAAAAAATCCGAGGAGCTAGCAAGAATCGACTCAACAGCGCAACTAGAACAAACTGGACCCTCTGTGAGTACCCTACGTTTCGCAATGAAGCCATCAAATTGACCTTCATGGAAACTTACACCAGCACAAGGAAGCAATGGCCGTCCCTCGACATAGCAAGAATCAAGAGAATGATTCGGAAAGACAGAAGATCTCTTTTCATTCGCGCAGTTATCATCATGGGCACAACACTCTATGGTACCACATGCTGAAGGTATGCTTGAAGGGGGAAGAACAGTACCAACTTTCTATACCACTGCCCTGGTATTCAACACTCCGGGGAATCTACTTCTTCCAGGATCTCGAGCAGCTTTCAGCTACACCAACGGAAAAGATGTTGATCTTCCTCAATTCACCTGTGTGTGCCTAAGAATAAGTTTTTGTTTCTTTGACAGCAGGGTTTCAATGGGCAAGGGGCTACCTTTTCTTTCTTTTTTTGTCAGACGATCGTGAGAGGCAGGTCTGGCAAAGAAAAACCTTTGGTGTTTTCTGCGATTCTAGCTCTGAATCCTTTGGACAAGACACTGTTGCTAATAGCTTCCCACGATTTTAGTTCAAAACAGACGTTTTCCCAGTTACTGTCAGCAGGCACTACTAAAGAGGTGTGGCCATGTATAACATAAGAACATAGCAATGAGGAGGATCACCAATGTTGCAAGTGCTGCCAGAAAACCACTTTGTTGCAATATTGGATTGATCAAATTCCGTCCGCCAAAGATGTCATCTTGGAATGTCTTCCGGAAGACAGTAGCCCAGTAACATCCTTTCACGTTCGTTACTCACTTCACTTCATCGATATCTCCTTTCGTATAAATTAAAAAAAAAAAAAAAAAAAAACTTTATCGCCTAATTGACGTCGTTGGCATCGATTCTTTTTGGATCTCCGAAAAAAATCGAAATACATGTTGTTATACAAGTTTTGTTGTTGCTGACTGCCTGTCGTAGTCGCGTTTCGTCATCTCGTCGATTACTAATTAGTTTTTTTGTTTTTTTTTTGCTTCTACCTTTCCAACACATCGCACCGCGAGGCAACATTGTAACGTATTGGTACCAAAAGTGATTTTCTAATTAATGTTCCGACATCGTGTCGTCGACGTCGTTGTTGTCTGCCTTCCGTCAGTCTATCATACTCGATGAGCCATTCACTTTGTCATAACCACAAAAAAAAAAAAAAACAAACGCAAAATTGTAATAAATTATTATATTTCCTTTTGTTTTTGGGCAAATATATAAATTCCAAATTAAGGACACATTTTCGCCAAATAAGAAAGGAAGAAACAATTGTTTTGTGGTACATATTTCGAAATGGGTGCACGTGTTTTAATTTTTTTTTAAGACGAGTTCACGTGTCGTGCGTACGATTTTTGTTCCCCTTCCCCCCGATATATATATCCAAATTTAGTATCTAAAATCCACAAAAAGGCCCACAATTTTGCTGCTACTAAACCATAAAAAGTTGTAGGTATGTGGTAGGATATAAAAGAACAGCAAATTCGGCAAGAAGCGCAATCAAATATTTAAAGCGATAAAAAGAAAAATGATTGTTGTTGTATAGTTTAGTGGCGGTTTCACGTCGACGGAATAGATACAAGATAGACGTCAGTTGCTTTTTTCGGAACACCGAAATACATACATGCCATTGCATTGATGGAGACAATTTTCCTTGGGTTCCTTGGTTTTGATGGGCTAATTTGATTTAAACGTAAATCTGTGAATAAACCATAAGTGGGTGTGGCGCAGGAAGTTGTGAATATTAAATGCCTACGAAAGTGGCACAAGAACATTCGGCATGAGTGTGTAGAGTCTATGGGGATGACACAGCTGACGAGACGCATGCTTTTATTACTTTGCGTTCAGAGTTTGATTGAGTGTCTAGTAGTTAGGGTTAATAAATGAGTGACATGACATTATTGCCGAGAGGAGTGTACGAGAAAGATACTGATGGAAGGATGACTAACGCAGCGGAAAATCGATTGACAAGTTTGGGTAACCAAAGAAATTTGTGGGGTAGGCAGATCGAATGTGAATATAGATACTTTTCTGAATTTGAATTGTATGTCAATCCGGCAGGCAATATATCAAAAGGTCATCGGGTTCTGATAGAGGAGTTCCATGACATCTTACACTTTAGGACTTTAGGAGCCTGCGTTGCACGTTACGTCGGAAAAGAACACCTTTTGGAACATGTTTCTGTGTAGGATGTACTAAATTTAAAAGGCGTTAATCCAATTGGGAATAAAGCATGACGAGCGCGAAGAGAGATTCTATAATATTCTTCCAGATACCCCTTTCAGAGGCCAATAGAGAGTTTGAAGGGCTTCTGTAGGTTCCAATGCTTAAAGGTACATACTCCTTTCAGAGGCCAATAGGAGCCCTGTGCATTTACAGAGAGTATAAAGGGATTCTGTGGGTTCCAATCCAGCTTCCAGGTTTCCCTTTCAGAGGCTAATAAGAGGCATGTGCTTTAAGAGAGTTTGAAGGGCTTCTGTAGGTTCCAATGATTCTTTTTTACTTACTTAACTTGTTGATTTTGATGTCAACAAAATCAGGGCAAAATCTTTCACAGAGCACCTCGAATCATCAGCACCTCTCAACGATTTTCTGGGAGAACCACTTTATCATAGAATGGGCCATGAACCAATGGGCACACCCATACAATGACGCAAGTGGCAGTGATTGAATCATGCTTTTCGAAGCGATGACAGATTCAAAGCTAACCAAGTAATGGAATAAAACCCACTAACTCAGAATGGCAGGATATGCGGCGGTTTGAGAAGAATATGGTGTAGATCCCTGGAGACGAAAAAGCGGTGATTGAGGAAGATTTGGAAGACGCAACATCAGTAGAGAGCTACGATGATGGTTTTTGACGAGGCATTATTTTATTCTATCAATGCTCCTACGAGTATGCTTTAAGAATTATCTAAAGCCTAAAGGTTTGAGGCTCAGATTGTACCGGAGTCCTATGTCCGTGCTTTTTAATAGCAGAAGGGCTAAGGTCTAGCAAGGATTCGAACCTTGAACTCCACGCTAAAGGTTTGAGGCTCAGATTGTACCAGAGTCCTATGTTCGAGCTTTTTAATAGCAAGGCGGCTAAAGTCTAGCTAGGATTCGAACCTGGGACTCCACGCTAAAGGTTTGAGGCTCAGATTGTACCAGAGTCCTATGTTCTAGCTTTTTAATAGCAGAAGGGCTAAGGTCTAGCAAGGATTCGAACCTTGAACTCCACGCTAAAGGTTTGAGGCTCAGATTGTACCAGAGTCCTATGTTCGAGCTTTTTAATAGCAAGAGGGCTAAGGCCTAGCTAGGATTCGAACCCGGCACCTCATACACAACACCTCTTAGCCATGCCCACTTACTTCATAGGCTACAAGTAATAAACGCTGAGGATCCCTCTCCTTGCTGCGTTGTGACACATTACCCTGAATTTAATTGCCACTACACTATGCACTTAATAAGTACGTTTAACATACAAATAAATTGGCCTTCAGTGTTCAATATTAATTCAAACTAGCAGGTCACAAAAATGTTTCTAATTATTTTCCATGAGAAAATATTACCTCCGCACATTTATTTTTCAATTTTTAATTTTTTTTATCCCTGACCTTGCTTACTGATAAGAAGAAAACTTCAATTTACATACTGCGCACAATTTCCCCCCTGCAACACAACCTCATTTTCTATTTATAAGATGTTTTTTCCCAATACCTTAACTGCGTTCTGCTTGCACCCTCCGTAAACGTAAGCGACGATAACACGCCAAACATACCCAGACCGATAATGCAGTCAATTTATTTGTCTAGGTGTGTTTAAACAAAAAAACACTTCTCCACGTAGTTTCGAACAATGAAAAAAAAATTTAACAACTTTGCAACAATTTATCGCAGGCCTTATCAGCATACAAAATATATTGCGCGCCTCTTGACAAGTGTTAAAGTGTTGCACTATCAACGCCATTCAAAACGGCAACCCGTCAAGCCCTTCTACACTTATAAGGTAAGGGCTATAAAATTCTCTAGCCATTCATTTGTGTAACAACTTGGACGTGCAAAGGCATGTAAATATTCATTTATAGTCGCGTATTGTGCATATAACTATAGGTACTCATTCAGTTATATATATAAGCAAACAAAGGTGTATGAATTGGTCGTATGCACTTGAAGATACTTGTATGCGGCAGCTGAGATTCTTAAACACTAGTTTGACAATTTTTATAGAGAGGAGTTCCAGAATGAATCCTACCTACGGATGTATAAGAAAGCAAAGGCAAGGGTAAGATGCACCGCAGGAATTCCCAATCAAAGCTGGTGTACCCCGCTTCTATTCAACCGTAAAGGCACTGTCTACAATGCTTCTTGGAGAGCTCTTGACACCAGGAAAAATATTTCCCTAGCTAAGCTTGTAAGCCTCACAAGGAGAGGCAAAAGCATAAAAACAAAGGGGAAGGAGAAATTTTCTAGAAGTTGGTGTAAAAAACTTTGTCACAATACATCATACGAATGACGAATCCCATGTATTTGCACTGCATCTTCAATCTTAGACTTGGGAAATCCCCTTTTTACAAAAGAAAGTTCTTAAAAAAATGAATAAAAGATTTCAAAACCACACATTCGTTTGAACGATGCAAACTGAAATAAAAATGACGCAGCATCAAAATCACAATAATTTTTAAACAACGCAAATTGGAACGAGGAAAAGCGAGGTTTTGGTGTAGTTAATTCAAATTTTGTTTGAAATGGACAGTAAACGTTCAGTGAAAAGTAAATTTTCTAGGAAATTCGATGAAATCTTTTCCTAAATTTTGACAAAGGGTTCCAAGTTCGAGTCCAGGAAAATGCTATCTAAGTTTTTTCACGGCCTCACCTCTTCCAAACGTCTGACAAACGTCCAAGAATATTTACTGTCATGAGAAAGCTTCTCAAAAACCCTCTGCCCTTTGGATACGGCATTAAATTGTAGGTCTGTTCTGTACGTGTATAAGTAAATATCACGCACAACACGTATAGTTGTGGGAAGCTAGGCCTTGGCCCTCTATTTTATTTATATTTATTTTATCTACAATAAAATAAGAATAAATAAACAGACAACATAAGAATTGCCGAGAAACATGGCGAAACTGTCAACAATATTGCAGAGTTAGCAGCACTTTTGGCAAGTAAATTTCCAACCGGCTAAATGGAATTATTGGAAATCTCCTGGAAACCAAGAAAAGAAGTTGACAGAAGTTTTAACAACTACTAAAGCTGGAGAAAAGACTAAGTCATTGGCGAACAAAATTAGACAGTCAATACACAGTCCCCTGCCCGGACATTTCCTAAAATAGGCGGAGCCTAAATCGTCTCACCTGTGAATGCATGCGAACTTGTGTGTAACCAAGACCTAACAATAAATGTATCGTACTGCTTCTTCCTCCCTTTTGACCAAAATATATTTTGCAGGTTACATTTTATTTAACAACAACAAATTGTACACATACCATCTACAAAATGGCAGTACCCTGGTGCTGTCAATCGATATACATAGGTACTCAAAACCTCTCATGTAAGGGTGAGGTCCCATTTAATTTTGCTGAAACGTCAAAACTCACATGCGTTTTTGGGTGGATTTTGGCTTGGGGGAGCGAATCTGTCAAAGGAAGTTGACCTAATTAAATTTTTCTATGGATTAAGCTCCAACAAAGTGTACTAGATTGTTGGTAAAAAAAGTATAGTAAGTAGTTTAATAAAATTTTTATTTTACCGGAATTGAAGTTTTAAATTGAATTCCTGCACTTTTGGAAGTTCGAAAGGGAATTAAAGATAATTTTAAATTCGAAACAAGTTATCTGTCAGCTTTTCGAAGTACACAATAAATGGACAATTCAATATCGAAAATTCGAAAATTTCCACCAAACCAATACCTGCTCCATATATTTAGAATTGCAAGTAGAATAATAAAAATTAGAGCTGCAATCCGATAAGCAAACGTGATTTTTTATTTGTTTTTACAAGAAAAGGGGAAAGGGCTAGAGGGGAAATTGACAACGCCAACAACGACGACGACGACGAATGAGTTGACTCAAAGCCTATACAAAGTAGCACTATCTGTTGATTTTAATTTTATTGATGTTTATTCAAGTTGAAGTTTAATTTTCGATTTTTTTTTTCTTTCTATCTACTGTTTGTAGTTCCACTTATAGGTGTGCGCCAGAGCTATTGTGTATCTAAGGTTCCAAAGGTGGGGAAAATTAACGCGCAGTAATAATGTATGCAGTAGCGTGGCAGTTGTTACAAGAGCGACACATGAAGAGAGGTTAGACATTTGGCATTGAGAAGGTCAGGTTCATGACTATGACTTTGATTGTGATTTAACTATTCATTCGTTCTTTCATTTCTTTTTATGGTTTCTCGGCAGTTATTTGGAGTTTTTTTTTTTTTTTTTAGAAAAATATATTTGTAAATAAGGTCGAGTTTATTTTTGAAGGCTGATTGAAGGCACAAGCAATATAAAGAGTTTCAATTTGATTTGGAGCACTAAAAGGTAGTAAGTTCAAAGATGTAAGGTAATTCGATGATTGTTGTATTGAAAGGCGAGTTATTATTTATAAATTGAAAGAATGTGGCCAAGCGAATTTCTGTAAAATGTCTGATTTGTAGTGGTAGCTTGCTGAAAGAAAATACTTCCAAACACTGACAATAATGTCTTCATTTAGATTCATATTTCGGATGAAGGATGAATGATGCTTTGAGCAACAGCAGTGGCTTCTTCTGTCAATTCACAGAAGAGAATAAGAATGCTATGTCCTTACCGAAGGGTGGAAAAGGGATCATATAGTAGTCCAACAATAACACAATGTGGATCAGAAACCCCATAAGCTTCATCAAACATCTGACACACACAGTGAGAGTATCACTGTGAGGCCAGTCGTGAATATGGATCGGTCCTAGGAAGACACCTTAAAGTTTTGTCATTCCCCATTCCTTTAGCGCAAGTCTGACAAACATAGTATGACTGTAAGACACAGCCAGCACGTATGCATTTGAATGAGAGTCATTAGCCCTATGTCCAGGGCTAGAACAAGTTGGAGAATGTTGAAAATGGCATCCACACATAAGAAACTGAGGCAGCAGTGGCGTGACAAAGTTTTGCAAATAAAAACGATCACAGTATCTCAGCACTCAAAGATCAGGGCTTTAGAGGAAGAAAAAGCCTGACATCGACAAGCTGTAAGCTGACAAAGGCTTAAGGAATGAAAATCTGTTCAACATGGACAGAACTGAAAATAAAAACCCTGGAGCCTCAGGACGAAAACCAGCAGCAAGTAGCTCATTTTGTGAGCCATTCGATATATTTACTGCCTTTCACGTATTCACTCACATTCTTATTCCTTCACAAGAAGTATTCACAAGGCTCACATTTTATTGCCTCTCATAAAATGAGAACATTCATTCCAACAAATGATTATCTACTCTTCACTTTGATGTCTGGCAATGTATTGGGAAAAAGGGAGTGAGTGGCTCGTGCAAAAGGTTGCTTTTGTTGTTTGTACTTGCAGTGTTCTGGGTTCTACCAATTTTTTAAAGTATTCAAAGCCTTATCAATCAATTGTACATCTCACTGCCTTTGTGAATACTTTGAATCTGATCCTACTCTGCACTCAAGTATTCATGAATAATAACACCGTGATGATTCGTTTTCATTTCGTTTCGCAAAGTCAACCTCATTATCGTTTCCTTTATGATTCATTCTCGCTTGTTTTCTGTGTGCATGAGACTGTGAAAGGTTCACTTTTTAGGGAATGATTCACAATGGCAAATGAATGAATAACTTCCGTGCTTCACAGTTTGCCAAACCGCTTGTTCTGAATTTGGATGGAAGTTTCTTTTGTTTTTTAGTGGTTTGTGACACCTTTTGGGCTTTTTTTTTTCATTAAATGCTACACAATTTATTAATCCATAACCAGGCAACAATTTTAACTATATAGTCACAGCTAAGGTCTAGTCGCTACTTTGTTTTGCGAACAAATGCCAATTCATTTTTCTCTGCGGCAAGTAATGAAAACAATTCTTCCTTCAAATACCGTCTAAAATATTTGGAAAGCAAGTTCAATCGTAGGATTCGCATTAAAGAAGCCCGCCTCCGATTTCAGTAAACACTTTTGAAACACTTAGCCTTCTTTTGCCCAGTAATTATTTGGTGTCTATTTTGGTTACTGTGCGGGCGGTTAACTTAAAATAAACAGGATGTAAAGATACGAATTGGAATTTGAGTGGCAATTATGCAAATCTATACCAGGACTTGAGTGGATGTCTATAAGTATGAATGCCCACAAATAAATATCCAATTATAAACATATTTAACAACTCCTACTTTCAACATTTTTCTTTGAATCCCTGTCTCTTATTCATAAGTCTTTTCAGAAAAGTTAAGAAGATAAACAACGTAACTGGTTCACAACGTTAGAAACTACTTCCAGAGAAAAACTATTTCCATATTAAGGAATATGCCTCAAAAGCATTGCTAATTGAGGAAACAAATTTGCGGAATGTATGTTTCCAACACACATGAAACCGCAGTTATACATGCAAGGCACTTTGCACAACAATTCCTTGTTGCCTGGGATGAGGTACTTTACTCGCTGTTCACCCCATCTACGGATATCACCGCTAACAAGTTTTTTTTTCAGATAGAAAGGCAGGTTTGGAAAGTTCTCTCTTTAATAACCTTGTCGTCCGAACTAATAGCATAAAATGTTCAACAACAATGTTTATTGAAAACTTCCACCAAACTCTAATTAAAGCAAAGCCATCCCTTGAGGATTCTTATAACCACAAAGCCCATCGAATTCACTATCAAATTACATTGCACTCTATTATCCTCTCGAAATTCTGGCCACTAATCGAAATCGCGTCCTTCCAATATCACTTAAAAGACCAAGTTCAAAAGGTGACACAAATTCCATACCTACCACAACAAATTCCACAGAAATCCCATAGCATGCTGTTAATTTGAATGCTCACCTCTCAACCCACATTTCCGATTGTCATCGACGACGCAAAGCTGACAATATCACTTCCTGCTGCCACCCTCTCAGCCCAGAAATCCGAACCTCTTTGACACTAATCCAGAACACCTATACACACTTAAGCACCCTCAGCAGTAGAGTGCCAGTGCAAATACTCTCATACACACACACAAACATACTGTGTGCCTGTCTCGAGGGTGGATTTCTTTTGTTTGTCCATTGTAATGTGTAACACAAAACCACTCAAGTTACATTGCTGCAATAATGCAATGGAAAATTGAGTGTAGCCTCCTTCTACTCTTCTTCTTCTCGAGCTAGGAAAAGTGTCAGGATTGACAGACAGTGCTGAGTGCGAGTAAGCCCTGTCGTTGTTGTCATCGTCCTCGGTTGGGTGTAATAATGACAGACCTATACATTAAGCGACTATTTGTCGTGGGTTGTGTGGTTGAGTGAAAACAAAATGTTGTTATACTGACGTTTGCAGGTTTTTGTTTTAAAATTCAAATTTTCCAGTGACAATCTTATTGACACGTCGACAACAGGGATGTGGATGAGGTGGGATTTCATTGTTATTTCTTTGACATTTGAAAAATAATATAGAAAATTGATTTAGTTTTGAGTGGATGACATTTGTATTAGGAATTGAAGCTTTATTGGAACAATTTGAATAGACATTTTGACAGAAGAGGGAAGTAACAACGCCTAAATGAGTGTACTTAGAAGAACTTATTTTCAGATATATAAAAGTTACTAAATCGAGATTTTGTAATATAAAAATGACTATTGGTGGCCCACTTTGACAGATGACAGATCACATATTGAATTGACGAAAGAATGGCGTTGCTAGTTTACATCCGATGAAAGAGTTTCGTATTTTTTAATTCACCGGAACATCGGAAATATTGCCATCAAAACTGGTATGAATATTTAATAAAATATAAATCCCATAATATTTCAGTTAAATATTGTTATTATTATTTTATTCAAATTAAAGACTAAAATAAATAAACAAAACTAGCGCTAAATATATTTACTGTCATACACCCGTTACTGTGTTTTTTTTTTAAGTTGTTCGCATCTTAGATTAGTTAATTAAAATTCATTAAAGCCGACACTTATCCAAATTTATCAAAACACGCTTTCAAATTGTCAATCTCATCTTGGCAGCAAATGTTGATTTGAAGTTTTATTTTTTATTCTTTTTTTTTTTTGTTCAAAAGTCAAAAAAAAAAGTAACTTAAGCCCCGAAACCATAGCAAATTGAAAAACTGGTTAAACACTGTCCATCAAAATTTTAATGATTTTATAAACTTATAATACCTTCGAAATGATCCAATCGTAAATTTCAAACTATTATTTAGATAAAACAAAAAAAAACTACATCTACTATGTGCAGTTCTTTTTGTTTTTTGTTTATAATAATTAGCTGTCATTTGGTTAAGAATATATTTGTGGTATAGTTAGGTTTGATTAACCCTGAACACTGAATTTATTTAATGTGTATAGGGGTGGAAAAAACCCAATTAAACTTTGTGCTGTCGGAAGGTGGTTTGTTTGTTACACTCTATAGGGTAGAGAGCTATGGAGCAAAAGTATAGTGAGATGAAGCAGATCGAAAGAAATCTCCTGAACTTCATATTACATATTTAATTTACCCTATGTTATTTAATTGACAGAAACTCTTCAAGACAACTGTCACTTTTAGGTGTGTTTGACTGAAATTTCTTAGAAGTTATAAATAAATAAAAATAAATATTAGCCCATAAGCAGCCCATAGAGGGCCAAGGGCTAGCTTCTCACACCTGTACATGTTGTGCGTG
Organism: Chalcosyrphus nemorum; assembly: GCA_949716465.1. Taxonomy (NCBI): domain Eukaryota; kingdom Metazoa; phylum Arthropoda; class Insecta; order Diptera; family Syrphidae; genus Chalcosyrphus; species Chalcosyrphus nemorum. The sequence goes on along the minus strand of OX454332.1, from coordinate 21,593,912 downwards.
GTATACATTTCGGCACATACAGAACGGACCTACAGTTCTACGCCGTATTCGAAGGGCAGAGGGGTTTTGAGAAGCTTTCTCATGACAGTAAATACTCTTGAATGTTTGTCAGACACTCGGAAGAGGTGGGGCCGCGAAAAAACTTTTGATGGTATTTTTCTGGATTCGAACTTAGAACCCCTTGCGCAGTAGTCCAACGCACTAACCACTGAGCCACGGCACCCACAAGCAGCAGGTTAAGAAGTGTCTATTATGGAACAACTGTCAAAGCTTGTTTTGCCCCATGGCTCAGTGGTTAGTGTTTTGGAATACTGCGCCTGGGGTTCCAAGTTCGAGTCCATTTAAAGCTTCATTTGAACAGTTCACTACACACTTTTGCATTTTTAATAGAAGTGTTTAGCTGAACAGAACTGAATTAAATCAACTCATGTGCGTACATGATTCTCATATTCAGGAGAGCTGGACTATCTCGTTATTGGCAAGCAAACCATTCAATAGGTAGAAAGCCGACTACTCCTAGATTAAAACCTAGTGATCAACGAAGTCCTGTCCAGGCTCAAGTGTAATGTAATATCCGCAAAGGATATCAGAATCTTCACTGATAGCAAGGCAGGTACCTTGGTTGGTTAGTTGGAAGTTGCTGCCAGCTGAGAAGCGTCGACACACTTGGACCAGAAATAAGTCCAAGGTGATATAAAGGAGTATGGATCCTAGTACTCCAAAACTCGTTAGAACCATTTTGAGCTTCTTGTCTATATTATCTAGATCTTCTAAGTCGTTATAGTATGAAGCTCCTAAGTGGAGCTGCCTTCTACGGAGAGAGCTGGGCATCCCCAGCATCATCCCTGCAGCTTCTGCAAAAGTCGTTTGCGAAAAGGCCTAGCCTTGTTGCGTGCTTCTCTATTAGACAGTGTCCAGTCATGAAATCTATTTTGGTGCCGATATGCAACCCGTTGAGAGAAATCAAAGTCTTAAAAGGTTTCAAATCGAGGCTAAATTAGTTAACTCTTGTCCATCTGTATTCTCGATTGCATCTAGCTTGAATTTTTGGTTGCATATAGCGATTGGTATACCTATGGTGCTCTTTTCTAGAAGCATGAGTAAGGCTGCGCCTATTCTGGCGAGTTTCCTATGCCCCGGCACCCAACACAGGTGAATATTGAACTGCTCTGCCATCTCCTTAAGAGACAATCGGCAGTCGTGGGTTACTAGAGAATATAAAGAGATCGAGTCCAGGGATTTGATAGCAGTTTTGCTATCTGAAAATATATGGGTATCACGTTTTTCTTGAGCCACGATAGGGCTTCTTTAATCGCTATAACTTCCGCCTGCAGCACGCTACGGTTCGGTAGACGGAGTGAAAACTTAAGATTTAGGCTGTCTAAGAAGACACCGCTCCCACCCCATGCTTAGTCTTTGAACAGTTTGTACAGAAGTGTATCGCATTATCTTCTATGAAAGCATTCTCGCTCCAGTTTGATGTGGAGGGAGGCAGCTACCTTATCTCTAGAAGTCTATCTCCACATTACAAAGGTAGTCATCGATTGGTGTCCATCTCTCATGGCGGTCTCCAACTTGGGTTCCAGACTATAAAGAGAACGCTAGGCTTAGGACTGCCCTAAAAGGTCTTTCAACCTAGGTATGCCCCTGGCTACTAGTTTACCTACTCCTGCTGAGGCTGGATGCGATTGACAGATCCCATGTCTAAGTGAAAACAGTACTACGTAACACATCTCAAGGTACCTCTGGCCCAAACCGCAGGAGCCCCTTTCATGTTCTCACTGGACACCGTTCGGCAGGCTTTCACGCTAGACGATTGCCGCAGAGGCTGTGGAGATGGGGCAGAATTTCATTGCTCAGCTTCAAGAATAATTCACCTCGAATCTCACTTCGTTCTGGTTAATTCACCTTACACCATTGGTGGCCTATTACTATTGGTACTGCCATCTAGTGCTTTCTTAGTGAAAACTACTTCCCCACTGTTTAAATTGGACAATCCCCTTTAAGAGTTTAAGCTGTTATTATTACAAAAAAAATAAGAAGAAGAAGAGAAAACTGAAATAGGAATCAAAAAATACTTGTATTAGATCCTTTTTACCTTTTGTAATCCTGCCTACTCTTTCACTCTTTGGAATCTGCCTTATGCGTGGTTAAGTAGGATAAGGGCACTTTGGTTGCCTTGGTTGTTCTATTTTTTTCTTTTTCTTTCTATTTTCAACGACGACAACGGATCAAGAACCAATTCAATATTTAGCAAGTAATTTGACTCTCCAACATCCTTACATCCAAAAAACCCAAAGAGGAAAAGAAAAAAAAACAAAATCTCTTTGTGAGCTTTTTTTTTCCTTTGGATATGTTTGCGTGTTTGTGCGTTACGCTTTCATTAATTTCTTTCCTTTTATGGTTTTTGGCGTACAAATCAAAATCAGACATCGTCCTTGCGATGTTTGGTCACACACACTAAATTGGAAAAAAAAGAAACGGAAACCAAATCGAAGAGGAAAAATTGAAAAATCCCCAATCCAAAGTGGGGGAGGGGAGTTCTTCTCTATCCGATTTTATTGATGACGCAAGTAAATTATTAATTATTTTGACCTCCAAAGAGAGAGGGAGATTTTTTTTTTTTCCTCTTCTCCTTTCATGCATAATTATGTTTTCGTTTTCTTTTTTGAGGGTTTTTTCCCACTGAATTTTTGTTTTTCCTCTGGGGGATCCGTGAAGGGATTTTCGTCGTTGTGGGTGGTTGTTTCTTAGGGTTTTTTTATTTTTGGTTGTCTGTTGGTGTTGTTGTTATTCGTGTTCCGGAACATAAGTGGAAAAGTTTTCACATGAATGCCTGTTATCATGAAAAGTCAGAAATTCTGAGGTCTAATTAGGTTGATATGTAATACGAGCCTAAGCAAGGAGAGAGTGTATGTGGTTTTGATTTATTTAAGGAGAGCAAGTCCTTGCATACGTACACTGTACTTCTTTTATTCCTAAGTATTTAACGTCGCATGTGGCATTATAGTGCAAGGATAAGCACTGCATTACCATTGAGTATCCCAATTTATATCAATTTGAACGCAGAAACGCATAAAAAGGTGAAGTGGATAACCTTGGTTACACTATAGACCTCTTTACTTTGTAGCACTTGTGCCATATACATTAAGTTAAATACTTCCACCGGCAAGGTTTTTCTATTCATTCATCAGTAGAATGAAGGACATTTCGCGAGAAGAAGAAAAGTCATAGAAAAGGCTTCACAGAAATTTGTCCTTCTAACGTAAGGCTAGGACTGCCGATAAGCAGAATCACTTTTATTCATTCGATGGCAGGTTTGAATGGGAATATCAATTCGTTGATGAAAAAGGATTCTGAAGGCAAAGTGTAGAAGGCCACGGTGTAGTGGTAGTGAATTTGTTCATTCAAGGTTTGGTGGCCAATTCCTGACTATTTGCACAGTAATAAAACGCTCAGCTTAGTGTATTTCAACAAAAAGAAACTGTGAATTATGAACAAATGCAAAAACCACACACAAGTCTCTCCCCAGTCAAATTGGATACCAACCTTTCTTCTCTCTTCCAAACAATAGCGAACCATTCTTACTTCGGTTTGGAAAATCAATTGGGTACAAGGCTCAGGAGTTGATGGACCAAATGCGAGCTAGTACGTAGAGTATAAGGACGTGGATTTAGCCCAAAAGGCCATTAAATCTCGACTACATAGATTGGACCGGTGATACCAAGTGAATTCCTAGATATTTGAACTCTTTGGACTTGGGAATTATTTGGCATTCAAATAAAGATCTGGAAAAGTTCGGAGTAGGTTAGAGAATGTACTCTTTTTTTCTTCTTATGAACATCAAGTCTAGTAGGAGGGTCGTTTGATCCTTGATTATGATGGGTCTATTGTCAGAAAAGAATAAATAAAAATTCGTCACCTAAGCAAAGGATATCGACCTTGATTGGGCACTCTTCGGTGGCCTCGACTGAGCATCTTAGCCATGTCGGGTTGGGTCCTAGGACTCCCTGAGGTTTTACCGCCAACCATGTCGGTCTTCTTCTTCAAAATCAACTGAAACCATGTGAGAATGCTTGAAGGAATCATGATGGGATTGCATCTGTGGTGCATCAGATAGCCGTGTTGCTTGTCGCAATCTAACTCAACGATCTGCATGGTGTGACACTATGCCCTTTAATTTAACCCTAGAGACGCTGTAAAGAAGAGTCTGCTATAAGAACCACCCTAATAGTGATGAATCTCAGCTCAAAGTTGCCTAGTTCCTCCAACTACGAGAAGAAATGACTACCAAGAGTTCTCATTCTTGTGCGAGGACAGGATAGTGAATAGGTTCGATTTCTTCTTTGTCCCTGCAACTTCTGCAAAAGTGCACACAGAGTCGCTCCAAGTGAAGAACCAGAAACAACCCTAGGGTTATAGCAACTAAGTTTAACCAGAGGTAATGTCTCTTCTTGGTAAAGGCCGGCTATAGCGCCCTGGCTGTAACTTATGTGTCCATATGAACCTAGGGTCGACGGATGGCTTTATCGTTTAACTTTTTAAACTGATTAGGGCTCCTAAAAAAGAAAAGGGACTTGCGAGGTCTGACTTTTGGACCGTCTGTTTTAAATAGAAGGGTAGGTTCAATACGACTGTTCCTTTAGTTATACTCTTTCCAGCGTATCCGTATTCTCAACTGATGGTGGAGCATGGACACCATTTGAATTGAGAATTTGAGTTGCAAAGAATGTATAAATGCTGAAGGCTTCAACATTGGTAACTAAAGTGTGTGGACATTCCAACCCATTAATCCAAAAAGGGACCTCGTCGCTGAATATGATTATTTGACCGAAATTGGGGTTAACTTCTAACTGCTCGAGAGCCCATTCAGCGATAAAACGGCGAGGTCCATGGTCATTACCTTTGAGCTCCTGGGTCAGTTGAATCTTATACGAAAGGTAAATCTGCAGAAGGCCGGGTTCTTGTGCGTGGAGTGCATTTGAATGCCTTGGATTCTCTTGTATTGAACCGGTCTACTTGAATTTATCCACCTCCTTGCGAATAGTCCTCTCGGAAGGGTGATTATGGCGACCGTAAAAAGGGCCAAGTGCGGGAAATAAGGACACACTTTCATAAAGCAATTCAATCATTTTCACATGTTGTTAAACATCATGGCTCTTCTTGTGAATTTGGCAAAACAAATTTAATAAAACGGGCTAAATTTGATAAATGTAGCTTGAACAATGTGGCCACAATCATATGTCAAAGTTGGGAAATCCCTATTGGAAAACCCCCTATTTTTCTAGAAAAAGCGACGGAAGGTAGGGGGCGTGAGATTTTTCAATTTGCCATGAGGAGGCATATGGTGGAAAAGGTTGGGAACCACTGGTATACAGAATAGAATGCCGCCATGTCGCAAGCAACTAGATTTGTTTTGTGTCTGCCATTTTATTCGTAGGAACATGCAATTTCTTCTCCATAAAACAATAGCTTAAACATCTCAACAAAATTCTGTTCAGATGTGTTAAAATTCGCATTTTAAACAAGTTTTTTTTTCTTCTCTTTTCGGGCTTCACTTGTGTAAATGTTGAAAAGTGCAGCTGTTAATGCTGGCGCTAAACCATCAAAAGCCGTTCAAGTCGGTTCAAGGTCGGCCAAAATAATTTCGTCTTGAAACCACTTGGAAGCAAAATTTGTTGGTTCATGTCAAAAAATTTGAGTGTAAACACTAGACAACCAGCTAATCATATTTACTTTAAGCCATTTTATAAGTAAGTGCAGATGGGAAATTGACGCAAACACGTTTGCTTCTGTTTGGGTGATATAATTTGAAAGTAATGGACCAAGACTGTACGTACTCAGTATAGACGAACTCGAACTTCCTCTGTCCCCTTAGTGGTTAAAATAGGTGGAGCCTATAGTTATACCATGTTTGTAATTGAATGTAAAGTAGCGTTGACCAAGACCTAACTATTCTTTTGTCGGGTTGTCTCTTTCATTCCTTTTCTATTAACAACAACAAACAAATTATATGTACAAAATGGCTGCGACAACAGATTTAAGAAACTGCCAGATTTTGTAGTTGTATGTGCGAGCTTGCATTTGTTTTTGCTTGAACGTCAGAATACAATGACAAAATCCAGCGGATCTCGGCTTCGGGAAGGGAATGTGTGTGAATGCGTCAAAAGAACCGAAGTTGACTGTCTAATTTAGTTCGTCTATGGTACTCAGCTTGGATTTAGGATGGATTGGTGAGGAATATCTTCTGAAGGATTGTAAGTCAATGAACTTACATTTTCTGTCATGCTTCATCCATTTTCTTTGCTCCAAACTACGATTTCCATAGCAGCAACTGGGAATTATTCAATCTCCTTTTAATTTCAGCTTTAATTTGAACCTTAAACTACATCTATTAAAGTCTTCCCGATTAATAGGAATAAGGTGCAAGTATTTTACACGTAAGACATACGTACGTTCCTTTTTGACAGGAACATCATTCAAATGAATCGCTCATGCAAATTCATTGCTCATTCCATGAAAGTTCTCCCAACAAACGACGATGATGAAAATCTAGAAAATTCTCCTCCTCATCTGGCCTTTCTTTAGATGTTTTCGTGCGAAATACGAAATATTTCGTCCCTCTCATCTCGTGATGGGGACCAACCAAATCACATACTATTTTCTCCTTGAATTCCACTTGCAATTGAATGCTCATGCTGTGCTGTAGCGTGGATATTTTCAAAGCTTAACATTTGGTCTCAACACGTGCCATCAGTCGGTAATTCGTCCTCTTTGATAGCAGGACGATATCCTGTGGTGTGTTCAAGATATAATCGGCAATAAGAAGAAAAAAAACAGGACATGTTTGGGCTGTTTTTTTTTTTTTTTTAATAATTTTCTTTGGTACATTAGAATAAACAAAAAAGGACCTAACCAACTCAAATGGAATTGGCAAATTACTCTGCTCAAAATAGAATTCTCGTGCAATTATTTCCTTCATAGCTAAGGGTGGCTTGGTTTGAAATAAACAATAAACCTGTGGGTGGAAGGATAAACCTACGCATTTTGGTGTCATATAGCTGACATCACGTTAGACGTTAGCTTACTAAATGTTTATTATCCTAGCGCTGACAAGTTTTTCCAAAGTAGGACCACTTTCATGGTCTTTGTGTTAGGACAGTTCAATTACCGGTGGTGTATTTAATATTTCCCAACGCCTCAACTCGTGTGGAACCCTACACCCCCGTCTGTATGATTTTCATGAGCAAAAAAAAAAAGTTCAAGGTTCAAAGGCAAAGATGAATTGACACGTTTTGTATATCACATTACGGCAAGACTGCAAACAATAGGGAGACAAGTCTAGCAAAATTTCTAAGCCGATTACATTCACCTTTGATGGGTGTCCTTTGAGTATAATATTATCCTTCAGACTGTCCACCCAGTTTTACGCTTGAAAAATTCTGATCTAAATACCATTTTATCGTCAAGGATATTTGCTCTGACGACTGACGTGTCCGCACGTGATTAGCTTAGAACAGAGAGTGATAAAGTGACATATGCTATGTGTCAGAACTATCTACTAAATAATTACCAGTGGCGTGTGAACGTATCCATAAGAACAATAATTACCTTAGCATTTAGCTGTTGATCAATAGAATGGTTATAGTGGTGATATGTGGGTTTTTAAAAGGTGTCATTTGCCTTTAAACTCTAGTTAAAATTATGTGCTCAGTTTAAAGCTAATACATGTCATTGTGGAAGAGAAAACGTTTATTGGGTTGGCCATAACTTAAAGCGAAAACGTGTAAGTTATAGAAGAAACACCACTTAGATACTAAAAGTAGGCCATCAACATGAGCGAGCCATCATTTCTAGAATTCCTTCTTCCACATTAACTGTTCGGCACCACGTTGGACTAAGACGATTTGGTGTTTCTGTGGACCGGTTCCTCCACTTCCTCCTCCGTATAAGGTTGTTCGTTAAAGATTTCGCCGAAAATTCCTTAGCCTTCAACTTATTAAATTCTACCCGCATATAGAAGTTCACTCTAGGATACGTAAATGGCAGAAGAAGAGTCAAGCGGGGTACTTCCAGGGCGGAGGTGTATATAGCCACAAATATTCAGTCGCTTAGTAGTGGCCGGGAATACACTCGTAGAGTATGAAGTGGTGACAAGACTACTGGTACGTAATATCTTAACTTTTGAACATTTTAAGACAATCGAGTTACAAACATACATGCCTTCCACTTAAGTTTCAGCAGGCAGGCTTTCTGGGGGTGACGGTTTCAATAAGATCAACAGCAGTATCTACTGTGGACGGTTGGCAGCCAAAACTGCAGACTTAAGCAAGTCAAACACCAAAGCCTCAAGGGGAAATTTTGAATCAACAGAAAGCTGCAGTCGGAGACTCTTTTATCGAATCCCAAGCAAGCTGGAATGGGATCTACAAATTTAGGTGCCGTCTGCACTGTAAATGACCTGGCCATCTATACAGATGGTTGCAGGTATTTGTGCCAACTCTATCGACTGAGCTACTGTTTCCACTCGTCAGGAGAACATGAGAGACAGTTTGCCAGATGAGGGGAAGAAGTGAAAAAAATGCAATCTAATGCGTCCTGTCTGCTGTGGCCAAGATAATAGCTAGAATCATTCTCGAGCGAATCAAAGAACACCTTGACGCCGAGAGAGGTTTCCGCTCTGGATCCTCTAGTGTCGATCACATCAGCACTATGCGGATCATCATCGAGCAATGTGTTGAATATCGACCGCTACTTCATCTACACATGTCACGTTTTGCACAGTGGAAGGCTGTCTGAGGAATTCGAATTCCAAAGTGGAGTTCGGCAAGGCTGCACACTTCCCCCAATACAGTTGGTGTCTCACAGTTGGGAAGAGCTAATGCAGATTTCCAGAAATCGCACACGATAGCGCGTAGGCACTGTAGAGACCATAGGATCCACAAGGGGATAAAGGACATAAGTAAGAAAAATTTAAAGTGTTTATGCTAATTTTTTCAGCGGGTGTCGGACTACAAATCCGTCCTTTAAACTTAAGGATGAAGAAGCTATAAGATCAAGGCTGTTGCATACACAAATTGCGTAAACCTTTGGTGAGTACCGGACAACATGGAAAACTCTGGAGACGAAAAAGCGGACTTCTTCCTTCGCAGACCCTTTTTAAGGCTACAACGGTCGGCTCGCACAAGGCAGTAGACATTACTGTCGATTAGTGGATGGCTGGTTGGAAGAGGCTGCCAGGTTAGAAGTGCCGACATACTTGGACCGAAAATAGGTCCATTGTGATACCACGGAATATGGATCCTAATTCTCCAATACTTGTTAGAAGCGTAACTTGTGAAGCGTAAAAGACTTTTAGTATGAAGCTCCTAAGTGAAGCAATCTTCTACGAGAGAGAGCTGGGCAGACACAAATAAGGTGAGGAATAGTTTCCTCCTCTTCCTTATTCCTGCAGCTTCTGCAAGTCGTCTGCGAAAAGGCCTAGCCTTGTTGTACAATAATGAGACAGTTTTCTTACATAGGCATGTCAAAGGACATGAAGGACATTTTAGTTTCTAATCGATTTCTTAGAGCAACCTTAATACCTAATGACATACTAGTACCTGTCCATGTTCATTATAGCGTGTGTTATGAATCAAAGTGGTTCCTTAATTGTAGGGCAATACACGATCAGTAAGCTCTTCTATTAAAATTGTGTACCCTTAAATGAAATGTTAATTAATGCTTTCAAATGAGAAAGACGAAAATTCCTTAGCCAATAATCGGCTTTGGTATAGGTATGAGTACCTAGTATTTCTACCAATATTCAAGACCAGTTAGAAGGTAATACAATTACACATAAACAATCAAACATTCACAATATTCTTTATTTCTACTCCTTAATCCGATTACGGTCGCCACTGTGTAAAAAAAGAAAGAACACAACTTTTAAAACATCTCTTTGATTGTTGATGTCTCTAAGCACAAGTACATACATAGGAAAGGAAACAAAAAAAAAAATAAAACGCACACACAACATCAATACCACTTCAATTATAAAAGCATACGTACACACGTACGCATATGACCTTGTTTCCTGTTACCTCCCACCCTACCAAAAACACAAAAAGACGCACATAACCAAATCAATAGGCCCCCCCAAAAAAAAAGGAAGGAAACTGGAGAGAGAAGGACGAAAAATACACATATAAAATGGGGCAATGTTGATAGTAGTCCTAGTCACTCCACCACCAACATCTTGTTTACACCAGAGCCCCAGGAAAAAAAAAGGATAAAAATGTAACCTATGTGAGAAAGCCTCACTTAAGAGAGTCCTTTCTCTTACAATCAGAGTAAAAGAGAGAGCGAAAACTTGGCTTTATTTATGCGTCTGATATCGTTCGCTCATAAATCAACCATTCCCCCCTCGCTCGCTTTGGAGAGTATAATCACAAAACCGAAGGACAACACCACAACAAAGAAGAAAAATTAGAAAAGAAAATACGAAAAAAAAAAAGCTCGTCGTTGAGCCCGGATACTTCAAGATGACGACGACAACAACGACGACGACGTCTCCGGTGGCCATGAAGTGTGTACATAATGTAAACACTCCAAGAGAGGGTGGGTGTCCTACTAAGGATACAAATCGCAGTTAGCCCTCTATATATGCGTGTGGGTGGTTTGTGTTTTTCTCTATATACACACACACACCGAGTCGGAGGGTTGGATTTTATGTTTGTGCGTGGTACTTCAAATTCAAGGACATGCCTGTGTGTATACTTTCACTTTTCTGTTTCTTCTCACAGGGTTCCTCTCAATTATCATAGAGACGCGCTTTCGAGAGGATTTTTGTTATCATTTTGCATTTTGTCATGCCCACTACCAAACAAAAAAAAAAAACACAAAAAGAACATCACAGAAAAGGAATAGAAGGCAATATCTCCTGTCAGTCAGCAGTTGTTCAGAGCCTACTCTCCGCTCAGTCAAGGGAATAGACTATGGAATCTTTCCTGGAGCCTGGTTATCAAAAAAAAAACTGTACCACCACCCACATACAGTCAGGCCCTAATTATTAAATCTTTAATAGGCACTCAACAACACAGCAGCAACGGAGCGGGGACACACAGCAAGCACACACAGATCGACATGTGAAATGGAATTTTGATGTTGCGTACAATTTATTCGCCTTTTATTATATGGAGGTGGTGGGGGTTGCCAGGTTAAAACTATTAGCCAAAATAAAAAGAAAATATTACTTGGTAATATAATACACACACAGAGAGAGAGAGAGAGAGAGTAGGCAGGTAGGCAGTCAGATGAACGAGTCCTTCGAGTGGCTTCATGTAATATTGGAGTTTTAATTAAAATGTTAAATTAGGAGGCGAATTTCTTTCCAAGTTAATTGATTTGCCAGAGATCGTATTTATTCTTACAAACACACACACACAGATACAGTACAGATAAGTTTAACAATTAGAAGTTTCGTATGTCATGTTGGGCCGACGGCAAGGAAGAGTGCTGAATGGGAACCGAACCGAACGGAACGGAACCGAACAAGAGATGGCATGACCTTGAGGCGAAAAACACAATTGTATATGTAAATTATAGGGTAAAAAAGAGGAAGAGGCATAGTTATGGTTCTCGTTTTGTTTGAAGATTCAGTTCTATTGGTTGATTAGAAACGTGGTTTGAGTTATGGTGACTTGCAACTTGATTTGACGCAGTTACATGACAGGAAAATTGTACCTTAAGGGCGGCTTTGTGTAATTATTTTTCTTTTCTTTTATGTTATCGATATGGAGTGGGTTGACAAATGATATTTAAAGATTCGTTAGAGGGGTTGTTTATTTGCATAAGTAGGAGGAAGGACTCTTCGAAACTAAAGGAGAAGGCACTAGAACTTACACCAGATTAGGTATTTGCCCTATTTTCTACCAACAAGTACGCTAAACTCATCTACAATCCGACCTATTTCCATTTATCGCAACATAACCTCCATGTCTTTTAAGGCGCTCCTGCGACTCAAACTCCTTCCAGTTTGCCATAGATGCAAGTGATTCTCAGTTTAAGTTTGTGGACACCATTAACGTTGTTTTCATTCTGGGTGACTTTAATTTTCCCGATCAATCTCTTGACGAGTCGCCCTTTGCCACTACAAATAGGAGTGGTTCGGCCAGCAAACCTCAACGGACATGTAATGAGCACAAAAGCGCCATTTTATTACACCAAACTCATGTAGCCTATCGGGGATGTAGACGGGCGTGACACCTAATCGGAAAAGCTAAGAAGAGTAATAAATATTCAAGCCCACCCAATTGGTATTTAGGCCACATCTGTCTGGATATGACACGGCTCTGTAACATTCGCCGCCTTGTATCAGCTCTCAATTGGAAGTGCGCAAAGATTCTTCCCCTGAGGGCACCCAGTGGGACGTACACCGTCTCCTCAATGGAACCATCAAGGGCAGTCCGCTCGCTCATTACCCGCGGTGTTCCTGTGACCCTGTACCCAAAGAAGTAAAATTCTTAACCTCTGTGCCAGCAAGAAGAGTTCCTCCTTACACAGTTCTAAAAGCTTCGAGGATGTAGTGGCAGATATTATAACCTTGATAGCCTCCTGGCTTTCAATAAGGATGACTATTGTGTTTGGATGTGAGGAGATTTGCTTAAGTAGGTGGCAAGCCATACGTACAGCAAGTACTTCAGCCTGGAAGACGTTGCAAGAATCCGGTAGGAAGTAGGAGATTCGATAGCAATTAAGAGAACACACCCTCCCCAACACTACAGTTCGTTTTGAACCATCGATCGGTAAAGATTGTTGTTTCAAACTTCTTTGTCACTTCGCCTATGGCCCACTTCTCCGTGTTTGGGAATATAGCCCTGACATTGTTAGTAAAGTTGACTTTGGGAGGAATAACGCTTCGGTCAACGGTGGGCATTACAGAGCGATGTAAATCGGCTGAAATTGAAGACATGTATTTGACGACCTCTGATTCATGCAGGATTGCGCACCATGTCACACAGCACATGCCATAATCGATCCCAAATTTGTGTTATCAGCCGTCTTGGCGATGTCAATTGGCCGCCTCGGAGCTGCGATTTAACGCATTTGAACGTCTTTATTGTTGAGAACTGTTAAGGCCGATGTTATGCCAACAATTTGGAAACGATTCAAGAACTTAAGGCCAATATCATCCAAGCAATCCGTGAGCTAGAGTCCGAAACCATCAACAAGATCTTGGAAAATTGGAGTGCCAGAATGCGCTACTGCGGGGCTAGCCGAGGCAGTCACTTGAACGACGTTTTGGCGCTGGAGGATAGTTAAAAAGCTGATTGTTGAGCCGTCAAAGTCCGTACTTTGATTTTAGTGGTATCAGCTCCGTTTCGCTTGGAACAGATAGTTTGTACCCGCAGTGTTCTGGGCTTTCTACCTACTTTTTAAGCCATACGAAAATTCGTGAATAACTTGTATATTCTACTGCTTTTATGAATACTCTGTTTGAATGAATACCTTAAATGTGAGCCTACTACGTACTCAAGGATTCATGAATACCAACGCCGTTAGGATTCCTTTTTATTTCGTTTTGCGAAGTGAACTTCGTTATCGTTTCCCACAAGACTTATGCTCGCTTGTTTTCTGTGTGTTTGAGACTGTGAAAGGCTCGTTTTTTAGCGAATGATTCACAACGGCAAATGAATACAACAAGATATACTAATCATTGAGCGACGACAGTCAATAGAGAGCGTAATCTTTCTTAACTGCTTGTTAACATGAATACTTAGTTGTAGCAAAAGATAAAAAATTAAACAAAATTGAGTGGGTAAGAATCCCATACTTCAGTAGAAGTTCAGAAAAGTTGACTCTCAGAAAAGTTGATCAAATTTGAGCTCCGTACGTTGCCTTAAAAAATTTACTTGTGGTCAACTGACCAAAGTGAATTTTATTTCTGGTTCTTATATTTGTTATAAACCCAATAAAGTACGACCATTTATGAACGAAACGACTATGAACTGAGTGTGAGCTGAGGGTCGTACAGATAGACAGACAAATATTCAAAAAACTATTGCTTCAATTTCAAACTATCGTGCAATTTGTTCCTAAATATTTGCAGGGACGGGTCATTTGGGGTTTAATTTTATGTACGGATAAATCAGGATAAATGGAGCTTTTTGTCTCAACCAAAATCTGAAACTGTTTCCTGCATCGCATGTAGGTACCTCTCAAGCAATCGCTTACGCCACTGTGAATTACTTACAGCGCTTTTCTTGAAAATCAGTAAACTTACCTGAAAATAAATAAAAAAACATAAAATTAGATTTATTTTAATTATATTTAAAAATAAAAAAAAAAATCTCTCCAACTAAAGTGCTTTACATAATCTACTCGTATGTATCTCATCTAATCTCGAAAATATTTTTCACGAAATAAAAATGATTTATTGTTCGAAAAATATTTATTACATTATGTTAATTTATCTTTAAACGCACAGTATTAGATATGGCAGCGCTAATTCACGGGCATTTAGCACAATCAAATGGATTTAAGAAAAACTATTAAGCTTCTCTGACAAATTCATTAAGAAATCGGAATAATTCTATTTAATTTATTTTGTTCTTTGAAAGATATATAATTAAGAATGGAAGAATTAAAGATTATATTGTAATGCAAAATTGGTAAAAAAAAAAAATAGAAAATATTTTCACACCATTTGGCGGCGTATTTAGACCGCCTGCTGTGAATGGTTTACGATAATATAGCGTTGTCAACGTTACTAGGGTTTTGGACCACCTGTCGCGTCGGCTGGGTACTACCCACCCAAAAATAAATCTTGATATATGAATGTCTAAAATAATTTATAACTAAAAAATGTTAATTTTCAATGTTTTTTTTTCGTTTGTTTGAAAATAGTCATTACGAAGATGATTTAGAAGGCTACAAGGTTGGAAAACGATTTGACTGATGGAAGAATTAGATATGACGCGTAGGGAACAAAATTGCTTAACAAAATGTGGTGTTATTAATATTTATGAAGTGGTTTCTTTTACAAACCCTTTGGGCTGAGAGGTTAGCTTTGTAAGCTTAGTAATGAGATGTATGTTTAATGCTCGAACGCACTAAGGAATATCAAGAAAATATTCCCAATAAAAGAAACAAGCAGGTGGATCCTTCTGCGAATATTGACATCTGACCGATCATTTTGGAATAATACACATTTGCACCACACGAATTTGATTGAATTGATTTCGAAAATGTGTTTGACAGTGTTCCTGGTCGATTTATATCGTAAACACGACTGAACGCATTCGTTTTGGGTGAAGTATTGAACGCATCTTTTTAATGTGGACTCTATTTGACAGGTGACATTTGAATGACATAGCCGCGGAAAGTTTTTATAACGTCAGCTTGACAATGATGGATTGGGACAACAAAACGAACACCGATAAATTCTGTTCGCTAACGAGAAAAATCTTCATCAGTAAAGGATCCTTCAGTAAATGGAACTTGGTCATCTTCCGAGTTTGGTCAAGTTTTTGCTCGAGATTACAGCCATAGAGCACTTAACAGTAGATTCAGGACATTGCTCCAGACTACATATCATCATCCGAAATACATAATTATCAATTGATGATTAGCCCATTGGACTTGCTATGTAGAGAGGGGTAGTTTACGAGTAGAAGACCTGTTCATTGTAGCAAGAATATGAGACAGAAGTCGAGTTCGACAAGGTTGCCAACTTTGACCAATATAGTTTAGGTTTTTGTAGAAAGAGTTTGAGAACTTCACAAAGCCTGAAATGCCCAATCCATAGAATCCATAGATCTATTGTTCTATCGTTTTTAACTGACAGCTCGGTGCAATACAAACATTCTTATGGGAGGCGGCTCATATCCAATGAATGGATGAACTTTGACGGATAGGTAGGTTGACATTCATAGAGAGAGCAGAGCGAGAATATACAGCAGAGAGAATGTAGATGAACTGTCGTCGCCTGTCGTCAATTAGCTGATTGATGTGACAGATTGTATGGGACTGTTCTCTCAGGCAATACGTCAACTTCAATGTCAATGACCACGCCGACAGCTTTTGGTCACGCATAAAATGGTAGCAAAGAAAAAGGAACTCGTGTGACATTGGCCTAAACACAGAATTATGGACTTGCATCAAATGATCACTAGTTTGTTTGTAGAGTAAAAACTAGAGTTCTAAGCCTTCCTGCAAATTCACCAACAAGTATGATCGCAGGATAAAGAGAAGTACATGCTATAGAGCAGTTGTTCAGAGCTCAATCTGCTAGTTGAGCAAACACCTTTCAGAAGCAGACGCGGTGCTCTGTAAGCAAGGCAAAGGAGGAGAACTTAAAAAAAAAACGCGTCTGAAGGGAATTGCAAAGCAAAATGGGAACACTTCTTCCCAAGGCTTTAGAGCGACGTTCGAAAGACTGTCATACAACCGCATACGACTGTCACGTTTCTACCGGTCTTCTTTTCCTATTTCGAATGAACCCTAAAACATTTACCCGCCATTTAAATAATATCTTCTTTTAACATCGAAGATACCATCTTATCGCTCAAATACTCAGACTGTGACGCCGCAACAAACCCCCTTCTGATTACGTATGTATCTAATACCGAAATAAAAAAAAAAATTACTAATAATAACTCAAGCAATCTAAATTAAACAAAAGACAAAAGATATCTTGACGATCTAGATAGTAACCATCCAGAGAAATATTTATTACAAACAAAGAAAAAAAAAAAGAATTAATTTGAGTATAAGGATAAAAATATTCCACATACGTCCGAGTGACTGAATTACTCCCAAAATAGAGCGCGACAAACTATAGCACACGATAGATAACCACAAAATGCGGATCACATTCTATATCAATACACCACGTATCTGCTAATAATATCTGCATTTAATCATATATCACCCCGTGACAGATAAACACACATTCAACTGAAACCCCCTGCGCGCCCCCACTGTGCTATAATGTCTATGCGCTAGAGGGTAGGTTGCTTCGCTCTTTCGCCGTCTGTTTCTTGACCTTGTGGGATTTTGTATTGCGATATTTTTTTTTCTTCCTTTTCTATAAAAAAAAAATTAAGATTCTCCTCCTTTTTGTGTTTGTTTAATAATTTTAATACAAACATTTTTGTTTATAATACGAACAATAAAAAAAAGAGCGCACAAATCGTTTTTTTTTTTGGGTTTAAAACTCATTGAATAATTTTTTGTTTGTTTATTTATTTAATTTTTTTGTTCTGTTTCTTCAGTTAGTTTATTTTTTATTGCAAAAAAATAAAGAGAAAAAAAAATTAAGTCATTGGAATTGTAAATATCATAAATCGTTTTCTTTTATTATTTTTGTTGAGTCTGTGCCTTGTAGACGAAACGAAACAATTAATAATGAATTTTTTTGATTTTAAACCGAAGCTTGTTGCATAGATAAATATATTTTGAGGAAGAAGGAGACATCTTATGTAAATTTTTAATAAAAGCTAAAATAATTGGTTTGTGATATTTATGTCAAATAAATTATAAATATTTAAATTTATTTTAAAATTAGTTTGATGTACAAAAAACTAAGTGTAAAGTGTGTGGGTGCCATGATTTGAAATACTGTGCATGGGGTTCCAAGTTCGAGACCCAGGAAATAAAACATCAACGTTTGTTCGACGCTCTGCCTCTTGCTAGATCTGACAACCATCTAAGAGTATTATTGTCATGAGAAAACTTCTTAAAAGTCTGTCTGTCCTTAAGATATGGTATTTACGAAAATGAACACCACGGCGTTCATTCTTGGATGCTTAGCCAACCATTTTTTGATGTCTTCATATTTATAAGCGGAATAGCTGATCAGTCATACCATGTCCTATCGAACGGAACAAGTAATTAAACAAGTCGGACTTCCCATTTGAGCGTTTCCAGCTAGATTGTCATGCTGAAGAATCACTTTTTCGTGCCTCTGCTTGTATTGTCGCCATTTTTTGCGCTGTGGCTTACTCTATCTAAAGTACCAATGTGTCAAGACTGGTGTATACTATACGTCTAAGCTTGGTTCATGATATGTTGCTACTGACGCCATCTATTGACAAGCAGAGAGAACTTAGTTACACACCTACAGTTTGTGACAAAAGCAACTTTCATGTCTGCCTTCTTTGAATCTTAACCAACAATTTTGTGCAGTAACTTGGACACTTAAAATGTGCCTCCTTGCTGAAGATATGCATATACATATGACCCATCTACTTAAGTTGATGTCCGAAATAACCATGACCTGTAGATGACTCTGCCACCCATGTCTTTGTTCCCTACACGAGGCTTAGAACTTTTTTATGATTGGTACCAATCAGCACACAGCAAAGCAATCGGCTCTGCTTGACAGAAGTGAGGTGTATTTCCTTAGGATAATAGCCTGACAGGCTAGATCTAGTTCTTTTGAAAAGATAGCTTCTTCCGCTCTGTCCTCCATCGCTGATCCATCCGTCAATATGAGAGAAGAAGGGTTAGGAAAGAGTTGGTCTAGTGATATTTGAAACTCAGGTTAGGTTTCAATATTTATTCTCCATGTGTGGTATCCAATTTGATTGGGGAGAGAATTGTGTGAGATTTTTTCTTTCCTTCGGTAATTCACAGTTTCTTCTTTTCGTTATGTCACTAATCTTCCGGAAGTGCTCCATCATTAATGAGTGTTTTATGATACCTTTCGGAAACATGCGCTCTCTATATTTCGTGCATGGGCGTATTCATCTCTTCTTTTCATCTTTTTCACGATATCTCAGATTTCACCGTAGAAAGTGGCGCGCCCGTGCCATTTGGCATTACGATACAGATGAAGTGGTAAGTCCAATTGCAGAATACCTAGGATCATTTTCAATTGCCTAACTATTCTAAACGTTGGACAATGTCTAGAATAGCTTCTTTAGGCTCTACTGCGAGGCTTTTTGCCGCCATATAATTGACGTACATGTGAAAATCCGTCTTACTATCAGCGTACACATCCAGTCTTCTGATCCTGACGATGTTCCCGACCTTTATTCAAACACCCGTCTGCATTGCTGAAGCACCCTTTTCGCCTTTCAGGCTTTCTCCTCTATGTTAGAGTTCCATGTTAGTCAAACCTACCTAGACCTACTTGGATAGGTTTACTCCCAGATACTTCTCTTTGTTGGTCATCTTTAGTTCTGATTCAAAAGGTGTCAAGGTCTCAAGTCTCCACCTTGTTAAAATGATTGTTTATTCCGCCTTTATGGCTTTGTTCATGGCACCATCGCTGAACCACTCGCTGTGCATTCCCAATGTTATCTGCTGTGACGCTCATGAATTTTCCTGTTGCCATATTATGTCATAGGCATATTCTACAGTGTAGAGTAAACGTCTTCAAAGAAGAGAGTCCACAATTCCACACCATACTGGCCATTGACTGAGGACTCAGGTTATACATCACTAAATAGATTTGTCAATTGGCCACTAAGATCGGGCGCTTTTAAGACATTCGATTACTTAAAATTGGGCTATGTAAAGTTGTTGGTATAGACAGGATTAGAAAGCCAAAATTTAGTACGTTCTTGAGTTTAAGGTGGATATCCCAAAATGCTCAATAGAGTGACCCAAGAGGATGCGCTTTATCAATAACAGTCGAGGAAGCCAAATTCCTTAAATCATGTGTCGTCATGATTCAAACTTAGGGTAACTGTCAAAAGGACAGCCTTTATTTAGCTTGAATAAATGTCAGTTATAAGTATAATGTCCTAGGAGTACGTGGCGCAGAACAGTGGAGAAGGTTGTATGGCAACTGGGAAAGAGTTGGGGAGAGCTGAGGCACATTTCCAGGCGCGTAGGCGTTGTAGAGACCCTAGGGCCCACAAGGGTATACAGGACATAGGTAGTAAGTATATGTATAATAGTCAACAAGAGAACCGCAGATGCATAGATCCTTCATACTACAAGGTCAGTTATTGGCAAGACAGAAAAACCCATCAGAGATCAACTTCCGTCTATGAACATAAGTATCTGCCACTACTTCCTATAAATTCCAATAGAATGCCCATTAATGTGGCTTTATAAAAAAAAAAACCAATAAAATACTATGATAAGTGTTTTTTTTTTATAAAACAATTCCATTCAGTCATTATTCATTGCAATGCTGTCGATGATTTCCGAGAACAAACACAACAATAACCATGAAAAAACAAATAAACAATACAAAACATAACCAGCAGACATTTTTCAACTAAATTCAATGAACTTGCAAAGTTTATACCTCGCAGATACATATGTACATTCTTTGGGTGAAAAGAAAGAAAAAAATACCCCGCCTCATTGAATAATGAATAAGCACATGTTAACAATGATTGCAAATACGATAACTACGTTTCGAATTCAATGAATCCATCAGTTCACATCACTACCTCCTACTTCTAGATCTGGTCTATCTTGATTTTTTTTTCTTTAATTCTCTCGGCAATAAATCAAAGTTTAGGAGGAAAATAAATAAACATTTTATACAAAAAGGAGATACGAATTTGTCTAGTTGTCTTAAGGAAAGATACTTTTGAATTAGGTGCTAATTTAAAAAAGGGAAACCCCTCTCCAGTGATTAAGAGACATGGATGTGGATCCTATCCAGCACGTGGATCACAGTGATCTATGTTATTGATTTTATCTTTCGAATTGGTCACCGCTATCGACGTCATTTACTCGAATAGCCATCAATAAAAATTGGCAGGTCCAAGGGTTAGGATTTCTTTTGTTTAAATGTTAATTCTGATCGACTCCTAGCATAGGTTTATAGATACTTTTTGAGTGTTTACCATGTTATGACTAGCAAAGCTGTGAATTTAGAAAAAAAAGACGCCTGTTAAGTTTGTTAATGAGTAATGCTTGGAACAGTGGCAGGTGGAGACTTTTGACCTTACCGATGTTTGTTATGTCTTTCTGAGTGAAGCGAATGCGATCTTATTTGGATATGACATAAGCCCTATTCTCAGTTTTTATATTGCTGCAGACGTCATTGGGTCTAGAGATCCGTTTGGAGGTTGTAGACTTTTTTAAGTGTGAATATATCTTTACCAAAACAACTTGAAGGCATATTGAATGGCAAATGCTTACTATTCTAAAATTTATCTTACCACATAGCACCATAAGGCCTGGTGATACTACTGCTGATAGTGTTAATCCAAAACCAATGCAATAGCACATGCTGGAAGGAACAAGCACCTCTCTATTTCTCACACTATGTTAGGTTGCCCTTTTAATGGTTGTTGACGATCATTCTCTTGTTTGAATCATTCGGCTGCTAAAGCCCTCCCAATGAACATGACCAGTAACTTGTATGCCATGAAGTCCTTGTGCCTCATACTTGCCCCTCAACTGAAGCCTCGAAGTCATAGCATCAGACGGCATATCCGTAAGACCAGGGTCATAGAATAAGTGTCGAAGCAAGATCATCAAGACTCTAGTGTGTTTCATACCGAAAACCACCACGTCTGAGTCTTTTAGCGAACGCCCCATGATAAAAGTATCAAGAGGATTAAGATTCAGCAGTGCATATAGAGCAGAGACCGGAGTACTCGTAAAGGCTCTCGTGCACCCAAGACAAACTGTATCTACGAGAAAAACCCTTCCACCAAACAACAGATGCATAAGCCAGAAATGTTCTTATCACAGCCGTATAGCTCCAGAGCACCTTTTTCGATGACAAGCTCCATGTTTTTCCAAAAGCACCCCTACACTGCCAGAAAACTGAGAGTGAATTGGATGTTTGTGATTCTGCTTTGACCAGAGAAGCTTCTTGTAAAGAATTACTCCTAGATATTTGACTTTATCTGAGAGCGAAATGGTGACACCTTTTAGTACTGGCTGAGTCAGACCGGTCGTGATCCTCTTTCTCGAGAGGATTGACGGCAAGCCCATTCTCAGTACACCACTTATCGATTATGTCCAAGGCTATCTGCACATTAGCACAGACAGTTCTTGGGCATGTACCAAGAGAGAACACGGCGACGTCATCTGCATATGCTACAGGTTTCCTTTGTGTCGAGTGAGAAACACATGCTCATGGCTATGGGGATAGTACAAGACAATTTATGCAGAATGTGCAAAGACGAAGAATCAGGAGAACATTTACTCTGCCACTGTGGCTGATTTAGCAGGACAATCACAATATGGTTCATTGTCTTGGACATCTGGACTACTAGATACCTTAACAAAAGGTTTATTTCCACTTTGGCCTTTAGATGTTCCATCGCTCTACCGAATATCATACTCCTCTTCCGTTGGAAAAGATTTTACGGCTTGATGAGTATATTTTCTAAAAAACAAAATAGTTTCAGGATTTGTTTTTATTTTCACTTGAGGATATCATGCGATAGATTATTTTGTGCATTCTTCTAAATAAAACACAATTGCACAGGGAAAATGTGCTATTTATCAACCCCCTAATTATTATTTATTTTATTTCATGATTAAGCTTCGCAACTTAAATCGAATTTATTTGGATCCGTGTTTTACAAAGAAAAAAAAATAGGACAAAATTTCATGACTCGTTAATTGGATCGGTTTAAGCTCACGTGTTCCAATAAAAAAAAATAGCAAAATATTATAGTAATTGGCCTGACCTAGGCATGGACTGCGATTTATTTCGAAATTACAAAATCAAATTCCCTCGAGTAATTAAATTCGATTTCATGTGAAGAAGGATCTGAAATTTCAGAGTAAAATTTAAAAAAAAAAAGATTTAGGGATACTTTTGCATAGAATTATAGGTAATAAGGAAGACAAAAAAACATATGGCGGTTGGTAATTTTGTGGAATAAATGAAAGGCCTCTGATTGCAATCTTCATCTTTGAAGACTTTAGGGCTGCAAGCTAGATGTTGTAGAGTCACACTTAGACCAGTGTAGGTCCATGTAAGTACTTCTCTAAGACTACAAGCTGAAACAACAAAAGTTTACAATAGAACATTGAAAGAGACCGATGTTTATAGTTCACATTTGAATATAGCAAGTTATTTATTTTTTATAATTTGCGCGCACCAAAGGGGATATGAATACCCTTATACTTATCAGAGCGCGGGCATTTAGGAAAAGGGGGAAGAGGAACAAATAAGGTATTTTGCTGGAGCATTTTTGATGAAAAAAGCGATAAGACAGGGAAAGACATGACATTTCTTCGATGTTCTAGTGAGAGTATGGAGCTAACAATGTCCCCCAATCACCTGTAAGTTTTAGACGCACACTTATGAATTTTATCGAGTAAGGGCAAAACAGTCTTTGGTCCACATGACCAGGTCTATATGTAGCATATAGATAGAAATGTATGCCTCATAGATTGAGACCAAATCAGTAAAGTATTTCTAGCACCACTTAAGAAATTTTAGACATTTTGCTGCATTTTTGGCGACCTCAAACATATGATCATATGATCATGGCAAGTCTTTCGGTTTTCGCGATGCACGTACCATTCAAGGATAGTGGTTGGGAGGTTTGTTACGCTTTAGTGACAGGAGACAACATTCTGTGTTGGACGCTTAAATTCCACTCTGTTGGTTGAACCCCATTTGATTATGCTCTCAAGATAATGAGTTTAGCATACGTTGCCCTTCGTCTTCTAAGTGAGTTGTGAAACGAATATGAAAAACTGAGAGTACTGTCATCGGCGAAGGAATAAATTGGTTTAGAGGTAACAGATAAGAGGTAATTTATAAAAAAAATAAGAAAGAGAATAGGAGACAGAACTGAGCCCTGGGGGACACCAGCATTTATATGGTGAATAGCAGAATTGAAGATGTTGTTCGATTGAGTGGAAAAACATGATTTCTTCTTCCTTCTTATGCAGAAGTTGTTTGTAACTTATCACATTGTACCTTAGCCATGGCTAGATCTACTCGATCGCCAAATTTTGCATTGAAAAACTGTATAGGGGTTCAGAAGATGTGTGCTTGAAGGCGACTGCTTCAGTTGATTAACTCTAATACCCAAGTACTCTACAGTCCTCCAGCTTTAAAAGCCTGTGCATTCACGTCTTATACCAAAGGAATTCAGAAAGAATTCTTTCGAGAGGAGTTTCATGGCTGAGGGACCTCTGAATCATGGTACTTTGAACTTGAAAGCAAGTGGCGTATGAGAGCTCCAATTAGTGCCTTTCTTTCAAATGTTGTTAGTCACATCCTTGATGTGTAAGACTTGATACACACATTCCTTTCAATATAAGAATTTAGAATAAGACCTAATGAAGCGGTGCCATTTGAACGTATATTAGGACGCTGACAGTCAAATATGGCGATAGTCAAATATATTTCCACCAACTTCTCTTCGTTTTTGCTCTTTCTAGGACATTCTAGCTTTATATGGGTGGCGACGATCTAGGGTATGAAGTGTTTGGAGTCCAAGTCTCGACAAGATTCACTTGATCTTTACAGTAGTCAAAACTTACTTACTTACAGTAATCAAAATAGTGTATTTTAACATGATCGCGAAAAAGAAACAGCGAATTATAAACGAATGCAACAAACACATGCAACTCCTTCTTCAGTTAAATTGGATACCACCTGTGCAGCTGATTATTCGATAAGCATACAAAACTACAACAGTTGGGACGTGATATAATTCTAGCAGCAAAGAAAGCAACTATCAAAAGTGCAATTCATCTTAGACAACGGAGTACTCGAAGGCAAAACTTCTGTCTGCGGTTCAGAGGTGTAAGCCAATTGAACTGAACAAACAACAGACTAAGTAGGTAGGAAGGTATGTAGGATAGATAGATTAGATAGCACTTAGTGAAATCAATCACCAACGTGAAAAAATACTGTGAATTATAATACAATAAATTCCATCCATAGGCGAGCAATGCCTATCTTTCACAAATCCATACATATGTATGTGTATTTTCGTGTAGTGTATAGAAGGGCCCAACACTGTTGTAAAGCATCTTAGGCGTAGGGGTTTTGAGAGGGTTTTCATGACAGTAATCCGCTTGAATGTTTGTCACATGCTGGCAAAAGGAGATCCCGTGAAAAAAAACATTTTGACATTTTCCAAAAATTTGAACTTTCCGTGTCCAAAGGACTAACTACTGAGAAACCGAGGGTTTACACCAAAGCCTAATGGCTTCTATGTGCTTCAGATCCCCTTGGTCGCACGCTGGCGATAGAAAAAACTAATTAAGAGACCTGTTTGGATTTTATATTCAAAAATTTTGCTGAATTTGACGTCATTTGCTTTCACAACAGTGCGTCGGGTTTTGTGTGTTTTTTTTTCTTTAATGAGAATACTGCTCTGACGCAAAACTTTTTAAAGACTCATCCAAAACAATTAATCATTCGCTTAAAAGTTCAGACATCAGTTGAATGATATACTCGTACGTATCTGCATATAGACTTTAGAAAAACTGGTTAAAGAAGCTTCAGTTTCACCTTAGGCTAGTCTATTAAAAAAAAAAAAAAAATTTCCCCATCAGTGCGTTCTCTCTCATAAAGATCACAATTTATGTTCAGCCAAAAGCATTCGCACATACATATCTTCACGTCTTCCGTTTGAAACACCCCAGCAGCTATCTCGATCGAATTTTGTCACAGAAAAACAACACACTCACTAAGAAGAAGAATAATAATCCAAGATTGATGATGATCCATAAACACATCACGTAGCCGCTTAGAATCTAGCAAACGAAAAAAATCTCAAAATAATCGATTTTGTATGTCAAACTACCTTTTCCGCGAGATGGAAAAAGTTTTCCTATGCGAAGCAACGACGACGACAGAAACGCTTTCACACCTACAAGTTGCGCTGGCGGCATCACAGGCGGTCTCTCCTCTGGCTAGCTAGCAGATGTGACAATAGCCAGCCAGTAACTAGCTCTATGACTATGCCTCGGCTCGAAAGGCAATTGAACTTAATCATTCGGTCAGTGAGTCGTCGTCGTCGTCGTCGTCTGTGGTGTCGCCGATTGATGACGACATTTGCATAATCCCGCCATAAATCGCACATTTCGAATTCATTGAGAAGAATCGAGAGGGAATTGATGACGCTCCCTTGTTCTCTCCTCC
Source organism: Chalcosyrphus nemorum (assembly GCA_949716465.1). Lineage (NCBI taxonomy): Eukaryota > Metazoa > Arthropoda > Insecta > Diptera > Syrphidae > Chalcosyrphus > Chalcosyrphus nemorum. The sequence goes on along the minus strand of OX454332.1, from coordinate 21,567,883 downwards.
GTCCGTCCAACCGACGCGACGGACTGCTGTTGTGTCCGTTTTAGTTTAGCGGAAAAAAAAATTAATAAAATTTGCATTGGCTCAGGTGGGAGGGGGCAGGAGGGGAGCAACGCGCGCCTGAAACCGCCAGAAGGAGAGAAACTTAATTAGATGCGTAAAGTTTTATTGTTATCGTGTTGCCCTCTTGACGGTGGAGTGGATAAAGCCAAGAACATTGTAGGTATAGGTGCCGGTGACGGTGACTTACCTATCGTTTCTCTTTTGTTTGCAGATGATGATGATGATGATGGGGGTATCCATCCACTTGACGAGACTTGGTGTTTGTCTCACTTAAGTAGAGTTAATCGATTTGTATTTTTGTTGAACAGGTGATTAGCCCGCTCGTATCGTTGTCCTTGGTAATAACTTACGGTTTTTTTTTTTTTTTTTAGTTCCATGAACTTTTGTGCAGTGGTACACTACACACAGCTGGCGGGATGAAAGTGATTTTGCAAGAAGTCAATGAACTTTGGTTAGAGATTAATTTAAATGGGACGGTATACCTTTGTCCTAGGAAAATACCAGACTGAACTTTTGGCAGACTTTGGTCCTTAATTGCTGACTAATTACTAAGTGCTTTGCTATCCTTAATGAACAAATTAATGGAACCCGACACAGCTGGACTAGGAAATGTGGATTCGTTATTAAGTCTTAGAAAACTCAGATGACATCATTTACCAACAGAAGGCCGATACCTCAGTATACACCAAGTTCCCTCAGAATGTTTAGCAGCACGTTATACCTGGTCCTTATGCTCCACAAGAAAGAAAGCATCAACAAAAGATGGGGACTTTCTTCTAAGATTAGACTGTGAATAGTTATTGTTTGACCTATACGGGCAGGCTGTCAACAAGACCACTATAACTAGGGCAATGAGGACAAGATTAACTGCCTCTACAATCTGCATAATCGATGAGGAAGCAAGCCAGACTAAGGTACCACCAATGACAAGGACTGACGAGGTAGTATCACTCGGTTAAAGGCAGTGTTTGATCTCCAAAATAGACACTTGAATCAACAGGAAGCATGACACAGATCCTTACTTCTTTTTTAGTGGGGCTACAGTTAAGGGTGAACCTGCGCTTCAACCAAGCCTATCGACTTAGCTCGGTTTTTAGCTAATTGCGTCCAGTTCCAAACTCGAAATTGGTCGAAGTCGCCTTGAAATTGTAAGTACCACTTGCCCTCTACTGCGTCGTACCTCCGGATTTAAGTCAAAAACTCTGTGGGCCAGAGCATCAATGTCCATTCGCTCCACTGACGACGAGGTCAATGTCGCTTGATAGCTTGTATATTTCGTCATTAAATCTTCCGAAAATCTTACGAAGAATTTTTCTCTCGAAGCGACTAGAGATATCTTCATCCGCTTTCAAAAAAGTGAATGTGTCAGCACCGTTAAAGCAGGACTGGAATGGTCAGGGTGTTATACAGAGTCTAAGGTTCTTCGAGACAGGGCTTTACTTTTGAAATGCTTTAGTAGCTCCAAAAAACCGCGGGTAGGATAGGTTATTCTTCACTTGATTTCTGTGCAGGAATCATTGTCAGAATCAGAGATCAGAGACCAGAGCCAAGGTATACAATGACCCTTACTATCTCGAAGTTATACCTGCCCACTGTGACACTTAGTGCACTTCGTCGGGTTGATTGTCCCTTATTGTTGAGAACATGTAATTCGTTTTGCTAAGCCCATTTTGGTCGCTTCTGATTCAATGCTTGCTTTTGCTTCCTCCAATTAAGTCAATATCGTCGGCGTATCCAAGCATTTGTCCGGAGCTTTGGTAGATTGTGCCACTGGTGTTGGTTTGTAAATTCCGGACAATCCGCTGAAGTATGAGCCATCACCTTGTCTAACACCATTTTTGACACCGACCTTGATGTAGCGGGGAGCTTTGTTCATCGTTACCCTGCACAGACTGACAAGTTCGGGAGGAACATCAAAACTAGGCATAGCTTTAAATAGCTCGCCTCTATAGATACTGTCGTAGGCGGCCTATAAAGACATGATGAGTATCGATGTGGACTGTCTTGGGTTCTCTCCAGGATCTGTCGCACTTTGAGAATTGATCGATTGTGGACTTAGCTGGCCTGAAACCGCACTGAGGGGCTAATCAGGCTGTTGGTTGATGAAAGGTTTCAGGCGTCCACACAATATCGCAGGCAAGATCTTGTTAAGGAGACTGATGCCTCTATAGTTGGAGCAGTTGAGGGGGACAAACGTTGCTGAGGTTCCATTCATCTGGCATGCATTCCTCTGACCAGATCTTAGAGATGAGTTGGTGTTTGCTCTCTACCAGATCCAACAGCTTTGTTGGATTTCAGCTTGGATATTTCTATCCTCACTTCACTTTGGTCAGGTGGACGGAGGTTCTGTCTATCGTCATAAATGTTGAATGGTGCATTCTAGCAGACACCAATGAGGCTGAAATTGCTTCTGACTCGCAATCCGCTTCCAAACGGAGGTCTTGGCAATGACAACAGCGGCCTGTAAGTTCAGTGATGATAAGTGTTTTGAACTGTTACTAGGCCTTTTTTTGGGATTTCATAAGAGTTTTCCTCCAAAGTAGCCCTTTATCATAGTTCTGTCTATAGCCAAGATTTATTGCTTTCAAAGGTCACACTGCCAGATTGTGTAAGCAATTTTTTTCCTACTTCATGCACATAACCAATTCAGAACCAGTTTTCTCCTATCATACAAGATAACACTCATTAAATACCTTGTTACCGTTATGCAATCCAATAAGGTTAACAATTTATTGACCAGCCAGCCAGCCAACAACACTGGTCCTGTTTGCACTTAGCTTGCGACGGCGGCAACTCTAGCTGGCGATGCGACTATTAAATTTCATTCATATCGTCGACTTTGGGGTGTCAAAGTACAAGTACTCGTAGTACTCGCCGCCAAGTTACATTGGGATAGGTAACTAAAGCACCACCATCTCCTGGAACCGCCCCCGACTCTGGTCACAGTCAATAGTAATGATATGCAAGATTTTTAAAGTTTTGTTGCCTGGGGCTTTTACAACGAATTCCATTGGTTTCTCTTAGAAAGATACAAATTGTTTTTTGTGTTGAGTTGAGCGACAGTGTCTTGAATTTTTTTTTTTTATTAATCAGAGTGCAGTGTTGCGCGGTCGTTAATTACACACACTCGGCAAGTGGTCTTAAATTTCCGTCTAGACTTTGTTTACACAGTTTTTTTTTCGCTTTTTTCTTTCTTGGCGAATAAATTGATGAGAATAGAAGTTTTCCAGAAAGCTATAGATACTCATTTCTCTGTCTGCATGAGGATAATGTTTGGTAGTAAAAAAAAAAGAGAAACAAACAAACAAACATTTACTATCGCGTGGGAGATACATATCTGAGTGTGTCCATTTCGATTAGTTGATTTTAAAAATAAATAAAGTATCTAAGACAAAAGGCGGGAGATTTAGCAAAACAAACAAAAATTACTTCGGCATGACAAATAAAGTTTTTTTTTAATGATCATGTTCGATGGAAAAAGATTCAATTTGTTCGACTATTGGCGGGCGATTAGTTCGGAATTTATCGGTTGGAAGACTACAAGAACATACAACAAATTTGCTCTTCTCATTTTATTGCATTTTTATTGGAAGTTGCTGTGCTTTTTGGCGGCCTTGACATAGTTTAAGTTGCTCGACTGGATTATGGTTTTTGGGAAATTGGGAGTTTTTGACAGTCTGAAATGTTAGTGCCTAATGAATGATATGGATATTTAGCTTGGTTGGTTAGTTAGAGACGGCCTAAGTAGTTTATTTGTGCGGCTTCTTACTCTTAGAACCATGCATGTACTTTCTTAGATGAGTCAGACTTGATTCTAGCCGCACAGGCGTTGTTCAGGTCTTTGAAATAGTATTCACTAAGAGTAGCCTTTTGGACGTTGGCTAATCTAGGATAAGAGTACAGAAAGTGGCCGGTGATCGCTTACTAACCCCTGCGCTTTCTTTAGAAATCATTTTGGCTCTGTGCCTGTCAGAATGTCCTCCATTAGTCATCAGAGGTAACATTTAGGATTTTTTGGCCTAACCGTATCTCTAACGAACAACGCTAGAACGGGCTATGAACCTATAGGCACAACCATACGACGAAGAATGTGACAGTGGATTGGCCAAACTCTCCGAAAGGGTCCATAGCTAACCAGGCGATGCAATGGAACCCGCTTACCGAGGATGGCAGGAAACGCAGGGGTCCTAGTGGTACATGGCGCAGAACAGTCGAGCGCCTGGGAAAGAGATGAGTAGGCGCGTAGATGTGGTGGACACCCTAGTTTCTACAAGGCGATACAGGACATAAGTAAATCAGTTGTAAAATAAAGGTCCTCATTGGAGGACTTGACAGCTTTTTTTTTAAAAATAAAAAGCAAACCATATTTCAAAAACTTTATTATGGGCTTGAGCGGTCGCTTCGTTGGACCCAATTTTCAACGATTCGGTCACACATTTCGGCCGAAACGGCCGTTATTTCGCGTTCAATGTTGGCTCTGAGCTCTTCCAACGTCGTCGGCTTGTTGGGTGTAAACCAAGATCCTTACGCAAAATTTGGTCTGAGCGATGCTCAATGCTTGAGAACTCCGTAGAATTGACTGATTTGGATCGTTTTCTATGGGCAGCGATATATTTGACACTTCGACCAACCCGTTGTCTCCCTGTCACGGCAACATCACACAACGAATATGTAGACTCAAATTTTTGCACTAAACTTGTTTTTGACTGTCTACTACGGCGAGAATCATGACCGAAAATTGGAGTTCACGCCCTTAAAGTTGCGATCACCGACACCGAATTTCGGTTGAAAATTTTTATAATTTTTAGACATTTCTTCGTTCGCGTACTTTGCCATGATGAAAATGTTGAGCTTACTGAATAAATTGACAGTGACAGTTTGATGATTAGTGAAAGAGTGCGTTCACAAATCAAATTCAAAGTTGGCAAGTCCCAATTGGGAAAACCCTTTACACACTTTGTCTCCGATATTCGGATTCATGGTTTCCAATTTGGCTCAAGAGTAGCATCTGCAGCTCAATTGTTGAGAAACAAATTTTCAAATTAAAATAAATGTTCTGTCAAAAGAAACCCTATCTAGGTCGCCACCACATGTACGCCCAAAAGTGACAAATAACTTTGATTAATTGATTCGTTCTCTGGCGTACAACTCTTGACTTAAGTCATTAACAAATCTGACATTTCTGACACATGAGGCGACCTACTAAAACATACGAAACAGCCAACTCAGCTTTTATTTTTGTTTTGTTAGAATTTATTTTTTTAAACAGAAAAAAAAAGTAAACAATTTCAAATTTTCACAAAGAAACTTAAAAAACAATAAGCACGAAGTAGAAGATATTCAATTCACTTGTTTATGATTAACTGAATCTATTTACTACAAAAACAAAAAAACAAGTATCTCTACAACAGATAGGTATAGATACGTCCGACAACTGACTACGCATGAATTGTTGATAATTAACTTGAATTGTATCTATATACAAGTTTTTTTCTTCTTTGTGTGAACGTTTCTTTAGTTGTTTAAAACACTCCAGCGACCTTGACCAGCACAATACCCAAAACCTACCAAAAAAATAATCCAAACTATCAAACCGATTAAAAATAAACTAAAAGAAAGAAAAACAAAAAAAAACAACTAGACTAATGCAAAGTGAATATGTATCTGTAAAGCTTTTAATTTGGTTCAATCTCCCTATACAGATGTGTATGTGTGCATTTGTGTGAATTAGCTGATGAAATATAAATGTTGATGATGAGGGTGTCCAAATGAGGGGAGGTACACAGTACAGTAAACCTTCAAAATTACAGTATTTAACGTTTTATTTCCGTGCTTGACTGTTTGCACCCTTCCACAACCAAAAAAAGGGGTTAAAGTTTGACAACTCGACGACGACGACGACGCGCAAAAGTCACGCAATCAGAAACGAATTGGAAGAGAAAAGCCCAAAAAAAATTAACCTAGTTTGTGGCTTTCTCTGGCATTCCTGGTGCTTCATAGTGTAATACGTAGTTTTGTTAACAGAATTAGGGGTGGCTTGGTTTATTTCTTTTTTAGATTTTTTTCACGGGCGGGGGCGAACGAGGAGGTCGATGACATTAGTGGCCCCCAAAAAAACGTTCGCGGGCCACACAAAAAACTTGCCTTTGTCGATCCGAGTGTATAGTTTCGTTCCTTTTGAGGTCACCGATGATGTGATACGGGGCGAAGGACAAATTCATCATCATTCTCTCTTTCATTATTTATTTGTTTTTTTCTTTCGTTTCTATCTATTTATTTGTTATTCTCTTGGTGTCGCTGTCATTCTCTATAATTTTCGGTCAAACCGTGTTTGTCACATCTTAATAATGTATCTCTCAAGCGAGGTGAGCTTTTTTTTTTATTGTTTTTTTCTTGGGCCGAGGGGGGGCGCTGCTATTCAGAGTGGTTTTCTCATCTTAAACACAACACACATAGACTCATTCCAATAAGTCAGAGTCGCATATCACATCAGTATTTGTTGTATCTTATGTAAGAATACTGGCATTTTAAGTGCTTCTGTCAAATATTTCATATTTCTTTTATGACAGCCAAAGTGTAGTCGAAAAATATGAAGATGAAGTCGACCAGAAGATGGAGAAGTATAAGTTTAAGTTTTTTATGAGGTTTTAAGCTGACATTTGGTAGCAGCAACTGCTGACGACCAGCAAAATATTGTCAAAATAGATTTGTTGTTATTTTTTTTTGTTGTGTTATGTTGTTTATCGGCAACAAACTGGCGGTAATAAAAAAAAAAAGGGGTGACATTTTAGTTAACATCACCATAAAGTTATGAATCAGAAGTATGCCAAAGGTCGACACTTTTTTGGGGGTTGTTTACTTTTTTGGGTCTTTTACTTCCTCGTACCTAGAAGCACTGTGCGTAGTTGTGGTCATGAAGTTGATTGGTAACCTTGGCATGTAACCGAGTCATTAGCAGGTTTTTCTTTCTTTTTGGTGGATTATAATAAAAATAAACAACCATTGAGAAAAGAATCAATCGAATAGACTGTAAATTTTGGTCAATAAATTGGAAAGAGGTTCCACAGAACAATACCTAATTCGTGTTATTGCATCAAAACTCGGTTCGGCTGGGTGTAAGATTAATACATAAACATAGGAGATACACCAAATTTGTTGTACCTAGTTTACAATCCGTTCTCTAGGCAGATCATCTACATAAATCGTTTAACCCATAGGCAAGCATAGAGCGTCAACAACGCCTGTGCGCCATTTTGTTCGGACTCTTCCAAAACGCGTTTGAGCTGCCTCCAACTCATTCCTAAAGAGCTCGATTTCTCCTCATCTATTCTGCGCCACGTACATATATCGAGGGCAACCCGCTATTCTACCTGATTGGGTGAGCGGATTCCACTGCATAGCTTTCCTGGTTCTTGGCCCGTTCTCATATGAAGCTGTTCGTTAGAGATACGATTCCTTAAGATGCGACTTGCAGCCATTCCGTTTTCCAGATTTTGGATAGCATTCCCGATTCTACTGTACTCGTCCAGTTTGGTGTCACGATTAGCCGAGACCAGACTCCCTAAATATAGAAGTTGTCAACTTTCGCGGGTGTTAGAAGTCCTTTCGGCTTTTGTTTTGGCCATGTTTATTTTGAGCCCCACTTTGTTTGTCTCAGCTTCTAGATTGTGCGCCATCAAAGAAGTCAAGCTTCGTCATCCAGGTGTTTAAGATAAGATTTCATAGTCCAACAAATTCCATAGTTCTACGGAGTACATCGCTGATTACCAAGAACAACAGTGATAACAGTATGCATCCCTGGCGTACTCCACTTAGGACGTGACACTTACCACCTTTGTATGTAGCCTTGATTATAGCTATGGGTTTTTCTGTGATGCCTCTCCTGCTCAGATAGCATCTCGATTCAAGCTGTCGAAAGCCTTCTCCAAGTCGATAAACAGTAGATGTAGTGGAGCCGTATACTCAACGCTTTGATCTAATCCGTAAGGTGTTTATGTGGTCGATGCAGGAGGATCCAGCGCGAAAGCCAGCCTGTTGAATTTAGATTATCTTAGCCACTATTTTGGCTACGGCCGGGAGAACGCATATACATCTCAGCCATTGAGGCAAGTGAATCGATGTACCGACCCTAATCACGCCTGACACTTCTCTCTTTTTCACGCGATATTGGGCTTCTAGCTCGGGTTTGTCTTAATTACTATACGCTCATTGATCCGTCTCCAGATCATTTGGTAACCACTTTTGCTCTATTTTTCAAGCAGAGGCTTATACTCTTGAACTATTTACATGCTAGCGAGTACAGCAGATAAAAGTTAAACATCCAATGCTGGCATAGCTATAACTTCAAATCCTATTACACCACATTGTGCGCTGCAAACTGCCAATAATATGGGATTCCAATCATAAAGGCATCGCGGCCAATAAAACTCCTCTTAGATGGCTTTTTAGTGAGACAAGAAGCGTCTCCATTATGCCGCCAGCAAATGCTCGGTAAATCAGGCTTCGGGACAACAGCAGTGTCTTCCAGGCAAAGGTCTTGGCAGTGACAACAGCAGGCGTTGAGTCTGACGGTATTCTGAGGGTATTCCCTTCTTCACTGGGAAATGAGGGGACTGACAAACTGACAAGAGATGACTCAGCATTGACCACAGAACCACTCAAGGCTCTTTGTACGGAAGACAAGAGTGAACTCAGCTGTATCCCCGGACACGAAGGAATACCGGGAAATAAGAACACTGACGAATTGGCAAGAGATGGCTCAATATAAACCAAAGAACCCACTCACCCATCCGTGTACACCCCGCCTTGTGTCCTCAAGCTTGAAGCAGGGAAAAAAGCTACGAGAGAGGCAGATCACAGGGAGAACTGAGTCTTCGCAAAGACGCTTGACAGATAAAGAACCGACAGGCTTGTTACGAAAGACAGGAAATCCATCTCCACCCTCGTGGGTATCTTCCTTTCTCTCCTTTTGAACATAACATTTTCTGGAGGCTGTCAATCAATTAACAGTAAAAACCACCAGTGATTAAGCTTGTGTGCGTGAGCTCCCATTTGATTTTACAGGCACGTCAGACTGCTTTCCAAATCAGGGGAAGATTGCAACTTGGGGGTGCTCAAATGCCGACCGAAAATGGCTGTCAATTATAGATGGTTACCTTATGAGGATGACACTGACAAATGAGGGCTTCTTGTAACAGACAAGTCTCCTTCATCAATCTAATTTCGGAATGTCTCTAAGATTTGTTCGTCCTCTTCGCAATAGAACCAACGTACATACAATCGCTTGTGGGTACTAATAATTTCTACACTACATTATGACCTAATTTCCAAAGTTATGTTACCAGTTTCTAATTCTAAAGAACTTGTGCAATATATGAGGATAAGTTTTGTAGATATATCAGAGACCGATTGCTCCTTGATTCTAAAGACACGTTTCCAACTTCTCTTACCCCAAAAATGGTGAAGCAACAAATTTCATAAATTCCGAAAGAACTGTGTTAATCCTTTTATCTTATTCTACCAACAACTAAGCAGAAGAGAACAGACTAATTCAATGCAAAACGGTTGCTTGAGATACAAAGTATAAATCATTGTACCTTCTATTCAGGATTCTTATTTATGAAGTCAGATATAGCAAAATTTATGTACAAAGACCAGAAGGATACGTTTGGTTCTAATGGATTGCATCGAAAACCTGGAGATGGGAAACTAGCAATAATAATTATTTCTCAACTCAAGGAGAAAATCGCTGTGAAACACAATTCTGAGGAGTAGAAAACGAAAAGGACGTGATGTCTCGGGGCATGGTGTGGATATTATCACGATTTGGAAGTGCACGTTCACAATGAGATTGCTGCAAAGCCTTAAGGATTAAAGTGGAAAGATAAAGTTTTTGTATTTATGAAATCTTTATTTGTAAATGATTGAATACTATTGTAGTATCGCTTTCAATGGACCTCGTCAGAAAAGCAGACAAAGAAACAACTGAATCACAGAAATTGTAAGACACTAGCCAAAACCGGGAAGCCCCCCGGTATTTCCTAAGCTCAAACCAACTAAATCTACAGGCGGACCAGTAGGAATGCAGTAAAGTGGGACAGTTGTGATCCTCCGGAGAAGGAGAAGAAGTTGTCAGCTTATCCTATAATATCATTTCTATTCAAAGTGTACAAAAAAGCTATTAAATCGTAAGATTTTTAAGTTTCTATCGATAGCGATTACTATCGTCTGTACAACCATGTTTTAGATCACACTACAGCTGTTCGACAGTCATTCTAAGGATTGTCTATGGTATCCGACTATTGAAAGCCAAGGACTCAGCTTGTGTAAGTAATTAACTATCTTGGCTTCTTTGCAATAAATCTGAGGTTGCTCAAGGATGAAATCTAGGTCCCATATGATTCACTATAGCTGATAATGATCTTCCGTCTGTACTGAATAGCTGCAGGCTGCAGGATGTGTACAATGTGAATGCTGATGATGTACAAACATATTTCAGCCATTCAATTGGAATGATGGGAGACGTAACTCTTCGCAGCAATGAGGGTCTATGGTCCCAACTAACCTCAATGAGGCAATGCGATGGATTGCATGTCGAGTGTTTCTTGTAACAAAATTGTTCGATTCTTTTATGGTTTGCTTTGATACGACCGGTTTGAGAGTAACTATTAGAGATGTCCTTGTAAAATTCTAGGTAGTCTAGTACCCAATCATTCCATCTTGTGGTGATACAAGGCTTCTTAAAGATAGCTCTTCGTCTATGCTGTTGGTCGATTGAATTCCTTGACATTCCAATTGAGGATACTGAATAACATAACCTGACTATACCCTATCCTAAATATACCCCATCCGAAGGGTATATTAAGTTTGTTACATAGTTTGTAACATAGAGAGATATTAAAGGTAGATCTCATAAAGTATAAACATAAATAATCAGTATCAATAGCCGATTCAAATTAGCCATGTACGTTCTTATGTCCGTCTGTCCGTCCGTCCGTCCGTCCGTCTGTCACCAATTTTTGGGCCTTAAATTTTGAGCTAGATCGATGAAATTTCTTAAACGACATCATTGGAAAAGGAAGCAGTAAAAGTGTAAGAACTTTCGAAATCCGCTCACTGCCACACCCACTTTTTTAAAAATTCACTTTTTTTTTCAATAATTTTACATGAAACTCGATAAAACTTAATTAAAATAATATGTAGATATTTCTATAGTCTACATATTTCCCAAACATTGTGTACGACCACGTCTACGTTTAAGGGGCGTTTTTCTTAAACAACACTTCTTAAGAACATAAGTTAATATTTGTTGAAAAATTTTCTAAATCCGCCCACTACCATGCCCACTTTTTAAGAAAATTCCGATTTTTCAAACAAGTGTATTGGCGGAAAGAGGAGCTATATATGGAAAATGGATAGGGTATCAAACGATCCGCTCCTTACGTATTGTAGCATTTTCATATGTTTTTTACTTAAATCATTGAGACAGATACATAGACTAAATGTGTATAAGCACAAAATATAAAATATACTATGTATTACTTATGACTTACGACAAAATTTAAACTGGTGGAACTTACCTGAAAAAGACAAAAATGAAAGGTAAATTATTTATATTTCAAAATTAAAAATTTTTATTATTCAGAAAATACATAAAAACTTATTAGAAAATAAATTTACGAACGTCATCTGTGGTATTGAAATAAATCACATCTTGAGTATGATACCGATGCTTTTAGTATAACAGCACCCTAGGGAGTTCCTTCGATATGAAAAGCATTTCACTCTTGTGATTTAATGTATTATTTTCGAGTGAATGAGCAAGGTAGTGAAATGAAAGAAAAGGTTGACAGAAGAGTGGGATGATGATTTGTTTTGAAGCAAATATTTTTGATTTCCTGATTAATTGCATCTTTTAATATAATTTAGTGACAATCATTTGTTAAAGAAGGTATTTGCACAAAGACTGGGCTAGCAGCTTTATCTTTATAAAAGACGATCCTGTATTTATTATTCCGACAGCTTCTATAAAAGGAGTTATGCGGGATACCAAGCCTAGCCGCGTGTTCTCCGACTGGCCAATGGCCCGTAATTACAGCTACAATTCTAGCGATATTAGGTCTTGAGTTGCTGAGTAGCTCGGTTGGCTTGTGTTTATTGTAGCTGGGCCATGTCTTTCTTAATACAGCGCAGCTAGTAAGACTATTCCACTTGTGATTTGCAAGCTGGACCATATGAAAATCTAAGCAGCTCTTAAGAAAGCCTAGCGGAGAATCGACAGTTTCCGCTAGAGAACCATCAAGCGCAGATGCCCTTCTGACCAGCTCGTCGGCTATTATGTCCCGGTACCCAGATGATGGTGGATACCAAATTGGTTGATTTCGAAAAAGTGGAAACCGCCTTAATGGTTAATAGCGGCTTGACTATCTGTGTAAATGACAATATTTTGGTTGGACGTTGGGTGATCTCTTAGAACCCGTCAGGCTGAAGACTGCTACCTCGACGTAACAAATTAATGCTCTATAGAACGTTCAATTTTTTAGTTCTGCTTTATGGCTTTAGGAAGTAAGCTGAGAAGATATTAGGCCCTTTGAGCATAGAATAGTTCGATATTAGGTTCCTCATACGAGGAGGGCGAATGGAGTGGAAGTTACAACTGCGAACTCTATGACCTGGACCAGGATGTGGATGTAGTGCGACTACATTGGATCGGCTACATTGACCGAATGAACAAGTATGCTCCAGTCAAGAGGATCTTCGAATCATAGCCCCAAGATTCGAGATGGCGAAGAAGACCGATTGTTTGGTGCAAAGACTAAATTGTCAGGAAAAAAACTTGGGTTTCAAAGTTTAGGGACATCCTTCAAAGCTGAAGGCTACCCTACGCCACTTCGGTGAGTGTTTTAGCACGACAACGGCTCGAAACAAATATTAAAGAGTGACTTCACTATGAAGGAATTCAAGTTCTTGATTGGAGCCAGTACAATCTTCAAACTTGACTGCCATCAATAATTTTCTTGGAGTACTCAAACGTAGAGTACCTTCCCAGTGTTTTCGCAATAAAACGTGACTATGCCGAAGAGGCTTTTTGATACGAAGAACACATTTAAAGGCAGACAATTGATACTTGTACTATTCCAAAAGAAAATAATTAAGTTTATTTATCGATTAATTTTAAATTGTTATTAGTTTTTGCAGAGAAATCAGTAATTCGATGAATTTTCCGCGAAAACGTGAACTGTCAAATTTTATTCACATTCCACAGAAGTGGAACGCAATCCACAACCAAAACATTCGCGAGAGTTTTACTTCACAGTTATTGCTTTCTTTGGTAAATGACAATTGAAATTTGCAAATGGCTGCGACTACGTAAAAAAGTTGATGTGAATGAAATGTCAAATTTTGCGAACATACGCTCATTCGCAATTCGGTAAACTGTTAATGTACACTAAGGCAAAACTTCTCAATTATTCTAAGAATTTGAAATGAAAGATCAACATGAATCGGTTGCTTTTATTTTGCAAAAAACTGTATGCGCATACAAATGTATATTTCTAACCATACTTTCTGTCTATTATGCATCTACATATAAACACGAAACATCATTAATATTCATGCAGAAATCTAAAATTCTAGTACGGATATCATTAATATTCGTATAATTACGATTAATTAACTGCTTTATGAATATTTAGAATATTTTTTCGCATAGAAATATTCATTTAATTTGCGGTTTTTGAACACGGTCAACGGAGAAAGAATTTGTGTGTGGGAAAATAGTTTTTATGTCACAAACGAACTATGACTAGAAATTCATTTTAATATTGAATTGTAAGTAGGTAGTTCCGAAAGGAAACAATTCATGTAGCAGTTTAGATGTGTACATACATCATGACAGTAGTGCAGTCAAATAATATCATAGTCTAGTCATCTGATACACCACTAAACAATCTCATTGTGGTTGAAGTATTGAATGGTTTAATTTATGTTGACGGCTTTTTGACGTGTGACATTTGGTGAGTTACTTTCAAGTGGGCGATATCGAAAATTGTGTTGTTGTAGTTGATCTTAATAAATGCCAAGATGTGGCTGCTTGGAATCTTTCAGATTTCAATGAATTACCAATCAATAACTTTTACAGATGGCAAAAAGAAAACTACTCACCGGTAGCTCACAAGAATGACGTTTCCGCCTTTTGACAGCTGACAGTTAAGACAACAGTCCTTTGATATTCTCAGTTGGCATCAATTTATGACTAAGCATCATCCCTTCAACCTCTCATAGTCCGCAATACGATATATTTAATTGCATCCCACAAGACTGTCAGTGTGGACCTACACACTTTGATTTCAAATGACTTTCAATTCAATTTAACAAATAATGTAATAAACACACTTCCCGGCAGATAATTTAATAGACAAAGACATAACCGAATGAGAAACATCATTAATATCCGGTATTTTGTTTTACTTCCTCTTTAAATTTCAACAAAAGGAATGCAAACAAGAATTCGGAAAAAAAACTCGTTAAAATATGAAAAAATACCAAAGAAAAAATGTTCCAAAATTTATTAGCTTCGCCCACTTTTCACAGTCCGCGGTAGGAGACAAGTGCAAACAAAATTTTTATATATTTTAATTTTTAGATAAATATATTAAAAAAACAACAGACTATTTTTATACGCTTTTAATGAGTTTTTGTGTCATTTTGTCTGTTTTTAAAAAAATTTTAGAGCCTAATCATCGGCCAAAGTGAAGAAATATTTATTTTATTTTAATATTTTTTAATGATTATGACTAAGAGTTATTTTTTATTAAATGTTTTCTTTTTTTTTCCAACATGAGACGATGGTGAACAATTCATTTTTAGATCAACTACTTTGTGAGGTTATTTATGAGTGTATAGGCTTACTTAAAGACGAACATAGAGGAGGAGAAAAGAATAATGTTGGTGGCTTCGAAATCTATTTTGGAATGATGTAAAATTTAGAAATTTTAAGTGAGAAAAAAAAATAATAATAATAGAAAGAAAAAAAATAATTAATGAGGAGAGACGTTAAAATTTTTAAAGACAAATTAATTATCTGAAGCTTGTAAGTAGAGTATGACCTCGTTGTGGTTTTCACTGAGATATTTCGTTTGAATAGAAAGGCGAAGCCAATTAATAAAATTTAATTTTACGAACCTAGGTGGATGGCAAATCCAAGTTTGATTTATAAATAGAAGCCATGTGTAGGAAAAAAAGTATATATTTTAAGCCGAATGATAAACCTGATAAATAGTGAGCGAAATAGCACTTAAATGAACTGTGAACTATAAGAATTGATAGCTAAAACGATTTGTTAAAGAAGAACAAAGTTATTATGTTGTGAAAAGGAATTAAATCGGATCAAAATAACATGTGTGTTTGAAGCTTAAAATGTAAGTTTCGTAGTGAATCAAATGAGCAGCGTGTCATTAAACTGAGTCAAGATAACAATGCGACGTCAAAGACTTTTGTATGGCTAAGACTTGGATCTTACTATCTAGCCTCTTTTCTTTTTATTTATTGAGTAGTCAGGCTAAGCATGTTCATTTTACTATAGAGGAATATCCTTTTTGAATTCAGTACCGAAAATATTTACTGGAATCATTTTAAAGCGTATGACGGATTGGGTACGCGAAAACCATTTGCGGGGTTTAGAAAAGGATATTCAACTGTAGACAACATTTTTATTCTAAAAAACATTGCCCAGACATACCTTGTTAGGGACGTTTTTTGTCGATTTCAAGGCGGCTTTCGGTACAATTGACAGGAACGCTCTCTTCTAAAACTGTGAACCTTAGGATTGTCAATTAAAGTGCTTGAAATAATACAGTGCCCTTATGATAAGATCGCTGTATCGGATGGATACCGTGGCTCAGTGGTTAGTGCGTTGGACTACTGCGCAAGGGGTTCTAAGTTCGAATCCAGAAAAATACCACCAAAAGTTTTTTCACGGCCCCACCTCTTCCGAGTGTCTGACAAACATTCAAGAGTATTCACTGTCATGAGAAAGCTTCTCAAAACCCCTCTGCCCTTCGGATACGGCGTAAAACTGTAGGTCCCTTCTGTATGTGCAGAAATGTATACCACGCACAACATGTACAGTTGTGAGAAGCTAGCCCTTGGCCCTCTATGGGCTGCTTACGGGCTAATATTTATTTATTTATTTTATCGGATGGATATAATATATCCAATTGGTTCGAGTGGCACATGGGAGTTAGACAGGGTTGTCTCTCAAGCCCTCTTCTATTCTCACTATTTTTGTATGACCTCACAACGATTCTACGTTTCTACCTAGAGTTAGCTGTAGTTCATCTAAAGATTTTGTTGCATGCGAATGATATTGTCATTCAACTACAGCTTATGGAACTTTACAGTCAATACCTACCAATAAGTCAAAATTCATGAAGATTCGATCTTGACGGTATTCAAAGCAGGAAAAATGAACCTTGCAAAAAGAAGCACTTGTGAAGTGATACAAGTACATTGGGGTAATTATCACGCCACAAATGTTATTCAATTCGCAGCTGAGAGAAGGGAATCATTGGAAAGAGAGACGTGCGGCGAAGCACCAAGCTATGACGTCGATCATGTGCTACACTTCTCAAGTTTTTCTCTTAGTATGAGGAAGTAGAAGAACTGCTTAGATACTTTCTAAAAACGTCTTTCCGACTGCCGGCAAATACACCAAACTACATGTTGCAATTGGAAACAGGCATCTTTTAGACATTATGTCGGTTTAATTTCCTTTACGTCTTAGAAGTTGTAGAGCTTTTCAGCCACCGACTTCCCTGTATCATCGCAAGACACTTGATTCGCCAGAAACAGCAATTCTTTGGCCTATGATCTAGAATACCATACTCCCACAAAGAAATATAGTCCAGAAACATTGAAGCGTACTGTACACAAGCTATTGTGGATTTTTGACGATTCAGAGATAAAGACCAGAATAGCGAAACTATAATAACTTATCGCCTGCTGACTTTACCACGATCTATGGGAGCTAAATTACCTTCACGACCGTAACAGCCTTTATTTAATTTTCACCATTTTCAAAGCTAGAGGCGAACCTCGTCGGCAGTAAAAAAAGGTGATGCCAGTTTTTATTTTAAAACTTCCTGCTGGTGGCTGTTATCATTGTCGTTGAAAGAATAAAATATCGAAGTTCACCAAAGCAACACTAGACACAATAATAAATAAAAATAAATTAATCTAATTAAGTGATGTTCCCAAGAGAAAGACCACAACCAATCATATTCCATAGGTTATTCAGAAGCATTATTGGGGAGAGCTTTTCGCTTCCCGATTTAGTTTAGGAAGACACTTAGAATACTTCAACACGCATAAACTCTTTCATTGGACTGCCAATGCCATAATGTCTTTTAAGTCTTCTGAAGTGTTTGAAGTCTTTGAAGTCGGTCAATGCAATCACTACATTCAAAGACTTCAACTAAGTGAATGCAGTCACTGATTTCAACTGACTTCAAGGCACTGAAAGCAATCAGTGAATGCTAGTGACTTCAAGTGACTTCAAAGAATGCAGAGTAATCAAAAAGATTGCATTATATCTGATTTCACTATTCTTAATGCTTAAATTGATTGGTGCAGTCATGACTTCAAAATGAATGGTGATTTATTTTTTTCAATTTGAAGTCTTTATTAAAATCATTGAATTGAAACAAATTTACTTGAATTATTAGTATGACTTCATGTGAATGCACTCCGCAATGATTGCATTCTTTTACTTCCCTGCTTGAGTGAAACCAATGGAAAACGACGGATGGCGTTGTGCTCAGAAGTTAATGAGTCCAGGTATTAATATAGCTTCTTTGGTCGTGTATTAAACAGGAAAAAAATTTTATTGTAGTTTTGTGATGTTGAGAATTCAGTTAACTGAGAAAAAAAAGAGGACAAATTGCATGTTTCTCCAAAAAGATACCGGACATTTTCTTTTTGGATAGAACGATGACATGTCCTCTTCAAAGAGGACGTCTGGTCAGCCTACTTGTGATTCATCATGGGCTCTCTTAAAAGAAACAGTTCACCAAATTACAGAGGTCATTCAACAAGAGGTAACGTGTTGAAATAGTGAAAATTGGCTACAAAAACTGATAATTTTTTACAACAAAATTATTGAGGTTTGAGGCTCATTTTCATTCGTCCTGGTATGTAAACAAACAAAACCGCAACATCTGGAGCTCATTGACCATTAAGCGCATTTCGCTGGATGTAATATTCCTCTACTTACCTCAAACTTAATGCTTACTGAGATCTATTTTGTGAAACATTTCAATCAAACCTCGTACATTTCTAATTAACTCTCAGTATTGAATAAAAGTACTTAGTTACATGACCTTCGGCCACTAGTTTGTCATGCTGACCAACCATAATGACTGTTTCCCTAGGACTCACTTTGAAGGTTTAAATTGGTTTCTTGAAAAGTTGCTAGTCGTTTGAACTATTCGTTCAAAACACCCAAGCGCCTATGGATATCATGGAGCTTTGCATATGCAGCTAATATATTGCGACAGGTTTCTACTTCCAAAAGATATGACATGCCGAAGGATGGACAAGTCATATGTGTATACACCATTTACACACTTTGAAGCAGGCACATACCACATCCAATATCCGTTTCGAAATTTGAATTTTCCAAAAGGTCACGATTGAGACAATTTAAAAGCATCTGTCAAGCTACGAGGATCTCTATCAAATGATTTTGGTTCTAGCGTTGGCGTTTGGGGAATATCCAATTTTAAGGACAACTTTTAAACTACACCGGAAAATTTACTTTTTAACAAAATTAAGGAAAAGAATTGTTTTTGAGAAGCAACTTTTTCCAAACCTAGGGATGTCAATAGTGTAACATCCCCCCTCTTTAAAGGACATAATTTTTTGTATAAGAAAAACTCTTATTTAAACTAGGATGTGAAATACATATAAGCTCCATCTCCTTACATAGAAAAAAGAAAATATAGCAAATCTTTTCAGGACTTCAAAAGTAGCATTTAATGAGGCCTAATACCAGTTGATATGGCAACCAGAACAACAGACATCGGATGGAGCACCAACAGAAGGATGAAAGTCCTTATTGTCTTTGCATTATCAAATTGGATCTTTCCTTTAGTATTTTTCTTTTTTTTTTGTCGTCCTTTTTGGAGTTATCAATATGGAAAAGCCTTTTCAAGGATGTTTTCTCTGATACACTTTTTTTTTTGTTTGTTTATTTGTAGAAATTTATTCGAATGGAAGTAAAAGACGAAAAAAGCAAAAAAGAAAACACGGGGTAGGTGGAAGAGAAGAGAAGAAGTTATATGAATGATGATTGAAGAAATCCTGTGACAGTTGCCTTTGAAACATCCTTGAGAGAGATTGTTGTGAGTTTTAATTTTTTCCATTTTTTTTTTTTTTGCTTATGCTTTGTTACGATTTTGTATATATGATGCTCCAGTGCTATTAGATTATTAATCTTTATTACGTTGTCTCAAGCGGGTTCAATTGGTGTATGAAGAATGGAAAATTTGTCGTCGTTTTGCTGTTGATTTCCATCGTTTTGGCATTGTGGCACCGTGCTTCTTCATCCTTGTTAATGGCATTTTTGAATAGACAAAGGCAGAAAGGAAAAGGACAACCAGATTGGGAATTATCTTTGAAATTTAAGCGGGGTAATGTTTAAATTATGTTTAATTTTGTACTAAGATGGGGAAATAAGGGGAAAACTTTTCAAAGTAGAGGTTGCGGAAACTGTGTTCTCGAAAGTAGTAGTAGGGAGTGACAGACAAAATCAATTAGGTTTTTAAGTGGCTTATAAGCTGGAATCAATCTCAAAATTTGTAAGATATTTTGGTAGTGAAACGTGACTTTATGGGAGTCTTTTAGAGGTCAAAGAGGCTCGGGTACCTCAGCCCAGATAGGACTAAGGTATAGTCTTGCCTCACTGACTTCACTATATGCATCCTCTTTCATTTGTCTCCTCTTTCTCTTTCGATGGAAGGAACTGCTTTTGATTGTGAAAGTGAATGATGATGTTGCGATGAATGTTACGATTGAGGATCTCATGCAGAACACCCTCTCTAAGCTCTCTAAATGGACTTAAAAAAGTTGTCTGGGGATCAATCCTCAGCTGTTTTCTGAGTCCTTATTACAAGACAGTACAAACTTCAACAATAACAATTGGCTCTATGTATCAGACCGACCGATTGCTCCAAGCTGGAGAAAGCCACCTACCACAACCAACTTATCGTGTGCAAAGAACGGCATGTATCTGCATCAGAAGAGCGCTTCATCTCTTTGATATGCTAATGGACACGAAACTTCCAGTATGTATATACGTATGTACATATGTAGGATGAGCGTGGTGAAGGTACAGACAAGCTGGCGGTACGCGGAGTTTATGTCATCATACAGAGAAAGGGATGAATGTTGGATGTCAATCCAAATATGGTTTATAGGTAGAATGAACAGAAGGGGACCTAGACGGCTGCTTTGTAGAACTCCAGAGGTTGAATGTAGTGAAGGTAAAGACAAGCAAGCGATACGTGGAGTTTGCGTCATGATACAGAGAAAGGGATGAATTTTGGATGACCCTCCAAACATCGTTTATAGGTAGAATGGACAGAAGGGGACCTACATGGCTGCTTTGTGGGACTCCAGACGTTGAACGTGGTAAAGGCAAAGACATGTGAAGAGATGGGCTTAGTGATTTGGTAGTTGGATTGAAGGAATGTTTGATGAAGTTCTCAATATCGTTTATATGAATAGAAGGGAACCTATATGGCGACCTTGTGGAGCTTCAGAGGTTAAATTTGCTGAAGGTAGAGACAAGCAGGCGACAAGTAGTGTTTATGAGATAAGCTAGTAGTTCAGCATTTGGCGATATTTAGTTCTAAGCACATTTGTAGGCAACAATTGGGAAAAAGCTGTCTAGCCCTTGTGTAAGGATAGTCTTGAAAGTGAAGAGAAGTTCTTGAAAAATTTGGTATCGTCAGCATAGAGAAAAAATGTGTGATGAGCCTTCCAAGATCGTTTTTAGCTAGGGTGAATAGAAGACGACCTAGAAAGCTGCTTTGTGGAACACCAGACAGGTCGACAGGACTGATCTGAAGCGAACACCACTGAAACGGTTTTCTAAGTAAGAAAATATCAATTTTTTGCAAGATAGATCCTAACCTAGGACCGACAATTTGAGGAAGATAAGAAGATAAGAGACACTGGACGTTAAACTTAAGACATCATATAAAATACGAGCGAAATGTTTGTTTGTTTCTTCATTCTTTGAAGCTTTTTGTGGTTGGGGGCTCTTCTAAATATGTGGGAAATTACTTTGATGGAAAAGATGAGACGGAGAACCCTGAGGAAAGTTTTTGAAAAAGAATGGCAGAGCGACCATCAGACCTAAGTTAGAGTTCATCATCAAGATCCTGTGGTTTATTTTCATGCAAAATTATCTCGTGGCACATTCGAAAATATTGCTAGTTGTTGTCTTTATCAAATATGTGGAGAAGGAAATCAATTTTTTTTAAATGAAATAACCAAGAACCAGTAGTACATTCTGTATTACGGCGTATCAAAACAGTTTCAATATGTTCGCCAACCGAAAATCATAGCACTGCCATCTGTTGATTTCCCAATAAAATTCACCCATTGAGTTTTTTTTCTACTTTCCAATAACATGAGACCTCTCATAGCACAAAAAGGGCCTAATAGCATAATTTTCTTATTTTTATTTCAGTAAACAAGTCCTCCATCTGTCTGTATCTTTTCTGGTTTTTACTCGTTTTCTCAGTGCAAAAATTTTATTCAATAAACTGACACTAAAACAATATTAAAGAATCCTTTTGATGCGCAGCACACCAACAACAAAACCGTTAAGCCGCCCCTGCTCTTGGTCGGAGAAGAGAATATTGAAAATGTCGACTTAACCGGATGCTCTACCCTTGGGGTTCGGTTTTCTTCCCTTTATTGGTCTGTCTTTTATCGGGTTCTCCCTTTTTATTTTCATCCAAATGCACGTCAGGTGCCTTTTTTTCCATCTTCCTTTTTTTCTCTCTCTCTGCAAAAGGAAAGGAGCCTTTCTAATTTACGGTGCGGCGGCGGCGGGCCTCTTGTGTAAATATTTTCTCTTACCCCGGGGCTGTTTACTTAAGTGTGCTCTATTTTCTCTTTCTGTTGTTGGTGGGGCAGGGGGTGGTGTTACAGGCCACTTTTTTGTTTTATTTTTAAAGGCATGACGATGCAGATATATTTATTTAAATTTAAATTAGTAATAAAAATAAGAAAACAAAAAAAAAAAGAACTGTAAAAGAATTGAATATATAAAATTGTTTTCGAAGATCAAGAGATGACCACAACAGGTGTTAGAAAATGACATAGTCGTACACAGTGACTGAGCTTTTTCTCAGTCTCAGGAATTGTTGTTGTTGTTGTGATTTTTCGTCTATTTATTGCTGTTTGTTTTATGTTTTATTTATTACCACTAGGACGTGTTTTTGACAAATGACATTGAATTAATTGAAAGCTAAATTTTGTGCTATTTTTTTTGTTTTTGTTTTTATTCTTTTCATTTTAGATACAAATTTAGTACATTTTTTCGTACTAGTGAATAAATACATACATATGTATATGTTTTATTGGAAGTATAAGTGAATCCAGATTTGACGGGTTTTTACCGAAAATATAGGTAATTTTAGAATTTTTGATTAGAATCAGAAAGTGTTCAGATGTGCTGTCAATCATTCAATCAGTTGTTCGGCGCGGAGGCTTGGTAGTACACTTTTCGGTGTTAGTCAACTCTGAATTGGTGGATTTTTTGTTGGTTTCGGGGAAACAAAAAACTGCTAGTCAGGTGTTTAATTTAGTTTTAGCAGGAAGGTTGATGATCTTTTATTGACTCACAGAAGGGGTTACTTGAAAATCTCAAACTAAATTAAATTACTATCGTTTTGATAGTTTAAAAACCATACTCAAACTTTGATTGAGAGACCAGCATAGGCTATAATCATAACAATTCCTGTAAACAGCTTATAAATAGACAAGCCCTAGAAGAATTCCGGACAATTTTTAAGCTTCTTCCCAAACGAGGAATGAAGTAGATGAAATAGCTCGAAGAGGGACAATATCACAAGGGATTTTAATGGCACACCAATACATATCTATATATTGTTGTACCATAGCTTGGAGCCAGGAAACTACTGTGTCATATCTCACGGGGAATGTCGCATATGACTAGCAGTAACCGATCGAAAACTCAAAGGAACTGGAGATGCAATCACGCATGATCTCACAAAGAGACGATCAGTTGAAAAAACTGTTCACGGAGAGTTAACAGCGATGGAAAGCTCTATAATAGCAGATGAGAATATTAAACTTAAACCCCATGCTGTCAGATTGGATAGAGTGTTTGCTCGAACCCAGACACAATCACTCAGACCTGAGTGAAACCCAAGTGCATGCGCTGGCCTTCCCCAAAACTCGGTTCCCCAAAAGTGGGATTGACGTTGGTCCTTATACTGATGATATAGTCATACTAATACCAGGTGAATTCCTTGGAATCACAAGTACGCAGAGATTCTGCAAAAGGTTCCAACAAGGTAAAAAAAAAACTGGGCAAAAGTGTGTGCACCTTCAATCTCATCAGAAAGGCACATTAGAATAGGACATAAGTCATCCTCATGTTAACTAGACAAAACGTAGCGTTCTTCATTGGAAAAGGAGTCCAATGGAAGTGGAATATAACTAAAGACAGATGAGTGTATATTGCGTTGCAACAAAATAGATGGAGAAGGTGATTCACTACCTCTGGAGTTCCTCCCAGAAGACGGATTTAAGATACTTCGTCTTTGATAACTTTGGCAAGTCAAAGACATAGTTCTACCAATTGAAGCATGTAGCAAAATGCCCCTGAAAATATGCCTACGACAGATTCGTCCGAGTTGAATTTAAAATCAAATCACTCTAAGTGGCACCAAAATCACTTGGCGCAGACTAGGATTTATCAGAAACGGAGATTTGTAGGTTTTGCCAAGACGACTTAGGATAGCAGAATATTGTACAAATACTGAAGTGCATGAAGTAGATTCATGAACCAATTGAGGGATCTACTTACTGTGGGACGAGCAAGTGTTTGCCGACGTGGTTTAGGTTACTCTCTGTCGTTAAGGTCTCCCTAGGGATCACGATAGAAATCTTAGTGGTGCCTGATGTATTTTGATAAACTCTAACAATATTAATATGGACCTAGCCCACATCGAACTCTAAAGCGGTAAGAGTCCATGATAGCTCTAGATTGTAGCTCTTGCTGGTTCGTGACCGAACTAATTCGAAACAATTGTTGTGATTTTTTTAGTGTATGTCAAAATTCGTGGAAAGATTATAGTCCACTTTTATTATCCGAATAATCTTTCAGATATTGAACTGATCGTCCTGCTATTATTTTGTTTTTAATTTTTATCCAAATTGCGTGACGTTTGAATGTTTAAAGCTAAAAATGAAACTTTTGCAAGTCCTTTTTGAGTTCAAAATTGGGAAAACAAAATCATATTCTATTCACTCTGGAACTTTTGCCCCGAAGCCCCTAAAACAAATTAGAAACTTACCTGTTTGATAATTGCAACATATCCACCATTTGGTCATGTGGTCCTCCATAAACTGCTCCCGGATGCAAATGATGATGATGATGCATGGGATGATGCGGATGTCCACCATATGGTCCCGGCGGTGGATAATGTCCCATATGATGGCCATGAAGATGTGACGGTGTCGGTGGTGGTGGCGGTGAATAAAATCCACTAGTACTACTACTATGTGGATACCAAAAATTCGGTGGGTAACCGGGCCCAACACTACCATGATAGCCCGGTGGTGGTCCCATAATGCCACTCCTTCCGTGTGGCGGATAATTGTACGTATAGTGTAACATTGACGATGATGGCGGTCGAAATGATACATCCGACGAGTAATTATTATAATTATTCATTGGTGTTGTCGCGGCAGGATGATGTGAATGATGTGGATACGTCGATGGATCCAACAATCGAGATTGCATCGCTGCTGTCATATTGTGTCCCTCTTCGTTGGTTTGATCTATATTATATTCGTCGTCTTCGTCGTCAACGTCTTCGTCGTCGATGTCACCTAAGTTACCACCAGAAACACCAATATCACTATCGTCGTTACCACCAGGATAATATGGAATGTTCGGCATATATGAATCTGAATCTGAGTAATCACCTTCACCCGATTGTTGTTGTTGACCAGAAGTATTTGGTTCACTCAATTGATCAGCAACTAAACGTGGTGTTAACACTATTTGCGGTTCACCGCTCTCATTAAGTTTATCTGCTTGTAATTGAATTGAATCACTACTGGGAGTTCCAGGACAGAAATTCGATGTATTCATTATGAAGAGTTTCGAATAATTCCATTGGAGATGATTTTATTTTTTTACTCTCTAATTTTGTTTTATTTCTTATTGTTTATATCTGAAAATAGGTAAATAAAAGGACGAATGTTTTAAAGTCAGCACCGGGGGACGCGTGACTCTTCTTTTTGCAATACATACATCAATGTGCATTGATCTGGGAATAGGAATCGGAATCCCTCGTCAGTCAATGTGTTTTTCAAACTCGAAATAGAAAACAAATTTAAATCAAAATACCAAGTCTCTTGAGGGTGTTTCTGTCCCTTTTTATAATTCAATAAAAACAAATAAAAATCCCAAATTGATATATAAATTGAGAGGAACTTATTAGGTGTTATCCTTTTTTTTTTGTTATGCCACCCAAGTATTCCCTTGGGGTATTGTAACGAGGATAAGAGGTAGGGTTAAGGGTTACCATATATTAAATTTGCGTTCTGTTTCGGGTTGGACTAATGGACGATATACCTCATTTGAGGTAGGTATTGGTTTTGGTAAGAATAAATCAATTTAAAAATGAGACGGGGATGTGTGAGTTTAGCAGGGTGTCTTCTAAGTTTAACAGAGTCCAAGCAAGGAATCAACGACAATGTCAACAATCTGGCAGACACCCTAAGAGACATAGTTGTACCATATTCAAAACTCTATAAGAATTTTTGGCACTGTGTCAAGGTGCTGAAGTCAGCATGACCAAGACCATGGACGAAATTACGAAACACTCATTTTACGAGCGACAAAACTTATGGGCAGGGCACTGAATAGACATTGCGAACGCAACACCTACAGATCGCACAGACTGTCACAGTGCCCAACTACAACTTTTAGAACCTTGTCTACCTTAGATCCGCTCACAAACTTTTGAATAAAATATTTTCGGAAGGTTCTTATTCCATTAAGAACAACAAATTGTGCACAAAACATCTGCAAAATGGCCACATTCTGAACTGTCGAGCCACTGTCAACTTGTGAAGGTGAGCACTAGAGGACCACATGAATCCATTCATTTGGCGTTGTGAATCATTCGCTAAAAAGCGAGCCTTTCACAGTCTCATGCACATAGAAAACATAGAAAACGATAACGAAGTTCACTTTTCGAAACGAAATGAAAACAAATCATCATCGTGTTAGTATTCACGAATGCTTGAGTGCGTAGTATTCACAAAGGCAGTGAAATGTTCAAATGATTCATGAGTCTTTGAATGGTGTAAAAAGTATGTAGAGAGCTCTGAACACTGCAAGTACAAACAACAAAAAGGACCTTTTTTATGACAGGAAAGTGGTAAGAACAAAGAGCACTACACAAATCACTCGAAACATTCACTGCTTTTTCCAAATTCAGTTCCAGGCAGCAAAGTGTAAGGGTAGATAATCATTTTTTGGAATCAATGTGAGTGGAAGCTCGCTTCAGATTCATTTTGTGAGAGGCAAAAGGAAGGACTAAAAATGTATGTGAATACATAAAAAGCAGTGAATATTTCGAATGGCTCACAAAACGAGTTACTTGCTGCAGATCTTTGGTGAGCTCTAATTTGATTTTGCTGGGACGTCAGTAGAAGTTTTTAACTTGGGGAATGTAGATCTGTCAAACGACTGGAAGATGTATGTCATTGTACATATGAAGGAGAGTACTGGCTGACTTATCTGGAGAATCTGTGAAATTGGTATTCGTTCTTAAATCACAGTAATTTTTTCACATCCATGTTGGTGTAACTAAAAGCTGTTCGAGTGAAAGCAAATAGATATGATTCCGACTGAAACACTCGATTTTAAATTTCCCACTTCCGATAAAAGTTTTGTTTGGACAAACGTTGGGCAAGATTTGACTTGTTGTCTTAAAATCTAAAACGAGGTTGAAAATATACGTCAGGTGAACGTCGGTAGTTAAGGTGAATGGCTTTAGCAATTCAGTCTATACCATCAGCCATGTTTTTAGACTTGAAAACCGACAAGGACCACTAAATATGTCTGATTTCTATCTCTCATTCTAAGACATGCATTCTGTATTAAAAACATTGTTCCAACCAATTAAATTTGCAACTACAACAAATTTAAAGAGGACGCAACTTTTATGCATTTAATCATTATTCTCTGCCAACTGCAGGCTTCTCCATGTTCAACGAAAAACTGTATTTGAGGTTAAAGCCACGAAATACACTGAAAACAACCTCAAGTCAAAGGTGAAACATATAAACAGTCTGTTGCATGCAGTAATTCACTTCTCCACCATGGAACATGACAACGCCAAAAAAAAATCTCAACCGCAGTACACAAAATTGTATCTTTATATCTAACTGACCACACAAGGTTGATGAATCCATTTCAAATTTTTTCATAAGATTACATGCAGCATTTGATCCTACTGTTCCTGTTGGACAAGATGAACAAACCAAACAAGTTTGTATGTGACAAGTCATAAAAGGAGACATACCATTTAAATTGACATCTTTTCAGGTTAAAGAATTAAATTAAATCAAAAGATAAGATACATATTTTTTTCATCTTAAATTTGAGTCAATTTATTTCAAGTTAATCTTGAGGCATTATTTATGAATGCTAGCCCTTGTTTGGTTGTGCCCCAGAGTTGGCGAGTGATTAATATTTATTATTATTCTTTAAAACAAAAATAAAAAATTTACATAAGGCTCTCTGGCGAAAAAAATAAAGCAAAATAAAATTCGTTTAAATTATAATAATTGTAAGAATTTGCCCTGGATTTTTATGTTAAGCAGAATCTTTTGCGAGAAGCAATGAATGAGAAGCCGACAAGTTGATTATTCCAAGGCTACAATGTGATGAACCGGGTGTGCACATAAAATTCGATACTTTTTGTAGGTTTTATGCATAAGATCACAAAGTGGATACAAATACCAAAGTAGAGGGTTGCAATTTACTCTATAAAGATACAGGGTGTAACGAGAACTGGAATTGTTTTATATTCGTTGAATTTTTTACCAAAGTGATTAAGGATGAACTAAATATTTAAACTATCTTCTAAGCACTGGAACTGGTGCTCAATTTTCCATCTTATCATGGAACCAAACTCGGTAAGAACCTATTTGAAATTGCTTTAGTTCTTGCAGATAAAACAATAACTATTCATTTGAGATTATTGGCTGTTTAAAAACCACTAAATATTCATTCGGTATCAAGAATTACTTGATAACATTTGAAGACTTGAAGTCATTGAAAGCTTTGTAGTCTTTTAAAGACATAAAGTATGCAATTAACTTATTGAATTGAACAGAATTGAATTTGAGTTGAAAGTCTCTAAATAGACTTCAAAAGTCTCTAAATAGACTTCAAACGAATGAGTCTAATTTGAATGAAAAATAAAGAGTTGAATGTTCTATTGAATTGAATGTGAATAGAAAATGTCATCATGTCTTCAAATGACTTCAATTGAACGAATCTATTCAATAAAAATATTAAGAGAGTTGAATGTCTTATCGTAGGCTCTTGTAAAATTTGTAACTGAATCATTTCAAAGACCACAAACTAATTACTGCGCAAATAATCTTGGAAAATAAAAGTAAAATTTCCAAATTCGGAAAGCTATTTCAAAATTTATGTGACCTATTAATGAAAGCCATCAATTGGATTCAAGGTCATATTATTCAGAATTTGCATAAAAAAAATAAAATAAAATAAAATAAAAAGAAAAAATACAAAAGTCACATGGATTCTATAAATAGATATTTTACGAGCAATTAAATGTTCCTGTCTGTGGTGATTTCAAATTCTTTCACCTGAAATTTCAACTACATATTATATTGATGATGTTGACTTGTATTTTTTTTTTTTTTTAAATTAAGACGAATAGTCATAATGCGTGCCAGAAACATAGTCTATATAGATTTGATCATTTTGATATTATAAATAGTTTAATGTATTAGTAGAAATTTAATACTCAATTTGATGCGTATCTCTAAACACGTGCAGTAGGTATTTTGGAATTACCGCTAAAAGCATTGGGCTTTTCGTGAGAAAATTCTATATGTCACCTTGAACTAGTAGTAATAACTGTTATTATTCAATCTGATTTTAGTTTACTTATTTATTTATGGCTTTTGAAAGTTGATAGATAACAAGTGATACATTATTCAGTTTTTAAAAGAATAATAACAATTTTGGTTTGACAGAAGGAAAATAATAATTGTTATCACACCTGACTCACAGGTGTCGGTTGCCACTTCTGACACGGTGAATGGTAAGATCTCACATAAATAAGTTCTTTAAAAGCGCGCGCAAAGTTGCAACTCAGGAAGTGTATCAAAGAAGAAAATCCCACTTCTGACAGGTCAGAGTATTCACAAATTTACATTATTTAATCAGGTAAGATTTTTATTTTGTTTATTTGCACATGTAAAGTAGATTGAATTTATTTTAATTGCTTCACATAGGCGATTCAGAGAATGTTAAATCCACTTCTGACACGTGACATCCAGCACAAAAAAAAAAAAAGCATACTTGCACGTGCAGACATCGTTGATCGAATATCTTTTTAAATAAGCCAACGACACTCTCAATAATAAGCCTTTATAAGCTCTATATAATTAGCCCTTATAAGGACATGCTAAGGATACCACACGTGTATTAAAACTGACGTAATATGATCAGAAGCAATAGAATTGTATGAAATAGTTTAGGAGAAACGAGAATGGAACACTCTGATCACTATATAGTGAAAGAATTTGACAAAAACTACACTTCTGACACCATTTTACGAACGCGATATATTTACCGCTGTGTCACAGGTTTACCTTTGGGCTATGGCTTAGTAAATTAGTCAAAATTAGTTAGTACGTGCGCGGTACTGTGCAGAGGATTCATGAATCGAATCGACAAGTTTTTTCATGGTATGATTGACTTAAGAGCATCTGACAAACATTGAAAACCAAAAGATTACAGCCAGGAGAGCTTTTAAGGAACCGTCTGCACTTCGGATACAGCATGACCCTGTCAGCCCATCAAGCGTAGGAAGACTCAGAACCAGAAACCTCACAGATGTAGAAGCTAGAACTTGGTGTTCTTGAAGAAATGCATGTTATGTCTTTATCGTAGGCATTTTCCAGTGCATACTTTTAGGCGCAATTTTTCCTTAGAAAAGAAGTAAACTTTTAGGTTCTAGCACTTCGATGAGCGATATTGATTTAGAGCCGGCAAACGATGGTCTTTTTTTCTATAAATCAAGAGAACCACATTCTTCAACTCACCAATTGCCATTTAAGTACTCAAAATCAATAGTCTTAGCGCCTAAAAACCGTTAAAGAACAACTTGAATGTAATAGATATTGAAAAAAAGTTAAAAAAGAAACAATTTTTAGATCGACTACCAATAATTCTTTGAATGAAATACGAAACATGATTCAACATTATTAAAGGTTTAAGTCTCTGCTATTTTTGAGCTCGGAATTAGGCTCCTAACCTGATAAATCGGATGTTTTTCCTTTTCTCCTTTAATAGGCACACTTTTCTCATAATAAACGCGCGTCTTACTGAGTATCTTTAGCTATCTTAAACTCTCAAAATAACCTCTAAATCGAGACATTCCAATCTATTGGTCAATTAGCATTGATACACCAAAAAATAAAATTATTTCTTACCTACTTTGTGAATGCAAAACTCGTCTTTTTAAAAAGATTTCAATCACTGTGTGTACTGACATCAAAACAAAAAACCAGTCACCGATTTCAATCAGTTCAACACTCTGACGTCAATACACAATCTATGCACCTGGACCAGCTACCTTCGAACAAAAAGAGATGACGATTGTGTACCATTTTACGATACACGTGAAGAATTAAAAGATTTGACCTAAAAAGTCATAGATTAAGGCACCTATAAATCCCTCATACGCACTTCCGTCTTTCAATTTTCTCTAATCCACAAAAAACAAGCAAAACATTGCCACCTTAAACGGTATCAAATGCCAAAATAACTCCACCGTTTGTAAGTATCTCGATATGTTAATTAAGAGCTTGATCCAAAGTTGATAATAAAAAGAACTCACTGGTTCCCACCGCGTTGAACAAATAAACAAAATTATGAACTCGGAATTGTTTTTATTTTTTATTGAGTGTTTGTAGGTCCAAAAAATGAAATCAGCAAAAAAATAAAGCTGCCCCATTGCCCTGCGGACAGATACGTTAGCAGAGGTGCATCCCAAAGTTCGAATCGAGTTGTGCGATGGTATTTGGTTGGTTATTTGTTCAAATGTCATCGGAATTTGATGCCTCCTCCGACTATAAAAACATTGCAGTGGTCGCAGTTTTTTAGATGTTTTTGTTATGAGATACATTTCTTTTGTGGTGTTTTCTGGAAGTTTTGGAATGTTTTGGCTAAATTTAATCTGTGATTTAATCGATTTTATTTACTCAGCAGACTACGTATAATTAGCTGTCGATCCTAATGGGGGGATCACGTTCTTTTTTTTTTAAATAAATTTTGCAATATCCATATAAACATCATGAGGCACATTAAATATTTGATTGTGTATACATTCTTGCAGTGATAATAATTAGTCTCTGAACCTTCTCTGAGTATATGTCTTTTTTCTAAGCTCTAATTAGGATAATTAAAAGGTTTACGCTTGGTTTGATTGGGTATATAAGCAAAATTGCGTGACCATAAAATCCACTGTAGAGTATCCAATCGAAGCGTTTATTTTTAATACCTGATTAAGTAAGTGACTTTGGAACATTGAGTACAGGATATAATCCATAGAAGGAGTTACTGTACACCGTGAGTTTGGAGTCACAAACAACCGAATCTTTACCTGCTTCTTAGTGGCGTTGAGGTCAAATTC
The DNA here is from genome assembly GCA_949716465.1 of Chalcosyrphus nemorum. Classification (NCBI taxonomy): domain Eukaryota; kingdom Metazoa; phylum Arthropoda; class Insecta; order Diptera; family Syrphidae; genus Chalcosyrphus; species Chalcosyrphus nemorum. The sequence goes on along the minus strand of OX454332.1, from coordinate 21,535,580 downwards.
ATTGGGACTCATATACATACATTCAGCAGCAAAGTACTTTATAAGTTATGTCACTTTAGTAGGAGGATGCAGTGAAAGTAGTTACACCAAGGTCAACGAAAACTTGCTCACAGCTCCTGTGGCTTAAGCTATGGAGATGTATAAGAGGTTCATAGTTTCGTACACTGATCCTTAAGGTAATTCCTCTAAGTCCTGGCAATACGACTCTTGGATTCAAGTTTCTCTCTGCCAGGCGTCATATTGTACAAGAAAGCATTGCTATCGTGAATCGAAACAAGGCTACAGATGCAAAACGTCGTCAAAATAGCTTAAAAGGATCAAACTCTTGGGTCCAATGGAAGTCTTTATAGCCTATTTTGACCATACGCATATTCTCGGGGAAAAAAGTAGAAGCTGACGAAAAAGGAATGTCCTGGTGGGCTCTCTACTTATAGTAGTCAGTATTTCTAATGTGTACGCTTAGCTGAAAACCGTTTTCTAATGCCCTGAATTCCTTAGATACGATCGATCAATGATACACAAGACTTTTGGTCAATTTTCCTAAAACGAAAATTGTTCGTCTAACGTCTCAGCCTCTCAGTTTTCTGTCGGTTGAAGTGTAATTTTGGCTTTGGAATGTTGGTGTTGTATTCGTAAAAACGTGACTGATTCTTGTCTCAAACACTAAAGACCAGCTTTGGTCTGCGTGTGGTGCTCGACTCGTAACAGAGAACTGCATTAATCCATTCATTTCCTTTCTGAATCATTCGCTAAAAAGCGAGCCTTTCTCAGTCGCACATACACAGAAAACAACCGAGTATGAATTATGAAACGAAGTTCACTTTGCGAAACGAAATGAAAACGAATCATCATGGTGTTGGTATTCATGAATGTCTGAGTGCGCAGTACGTTCGCATTCAAAGTATTCATTGAATTGAAGTATTCACAAAGGCAGTGATACGTACAACTGATTTCAAAGCCTTTGAATGGCTTAAAAAACTATGAAACCTGAACACTGCAATTTATGCCAGGATTGAAGCAAAAACAAGACCACTCCACGAGCCACTCGAAAGATTCACTGCAATTTTCTATATACAGTGCCAGGCAGCAAAGTGTAAGGGTAGGTAATCATTTTTTGGAATGAATGTGAATGCGAGATCGCTTCAAAGTCATTTTGTGAGAGGCAATAAAATGTGAGCCTTGCGAATACTTCTTGTGAAGGAATACGAATGTGTGTCAATACGTGAAAGGCGGGGATCATTTCGAATGGCTCACAAAATGAGCTACTTGCTGCAAGTCTCCGACTCGTGTCATATCGTCTTGAGCTGCACTGGATCTTTAATCTTGCGCGAAATAAAAACCAATCATATGTATATGCCGTTTGATGCTATGATACTATGCTTCCAGCTGCGACAAAAGTACGACGTCACGTCACGTCGGGTTCCGGGCAGAGTCAAAGCCAGATACGAAGTGCAGCTAGCTTCCAGGAAGACTTGTGCAATCCTAAGGACTTTGCATAATGTGTACGTGTTTGAAGCGATAGTCAAGTTGTGCTCAACAGGCAGCAATGATAGCTAGAGTTCTTTGAATTGACTCTGTTTTGGGTCTCCGTTTTCAACCATTACCCACTGTCATTGGACTCCAAATACCACATAAACTACTATTCCACTCGACTAATTGAATTTTTACGATTGTTTAAAGAAAAGTGATTCCTCATTTTATGCGCATTGATTGTTAAACCATTCGATCTCTAAAGTTACCCAAACGACTGTGAGAAAGGTAATAAATTTCACCATTTGAACGATTGGCCCACCCTCCATTCGAAGTGGCTCATCACGATAAAATACAACATGTGCATTGATTAAACTACGATTCCGGTCAGTAAACTTCGACTCAGACATCTGTATCTATCACTGGAATAACCATTTCCACTGAAGACAACTTTTATGCAAATTCATCTTAAAATATGTAACTCCAACCGAACAAATTGATTTCCTAAATAACGCGTAGGAGACCTACAACAGACTGTGTAGCCGCTTTTTAATTAATCCCTCTCAAGAATGTTTACCAAACAAATATTTACCGGACACAACCATCGACTAAAGACGACACAACAATGCTGACAGTAAACAGGCACTAAGCGTATGCAAAACCAGTCCCCTTTATGGGGCTATAGCATAATTATAATTTATTTAAAGCAATCTGCTGTGTAGCATATTTTAAAATTTAACACGCCTGAACATATCAATTAAAATGAGGCCCCACTGTTGATTATACACATAAAAATTCGGTCATGCTTATGGCGGCGGTACTGTTTGTTTGTTTAATAGTGTGGAATGCTTTGGTAACTGAATGAAACACTCAGGTATTTTATTTTAATGCGATGAGGATTTTTTATTGTGAAAATAAGTAAAGCATCTGAGTGGCTTGTTGGGTGATAGACTGAATGGAGTAAGACAAGTTAACAAGTCGTTAAAAGACAAATCAATCAGATATCCGGGTTCGGTCATGCTTTTCAGTAAAACGAAAAAATATGTACAAACGTGCCGGGTATAAAAATTAGTTGAGGGGTTTTTTGTCTTTTTTTTGAAAGATGCTTTAAGTACAACTATTATTAGGTTGGGCACTGAAACAAAATCAGGGTAGTTAATTAAGAAAAAACATATGTCTAGACATATTCGTCGTAGAAATTTGTTTGAGCGATGACAGCGACGAAGCTTAAGGTTAAGGTCTCTGATGTCAGATTTTTTTCACCATTTTTAGTCAGTTTTTGAACTGAACGAAAACAAGTTCAAACGAGTGGTGGCATATGCTCTGATGTGGGAGATGTATTTGTGACAACAAAACAAAAACTGGTTAAATTATGCCGGGCGATTATTGATGGGTTGGTTCCGGAATGGTCATAAGTTTGAGGTGAGCTATTTTTAGATGACAAGTAAGTTGGAAGAGGAGGCTATTTAAATACATTTTTGTAGATGAAAGACGACTAACAAGGTCAATCTTTTCAGAGATGTGGGACTGCTAAGTAAGGAGTAAATGCAGGCGTTGTACCATCTGGGAGTTTCTTCGGTAGAGAGAAACAGATCTATCACATTCCGATCATGATCCTTTTTGGATATCTCCTGGATGTCCGAAACAGACGTAGAGGTGACAGAACAAGAACGAGATCACCTTTGGCGGATTCCTGGAGATGGATCGATGAGGGCGCGGACACATGACAAACGTTAGCACATCGACACACAGGATTCAAGGGCTTAATAAGCAACACAAGTTGCATTGGGACGGACACATCGAGGATGTGAAGACAGTGGAAGCCGCTCACTCACGCAAGAGGAGGAGTCAACGCCTTTAGTAATGAGTTGGGGGGACCTCGAACGCATTGAGGAACTCAAGAGTTGATGACGCTCTATGCCTTCGAGAAGTTAAAGGATTTGCGTTAATAAACGGGTCACAACATTCTGCGGTATCACCTAAAGAAAGTACGTCGGACGGAAGAAGATCTCTGCAGAGGATGCGGCGATGAGGATGTTATAGAGGACACTACCCAATTCTTCTGCCAGTGCCCTGGACTCCAATATTCTAGGTACAAACTCCTCGGCAACACTTCTGTCAGGATCTAGGAGAACTCTCCAGCGCCGATACCGACATGCTATTGAACTTCATCAGAATATCAGCATGGTTTGTATATACGGGAAACGAGTAAGTACAACCATGGGTAGTTTGTTATAGACATAATATGGGTTAAATGGGTAAGGGAAACTTTTTCTAAACTCCCCTATGGGTGACACAATGGGTCAGTGCTGACCTGAGTGCGGCGGAGGTATTTTCTTTCCTCTGCCAACCCACAAACCTAACCCACCATAGTAAAAATAATGTTGCGCGAATGAACTAATCAAAGACACTCCACTTACAGACTCCTGAAGCTGGTCAAACAAGTTCATTGTACATGTTTACATATCGGGGCACATTCCTAAATGGAGATGAGATTAATCAAAATCAGCAAAATCACACATAAACCACTAAAATACCTCGCAGATCGTGAACTGATTTAGAATAATTGACAACGGGGAATTGGGGGCATTAAAGTTCGCCTGAATAACAATGGCCGTTGCTGTCAGTGAGTTCATTGAGGCAGAGTTCGGTAACAAGCTTTGACAGAGAAGAGACTAAGCTGAGCTCATAGAAAATTGTACTAGATTTTTCTAGAAAAAAGTTAATTTTATTTTTATTTTAATTAAAAAAAGTTGCACCCTCTCGGGACCATGATAAATTGAGTTTAGTTTCTGCACTTCGGTGAAAATTTTTTTTGGGGGGACGGAATTTTCGTTACAATATGTCCAAAGAGCAGCATTTATTTGATTCGAAGCTTAAAGCTTGGTTAGTAGATTCATGTTTACTCTGCAAATTGATCACAGGGTTTAAGACAGTGGTGCCCAACCGGTGGGGCGCAACACCCAGGGGAGCATTGGGACCCTAACGGGGGGGGGCATGAGCACGATTTGAATGGTGAACTTTAGATGCAAAGAATGTATAAATGCAGAAAGCTTCAACATTTGTTGTAGAAGTTTTTGGACATCCCAAACCATTAATTCAGAAATTCGTCACTGATTATGATTTTTTGACCAAAGTTCCAATTGCTGGTCATTGACTTTGAGCTCCGGGGGCGGGGGGTGAGTGGCTTGAGACTTTTCGATTTGCCATGTGCAAGCATACTGTGCAAAAGTTTGTGAACCACTGGCCTAAGAGATCTTAATTCGTGTGTTGACAATTTTTTTCTCAAAACTTTATCGAAACCCATTTCCGCAAAACGACAAATGACAACTTCTAAAAGCCAACAATTACAAAGGTCAGCTCAACACAATTTAGGTTAAACCAGTCAGTTTGGCGCCCAAGTCACGTACCAATCGCTGTCTCTCATGCAAAGTAATGCCAATTTAATAACTTAATTGCTTGTAGCACCCTATCATGGGTAGTATCTGTTAAAATTAACAACGCATTAGGTTTCCATTTAGATTTTTGTTAAAAAAAACGAAGAAGAAACAAATAAATAATCCGCCCACTTATCGGTAAATAAAATAACAAAGAGGAACTTAAGTAGAGAACAATTCCTAAAACTTTTCCCCCTCAGTGTCTCACAGTGTCTCGTGCTTAGATACAAGATACAATTTTTATTCCTTATCTCGATAGAAATTTAAGTTTTTTTTTTAGAAATTCAATTTATTTTTAGCAATGAATTGCACTGACCATTAATTAAATTCGTCATCGTCGTTTGAATTATCGCGTCATGATCAAATATTTGCTGTCGTTTTTTTTTTTTTTCTTTAACTAAACAATAGAACTCTCAACAAAATAAAAGCAAAACAATTAAAAGCTGTAAACAAATGAATCTTCATTGGAATTCTAGTTATGTACAGCGAATGGAACGGCCCAAAATTTTAGACGAAAGTTAATTCCATTTTTGGATTTAATAGATACGACGTTTGAGTTTTTTTTTTTTTTTGTCTATTGTAACGCCTTTGATGTCGCCGATAGTCGAATGTGGAAATTGCTTATTGAAAAAAAAAACTTTTTGGGGATATTATTATAAACGGTGGAACGAACCGATTTGCCAATGGTTTGAAAGGCGAAATTAGAGGCCTTTCTTGGGGTTTATGAAATTTTTTTTTGTGATTTCGAGTAATGCTTAGTAAAATGTAATATTTTACGGCGAACAGTGGACAGTTTTGGCAAACAATTAGCTCCAATTAGCAGTAATTGATTGAGGTATTGAGGTGGGAAATTGCGCATCGAAAAGGATCCGAAAGAATGGCAATAGTTATGCTTATTACGCCTTTTTTTGAAAGAGAAGTAAAATTAGACACCAAATTTGCAGTTTTCGGGAAATTGAGCTATTTTTAGACACAAAGTAGTTTTGGTTTTGTTTTGTGCCTCAGATGAGGTATTAAAATTTGAAAGGCTTATAACTTTCGCGGTGGATTTCACCTTCTTTTCATTGATGGAACTCCGATTGATGGTATTGTCAGGGTGAATACTTTTTTGTGTCAGATATAGCAGGATTTGGTGTAGTTTTTGAATCAAATTTTATAACTTTGCCCGTTGGAAGTACTAAGAAGTACATTCTCCAGTTAGAAAGAGTAGCAGCGATCCCGACAACGAATTCTTAGGAGAGCAAATGGGGTTACTTAACAAAGCTATAGGCGTGTCTATGAATTCCACGGGTACAGTAGCTAGAAGGCAGAGAAGACTATCTGAGGATGTATAGAGCAAATAGACATCAAAGTCCAGCTGGATCATGTTATTTCCGAAACACTCTTATAAGATCCGTCTTAAGGAATAAGACTTGGATTACAATTGACATGCAACCGATCTTCAATTCACAAGTTCTACCAGCCGTCGTCTTAGAAGTGATCTCCTAGCCATTAGAAACAGACGACAATTTTATGATAGTGACTGCTCGTGACTCAAAGAGTGATCACCCCTCGTATGGAAGCAATCAGCAGAACACCATACTAGACTATTGACAGACAGTGAAAAGCATTTTCATGCCAGGTGCTGAAAGGATTGATCGATATAAGACGTTGCTTAAGAAGGATCGAGGAACGATCTTAGAGTTCGAGTTGGACCTACTCTAGCATCAGGGAAGATCGAGCAAGATCTATCGTCATTGCAATGGCTTTAGAAGCTCAAAGAGTTGCCAGCTCCACCCAACTATCAATCAAAGGCCTAGACGATTCTTTGCTATTATCGACTTAGGATCAGATCAAGAGATGTAACGAGTATTTTTCTCTGGTTTTTGATTGTGTGTTCGCCAGTAATATTCACCTAAGTCAGACTGAGGTTTCAGAGGAAAGAACTACTCGACTTCGCACCACAACCTCCAGGAGTATGAGATCATTACCGCGATCAAAGATCTCAAAAGCAAAAAGGCTATTTGAGTTTATGGCATAAGCGCGGAGCTAGGTCGAGAAGTGCCAACTCCATTGGCCATGCTACTGCTCCCACTGGGTGAGGGAGCGTAACCTAATGCAGTTTGAGGAGGCTGGGCGATGCAAGCTGTCTGAATCAACACCACATCAATTGTAGACGCATGAGAACCCACAAAGCGATACAGAACATTTCAAATCGATGTTCTAGCCGAGCCGTGCTCAAAGCTGAGGAACTACTTCAGATGGGATCTATAACCAACAAGGATATTGCCATCTTCATTGACAGTCAGGCTAGAGTCTTTTGTCATCAAATCTGAGCTAATTATTATGCTGGGTACCTGGACACTGTGATATTGAGGGTAATGAATTTGCCGATAGATTGGCCACAGCTTTCTTTCCCATCTGGGAACGTCATCAACAGCATCAGGCACCGCTGTGTATTTCCAGGAGAAGTATACACAGCTTGGCTAACTGCAGATGGGCTAATTTGAAGGAACTTATGGTATCCAGAACCTTATGGCCAGAGATCAACCATAAAAGATCAGGTGCAATCATCAAGCTAGGGAGAACACAGATTAGGACTATGATCGGGATCGTCTTTGGACATTGTCTTCTGAGAAGGCACGCCAGTTGAATAGGAGTAACAGAATCTGATATTTTAAGGATCTGCACGCCTCAGAGGATATCACGCACATACTGTGCGAATGTGAGGGCACTTCTAGAAATAGATTTTTACATTTTAGAGGGTAGCGTGGAAGAAGTAGGTTCCTGTAACCAACCGCAGGAAATTCTGAATTTCTCCAGGGAAATCGAATGCTTGGATGATATCATTTAGGCTTTATGTTTCTTTATATCACTTAGTACTGACTAAACTCACTAAGGAGATCACGATGGGCCCATTAAGTTGCCTAGTATCTTATGATGAACTCATAACCATTTGACGTTGCTCTGAAACTTGGACTCAATGACCAACTACGTGATTTCAGACACATCAAGCTTCACATCCAAAATTTTACAACATAAGTAAGAAAATCGTAAACAAAAAGTCTTAAACAAAAAATTATACATCGTCTACTGTACCTACATACCTATCTCAACTGATAAGATGTATGTATCTCAAATCACTCATCAAACTCATATCAAACAGATTGAGTTGAACAATTTAAACCATTTCACGAGAATTATCCCATAAAACTTATCAATCTCTCCGCTCATTTTCGTATGTGGGTGTACGAAATATATATAAAACTGCACATAAATATTTAAAATTACCAAAAAAAAAAAGAAACAACACAAATACCTCGTCATCGCTAAATACGTCTCGGGCACTTTGCACCCACTATCGCGCCAGCGCCTACCAGTTGTTGACCCCAAAGACATTTGTATTTCCTAATCTTAACACAAACAAAAATATACATAAAAAAACAACAGCACCACAAAAATAACCAAACAGATACTCGTACAACAAACGACCCAATCGAGTGGGGCAATACAAAACGAAGGAAAAGAAAAAACTAACAACTATCTCAACAACAGAGTATCTTATCAGTATTATTCGGTAGATTGTCAATTTAGTTGTGAAATTAGTGCAAGTACTTGCCGGTTTGCACTCAATCAAATAAATAAACCTCACGCAATTATACAACGACCCAAGTCAATATGGTGTCTATCATAAAAAGGGGGGGCCCCTCAAAAGTATCTCAACCCACTTCAAAGTGTATGATTTCTAATCGCTAAGCCCTGGCGCAAATATTTGCCAGCTCTTGAATGCAATGTTTCTTATCAGTTACTGCAACTGTGTTGCACTATATCAATAACGGATTTATGACAGCAAATAAGTAGACATTTAATTGATTAGTTGACAGCTAATTGCTGGCTGGCGGTTAGACATTGAATACATTGAAAACGTGTGAAGAATTAAAATGGAAAGATGAATATTTAATCAGAGATTCTTTGGGTAGGGAGAGAGATATAAATTTTTTGAGAACAAAATGTGTTTCGCTCATGGAAAATTCACACATAAAATGTGACAAAGGACTAAGCAGCGTAGTACGAGTATCTTTATCTTTGCATTTTAAGTGGGAGATATGTAGGTTTATTTTTAGGTTTCTTTGATATGAGATGAAGAGAAGCATACCACCACCACTGGTGCTCTTCGTGTTGAGTAAGAGAGTGAATATAAATAATTAATAAGCTGGGGCAATACACAGAATGTTAATGCATTTCTGCCTCAAGAATGTTATCAAATTTGAATGGTAATGGATAGTCTTAATTCCTGCGGGGGAATTTCGTTACAACTAAGTACCTACACATTTTTTTTTTCTTTTCTTTTTGTGGTGAGTTGAGCTATGAATTGCTGAGTAAATATAGTTTTGGTGAACCCAAATTTTTAAACTGTTCGTCTCTTTAGTATGCTTCCTCATCTTTTATGGACACGACATTGAATCATGTAGGATTTAGTATCTATTGAGGGGAAGGCTGAAGATCCCCTCAATTCAAGGCAAAGCCACTATTCAATGGCTCACAGATCCAAGCCTCCTCAGGAAGAGCAAATTCAGTGTGGTAATCTAATCTCAAAGAGAGAAAGTGAACTCTTCTGAACCGAGGAAGGACGACAGATTAATGGGAAAACACATACGTCATGGGAAGGCCGAACTCTTACAGCCATGCCTCCATTCTGTCCCAATGGAAGTCTACCAGTAGATTGACGGAAAATGATCAAATGAACCCGATGCCAGCATTCGAAAGGAGATTCAATGCAAGAATGCCCAACAGAATTTACTGGAAGAACTGGAGAACCAACAACCGACGGTTCTAAGAAGGACAGTGCAACAGAAGCCGGTATTTATTGTGTAGCCCTAGGAATAGACCCCTCCTTGAGGATAAACGACGACTGCAGAGTCTTTCAAGCCAAAGTCATTGCCATTACACAGGCAGCTGAAATTCTACGCAAGAGTTATATCGTTGGAAAGACGATCATTGTCTATGTAGAGAGGCAGGCAGCCTCTAAGGCTCTACATCGGATTCCCAGCGAAGAGTACACAAATCAGCACTTTAAAGTTTATTCAAATATCCGGTCTTTATATTAAATTGTTCGGCAACGAAAGATCTTCTTCTTCTTACAATGACGAGCTTCAGTAGTACTTGGCGTTGACCGGGAGAAAGACACACCCAGGCCATCTTGAACACGAGGGGCGACATCCATTGAAAGTGTTAGACTACGGAATTTCAACTGGCAGTACTTTATTTAGAAAATTATTATGGTTAAGAGAATACATTCGTTTCCCTCTCCACCCAATTTACTAGACAAATTCCAACCACAGAATCAGGAAGCTCATGACCTCATCCAAAGTTCATAATCGAACTTCTTGCCAAAAACTTTCCATTGGGGCGCCTAGCGCGTCATATCCTTGGCAAGAAGTCAGTTGAATGAATTTCTTTCACAAAGGTGTTTGCAGACTAAAACCAAATCAATCTCAATCACAAACAGATGCGTGAGAAAAATTAACAATTCCCTCGCCTTAATTCCATTTCAATGGATTGCCGTTCGCAGCACCCCCTGTACCCAGAAAATTAAAGAATAAAAAAGAAAAACTCCAAAATAGCTCCTCCAACCCTCAATATTTGAAACTCCACTAGGGGCGTCGACGATAAAAAAAAGTTGGTAAGAGAAATAATCGACCACAAGAAGACCAAAAAAAAATCCTTAACCCCCTCATTCACCCCAACAAAAACATTTAATTGAAGTGTGACACTCGCGACGGGGTGCCGCCGCGCGCAATCGACGTCAACACTTGGCCCCAAAAAATTCGTTCGTTTTCTGTTGTATATTCCTTTTTTTTCATCGTCATCATCGCCATTAAAGGGGGGCGGGCGAAAATCGATTTCAAATAAACTAATCAATTGACCTGACTGACCAGCAGCAGCACCACACACCGGGCTGCTGGCAACGATTTTATCGGGAATTTCACTGACGACACGAAAATTTAACCAAAAAGATACAATGTATCTGTTGCTGACTCTTTCGTGCGTTCTATGACTAGAAAATGGTCTTAAATATAGTTTTGGGTTTGATTATGTGTGCCAAATTTTTTTGTGTTTGTTCTCGTTCTCGTTTTAGTGTTTTTGTTTCTCGTAATTAGCATGACTGACGTGAATGATGCTGATGCCGGTAAAAGTCCGAGCAGGATGCCAAAACTGAGACGACCATGTACCGGCCGGTGAATTCGAGGTTAGAATGCCGGCAAATGTGAGAATGTCGCTGAAATACTCGCCCAAAGTAAGGAAAAGGTGTTTTATTTTTTTTATTTTTGTTTGTCTTTCAATCAAAACTTTTAAGAGAACAAAAATAAATAGATAAATAAGAAAAGATCGGACCAACAAAAAAATAATAAAAGAAGAGAAATTACGTTTTAAGCGATATGAGATGTGTATCTGTCAGGAGGATATTGACGTTTTGCAATTCTCATTTATCTTTTCTTGTTTTGTGGTACAAAATCTGTCTAAGGAATGAAAGATGAGCTATGATGAGTTATACATTTGAAAAGCGCAAAAAGTATGCGAATTTATGAATTGTTGTGCTAAATTGGAAAACTGAGAAATTTGTTGACCCCAAGACGAAATTGTTTGTGTGGCTATTAGGAATTTAAGTCACATGAGTATGGGAGGAATTTTTGGTTATACGTTTTTGGCGAATTTAGATAGAATTTGGAGCGGAACTTGATTTGTTGTGAGGCAGAACGTTTACCGTTGAATAAGTAGGACTGAATATAAGACCAAAAGGCCTACCTTTTTTTATATTTAGCAATATTAAGCTGAATAAGGAGAGCAGAACTGAATAGCACACATTTTCCCCAAATTTGCTAGAAAAATTTAGCAGTATAATTGTAATAAGTATAATTTTGGGTGATTTCAAACCGATGTTAGGTGTAATAACTTTTTACGAACGCACCCCCACGCAATCCATCGAGTTAGCGGTGACACCAACCAAAAATAAAAGGCTTTGCATTGACCGCCATCTATGAGCAAAAAATCATGAAATTCCTAGTCAGCAGTTCTTCTGCTTGGGAGAATACAAAAAGTTGAAGCTAGCAAGTCAACTACTGGCTAGTAATGCCCGAAAAAACACGACTAATTGGCTTACTAAGTAAGTGCTACCAAACTTATAAAACTACAAACTTCATTTTATATTACGATCTTATTCCTATTAGAGCACTTGGAAAATAAAATAAGGTCCCATTGACCTAACGACCATTCAGATTATCTTCAGTTCACCGATTGAACTTCGGCAAGCCGGGCGATACAATATAGCGTTTTGCAAGAAAGACCGAAAATCCACATTAATTTGATGGAACTTCCTTGAAAATGAGCACGAGTTAGAGCGACTGGCCCTTGCTTCGGATGATATCGATGATACCTGCCTCTTTATGGCCCGAATCGAAGTGTGAACTTTAACGACCAATGGTTCTAACAGGATGCTGCCAATAAGCAGATGCTACTCATTGGTTCATAAATATCTCGCTTGAAACGGGCTATAGTTATGAGATTTCTTTTTATATCAGAGGTCCCTTACCCCTGAGATCCCGCTACTACATGTGGCTGTTGTTATTTTTGGACAGCTGGTAAGTACATATATACAGGAAGGTGATTCGTCTTCATCCTTCTTAACAGATGTTGTGAAAAATGATCTGACAGTATTTCAAACCTTCCTTAATGCACAATGATCTGTTAGACAAGACTAACTTTATCTGAGGTGGCAATCAAAGCAACAAGTATGGTAATTAAAGCATGACTAGATATGTCTACAGGAATGTACAAAACGTGTCTGAAACAAGAAGCCAACTGAAACGCTGAGTCCGCTGTGCAATGAGAAAAAGGCCACTAAAGGATCACTATAATATCACCCACTGAATGTTAGGCACTATTTCGAGACGGTGTTCAGGATCATAATTTTGAAAACGGGCTCACAGCTTCAAATTTACAATACAGGACAATCAAAGTATAGCTGTCAGTTAGAGAAGAGAAAGAAGAACCCAGTTCCGAAAATAGGTGGAGTAGAGCTCGCCTGGCCTAAGACAAATCGGAACTGGTTTGTAGATGTAACAGGAAAAGGATAGAAAAATCAACATTTTAAAGTTGCCCATGATAGCGATACAGAGTCTAGTCTTGGCATCGCTACCAAGATCTTTCGACTGTGCAGCATAACAAAGAAGCATTCCCGTTCCCACCGTTCCATCAAAGTCAGGAAAGGTTTTATACAGGGTGATAGGCTATCATGCTATCTCTTTAATATAGTACTTGAGAGATTTATACGAAACTTAAAAGTCAATGCCGGAGTTAGAATGTTTTTCAAGTCTGTCTGATGACATTGACATAATCGGAGGAATTCAGCAGGCCGTCAGTGGGGCATTCTAAAATCGTGGCAGCAAGGATGGGTTTGACTGAAACCAAAACAGAATATATGCTGTCTACATGGAGCGAGGTAGTAAAGGACTTTGTCTACCTAGGCTCTATGGTAAGCTCTGCGAATGCCACCAGTCAGTGGGGAGATCAAATGAAAAATCACTCTTGCCAATCGGTGTTTCGATGAAGGGTAATTGAGTAACGAAATCCTATCTTGAACTACATACTAAGTTTAGTTTTTAAAAGACGCTAATCATCCCAGTCCTGCGGTTTAGAACAGAGGTATGGTCTTTGACAAAATTGGATGAGGATGCCCTTGGTTATTTTGAGGGAAAAGTTGTTCGAGTAATTGTTGGTCCAGACTGTTAAAACGGTTAGTGGAGAAGAAGATATAACGCCTAACTATACGTCCTCTATAAGGACATCGACTTAGTCCAAGGAGTTCGCATACAGTGACTATTATAGCAATGTTACTTAGAGCAGATGGAGTCCAACGTTCCAGCTAAGAGTGTCTTCGAATCCACTCCAGATGGACGGCACAGTAGATGACGAACTCGCTGTAAGTGGCGCAAACAAGTGGAGCTGGATCGTAACCGGGCTGGCTAGAGGTTTTTTGGTTGAGGTTGAGGTCCACCAGGACTGTAGCGCCACCTAATTAAGTAAGTTGTGAAAAGAACAACCGGAGTTATCTGGACAATGGATAGTGTGTTCGCTTATAACCCAATGTAGGCAAGTTCCTCCATCCGCGGGAAACAGAAACACAGCCATTGATAACAGAGAAACAAATATTGCCAATGTTTCTATCTACTGTATGAAAGAGAGGTGTTTGTTGCACAGTGTCTTTTTAATTGGTCTAACTAGACTCAATTGTACGGCCATTTATTAAGTCCATTGTGAGAATTTGTGGCTGCAGACCTAGATTGAATGGCCTTGTTAAGAGCTTGGTATTGGTCGAAATTGCATGCCAATTTCAACCTGATGTCTCAACCCGAAAAAAATACAATTATAAAGTCTGAAAAATTCCCAAGGTTCTCGAATCAAAGCAGAACACACATAACTATTAGTCACGCCCTCAGTTGGAACGTAAATAGGACAAAGTTACGATGTTTTCAATAAAAAGCAAAAAATTCATCAAACAACAAAAACTACGTCTTAAGTGACGCAGTTAATTGTAAGTAGCGTCATTTAAAATGACACGTACAAGCCTCGTCTGTCGAACCATTTAACGTGTCTAAAAAGCATTTAAATTATGTTCTGTGTGACTAATCGATTGCAATCGCAACTAAAAACATATTTTTCACGAGTTTCCCGAAAACGCATTGCACCAAATGCAACCGCCAAACAAAATGTTTTTCTTTATTAAAATGACCTAGGTTAATCCAATCAGAACGGATAGATGCTATTAAAATCAAATGTACTCCTATAAATCTAAGATTGCATTTCAATTAAAACAATTAATTCTGTATACGAATGCGGCTAATTTAAAGATAAATGCTATAAATAGCAAAAAATTACGAGTGCTACACCGGTAAATTTGCATTTCAATTGCAACAATGTAAATGCGAGATTTATCTTGTAATTAATTGACTAACGCCATCACACCTGGCAGTCATAAACAATTCAATACAGGTGATGTATTTAAGAGGTACTTAAATTTTGAATAAATATTTTTGGAATAATTGATTCATGTAAACTAATCGATTCTCAATGTAGATGATGACAAACATGAACAATCGTCTTTGACCTACACTAACTCTATGAATGTACATACATACATATGTGCAACTTTGTAGTGAGATAGGTAAATACATTTTAGGTTTTCGAAAAAAAAAAACTTATCTTATCAGTTTTGTTTCAGACCGGAAAGTCCCACTATCGATAAATATTGCAAATTCGCACATTTTAGAGAGATAAAACAAAAATACTGGCATAAATCAAATTTTTTTTTTTTATTTCAAGGCCATGTTTGGCAGAAATATGCTATCTAGCGGTACGTCAGATATTTTGTGAATTATAGCATGGAATAGCATGAATGAGGGCAGATGCACTTCTATTAGGGGAAGAATGCTGATTACCCGAAACAGAAGTAATCGAATTTTACATAGCGCCATCTATCGAGGAGAATTCAAAATATTCTTGCAATCGAACCTTTATGAATGTTTGCCAATGATCAATGCCACCTAGCTGTCAATACTTTTTGGATGAGACAAGGGATGTGTCAAGAACAGCATGTGCCAAAGGGGATATGAATAAGAAGGGATGGAGGAAAAAATCGGTGTAGTTTCAACATTAATTCTTCTTGGGTGGTGTCTAAATTGACTGGGAGCAGTTGTATAGGTGACTTTTGCATTCGTTCATAATTCATGGTATTTTTTCATCGTTGGGCTGAAAATTAACTCGGCAAAAACAAAAACGATCAGCCTAGGACCGAACTCATCAACTCAAGTATGTATTGCTGGAAAAACTGGTTGCGAGGGTAGAGAGTTTCCAATACCTTGGGAGTATTGTCTCAAACGATGGCAGAAACGAACGAATAGGCAAAGCAAAATCTGCGTTTGGGACACCAAGCTACGACTGTTCCGTTCCAACGTTGAATCCGTGCTGCTATATAGATGTGGTACCTGGAGAGTGACCGTCACTATCACGAGGGAACTGCAAGCGTTTGTCAATAGGTGCACGCGAATGTTCTGACCAAACCATATCTCTTACTAACAGCTTCACTTCAGAGAAAGACCCATGGACCTATAGGCACAAACATACGACGACGAAAGTGTCAGTGGATTGGTCACAATCTCAGAAAGGGTGACAGGTCCATAGCTAACCAAGCGATGCAATAGTACCCGCATACCCAGGATGGCAGGAATCGCGGCGGTCCTAGGAGTATGTGGCGCAGAACAGTGGTGGAGAAGGAAATAGGAAAGAGTTGGGCAGAGCTGAGGCACATTTCCAGAAATCGCAACGATGGCGCGTAGGCGTTGTAGAGGCCCTAGGACCCACAAGAGGATACACGACATAAGTAGGGCAGAAAAGGCATTCCAGTTCCTGCGAAACAGAGGAGAGTCAAAAAGGAAGCACCTCAACTGGAAAAATGTTGCGAAGAACTGAGACTTATTGCAAGCAATTGTATGCGTTGGAGAGTAGGCGTTATAGAGGCTCTAGGACCTATAAAGGGACGCAGGACATGTATAAATAAGTAAGTAGTATACTTTCGATAAGAGCCAAGTCACGTAGACGACAGTGTGTACTGACTTGCAGTAAAGAAGACTTAACTGTAATATATTCTTCTCAGACCTTTGGCCAAGCTTTTGAGTTTTCAATGTCCTGAAGGTGGTTTAAGTACCTAATACAAATCAACCTTCATAGTATCCACCAGAACTAAGACCCATCAGTAGAGGAATTGGCGCACTTAGTCGCTTCCCGAACAATATTCATTAGATGACAAATAAGCGCTTCATTAGCATTCAACCTATTTGAGGCGTAAAATCAATTAATGGTTCCATTCTTTTGATTCATACACGTGTTTTGCCGTCCACGTGCAATGGATTTTCGATTATCTCCAATCATGTTTCGGAATAATTTCAGGCAGATATCATAGACGTGTATCTCTTGTTATTTATTTCCCACAAACAAATAATTGCGCATTCTATAAAACAAAACAAAACAAAAAAAAAACTTTTTGCATTTATATTTAAAAACAGTTTACTCATACAAACGCAGAGTATCATCTACTTCAATCTGTCTGTTTTTTCCGCCGAAAAATAGCATTTTAATTGCATTTTAATCAAAACCAAAATCGATCAACTCCCAGCCCAAAAAACCAAACCAATCTTCCAAACAAACATCCAAATCTAGTCGAAATTTCCTGTCCAATTTAATTGTTTTATTTTGCATAAAGCACTTGCACCTAATTAAGAGAAGAAATAAGTTTTTTTTTTTTTTAACATTTTCCATTAACATTATGAATTTTGTTTATAAACAAATATTTAACTGGAAGTTTTTTTTCTATTCTTCGAGACACACATTGATTTATGTATTGCGTAAGGAGTCGATAGTCTTTTATTCATAAAATCTTTTACTTAAACTATAGACTAACAGAAGATACTTATAGATAAAAAAAATCCATAAAAAATTGAAAAAAAAAAATAAGAAATTACTTAAGCGAAATGGGGAAATATAAGAAGAAGAAGATACAAACTTGTTTCGAGCATCTTTTTTTTTTTTTGCCAAAAACATAGATTTATCTTCTCATTCCATTTTGGGGTTAGTGTATTTATTTTCAATTATCTTCTGTTAGTCTATGTTTATAGCTAATAAAACGAAAAAAAAAACTCACAAAAAAGCTTAAAATAGGGTAAAGTCTTTGGATACCGGTTTGGGTTTGAAGAAACTAGTACAAATTCGTACTTCAATTTTGTGGTGTTTTCATAAAGTAAGAATCTAGGTTCTGTTGGGAGCATGAAATATTTAAAATTCTAAAGAGGTACCGACATATTTATATATAGCCGCATCCCCAACATTTCGCTAATCTAGCTGCTAGAATACTTTTGCACCGGGATGACAGTTTTTGTCCTAGAGGCCGCTAGATTCGTTATTGACAAATCTGTCACTCCGGTGCAAAAATATTCTAGCAGCTAGATTAATGCCTTGAGGCGCAGCACCCAAACGACAGTTGCCACTCTGTGAGGCGTATGAAGTATTATTGTACCAAAGCTACGGACCAGATGCCTTCTAATGTGCTAGAGCAGTGCATTGACTAGACTTTTAGACAATACTGATATTTACTGACATTTGCTGACTTATATTGAATATGTTGCTCGTGTATATCCAACATAGGAATGCCTATACATATTTATTTTTTGGCTAGTGGATTGTTAGATCTATGAACAGCTAATTGCTAAAATGTAATACGTTTACACGATATTAACATTTACTGTCATTTTCTGACATATATTGAAGTATGTAAATAGCGACAAATATGTTCTTTTTTGGCTATTGGCTTGTTTGCTTAGGAAAATTGCTAAAATGCAAAACACGATATTGACATTTACTGACATACATTCAGTTACATTCTGACAGACATGTCACTCAGTATTATAATGGGTATCCTCTTTACTGTTTTTAGTTCAAAAAAAAACATCCATATCTGCTATAAATTTGAGGCATTTGACTAATTCAGTATTCTTCAAAACACTTTGACCGGTATCTGCCACCTTTACCCTATTTTATTCTTCTTATGAGATCTAGTTTGTTTAGTATTTTCTTTACCTTGTTGTACTATTGAGGTATCATTAGATCAAAAGTATATAAAACTAAGAATTTGTTGCTTTTGTTGAAATAAACAAATCCAATTACGTTTTAGGTGGGTTAGGGTAATATTTCTGTTATCTATGTGGTATTGACTTTAAAATTTTGGGTTGAAATTACTCGTACTCGTATATCGCACTTTTAGTGAAATTTACTCCCACAAAAAAATTGCACACTATTTTTGCTCTACACTTAATTGCACTTCTTTGTATATAATTTATTTTTATTTATATAGATATTTCCTTTTTTCTATTTTCACTTGATATTTAAATATAACTTTTCTAATTTTAATTTAACAATTATTTTAACTAAAATACCCAACTTTTAATATCCCAACTTTATGTTGTGTAGTAAACATCGGCAAATTAATTTGAAATACTTGTATAAACATACATATTTATTTATATTTATTTACTTATTCTTTATTTATTTATCTAGAATTTTGTTTAACACTAGCACTATATTTTGTTGGTTTATTTAGATATATAATTAGAGTTTACTTTAATTTATTTTCTTAACAAATTTATATATGAATTAAATATTTGAATTTTTTATTTGATGAATTTTGTTTCTTTTTTAGATTTTTAACAGCAAGTTGTATATTTTTGCAGGTTTTCTTCAATAATCCACGTACTAATCCCATTTTGGTAAGAAAAATATTATGTTGTTTGGTTCCAGATTCCTGTTTGGTAGTTATTGTTTTATAAATTTTAGTTGTATAAAAAATTTAACTATCTACAAGTTAATTTTTTTGTTGTTTGTACATCAGTATATTGTTGAAACCATTTGTTGTTTGTATATATTTTAAGCTCTACATATGCTCAATGTAAATAAATGCTTCTTGTACTTCTTTTTTTTTTTGTTTAAATTTGTTTGTACGATTGAAAAACAAAAACTTTTCAACTCTGTTTTGGTTGAAAATAAAACTCTAAAATGACAGAGATAAAACTTTGTTTGGTATAAAAAATTCACATCACATTTTTCGATTAAATTTGTTTTTCTCTAAATTTTTGCTACGCGAAGTCTATTTTATTTATTTTTTGCTGTAACGCGCGCGAAAAAAACCAATCAACCGCAAAAAAAAAAAAAAAAACGAAAAAAGTTGTACTAGAGTTGGAATATATATTTCTTTTAGCTTTTTCTTTGACAAAGCAATAGAAAAAAAAAAAAAATTGAGAGAAACGAAGGAGGACAGGGAAAAAATAAATTAACAAAAAATTTAATAAATTAACAGGCACGAAGGGGAGAGCAAAAAAATAGAAAAAAAAACAACACGCGGCGGCAAGACTACACTATAGATCCGCGCGCGTTTAATACGAACAAAAAAAAAAGAGACCGATCCGAGATGTGTTGTGTTTTATGCCAAATTTACGTGCGAAATTGTATTATTAAGCAATTTTGTTTAAATGGTTTTTTTTTTTTAGTTTTTTTTTAGCAATTTTCTACTACACTTGTTGTTATGTTGCAGTGTACTTTCATTTTGTTGTTTTGATTTCCTTTCTCTTGATGGTGAATTTTATTTTTTATCACACTTTGAACTCATGAATTATTTTTAGAGAGACGAAAAGAACACACATAAGAAACTAAAAACAATTTAATTCTTTACTGACTATTTTTAGGAGGCGAAGAAAAAGTCCTTGACTCACATTAGCAGAGGTAATCATCAAACGCACATGAAGTTTTCGTATAAAAGATATATATTTTCTTATATCAAACTAAAATGCACAACGTCAACAAAAATATGAAACCCACAACCGTTCGTGACTCTTATTATTATTTTTTTCCGTTTTGTACAAAAAAAAACTCTCTCCTCTCTTTAGCAAAAAAAAAAAAAAAAAGAAAAATAGATTGACACCATATCGCACCGCACAGTGGTATCACATCGTACCGCACCGCACCGTACCGTACGTCCGTCATTCGCTGTCGTCGTCGTTGTCGTTGCCGAAAAAGCGCCTTCGCTTTGACTTTCGCGCAAAAGAAATATACAAAAAAAAAAAATAGAATAGAATAGAATAGAAAAGATACAAAAAACCAACCGAAATAAATCTACGAAAATTCGTCAATGGTTCTATTTAAAAAAAAAAATAGAAGTAAAGTATATATCCAATAGATACTTTTTCTCCTCATACACACTATGTGTGAGAATAAAAACTGAACAAAAATCTACTAAAACTCCGACGAACCGACGTTGTTTTCTTGCGGCAGTTATCCGCAGAATTTCAATTTGTATACTGAGTCGGAAAGCGGCTTCAAATGATTGGCGGAGTGTCGTCGAAAAATTATTTGATTTTTTGTTGTTGTGTCGAAAAACGACTCGAAATACGAAAAGAAAAAAAAACGGCGAATAAAAAATTAAGTATCTGTGTAGTACACCCGCCCGACCGCTTGTATTACTATTTCTATACTCTCGACAGCACTTTGCGCTCTTTTGGTGAGCTCTGGCTCTGGTATAGCTTGTATAATATTTTGTTTAAGTAGTTTAGCAGGTTATCATCAAGCGATTCGAGACTAAAAAAGCTGATTTCGACTTTTCGCTCTCTCTTTTGGCGAGCGGGAGACCGACACGACACACCAAACAAGAGAACTTTGACTAGAAAGACTATCTATGAAGTGCGGGGGGTTACATGCTTATGGTCTTAAAGATACTTTGTATATGAAACAAAACAAAAAAAAAAAAAAAAACTTAATTCAGTTCACTCTCAATGATATAGAGTAAGTATCTCTCTTTGGAAATAGAGCGCGCCACCACCACAATCCACAAGTGTGCTACTCTGCCTGATACACTGGGTTGGGGAGTTTTTACCCAAACATCGTCATTCGTCTTGGGGAGTAAAGCTTCGCGCGCATAAAAAAAGCTTTATGCGTGTACCCGCTTTCGGAGAACGAGACTTCTCTTTTGATGGTTAATTTATGAGTACCAATCTTTGATACACAACAATGTAGCAATCTTCCAAATGAGGAAGTCGATGTTGTTTGTCCTACATCCATCGGAATCGCACGCCGCCATCTACCTCTTGTCATATTTAATTTAATTTTTTTTTTTCCAAAAAATTTAAACATTTTTTTTTTATTCATCCTTTTTGGGACTTTCTTTCTTATTTTTTGGCTATTTTTTTTTTGTTAGCATTTTTATTTGCACTCTTTCAGTTGAATTTTAAATTGGACTTGGAATTACATTAACCGTAAGGTACATTAATTGAAAGAATTCTTTCTCTGTAGATTGTTGGGTTTTTTTTATGTATTTTTTTAGTTCGGATGTGCTACACCAAGTGTTATGGTGATATACATTTGAATTATTCATTAATGCTTCGAACTCTTTTATTTTTTTTTTTTTACTTTTTATCTCAATTTATTTGTACTTTTATTTTTATTGGTTACTTTGTATTGGAAATTATTTATATTCAAGTAAAGTGGGGGTATTTTTTTCTTTTTTTTTTGGAATAACAATTGTTTGGTTATTTTTAGTTGATATAGTCGGGAGGAGATACATACATATATCTAATTGGGATACACGAAAGGTTGAAGTAGAATATTATATTGTAGTGTAATACACAATAAGATGAGGAAAGGAATGAGCCTAAGGAATTTGTTAAAAGTCTTAGTGAAACTTATGCTAATGGAAGAATGAATATGAATACGCATAATCAAAAGTTCTCTCTAATTTATATACAGACACATGTGTGTATTTTATTTGGGGACCTACTACTCCTGCATGTGGCTAAAATTAGAAGTGTGGAAGGTTTAAAAGTCTTACTCCAGTCCTTGTAACTAGGTAACGTGGACCTGCATTATGCTTTACTTAAAAGGGGTCCCGCGGAAACAGTGCTTCAGTTAAGTAACAACAACACGTTGACGAATTTCTTATACAAGTTTTACAAGGTAAAAGTTTAGGAAACTCGCTTAAAGATAAACAGTTCACTCTAACCACATTCTTGGGTATTTAACCAACCCGTCGACGAACTAAATTAGACAGTCAACTGTCAATTGTTTGACGGTTTCGCTCCCCCATGATAAAAACCACTCAAAAACGCATTTGTATTTGGACGTTTCAGTAAGATCAAATTGGAGCTCACGCATACAAGTGCATTTCTGGGTGACTCGCTTGACAGCACAAGGGGTTGACCATTTTGTAGATGGTATATGTAAAATTAAATTGTTTGATAACCTGGAAAAAATATGTTGGTCAAGAAGAAAGAAGGAAACATCACAACCATTAATAGTTGGGTCGTGGTCACACGCATGTTCTCATTTAGTCACAGATAAGGCAATTTAGGATCTGCCTATTTAAGGGCATCTGCAGGCAGGGGAACTGTCTAATTTAGTTCGTCTATGAACCAGCTTTCACTTAAGGACTCTAAGAAATCTGTATAACCTCTAAATCTACATCACTCTGGTCAGCAGGATTGTTAGCACCGATGAATGAGTCCGTAAACTGGAAACCAAAATACCCGTATGTCTGCGATAAGGACAACAACATCAGAAGGTATCACGTTCATTATCAATAGACTGATAAAAAAGCAGTTACTGCTATAGAAATTAAATCGAAGTGTCCGTTTCGAAGCTCACTTGGAATCACTCTGCTGGATCCTCGGACACGAGGGTTTTTCAGGCAAACAAAAGACCGATTAGAACTGCACATAGGTTGCGGTGACAAGGAAGTTTCTCAGAACCCATCTGTCAAATGGCCTATCAAAGCAGTAAGAGCTACATATATAACAAGTTGGGAGGATAGCTGGACATCAACACTGACTCGTCTTACCACGACATCAGCTTTAACAGTCTTCGCATCAAAGAAGGACTGAACAGCAGATGTGTCGTAAGCCTGAACAAAATCTCGATGTCAGAAACGAAGGAGTGAATTGCTCATATGGACTTACAAACCGCTACAGTGAAATCAGTAAACCGCTACTATACGTTCCTTAGAGCCCTCTGCACCAGACACCGGTCGCGCCACAAAGAAATTCCAGGAAGTAAAAGGATGAATTGACAAGAATGTGAACACAGTACTTTCTTAAAGAGACCAAACTTAGCGCTATTCCTCTTTTTTTTTTTTTTACAAAAGCACTAGCCTCTATTTCACCAGAAAGACTTCTTCTTGGATGACTTGGGCAACCTGTTGAATAAGCCACCGAACATAGTCCTGCATTTTTATTTTCAGGATTCTTGTCTTCTCTATTATCATATCACTGATTCCTTCAGGACGTGACTCTTTTTCTTAGAAAACGCGAGTACTATCTGCAATGTAAGTAAGTAGTAGTTACGCCCTTCAACGTAACATAACTTAGCGCAGTCATCCAAAAACTGCAAAGCAACAAAGCCGCTGGCTCTGATGGTGAACTCCTTGAAGTCTTAAGTCTAAGTAGGACTCATGGACCCAAGTCATCAGTCAAGTATGAGTAAAGAAAAGCATTCTAAGGACTTGAGTATAAGCTTCTTCTTCAATGTCGCATGAAAGCTTCTATCCTTCTATCCTAATCTGTGAATGTCTTAAACCTTCCTGCAACTTTGCTGCATAACGCTG
The DNA here is from genome assembly GCA_949716465.1 of Chalcosyrphus nemorum. Lineage (NCBI taxonomy): Eukaryota > Metazoa > Arthropoda > Insecta > Diptera > Syrphidae > Chalcosyrphus > Chalcosyrphus nemorum. The sequence goes on along the minus strand of OX454332.1, from coordinate 21,511,448 downwards.
GGGCAGATTGTTTAAAGGGGATGTGTAAACACGGAATGAAACACAATTTCGAAATCATCGACAAGTATTCGTGGTTGTAGTGATACTCACGGCAGTTGAACGTGATTGATCTTGAAATAAAAGCAGATCGGTCTCAGACAGGGACTCTCCAAGGGCAGGAGTCCTTTAACTAAGAGCGTATATAGCCCTAGACTAAATGGATTGTTTAGTCTTTAGAGTTTCCTCTCTGCTAAGTTGCCTATTGTGCTATTATCATGATGTTCTATGCTACTACAAAATTGGAAACTTTGAAGTAAAATTTCAAATTTTAAAACATTTAACTAGCCACTTGTCTCATTTTACTGTGACTAATTTTTACCCCAACCTGTGATTAATTAACATCCTAATCGCCTGGAATTTATGTGGTACAGTATATACTTAAGAGGTCGAGAAATACTTCATATTTTATACTTCTATGCCTTATTAATCCTTTTAAAACTTACGAAAAAAAACTAACCATAATGCGCTCTTAAAAATTACGCAGTTTTACAAAAAGATTCGATTTATTCATCACATTATTAACCACGAGATGCGTTGCCATGTGGTTTCATCTCGTGCTAGAGCAGATAATCCACAGATCAGATGTCAATGCCGAGAGCACTATCACTAAATTTTAATTCCAGCTGCTGAGCATCATATGATTATCAAAATTGACGTCATCACAAGATCCGATGACGCTCTTAATTTTTTTTTTTTTTTTTTCAAATAAAAATAAAACATTTATTGATGAAAAAGCTCGTCATAAGTATAAATGCCAGCGAGCAAAGAACAATGTCCAGTTTAAAAAGTAGTTCAAGTGATTCCGAGTTTCTGAGTTTGATGCTGGATGAAGTTTGTGCCATTTGGGCCTTTGTGTGATTAATACCCATAGTGTTGATTAGGATTTCTTGGCAGCATGTTTTAACGGACTTGAAACTCATCGTCGGAGTACATATGCATCACGACCTGGTAGACAATGCAGAAAGTCACATTTTACGACAATCTTAGACAAATCTTCATAGATGTTTACTTAGCTGCCTTGCCCTTGTCACAAAAGTAGTCTTTCATGGCGCAGCCAGAGTATGGGACCATAGTTGGGCTCAATGAACTCATAGTGGTCTAAGTGAGCAGTTGACACCTACTGTCAACAAGGGCTCCCATAAAGTACCTAAAGTAACCTATGGGACCAAGTATTGTAAAGGGATGGCATTAGACATACATATGTACATATATAGTGACCCATCGATTCTTAGAAATAAGATGGAAGAGGGTCAAGAGAAACTCGTACAACCACCAAATCTTTAAACCTTCCAACCCTAGGAAAATCAGATGGATAGGACGACTCATGGATGATGACCCATTGTCACAAACTCGAAGAGGGAGAAAACAAGGGCAGGACCAGAGGGAAAGCGACACCACTAGTCAATCAGAAACAAACCCCAATCTCCTTCTCACGAGTAGTTCTAAACAAGACCAGAAGAAGTCGTTAGACCTTGCAGAGGCGACCAGCATTAGAGAAGAAGAGGGGATCTCAACTCGGTAGAAAGAATGACCAAGTTCACTTTCAGGATTTGCTTATAAGCAACGTTTTATAATTTTTGCTAAGGGGACAGAGAACACAAATCATATGTGCAGTGTGGTGACACTGAGGCTACCACGATATTCGGCACGTTTCGAACTCTAGGCCTACTTTTTGAGGTAATGCCTAACAAAGGATTTTTTGACATTTTGCACATTGACTTAAAAGGTAGGGAGAATTTTCTTACCTTCAAATCCAGTCTATTACATCAAAAAGCAATGTCTTACTTTGTAGTCAAAACTGAATCTCTCGACTAATCAGAAATGTTTCACTAACTAGTGCTTAGAATGCGCCACGTGCCCAGTGACACTTATAACAGCTGTACATTAGATTGCTTCTAGCGCCATCTGTTGAATCTTTACAACCGCAGTTAGCATCATAAGTTGCTGCTTGCAAATGCGAGATGGCGCTTTCTCTTAAATTAAATTTGCTATATGGTCAGCGTGTAGAAAATTTTTATAAACTGAGTTCCGAGATCTACGTGATTTCGAATTTTAAGTTAGACTTCTTCTTTATTTAACAAGAAAATACAAGGCAACCAACTCCCATAACCATAGACGAACTAAACTCGAATATCCCCTTCCCCCTTAGAGCTGGAAATAGAAGGAGCCTAAATTACCATTTTGTGAAGTAGCATGTGACCAAGTTCTAACTATTATTTAACCATAGATGTCAAAAAAATCGCCAGAATTTGTATTTGTATGTGTGACGTTTGTGAGCCCGCATTTGTTTTTGCTTAAACGCCACGTCAATACAATGACAAAATCCAGCGGATTTTAGCTTGGGGGAGCGAATGTATGTGAATGTGTCAAACGAACCGAAGTTGATTGTCTAATTTAGTTTGTCTTGGTCCATGACAATGGAAAACGAATCTGATTTTGGCGCGTTCATTTGACGTCAGTTGTTGACAGCTGTCACCTGATGAAAGAATGGTTAGGGTTGGTTGATTACCTGCGTGACGTGACAGTATACATGCATAAAAAAATTGTTCAAATTGTTCCTTTGGATCATTGGATTCACCAACTTGTAACCCAATCTGACAAAGACGTACATATGCCTAATGGGTATTGTTGCCAGAGACCAGCAATTGCAAGCTTAAAGGTTTTGCGAGATGATATAAACCAGCTGCGAAGGACCTACTGCATAAAGCCATTAACTCTTAAAAGTTCCGCGGATATAAAGTATTTCTAATTGAAGAATGTTCCAAAAAAAAGTTCAATGTCATCATTATGGTTAAGAGATCTCAATACTCTCAAGTTACAACAGCAACCTGACAACAAAAACACAAACTCTTCAACTTTTAATAGTATCTAACCGCTCGGGGTAGTTTCAAACAATAAAAAAAATAATTTATTTTGATTATACGTCGACACTTTTAAAGAGATTATTTTATTTTTATTTGTTTCCTTCAAACTCAAGGCCACTTGCCTCCTTAAACCAAAAAAATTACTACAATTGCTAGAGTTTTCTTATCTCCTTTGTGTTTCCTTCAAACAATTTTTTTTTATTGTTACAACTTGAAGGAAACAAACTTACTTTTACAGTACACAAACTGAATACTAATTAACAACAAAACTTAAGAAAATTCCAATTGCCACCCTCCGTATTAAGTTGTATCTGTATAGTTTAAAGGAAGGACATAACACAGAAAAGAAATACCCTCCTTTCTATCTCATTCTAAATAAAAAGCAAAAAAAATAAAAGAAGAAACAAAGAAGGAATAGAAGAAGGAAAAAAAAACGGAAAAGTCCTTGAAACACTGGAATCAAATTAAAATCAAATGCCTCCTTTAAATTCCACCCTCTCATGCCGTTTACATCTCCTGCTTCTTCTTTCATTTTCTTTATCATATTTTACAGAACATTCTTTACGCATATACATACACAGTCTATGTGTGTAAGAAACTACAAAAAGATAACAAGGATGGTAATGAAGGGCAACCGGAAAGGAAAGGAAAGCAAAGAAGGATACCTACCAAACCAACCACCCACGCGTAAACACGCACATTGAGCGGTCGTCGTCGTCGTCGTCGTCGTCGCTCTCTTGTGAACAGCATGGTGGAACAACACCATTCAATTCAATCAATTTCCACTCAAGAGAGACCCCACCAACACTCAACAAACCGTATCTCATTCCATATATCACTGTTCACTGTGTGTTCATTCTCATTTTTACAACAAGAATGTAGGTATGTATTAAAACTCAAGGGAAATCCAAACAAAAAACACTGACCTTGCCTTATTTTTATCATTTTTGTAAGCGCCCACCCTCTCCAACCCTCAACCCTCAGTCAGCCTCTTGGCCTACAAAAAGTTTGATGGTATATTACTTAATGCGTAATGTTGCGTAGTTTACAAAAAGCCCTCGCCCCCCCTCCCTCTCAGAGTGTGCGTAGGTCTTTGCTCTTTGCTCAAATCTCCTCAAACGGGGAAAAAGATAAAAGCTTTCAGGTACCACCCAGCAACGCAGGGTGAGTTAGTTAAACACACGAAAAAAGAGCTTTTAAGCAACAAAGTTGTTAGACAGACACGAAAAAAAAAAACAACAAACATTGACACTGACATTGTATCTCAAACGCAACACAATCACAAAACGATGAGAGAGAAAATAGTTTTTCTCTTAAAAACTAGACCCACCCTCTCTCTTAAGAACTACCCCCTAGTTGACGCTTCAAGGACAGTTTTTCTTTTTTATTTGTTTGAATAGGGATTTGCTTGAACTTTCACGTAGAATCAACATATTTTTTTGATGTGCCAGAGGGTAGATGGTTGGGATGATGAATTAATCAATTTATATTGGCCAACGTGCAAATGACTTTTAATTACCTTCGATTGTTTGATTTGGAATCAGTTGGGTGCTGGGGAGGGTGGTGTCATTTGGTCTAAAAGATTTTAGACCTCTGGCATTTGAAAGTTCTTTTGCGTTTCGAACTTAGTATTCACCTGCCAAAAAACTAAACTGTCTTTCTTGCCTTCTATTTGCTTTGAGAGGGAGATTATGTGTCGCCACCCCCAAAGTGCGTCATTATTTACCATCGGAGGCGGGTGAGAAGGAAACGAGCTCTTGTATGCACAAGTGATAAGAGATGTGATAAAGTTCTCATTAAAACTTGAGAAAGACTTTGATTGTGTAGGTGGACTCAGTACATACAAATTTTGTTGAACGCGCCCCAAGAATAAATGACAATTGAGTGTAAATATTTAAGGAGCACATTCACTGCTTCTTTTTTTTCTTTCGTTCGTCTACACTTGCTTCTTTTTTTTTTTTGGAACAAATGGAGAAAGTCCATCGACTAATTCTTCTTCTGTTTGAAATGACAACAATGCGTAGGTCGACGTGAAAGCAAAGTAATACTATCGGTTTCATGAAGGGAATTACGAGTGTATTGTTTAGTTCATAATTCATGTAGAAGGTCGTATAGTATTATGTGTAATCTGTAACATTGCAAGCTATAAAGAGAGATGTCATTTATGGGGCGACGCAGTGTTGAAATATTTAAAACACCAACCAAACAGAAAAAAAAAGTCCAAAGATTATTACTTTAATGATGATGTATACGAGTGTGTAGTAAGTCGAATGTAAATGGCATGTGATACCGTTGGGAATAATTTCATACAAGCAAGGGGATGTAAGGTTCTTTTGAGACTGAGAAGGGTGACTATTTGCCAACCGGACTAGTCTTTCTAGTATAAAATACATCAGCACTGTTTTAGAACCCAAATTTTGTTTGATACATGTGGATGCTTACTTCGGTAGCAAATGCCTTCGAAGTCGTACTCAGGCTCGATATCTTCACCACTAAGTCTTCGACAGCCGACAGGTAAACCTTTGTAAAAATAACCCAACTAGTGACTGCCTCATTACCAAGTAGGCAAATACTGATACACTTTCAGACTACCTATGGGCTGAACAGAGCTGAACAGAAGGAAGAGTCTTACGCACAACCTGCTTATCTTCACATCTTCACAAGGACCCTCGCACAGACTCAGGAATATAGTCGAAGTAACCAGTATTGATCAGTCCAGAAACCATGGAAGTGTACATCGAGCCAAGGTTTATAAAATCGTCGATGCATGCTACTACCTATGTATAGATATCTATGTAGACAGTCAACGAGCTATCAAAGGCATCACATCCATTACAACCATTACAATCACATCAAAACATGTCAGGAGATGTTTTGAGGAACTCCAATCCCTGAGTTCGAAGCATAGTGCCATAGTATATAGCTGCCTCGCACTTACCGCCAAGAGGGTACTGGACTACCTAGAGAAGATAATGACGGACTATTTAACAAATAGAATACTGCACTACAACACCGAGGATGGGATAAGGCAGTATGACGTCATAGGCGGTGTCCCACAAGGCTCCGTACTAGCTCCCCTTCTGTGGATTCTTGTGTACGATGATGTTCTCGAGTTTCTAATATAATAATAATAAAATTGGCATCGCCGACGACATAGCGATCGTTGTAGTGGCCAAATTTCTTGAAGAGTTAAAACATGACTGCAATGAAGCCATCGGGATGGTACAGGACAGGCATGGACTAACGTCTAGTAGTACTAATCAAGAAAAGACTGGGTATGGAGACTGTAAGAGTGACTGTGAACGATCACGTTGTTGTGTCTAAACAAGAACTAAAGAACCTTAGATGCAAGGATCAACTTCAAAATGCAGCGGAGAAGGTAGCAGGTAGGATCATGCCAAACATTGGAGGACCAAAACAAAACAAAAGACTACTATTGGCAAGAGTAGCGACGTCGATGATGCTCCACGGCTCCTAAAGATGGTCTGGGGAAATGAGCATTGAAAGTATGCAGCTCCTTCTGAATAACCTCATACGATGTGTCCTGCGTAGTTAAAGATGCCTCATGGAAATATCCTGCCAACAGAGGACAACGAGAGCGACATGGAGAGCTGAACTTGTCACCGACGCAAATGCTTACTGGTCGTGGATGCGAGCATACCTCCGCAGATTTGGGAAACGCAGACCACCTAATCTTCCACTGTCCTCGATATCGTGAAGCCCGTAACATGTTAGCGAACAGACTGGATGTGATCTTAACCCCAGAGAACATCATCGGACTGATGCTCAGTACATAAGAACTTTGGGAAGCAGTTAGGTTAGGTCAAAAAAATCCGCTGCTATAACCACCCAGATATGAATATGAATCTCAGGAGGTCCATCAGCTCAACATTGCATAAGTCCTCCAGGGAAGATGTAAGTAAAAAAAAAAAAAACATGAAGGATCAGCGAAGACAGGAACGACATTGTAAAGCAGCGCAGATAGCTGCCAATACGAACCAGCCAAGTATAGGAGCCTGAAGTCCCCCACAGTGCTGCGAGGACCACGGGTAGAAGGCGAGTTCGATTTAGTGGATGGAAATCCCACACTGGGACGGAGTACGGACTCAGTTTTCGTTCATCTTTGAAAGATCCCACAATGCAAAAAAAAAGGTTGGGTTAGTAAACACTAAGCAGTCCCATTATTGGGAACATAATCGATGCGTTGAGATGCGAGTGTGGTTAAACCCAACCGAATTTACCTAGGTGTGCTCGCCTTTAACTGTATCTAGGTTAGGTACTAACCACTGTTCATCAAAACTCTAAAAAATAAATACTAAGCCATAAGCAGCCGATAGTATGTACGATGTACGTGTTGTGCGTGTTATTCATTTGAAGGGACATACGTTTCAGAAGGACAGAGGGTTTTTCTCTTGGATTTTTGTCCGACGATCGCAAGAGGCGAAGCTGTCAGACAACTTTGGTGTTGTGTTTCCTGGACACGGCACCCACCCATCAAAACTCCCCCTCATAACCTAAACATTCAATGCCATGCAATTAATTTAAATTTACACAAATATGCAGATTGTCTGTCGCACAAATCAAGTACAGATAAAGTATCTACCACCTGAAAAATCACTTAAATCAAAGAAAAAAATCTCTACTCACTTTAAGAGTTTATCATCGCTCTGATTATCCGAGTAGTCCGAAACATTGGCCATCATATCGGTCGATGTTTCCGCATCCGATGTGCATGTGGTCGATGTCGATGATGATTTCGTTGATAGCACCGGTGATATAGCTGTGTCACTAGCTGTTGCAGCAGCAGGTGTCAGCACCGCTAGTGTTGTCACCGAACTGGGTGTAGCACCAGTCAGTATGAGTGGCATTTTGGTCGTTGCCCCTGTGGGCGTTGATGGTGTCGCCAACAATTGCTGTGACAGCATCGATGTCCCTCCTGTGGATCCCGCTGTAGCAGCCGCTGACCCAGTGGCAGTAGTTACTATCATTCGATTTGCATTGCCATCCGATTTACTCTCGCATTTTATTGTATTTATTATTTGATTTGGCATTAATTCTCTTTTTATTGGTATCTGTTTGATTATGATTATGTTTTGATTTTTACTATGTTGATTCATCTTGCTGGTTGAGTATGTGTGTGTGTGTGCTGACAATTTTATTCAAAAGCTACCCGATGAAGGTCCTCATTCGTCGCTTAGAACACAATCTGGGTGTTCTTTTTTTGTTTTTTCTTCTCAAAGTTGGTATAAAAAGTTTGTATTGTATCTTGTATTCTTTTTTAATTCATTTAATCACTATAAGCTTATTTGTTATTGATTTATGGCAGCAATTTGGTTGTTATTGTGTCTAAGCTGGAAATAAAAAGAAAAAACAAACACAAATCAATAATTTTGTTTTATTTATTAAGTCGGTGTTGTTGGACCAAAAGAATAAAAATGCCAATAATTTAGAACCTTTTTTTCCCATAAAATACTAATTTACAATGGCAGCACTGAAAGGCCGATGTGGAGTTTTAAGTCATGAGTTTGGTAAACCAAATCGAGTGTAGAAACAAAAATCAAGCCCTATACAGAGCAGGGCCGTATTTATGCTTCCGTGAGCCCTAAAGAGAGATAAAAAGTTTCGGCTACACAAAATACCTAATACTAACGAACTAACTGTCAAACGGTTTCAAATTTGCTATTTTAATAAGTAATTATCAGGTCACAAGCCGTCCACCATAGAACCTAGATTCCAGATTTCTCGGGACAGTAGCACTCTTGTATAACTGCCGGCCGTTTCACATTTTCTGGAATTCGAACATTGAATGCAATAACCACTGACTGACGGTACCATCATAGTAACCTATAGGGAAGGATCAACCAAAGACAACATCTCGAAAGAAATGCAGCAGGACAGAACGGACTGAAGTCCCTATATCGCATGAAGGTAGAGAAGACAAGCGCAATTACATGAGTGCACTGGTTACGGAAGCAGAAGAAGCTTCAGCGACAGCAGAACCATTTACAGAATTACCAAAGATCTTACAGGTGGCCGAACAACACCACCCAGTGAAAGGCTTAGGATGAGGATCAACTTAAGAGATGGAAGGAGCATTTTGCTTCGGTTCTCAACCGAGTATTTGCCAGCAATATGCACTCAAGTCAGACTGAAGTGACCGTGGAAAGGAATTCCCGAATTCGCTCCAGTACCCCCAATAAAGATGAGATCATTACCGCGATCAAAGCACTGAAAGGCAATAAGGGCATACCCGAGGAACTGTGCCAACTGCATCAGCTGAGCTACTGTTCCCACTTGTCGGGAGAACATGGGAAGTCGACAGATTTCCGGATGAGTGAAGAAAGAAGGCAATCTAATGCAGTGCGAAACCTGGGCAGGTATCTGCGTGTTGCCTGCTGTGGCCAAGATAATAGCCAGAATAATCCTCAAAGAAAACCTTGAAGACACACTCGACGCCGAATAAGAAGGTTTCCGTTCTGCATCCTTCTGTGTCAACCACATTATCACTCTGCGGATCATCATCGAACAATGTTTTAAATATCGATCACCACTTCACCTGCTGTTCATCGATTTTGAAAAGGCGTTTGATAGTGTCAATCGGGAATTTATTTGGCGAGCCTTGCGCAGGAGAGGCATTCCTGATAAGTTAATAGCAATTATCTGCATATGATGGGTCCACATGTCACGTCTTTCACAGAGGAAGACTGTCTAAGGAATTCGAAGTCCAAAGTTGGTTCGACAAGGCTGCATACTTGGCTGATTAGCGATGTGGTGAATGTGGCCTTATCAACAGGAAATGGAGGAATTCGATGGACTCTTACATCTGAACTCAAACACCTTGACCACGCCGACGATGTATCAGAACAGAATATTCGACCAAATGACAGCAAATGATCAGCTTAGGATCGACCTCATCAACTCATACTCATATGCATTGCTGGACAAACGGTTAAAAGACTAGGGAGTTTCCAATACCATGAGAGTATATACGTTGAATCCTGATGTAGTACCTAAAGTGCCACTATCACAAGGAAGCTACAGACGTTCATCAATACGTCGTATTTTAAGAAATTTCTGGCAAAGCCTTAACTCTAATGAACAGCCTAGGCACAACAATACTACAACGAAAGTAGTGAAGGCAGTGGATTGGTGAAACTCTCCGTAACGGTGACAAGCCCATTCTTGGGGTGTCAGGATACTCGCCGGGTCTTAAAAGTGCGTGGCGCAGAAAATGCAACTGGGGAGAGCTGAAGCACATTTCCAGAAGGCGCGTAGGCGTTGTAGAGACCCTAGGACCACCTGTTTTGAAAGAAATTGGAAGAAGAATTTTGCCTGATAAGCCATTTGTTCCAAAGTTCTTCCGCTACACTGAACACGGGTTAGAGTCTCCTGTCCTAGTGCGCCATCAGTGCGATCGAAAAGATGCTGTGTCAGCGTAATAAGCAAAAAACAAAAGTAAACCGTCAGATCGTTAACTTGTTAAAGACAGACTTTAGGAGCAAAGTGAAGTCGCTTTATTATTTTTATATTTTTTTTCCATTCACCTGCTGGTATATGTCTAAGGCCAGTATGGTCATTTCATTGTAAGTTTTTGTTTCTCTTAAAGACGTCAGAAGGTAATTGCAGCTTTTTACGACGTAGTTAAGTCCAACACACACTCTAGTGACATCATTTAAAATGGGCGTGTTCCATAAACAACATATGAGTCTGAAATTCAAAATTAAAATTAAACCAGTACTCATTACGAATTTTAAGTTCGTCTGGGAGTAGATTTATAGTTTGCCAGTTAGCAACCCGACCGCCTGGTGTTTACATGGTCAATACCTTATGATTATGTTAATTTTATCTGAATCGTATGTAAGTGACCGAGGCCCATTGTCACTGGGAGAATATCTAGATGTTGATACTGATACGGTTTATGGTTACTTTATAGAGGCGTTAGAAATCAATAAAATCTAGATCCGGAGGCGAATACCAATTTATTACTGATCAGAGTTTTGTAATTTTATCTTGAAATCCGTTTTTGGACGGATCTTTTGGGTTATAAAAGTTAACATGATTCGATGACTTTCCATTTGGTTTGAGTTTGACTTTTAACAGATAGTTTTAGTCAGGTCGAACGAGTTAAAACAACGCTTAAATGCTGAAGTGAATACTGTCCTTTCAATAGCTGCAGGAACGTATAGTGCGCAGCCCAACGGAAGACCTTTATTAACAGAGAAGCCTGGCTGACATTCGAAAAAAGTGAGTGCAATAATAAAGGTGCAATAATCACGAAAGATGCAAAACTGACAAGGTACTTTGACGTTTGATTTGGAGTTTGATATAAGCAGTTTTTTACAATCACCTTTTGATCTATACAGATCAAAAGGAGAAATACAATAGTTCAGATCAAAAGTTTCGAGTTGGGGCAATAGTTTGACATTTAGTTCTATCAGAATATGACGTTTAAGAGGCACGTGTAGCACAAAGTTTCCAAAAAAAATATTTTGCCGGATTGGAATTGGTTTCAGAATTCGAAGCTATCACAAGCTACATTGTTCTTCCCTTTGCGCTGTTAGTTGAAAAAAAAAAAAAAAAAAAAATTAAAAACAAAAAGTATTCATAAATTTGAATGCCATTTTTAAAATTTTGACCATATTTCAATTTGGCCGAAATCCATTGAGTATTAGACATATTTCTAAACCAAATCTATGTCATCTTATAGCATTCGCCTAGAGTAACTAAGATATGAAATTTTATCAAAACCGTTAGAACCGTTTTCGAGAAAATCAACTTTTTGTTAAGTTGGCCATAAATTTTGGCCAAGAACTGGGTACGCAATTTTATTAAACTTCACAGACCTAGCATAGCAATAAAATGTAGACAAAATTGTTGGACCCGTTTTGGAGAAATTTAGCTAAAAAAGTACTGTTTTGATCACTTTCAGCCAAAAAAGTGAACCTAAATCTTACAGCACTACTTTAGTTTTATAGAAATCGAAAATTTGAATTTGTCAACCTAGTCAACAAATTTTGGTCAAAAATGTGGTACGCCAACTTATAGCACTTTGCCAAACTGGCCGAAATATAAAGTTTAAAAAAATTATTTTTATGTCAAATTGGCCTTAAGTAAAGTACCGTTAATTTGAAGGCTAAAACAAAAATTTCAATTTCGCCTCTAGGGATCACTTGGCAGACCCGAGATATTGAAGTTTAATCAAAATCCGTTCAACCGCTTAGGCTGTAGCCTCGCTGACAGACCGACAGAATTGCCAGACTTCTATATAAAGGTAATGTCAAAATTTATCAATATCTCGAAATAAAAAATTTTCAGGAACATCTGCGTACCGACGCAAGTAAAAAGTACTCATGTTTACTCTTCTCGTATACGAAAATGCATCGACCCAGTTCAGTATTTAGGCCTCAAAAACAGGTTATACTTAAATCACTTGCCTACAGCGCCACCTATTGGAACCATACTTCACAGATTCATTCTTGAGCCTGTACAGAAGATAGCTCGAAAATTTGAGCTCAGTTAGTTCTGTATGATCTATAAGGTCCCAATATCCATAAGCGCCATCTATTGGCTCCAAAGCTATACTATCTTTCAACCTGGAACTAAGAACACACACTCACAAGATTTGATTGGCAGATTAGTAGAATGTATTGTGCGAACCAAATACGAAAGAATACGAAAGACATTGACAGTGCCAATTGATCAACTGTCAAACGATACAAGCTGACCTGCTGCTACTGTAGTGTGCGTAGCGCCACCTAATGGTGTCTTTTCTCACTTTTCCGTAAAGCCTGTGAGCTCTTTTTGGAGCAAAAAATATATTTTGTTTCCTATCATGTGGCATATCAAATTAAAGAGAATTTTTTAAGGACTCCAAATATTTCAGAAATATTTTTTTCCGACAGAAATTTTTAAACAAAAAATCTTCACAAACATTCAAAAATGAAAAAGGTCCGGAACGCTATTGAACGAAGCAAAATTTACCATTTGTCTGCTAAAGACTATGTTGTCAAGTTGTGAATGTTTAAGAAAACGATGTTAATCCCTCTCAGGAATAATCTAAATTCAACTAAACCCCCTCCCAACGCAACTCAAATAACCGCCATTTCAATGTTACTTTCAATCTCTTTTCTCTAAAAGTTGAATGTAAAGTGAAAAACACTTGCAAGAGCGCGACTTCAAAACCTTAATCCTAACCCAAAAAAAAAATCCATGAATTACAATTCACAGACAGACTCATAATAATCAAAGTAACCCTCTGCCACCTCCACAAGAACCAACAAAAACGACATCAAACAATAGCCAATGGATAAACAAACCGAAAATCACAAACAAAACAAAAGGAAAAAATAAAATAAAAAGCCTACTGGCTCATGGTAATTCACAGGTGATACTCGAAAAAAAAAAAACCAAACCATCACTGGTATCCATTTTTCTTCTATATACTACGCGCCGCCTGGACCCCACCTTATTCTTGGCCAATGGTAATGAACTCCCAATACCAACGAGAGAAAAAAAAAACTGCCCAAAAGCACCAGCGAAACATTCCATTCAAGCGGATTTTTTTTTTCCTCCACCACCCCCCTGCGCCTCATCGACAAATAGAATGGTAGAAGAAAAATCAATTTGGTCAAATGGTCCATAAAAAGAAGGAGAGATATCAAAGAATACAACACAAAAGAAGAAAAAAACAAACATAAATCCCAGCTGATAAGACAAAGCACACAAAAGTTAGCTTTTTTAAGAGAAGCCCGCCTCACAAAAGAGAGCAGGCGAATAGACCGCTAAAATAAAACCCAAAAAAAAGGCTATAAAACGGCTGATGATGTTTTACGCGTCCTTGAATCGAATAATAGTTGTGTTTGTGCGTTTTTTTCGTTTCTTCTTTATTTATGTTTGTTTTATTATCGCAAGCGCATACAAATGAACTTTTTGTTTTTTGGGTGGTAGTAGGGGGTAGTAAAAAGACTTTCCTCCACACACTCTCACGCAATATTTAAGTGGGAGTGCGTAACCATTTTTTTTTTGCTTTTTATTACTGGAGCCGGAATACACACACAAAAGAGGAATGGAAAAAAATTAGAAAAGCAAGAAAAAAAAAAGTTTATTTTTCTCGCTGACAAAATATTGAATTAAAACTTTGCGCTAACACCACATCACTGCCGACGACGACGACGACGACGAACAACAGAAGCAGCAGTGAGATGGCGCGGCCGGCGCAGCCTGGAGGGTGTGAATGGGGCGGTGGTACTACCACTGGCACTAGTCGTGGTGGTCTTTGGGGTTTTGGGTGACGCAGGTGGGGTGTGCGGCAGCGGCGACGGCAAATACCCAGAGCGATGAAACATAAAGGCCAAACGTTTTTATGGTTTTAGTTTCTTTTTTTTTTCCATTTTATGTTTGTTAATTTCGTTTTTTTTCTTTGTTTTCCGCTTCTAATTTTTTTTTTACTTTTTGTATTTGTTGTTTGCGTTTGAGTTTTTTTTTTAATGTGCGTTATTCTTCTTACGATTAGCTTTATTTAATATTCATATTTTGTTTTGTGGGGAAGGAAGGTTAAAAATAGATATCGGACGGCTGGTGAACTTTTATTCTCAAGGCCAAGTTTCAAGTGGCCGATGTTGAGGGTGGTGTATAGATTTTTTTTTCGGGGGCTGGAGTTCTATGGAGGGGCAATCCTTTAATAAGAGTGTAGTTATCAGAAGGAGACCTTGTAAAATACGCATTAACCAAACAAGGATTAGATAAGATTAGATTTCATTTGAAATCGTGATAAGACTACGACGAAGGCCAGATAAAGAAACCCTAAATGTGTAGCTGGCGAAAAGATCATGCACACAAAATTTGGATTCCATTGGGGAAATTGTTATCGTCTTTGATTGGGACTGATGTACTAATGAGTGGCAATAGTCAATGGTGTACTAAAAATATTGTACAAAAAGACACTGAAACTGAACCGAAACTGATGTCTGTCTTAATAGTTTCTAAATCGAAAGTGCCATTTCTTACCGAAATGTCATAATACACTTGGTAAGCATGGGACCTCTGAGAACCATTTTTTTTAAGCAACTCAACTAGTGTAGTTGAAATAATGGCAACTTTACTGTCATTCTGACATTCCTGTCATTTTGACATTCCTGTCATTTTGACATTCCTGTTATTCTGACATTCATCTCAACCTATCGTGACACTTCAGACGTAATGGACATAATTTCAGTTAAAAGGTTGCGTTCTCCTTTACGTCTTATTAATCTTTCTTAAACTGCCGCATTGCAGCTTAGTGGTGGGGGTTTTTGAGCCGAAATACATACATACTTTGGTCCATATTGACATTCACACAAGCTCTATATCGACGCAAATGACTGAACATAAACCAAGTCCGGTTGTTAGATTTTAATTCTGCGGGTCACAACTCACACTTTATTGAATCCAAGTGAGGATCAAATACAGTATATGACTTGTTTATTTATCCAGCCTCAAGAAGAGCAATTACTTCTCGGAAGAGCATCTGCAGAACAACACTTGAAACTAGTTTGTGTCAAGATGTTCATGAACTAGTATCTCACCAGAAAGTACAAATAATACAAGAGCTTCTAGAAAAATCTAGTACAATTTTCTATGATAAATTCAAAAAAAATCGCTTGTATAGCTGCTGGAAAACATTTGCTCTGGGATTACAGGTTTGTCGGTAACGAACCCAGCGGTCTCTGGGATAAAATCTGTCATCCCCGTGCAAAAGTATTCTAGCAGCTAGATAAGCGAGATGTTGGGAACTCGATCAATCTCTTCTCTAAGATTAGCTGTCAAAACTTCTTAGCGAAGTCTTCCTTATAGAACTCACTGATAGTTGCTTTTATATATGCCAGTATTTCCCAGGCGAATTCCAATACAGCCAATTCACCGTGGGAAACCAAGCTGTCAATGTTCTTGTCAATTCTAGATCAGTCTACGAGTTTCGAGGTGTTTTCGTACTTTCTTTTGATAAACATCAGGAATCTGCAGGGAAAGTGCTAATAAATTAGTTCACGCGCATAACAATATATGTATTGATCGTTTCAAATCTCATTCTTTTAGGGTTTTTTGAAGTCACAGGTTTATATGTACCAACAAATCACAGACCTCGACGGACTCAAAAAAGAGAAAATCAGGGGAAGCTAGAAAGGTCATGGAAAATGTTGTTGCACCACATGACCATTGTTATCTTCCCGACTTAAGCGTTAATGATTGAGTGACTCACGTGCATTTTTAGGCTCCTATTAGTCTACTTGGCAACTTTTTTTTTCTCTGTAAATTGTTTACACAAAACAAAACATTACAGACTACATCCGCAAAGACTTGCCTCCAAAATTCTTAATATTTTTATGGGCTTTTTAGGGTATTTTATGTAAAATTAGCTAACTTTAGCTTGAATATAATTATTAATTTGAAGGCTTGGCTTAGGCTGATTGGGTGACCACAAATGAATATAAAATTAACGACCTTGATGCGGTATTTATTGACGGTGACATTCTGTCTGAGTTGATAATGACTCATTGTTTGTTGAGCTATTATTCTATTCTTTGATGATGTCATCATAACTGGTTTAATCCGGTCGTCTTCCTATTCGTATTTTTTCGACTTGAGACTCTCAAAACTTGCCTTTCAGCGGCTTGAAATTCTCTTTTCTCTTTAATTCAAAATTCTTCTTTGAACATGGAAGTATGGTACTTAGACTTACTTTCAAAACAGTCACCACACATTGCTTCAATGTGATTCAGTCATATGTATGATGTTTATTGCCTTTAATTTGACTATGACCACATCAAAGTCATTAAAAAAAACTCGTAAAACTTATTATTGTATCTTCTTTCGGAAAGGCCACCTTCACCCTTATTTCTAAAAAAAATTAGGACGAATTCAATCATTCAATTAGCAACGTAAGTTTTGTACTAGTCAAAGAGCAGGTTAGAGATTCTAATTTTTTGTATTAAGTTTTCAAGGCTTTGCACACAAATTTATGAAAGTTTTCTGAATAAACAATTGAACAAACATATTTTATATTGAAATGTGTAAATGTGTAATGATGCAACTAAAGACGACGTAATTGAGAAGTGTAGGCTTTTCAAACTCTTAATAGAATTTCTACCTCGACTTGACATTCATTGTCGATGGTGATGGATGACATGCACTCAGCAAAACGTCAAAAGTTACTTTGAGTTTAAATAGATGTTGTTGGTACAAGCTTCAAGGCGAAGGACGGCGAACATCTTCCACTAAATAGGCTGAAAAGTTGTAATCGATTACAAGAAAAGAAAGTGTCTAGGTATATGATAATCTACGAAGATCTAGGAGCACTCAAAGCAGCAGAACTACTAGCGATAGAATTAATATACAATATCGCTATATCCACCTGGACATTTCACACTGCAATAAAGAGGTAATGAATGCACCGACTGATTGGCCAAGAAAGGCACTGAACTATCACCAGGGAATATTATTTGTGATATGCGTTGCCAAAGGAAATATTCTAGACGTTATCATCATCAACATAGCAGATGATCAAACCTGCAGTGACACAGAATGCTCAAAATCTTATAACCGGAGCTAAGTCGCAAGAAGTGCGGGAAACTACAAACTACTATGGGAATATGAGATTATTGCTAGCAATACAATTCAAAATTTAGGATGTTAGTTCACGTCACATAAAGAAGGGACCTACAAGGAAGGGCAAAGAGAATGGCAGTAATACTTTTGGATGTTTGTTAGCCGCTCACAAAAGGTGACTCCATGAAAAAGCGTTGATGATATCTTCTGGAATTCGAACCTGGAACCCCATGCACAGTAGTACAGCTATGCACTGATACTTGTTATTAATCGAAGAAGTAACAAAGGACTGGGAGATTCTCCTGTGATAAGATTCCTTCTTCAGCACGCATTCATGACGATTGGAGTTGAATCGAAGAGGACTTATACACTTCATGCATAGGCATGGTAGAAATCAGTCCTCACAAGGAGACATATTTTCATCAAATAAGCCAGTGTAATCATTTACTCTTTCATAAAGGCGTTCAGTTCTCGTTGGGATTTTCACATGCTGAAGGTTCTAAAATTGACTATTTGAACTGTAGGAGTTAACCCATCCTTCAAGAGAAAGCGATCCATATTAGGTAAATGTTGTTCATTGTTTTGCATGAATAGTCTCACAAATTGGCGTATACACATTTACTGAAGCCACAGACACAAATCACAGTTTTGATGTAAGTGCTACGATAAGACAAAACAAAGAAGCCGCTGATAGAAAATGCTCTTCTCATCATGGATTGCAAGCTTTTTGAGTAATCAGTCAATACGAGTTGTATTGGACGGATATACTTCTTCATCATTCCTAACCAATGCTGGTGTACCTCAGGGCTCAGTTCTTTCTCCCACCCTATTTCTAATATTTATTAACGACATTCTCTCTCTTACTTCTAATCCAATCCATACCTTTGCGGATGACAGTACTCTGGACTTTGCTTATTCTCTTTCTATTCCACGATTGAAAACCCAAGCTGTAGGACGGTAGCAAATGCCTACCGAGCTCAACTCTGATAGCATCAACTGGGGCGGGAAAAACCGGGTTGAGTTCAATTCGTCCAAAACCCAGTGCTGTTTCCTGTCTCTGACGCGGGATATTATTGTAGCAAAACTACAAATGAATGGAACTGATATTGATACACGTTTTTTCAATCCTGCAGACTTGGCCTCTATCTATAAAGCCTACATTCGTCCTAAACTCAAATACAACTCACATCTTTGGGCGAGAGCTCGCGCTATTTATTTGAGTTTTTTAGATCGAAAATCGACCTGACCAAATCTCTTCGCTCGAACGTCATCGAAATGTTGGATGCTTATCGACCCTTTATTTTTACTTCTACCATAGTTGTTCCAATGAAATCTATAATTTTGTCCCACCTGTCCGTCAGTTTAATCGCACTACTCGAGCGGCTTTTTCGCGCACCCTTATCTTTAGAACCAATTTTCGGTCGCACAGAAAAAGTCAGAAGCTCGTTTTTTAGCCACTTAACAGGTACATATGTGAAATGTATTGCCCTCCTCAATATTTCGTACGGACTATGATTTGCAAGGACTTAACTTCCCACACTCTTGCCTTTCAATTCCATCACTGGGTTTATAACTTTAAAGGGCTCTTGTTCAACAAAAAAAAAAAAAGGACATTTGTTCGGCAGACTAAATGACTATTTCTGATGACCGGCTCTCTTTGGATGACAGAAAACTCTTTATAATTCGAAGTGTCTATAGTATTTATAAAGGACTTTGGAGTGCGAAGTTTTACTAGCTATACTTTTCTACATATTTGAAGAGTGAGAGCATTGCCTGATCTTAATTGGATATTCAACGCCCAACGGAATTTTCACTTATTGTCAACTTATCACATAATTTACCTTGATTCTCACAAATTCAATGTGTAAGTCACTGTTGTACACCCTTGACTATGTACAAATTATCTTTCACCTTCACCGAAGGACTGACCGTGGAAAAAATGCAATAAATTAATATTAATTTCTTTTCACCTGATATATCGGATTACGTAAATCGATTAAATAGACTAGTTGTGTCACTTTTAAATATACAATAATTAGTTGTAACAATGACAATCTGATCGCACGTTTAAGCGAACATTAAAGCCTTCCATGGCGCTTAATTGACACGAAACGTCACATTTAAGTGGCATTTAAATTTCATGGGAGACGTGCAGTTCTCAAACTCTTTCCTCCTTAAATGCACTAAGCCCTGTTTGGCTTAGAAAGACCCACTGTTCTGAACTCATAGTTTTTTTTAGTGGAGAGAGCTTCCAGTGCTTGGTAGGATTGTCGCAACCGATGGCAGAACAGAACTGGACATAGGCGAAGTGACAAGCCAGCAAGGCCTACATTTGGGTTGATATCCAAAACTTGGAGTACCAATCACATAAGCTTGAGCTGCAAAATACGACTGCTCTGTTTCTGTGCTGCTATAATCCTACGAAGACCTTTGATTTTTTTTGGTAAAATCGTAGCTTAAATGAACATCTTTACCAGATCACATGGTAATTAGGAAAATCCGAGGCATATCGCAAGAGAAACTGCACACAATGTACGTAGTCCTTGTAAAAACCCTAGAACCCACAAAGGATCTTCTGGTATTTAAAGCCCAAGCATTTGAGAGGATAGGCTACGTTTTTCTGTACTAAAAAGAACATCCTTATAACAAAAGAACCTGGCAACACAATCAATAATATTCCTCTCCCCTTAAACCCCTGGCCATCCAAGTCTCATCCAATTAGCCAAGACATTGTACGTTAAGTTTCTAAAAGTACTCCCAAATTCTCTATACTTTTTGGAGCCGAATTAGGTACCCCTACATGTAGATACCACTTATCAATGCATATACGTCAACTACCAACAATCAATCGCAATCCAGGCACAACTCCCAAGAGAGGGGGGTTCGTAAACAGGCCGAACATGGTTAAAACAAAAAACTAAAATAATAATAAACGAAATAAAAATGTTTGTATTTGTTTTCCCTTTCGGTTTTTTGTGTTTCAATTTTGGTTTACCCTCGACCTAATTTCTAGAAAGTATCTAGAATGGGACACACAAATGAAATTTCCGTGACGCTCTAAGGTACAACTTTGTACTTTATTTCAATATTTTCTTTTCTCTTTTCTCTTTTGCTTTTACCATCAGACGCAGGACAGCAAAAAAGAAGAAAAAAGAAAATAGAATAGAAAAAGCTTTGCCTGATAACAGAAGACCTTGAAATTTTGCGAATACATTCGCAAAATAAAGCACAAAAACATAGATACTTCTGCTGTAGTACGTAGATACTGATAGGTATATACTTTTTCTATTGTATAGACAAAATTTGTTTCTTTTTTTTATTTTGTATTGTTTTGGGTCTATTTTCTCAACGAATGACACATTATGTACTAACGGGTCGAGAGTAAGGAAACCTGTGGGTGTGGTGCTGCTAGTGGGTGGTTAGGAGGCGGCGAAGAGAGCTGTAATAAGCAATTAAATTAGAAAAAAGTGATTCATCTTTATTACATGCCAAAGGACGGATGTATAAAATACTTTATTATGCGCGGTGTGAGGATATTTTTTTCTGTTCTTATGAAAAACCAAATGATTCGTGTAATGTTCTTCGGGAGTTTTTTGATTGATAGGACTGAACAAAAAAAGTGTATTACACACTTGAACGGTGTGAAAGGAAGTAGGAGGACGATGTTCTTTCAGGCGAGAAAAAGTTTTGCAGCATTGTTTACTAAGTAAAAGATTGTAGATAGTAGAATTTTTTGGGTTGACAATAACTGCTTACTATATAAATACGGATTGAACATTTATGGGTCATTTTTTTTATTGATTGAACGATCGTGTGATGCCAGATTTTTCTTTGACGAACTCCGCATTTCGTAATTGCTTTTTTTTCCAAAATTTTCCTCCATTTCGATTCCACGTAAGAAATATAGAAGTTTCTTTACTAGTCCCCAAAATCAGGGCTTAAGAAACTGACATATCTGTCAGCACTCACGTCAGTAAATGTCAGTATCTGATAAACGTCATAGCTTTGTCGGTATTGTCTTTGTACGAAATGTGTTTCTATGTTTTTTGTGTAAGAGCAAGTAAGGAGCCATAATTGTATGATATTCTACTTACGATAGGTTCGATTTCCTAATTTTTAGGCTACTTTTCCCCGTATTCCCCATCCAATGATAAATTCCCCAAAATGAGGAAACTTCTCCACATCTGGCATCGGTGATTCTAAGTACTGTCATCATTTTCTCCACTTGTGCTGTAAATTGTAAGATGATGATCAAAACTGACCTTTAAAACGACTTTGTAGTCATTTCTACTGAAACACAAAAAGATTGCCTGTGTTTTCTTATAGAAACCAGAAAATATCCATTTAGCCTGGCGATATACATAAGTATGCTGAGCACAATTACGTTTACACTCAATGGAAGCTCTAACGGAAACGGATTGCAGGCTTCGTCATCTCTTGAAAGACCGAGACACACCCAAGAGGCAAAAAGTTGAATCTCCTCTCTGAAACTAGAGAATTTTCACAATCAGTCAGTAATATCCTAGGTATGGTATTGCAACGACAGCTGAGCGGTATAACCACAAATTTGATCTTGTTAATCTTAACAACGAATCCACACATACTCCATACACAGATCAAAATCTTACCAAAGCCAGTCTTAAACAGAAGCAAGAGCTGACATAAAACCTGCGACGTGGACGAAATTTTGATGCCTTATATAAGACAGTATATCCATGATACCAGTACGGAAGACGGCACACTAGATCCTTACAACGCATAGGCCTCAATGTATTTTGGACACGATGGACAAAATAATGGAGCGTGACAGATTAAAGATCGCGATCAATGAAGCAGGATCCTAGAGGATCCCCAGTATAGTTTCGGAAAGGTACGTTCTACATTCCATGAAGTGGGTGATAACACGGCGAAAAATTCCATCGAAGGACCATCGAAGAGCGGGAGTAAACGGTAGGTACTGTGCAAGCACAATTTTCAAAATAAGATAGAATACTATGAGACTGGAGCACGCAGACATCAACCCACCCCATTACGCCCCATTAAACAATATAAATCTTCTTGTCTTCTTAAAGAATGTGAGTAGGCGCTTCAGTGTTGAGGAGCTTCCATCCATTCGGACTTGGAAACTGCAGCCTGATACGAGCAAAGGACGCAGTGTTGTCCTCCTCTCCACAAGCACCGCAGACAGGTGTTCCTCTTATGTAAGAACGCTAATAATCCGCCTGCAGTCTGAGAGATTCCCCTCTCATTCCTTGTGTGCCAATCTCATCGGATATCTCATTTCCCATGATACTAGTGGGACCTGCCACCCAGCTCAAGGCTCTCTTGCATTCAACAACTATTTTGGAAGTGGATTGCAAAGATCTCTGTTTGGAAGACAGAGGCATGTCTACCCAATGAGTAAAGCAGTCTTGTGTTGTCGTTCACCACAAATATGTACACCAATCCCTGATCCTTGGAGGCATTAAGGACAACAGTAGGGCTGGTAAGTATTATGCCAAATATCAGAGAACCAACGAAAAGGAAAAGACAGCTCTTAGGAAAAGTTGTTCCTATTGCGTGGTGGAGAAGTTCACACAATGAGAGGATCTAGCGCCTTACAAATCGCCTTTGGTAAATAAGCCCAACGGGTTTATGTATTTTGGAAGCAGGACAAAAAATCAAATTGATTCACAATATATACATACGCTTGGGTCAATAGGAAACCTAGAGAGCTACTGATGCTTCAGAGCATGTCGCCACAAATTTAGACACGACAACAACCCATATTGCCCAACTTGCACGGAAACATTTCACTAGCCGAGTAGATTGAGCTATATCCGTCCGTCTGTGTGCCTATCACCAGATCCTAGGCCTTAAATTTTAAACTAGATGGATACATACGAGGTTCTTGCAAAAGTAAGCAGTATAAGTGTAATCAAAATCTGCCCACTTTTCCATTTTTTTTAAATATTTTTTTTAACCTTTTATGAATGGAATGTAGGACTAATGTACCATCAAATATCAAGTGAAAATAGGAAGCAAGTGCTTTGATAAAATTTTTACAAATAAGCAAAATGTCACCCATAAACAATTTGTCAAATGTCACTTATCAAGATCTGAGAAGTCATAAACTCCAACTTCCGTACCAATGGATTACACGCATTTCAACATAAAACAAAACACCAGACAGTATCATTCTTTTCATAAAAAAACCTCGGAACACTCCAGTTAATTTTACACGCGTATCATTGTACATAATAGCAACTGTTATCCTTAACGCTGATCACACACGTAGACTATGTTCAGAGAAAAGAATGAAAATAACTCTAAAAATATCCTTCGTACGAAAATAAAGAAAACCCACACTTGACAATAAATTGGACACCGACTCCTCCGTCACCACTAACTATCGAGAGAGAGAGTCACCGCAGGATATCGATGTGATGACGACTAAAAGGACGTGATTCGCCAATCACAGCCCACTGTATTAATAAGATTAAATTACTCAGTAGTTCCCCCCCTGAGTGCAGCGTTTGAAGCACGCATATGAGAATATTAGAATATCCTTGCGCTTGTTTATCTCCAACTCTAAGGCCGAGGACGAGGAGGAGGACGAAGTTTCTATAAAACCTGAAGAGGTCACACCATGACCTGATTGAAATAAAATAGATCGTTAATTTTGCATCAAACTGTGTGAACATATCCTTTTTCTTGTTCAATCAGAGTCAATCATTCAACAAACACAAGTAACTCGTGATTGTGTATGGTGCGCGCGCGGTGATATCGTGTTGATTCGCTGCAACAAATCCCGAAATGGGAATTAACCCAACAGGTGGTAACATGTGTCCTCTTCAATTAAATGGATGCGCCGCCGTGCGCTGCTGTGAGGGTGAAGAAGTTGAAGACACAAGACGACACACTTTGATTCAATGGTTTCCTTGGAAAATTCAGTGGGTTTTTTTTTTTTTGTTTTTCCTTGACGGTGATTCCAAGAATTATGGTTGGGAATCCTTGAACGGTGGGACGATGATGATGATTATGATGATGATGACTTTATGTGGGTGTTGTGAGATATTATGATATATTTTTGCACTCGTCTAGTCTTGAAGTTACACCATGGTGACGGTTTATTGATTGATGATGAGTGTTACGAGGAAAAAGCCCGGGGATTGATATTGTAACTTTTCTTTTTTTTAAATAAAATTATAATTTACTGACAAGGACAATATGGTTGTTGCTTTAATGAGATAAATTGTTAGGAATTCGCTGGGATTCTTGAAAGATGTAACTTTGTTTGTTGTGCAAAATGTCAAAGGATTAGAGCGTGACATGTTTGTCGCTGAGGTTTTTGTGGTCTCTGCGAGGAATTGTTGCGAGGGCGTCTTCTGTCTGTCAGTTGAGTTGGGAATTCAATTGCATCAATGAGACATCCCCACTGGGTATTGAGTGTGGGTTTCCATTGACATGAACTCAGAGAGATATTTTTGTTCCAATTTCTTAGAATGAAGGAGAATGAGTTTCTGGTTAGAAGGCTTTGCAAACCTCAAACAATCCTCACATCCCAATTATGAATGTTAAGAAGAAGATAAACAAATCTACAAGGTTTTGCCGTGATCGTTCTTTTAAAATCCTTCCTTAAAATCCTTGTAACGTCACTAGTTCAATTTCCAGTCAGGGGTCCCGCAAAATTCTGTTCTTGGTCCCATTCTACACAATTTTTTTACGAGTGATTTCCCAATTCTGTAAAACCGTGAAGCAGATGACCATGTAGTGCTTTCGTCCCATGAATTTTGTCACAACGTTGAGAGAAAGCTCCGAATCGCGATGGAAGTACTAGAAAGCATTTGTATTGCTACAAAGCCTCTATTCATCTATCTATCAGAAGGCTAAGGAGCTTGCAAGAAGAGAACGGATCGATGCATGCATACCATGGTCTGACTTCTACAGCTCTAGCGGAAAATAGAAAAAAAAAGATTGGTTCTGTAGATACTTGTGCAATAGTCAGGGCTTCATGGTCGTCCTTTAATAAGAAGAGATTTATATCTATCTTGATGCCTAGTCGTCCAAATTCACGGGTTTCTTCGGCGTGATTACTGGGCACTGTCTCAAACATGTACGCTGCGAGAACTATTTCAGAAGTTACACGAGGAGTGTTATGAATCTTTCTGACACCTGCTGTGTCATTATCCTGTTCTTTCCCTTATAGAAAGGTAGGTCCTTGGTAGCTACTTTTCACAGGACGAAACGACTTGAGTAATGTTGTCAAGTGATGGAAACTATTTCCCATACTTTGTTAGTACTCCCAGTCACAAGGACCCATAGCGGACAGATTCAATTGGAAAAACACACGGCTGCACGTAAAATCTTTGTCGGCAAACCAGACGAGAACACAAACTCTAAGACTTCAGTGAAACTCTCGTGTCAGAATGAGTGTTCGCTAGGTCATTCGGAAGAGCGATGAATGGATTGAGCATATGTTGAATAATGACAAATAGTGACAAGGTCTCACGACCTTTCCAGTTACACACGAACTGAGCCAACACTTTATTAATTCTCCTAGTCGCAAGGACACATATCGGTCCATTTGTAAGGACAGATTCAAGTGTAACAGGCACGTCCCATAAATGGAGAACACCGGACAGCACGTAGAATCTTGGTCGGTAAATCGAAGGCAAACACAAACTCTAAGATTTCTGTGAAACTAGCGCGTCAGAATGGGTCATTCGAAAGAGGGATGAATGGATTGAGAATACGTTTGTGGAATAGTGACAAATAGTGACAAACAGTGACAAGGTCGTGATCTTTCCAGTTTCATGCGAACTCTAATGAGAACAATCAAGTTTTTGGTGTAATTTCAAACAGAGAATGAAGACTAGACTTACTAGAAACCAGAACAAATAGAAATAGAAGTTAAACCACTCATCGTCCAAATCAACTCGCAGACTTGGTGAAAGTCCGGTCATTATTCTTCTAATTAAACGAATACTTGACTATTTATAGCAAATGAAACTGGTCAGACTTGAGCATGAGCACAACAATTCCACAAAGCCAAATAGTATCGCAATTATCACCGAAAATGTTCCCACACTATCAGACGAACATTATTCTCATCGTACCTAGATACTACACTCGTATATGGCGCCATTGCTCTTAAATTCATTGACCTGCGGCCAGCACCTCTCACATAGGTTAATTGATAAAAAAAAAATTCAAAAACCCCGGAACATCAACCCAAGCTAAGGTCAGTTCTAAGAATTCCAATGCAAACACCCACAAACCAAGAACCCAAACCAGAACAAGTACAAGATAACGAGACGAAAAAAAAAAAAAGTTTAAATTTTTTTAAAACTTAAACTATAAACAACACGCATTTCATAATGACTCCGCCGATGTCTCCCCCTCTGTCGATATCAATAAAAAAAATAAAAAATACAAGTCTCGGTCGGACCATAGAAACCGAATAATTGAAGTTAATGGAATGGAAGCCTACGGGTCTGCGCTGCTGAAGAGGCCAATGGCCCAACGGCCATTTTTGAACTATTTTCGTTCAAAAGGAGAAAAGAAAAATTTTCAAAAAATGTCTGCGCTCACACTCTCTATGATCATTAAAATATTGTATCTGTATCGATAGACTGTCCAATGATAGACTGGACTGGACTGGAGCAGGCGAAAGGAACCAAGGGGCCGGTCTGAGGACCGATTTCTTTCGATCGTCCGACAAGCGAAACAGCGAAAAAAAAAAATCGCTGTTAAACGCCGCAATTGTTCGAAAACCACTTACTTATGTGCTTGAGATGAGCATGAAACCACAGCATGATGATTGGTGGAAAAGAAAACAAAAATAGCAAAACTGGTTTAGACCAAGCCTCTGCCAAAAAGGTAGGTTTTTGGCCCGAAAGGCAAATAATGGCCCAAAGTTTTGCAACAGCGCGCGACGTGAGACGAAGTTTTCGTGCGAAACTTCGTGAGACACACAGTCGTCGTCGTCTCGGAGAGTGAAGAGCCTTCTTCAATAGTCTTTTAAGTCGTCTTGAGGCTTGGCTTGCCTTAATCCGATTTTGCTGAATGAAACTTCTCGCTTGAGGAAGACTGTGGGGTGGGGCGCCGCGCGAATAGCAATTGCGTGTTCACTTCACCGCATCATCATCATCATCAGCGTGATCGTGGTCAGCAGCATAGTTACCACGGTCTTTTATTATCCCCCAGGTATAGAGACTTTTGATGGATAAAGATTTTGTTTTGATTCGTTTAAGTTTTTTTTTTCTGTCGGCTATTTTTAGCAATTCTTGAACTACTTTTAGATTCTTTTCTATTTCGGATTTGAAGATTGTTATTTTTTTTTTTTCCGTCTTCTTGTGGTCTTTTTTGCAGCACTCTGTCGGTTTATTTTCTGCGTGAGCGGGGAATTATTTGGAAGTCATTACTTAAGCTTGTCTAAGCGTGGAAAAATTACTACACTCTTAGGCACTTCAGATGTAAGGGGCAATGGAGCGAAGATGGATATGGGTCAGTCATCAGTGAGATGCGGAGAGCCTTGTGTCAATGTGTTAAAGCCTTAACACAAAATGAAATTGGTCTCCATTTACGGTTAATTGATCTAAAAATAGATTTGGTTTACCGGTTCTTTTTGACGGTTTTTCTTCTTCTTGTCTGTGAAATGACAGATGGCGATTGTTATTTATTGCAGGGTCTAATTAGTTGTCGCTCCCTATTTGGACGGTGTAGTCGATGACAGGCGATGATGGACGCAATTGTTGAGAGAAAGTCTAAGTCTCTGGCCGCAGGAAATGAGATTATTTGTAGAATGGCAAAGAATAATTTGCTGTGAAAGATATAAATTTGCTTAAGGGGTTTTCCAGTAGACAGTAACATTACATACAAGCAATTTATGGATTGTAACAGCCTATTTGTACAGCGATTGGGTTCATATGACACATGAGATCTATTGACAGTATTCGGTGGCGACTTCATCGACTCGCCATTGTACTATTGTGGATTGAAAGTCACTCAACACCAGGATTGCAGTCAAATAGTAGTTAGGGCCATTAATTCTTCTACGGTAGAGTCAAGCCTCGTATATGATTTGATCACTCGCTTTGACGACCTCGCGTTTTCGATTAGCCAGCACCAGAGATCTTATATGTCGCATAATTCCAAAGCCTCAATGCCTAGTAACTTTCAGGTGCAAGGGAGCTATTTCGAGTACTCATAGCTCTGCTCTAGACGAACTGCTGAATCTCTCTCCTCTTAATACTTAAATCATGGGCTGTTCATTAAAACCTATTCACAGATTTTATGATCTTTTATGATCTTGCACAACACCGACTCTGGTCTTATAGATATGCCATCTGATGCTATGATTCCAAAGCTTCATCTGCGGCGCAAGTATGAGCTGACATTCCAGGTATTCAGGACTGGCTTCTGCCAGCGTGTGAGCCAAGAATGGAGTGTAGTCGTATGTTCACAGATGCTTCTAAAAGCAATCAAGGATCAGGGGCTGTTGCAAGTATATGTGGAGGGCGACAGGGCAAGACTGCATTACTCATTGGGTTGGAATGCATCTGCCTTCTAGGCGGGGATATTTGCAAACTCAATGGCTGCGAGGCACATCGTAAGGAATAGGTGAAATGATCGTAGTACCTGTGTCTGTAGTCACAGTCAAGTTGCGCTTAACTCCATGGTAAACTCGTTAACCACTTCCGGAACTAGTTGCTGAATGCAAGAGAACCTTGAACTGTATCGTAAGATTCCTCTTATTAACTCATATCTCCCTGTATCAACAGTCAGGGGTTCCATTGATTGGGTTTCTTATTATTATTCACGTTTGCGAATCGTATATGTTGGTGACCCTACTAGTGTCTCTAGAAGATCACCCCAGAGCATATGAAATACATATGGCAAATCATGAAGTAAAAGGTACATATGCACAGTCAATGTAAGCTGCTGTAAATCAAAGTCATGTTCCTCTTCTTTTGCCAGCAACAGCTCACAAATCACTTAGTATACGACGATGGCGATTGTGCATTTATGTAAGTGCACAATGGTTATTGCGTCTTAACTATTTCTTCAAAAGCTTTGCATTGAATCTGCAAGAATCAAGTACTCGATGAATCATAAGAGTCTAAACGCCGGTTGTTGCTCGTAGCTAGTGAAACGTGCATAATTAATTTATACAACACATTAATTGCCACTTAACAATTACCACTTAGCAAGCAAAGTTGTTTACCGCACTGGATTCTACGTAATAAGCTGCACTGTAAGTGAGAGCTATTGACAAGATAGATTATATTTTTGATAGAAATTCTCCGGCGCATTGAATTATTATGAAATGTTTTTTCACAACAAAGTTATCTGGGTCAGGGAGTCTTGCGATGATATGTTCGATTTGATGTAGCGATAGTCCAAGTCTATCCTTTCAAACTTGATCGAGTAATAGATGAGAACTTTATAGCTACACAACTCTTTTAGTCAAATAAGATGTACCAGAACCCTGCCCAGAATGAGTGCACTTTCGAGCTCGTTCTACAACAAACCACAAAGAAAAACGTCAGGAATAATAAGTCGAACGATCTTAGGAATCAATGCAACTGACTAAGCGATTTAGTAGATTTATACACACTGTCGTTTGTAACGAATGTGTGATTGCACAGTCCTGCTCGACGCACCTAATTCGTCAATTTTCGGCAGCAAGATCGTGGACTTGCACCATTTGCCAATCACAGTGAATGGGTATACATATCTGACACACTGTTTGAGTTCTTTTCACCAAAAATCGGTACAATGATAGTCAGTTGACTTGATCGCAGCGATATTCTCTCCGGCTACTTCGGAGTCGACCATATCTGCAACTGTTCCGAGTAAAGACACACAGCACAACATCAACATAAACCACCGAAACATTGAAAAACTCGTGCTCTGATGTAGAATTGGCTAGATAATTGACAGCTGGATTTCCCACGGCGAATTGGGTGTATTGGTAATGGAAAATAATGGCCGATATAAAAGGAGATGTCAGTGAGCTCTGAGGAAGAGTTCGGTAAGAAGCTTTGATAGCTAGTGAAGAAAATTGTACTAGATTTTTCTAGAAAAAAGTCTATAATTAAATTAAATTAAATTTTTATTTTAATAAAACAAAGTTGTACCCTCTCGGGAACCAGAAAATTTGAGTTTTAAATTTAATTGTTGCACTTCGGTTCACAATCCTTCGACGGGACGGAATTTTTGTTACAATATGAAGGCTGCTTCGAATCTTGGAACAGCATTTTCATCTCCACAGCCGTTAATTTGCCCTCATATTCTTTGTACATTGTTCAACATTGTGAAGCACTTTTCTATTTGAGAAAAAGTTTGTAAGAAGCACAGACTAATCATGCACAACTATCCTTCAGCCATCATTATGACAACTGTCATACATCATTATGACAACTGTCATACATCATTATGACAGTTTTATCGTCAATAAAGAATAACTGATCCGCATTTACATTTCCTTTAAGTAGATAATCTGGAATGAATAAGGACACTTTTCTGGTATATACCGACCAGAGAACTGCATGAATCCATTAATTTGCCATTGTGAATCATTCGTTAAAAAGCGAGCCCCTCACAGTCTAACGCACACAGAAAACAAGCGAGTATGAATTATGTAAGAAACGATAACGAGCTTCACTTTGCGAAACGAAATGAAAACGAATCATCGTGGTGTTAGCTAGGCTCACATTCAAAGTATTCATTGAATCAAAGTATTCACTAAGACAGTGAATTGAACAACTGAATCACGAGCCTTTTGAATGGTTTAAAAAGTGAGTATAAAACTCAGAACACTGCATGTTATGACTTTTTTATGACAGAAAAGAAGGAAAGAGCCCTGCACGAACGACTCGAAACATTCACTACCTTTTTCCAAATACAGTGGCAGGCAGCAAAGTGCAAGGGTAGATAATCATTTCTTGGAATGAATTTGAATGGAAGCTCGCTTCAGATTCATTTTGTGAGAGACAATATATGTGAGCCCAGCGAATACTTCTTGTGAAGGAATACGAATGTGTGTGAGTGAATACGTGAAAAGCAAACTCACAAAATGAGCTAGTTGCTTCAGGTCTCTTACTCTTGACTTGGTTCCTTTCTTAGCACCACTCGTAGTAGATCTCTTGATTGTCATTCAAAGGTTTTTTTTTCAAAATAAATACTCTTACCCTATATTACCTAGTAAAAAACAAACAAACAAATAAAGCCCATAAAACTATACTTTAACAACTAAATACAAATGTGAATCTAGAAATGACGCTCACTGTTTATGTGATAAATATCGAGGTTCACTAATTAAGTAATATTCAATGTTCGACATGCTCATCAGTAAGGCGAAGATTTCTTAATTAGCATCAATCAATTAAATGCCAAATGTCTAACTGGCGATCTCAACCAAAACTAATCGCTAACTATACTAAATATAACTGCGGATAAATTTATCGGTAGGCGACTTGCCAGATCACGTTAAACTTGATCAGGTTGTTTCCTATTTATTTTTTAAGAAAATGTGGGAGGAATTATTTAAAGAAAGGATTAAAAAATTAGTCAATTTATAGAGAATTAAACTGGAATTTTATTTTGAAAAAATCTGGCTCCCGTTCCGAATAAAACAGAACTTTGGATATCTTAAACACTCACTCATATAAATTTTAATATAAAAAAATTAGTACTTGTTGGACATTGTACACAGTAAAATTATTCTTTTTTTTTGATTTTTAATTAAGACCAGACAAGAGTAGGTTTAAATATGCAAATTTAATTACAGTTTTTAATAGTTAGTTAACTCATTAGAAAATAATTGTTCATGTACAACAATGAGCCTACAAATTTGCATAAAACTTATGCAGTAATACAAAAAGTATGGACCAACAGAAAAATGACAGTAAAAAGAGTTGCTAAACTGAAGAAGGATTCACGTGATTCATAGTGTTTAAGCCCATCAAATAGAACCTTTAGCTATTTGTGAATGCTGACAGTATAGTGCTAATAGTTAGAGTCATGCTTGGGAAGACAATTTGTGATAAATATTTATAGTTATTAGAAAATGTATAATAAGAAAGTGACACTGGATTGGCTTAAACGTGAGTACAGAATAAAAAACCGGCGTGATATCCTTTTTAGGACAAAGAGACTATTAATATGGCAGAGTGTTTCAGCAAATGAGCAAACGAATTCAAGGTCTAACTTCTGGGGAAGAAAACAAAATGCGAACTCAAACACAACGCCAACGCTGACGATATATGTAAATATGCTAATTGGAACAACAACTTATGTACGATGACGTCCTCAAATTTCGAATCCCGAGATCCTCGTAAATAATTGTCTTCGCTGACGATATAGCGATCGTTGTAGTGGCCAAACTCCTTGAAAACCTACAACACGACTGCAACGAAGCCATCGGAATGGTACAGGACTGGCTAGTACGCATGGACCTACGACTAGCAGAGGAAAAGACGGAAGGAGTACTAATCAGCTGACGGGTTATGGAGAGTGACCGTGGCGACCATGTTATAGTGTATAAAGAAAGAACCTTGGTGTTACTATAGATGCAAGACTAACTTTTAAGCAACATCTGCAATACGCAGGGCGAAGGCAGCGAGAATAACCCCTGCCCTGGTAAGGATCTTGCCAAATATTAGAGGACCTAAACTAAGAAAAAAACTACTCTTGGCAAGAGTAGCGACGTCGATGATGCTCTACGGCCAAATATGGACCGATGCGATGAGCACCAAATCATACAGAATAAGGATAGAAGCAGTTTACAGAATCAACGCATTGAGAGTATGTAGTGCCCTGCAAACAACCTCATACGACGCAGCATGTGTAGTGGCTGGAATGGTGCATATAGACCTCTTCATTAAGGAAGCCGCATGGAAACATCGATACCGAAGGCAACGAGGCGAAGTGATGATGAATTACCACGTAGAACAACCCAGGAAGAATAGTAAGCTAGATGGAACTTTACCAACAAAGTTAGATGGACTTTGGATCAATAGGAAACATGGGGAGCTGCTGAAGCAGATGCTTACTGGTCATGGACGTTTCAGAGCATACCACCACGGATTTGGGCATGAAGACAAACCTTATTGTCCAACGTGCACAGAAGCAGTGGAAAACGCGGAGCACATAATGTTCCACTGTCCGCGATATAGCCAAGGCCGTAACCTGTTGGCGAATAGACTGGGTATGAACTTAACCCGAGAGAATATCATCGGAGTGATGGTCAGCACACTAGAAGCTTAGGAGGAGCAACGAGGACAGGGAAGACAACGCAACGCAGCGCAGATGGCTGCAAGTATGAAATAGCCAAGTGTATAAGGCTGAATAACACCCTCGCGATGAAATGTTTGACGGCAGTGCCGCGAGAATCAGGGTAGAAGAGGTTGTGGGTTTAGTGGGTGGAAATTCCACACTGTTACTTAGTACGGGCTCAGTTTCATTTTTGAAAGGTTCCCACCTTCCAACGCAAAAAAAAAACGAACTGGTAGAACTGACAAAGCTAAGCATGCATTCGGGATGCTATCCCAGAATTTGGCGAAGTAATTTATTCAGCTAATACACCAAGCTACGAATGTTGCATTCCAACGCTGATGTATATGGATATGGATGTGGAACTGTCAGGCGTTATAGAGGTTCTACGATCCATAAAAGGATACAGAACATAGGTAAATATGTATAACATATATTTACATATATAGACACTGATTTGTAGCAACTCAGGGAGACTGTCAAAAGTACCCTTTAAGTGGAAGCAAGAGTACAGTAAGTTTTCTCGGACCTACATATAAGCAGGATTCGACAACATTTCACATTGAACAGTGACTTCAAATAACTGATGGCGAACACTGACTTCAAAGGCTTCAAATGGACTGAATGCAATCAGTGATTCCAACTTCCTTCAAACAATTTAATGTAATTGGCTTTAATCGACTCAACTGAACTCGAGAACATTGCATTCTTTTTTACATTTCTGATTACAAAAATTGATTGCTCAGAAATGAACAAAAAAGGCACTTAAAAGTCCTTTTTTTTAGAATCCAACCTCTTATCTAATGTCTGAGAAAGGTGCAATCAAAAAAACGCAGCTCAGCAGTTTGGATACAGAAACCATCCCTGTCCTTTCTGTTCGTCCAAAGTGTTTAACATGTAGAGCACTTAGGTCTGTCGATTCTGTTCCCCTACGTACATAAGTAAGCCGAAATTCCTAGATTCGCCAACAGTAAAATGAAAGAATTCTGGAATTTCTCGACAGTTAAGGTCAAAAGTGGCAACACGCTAGGCAAAGTAATATAGACGGTCGTCTTTACGTTGCCCTCCCGAAAATTTTGTAAAATTTCCTATCTGTGAATACATGTGAACGAACGTGCGAACAAGACGTAACTTTAAAAAGCAATCGTGGTGTCCCTTTTTTTTCCTTTAGCACACCACATTTTCAACAGACTGTCATTCAATTAACAACAACAAAATCGTACAGGAAAATTACTGCGCCCATAGAAACTACCGCCGATAGAGAGTGTGTGCGTGAGCTCCGATTTGATTTTGCCGGAAACGTCAGAATACATTCAAAATCGGTGGTAGTTTTGCTCTTGTGGTAGCCAACTGTCAAATCGATCGAAGACGACCGCCTATATTAGTTTGTCTATGGGCAACCCTCTTTTCATTTCTTTTTCAAAAGAACTACGCGACGAGCTATATTTTGTTTCAATTACACACTTTTCTTTTAAAGCAATTATTGTGCAAAATTTTGTGCAATTACGACAAACTGTATTTATTTCGTGGGTACTATACAAACATATTGCAGATCCACTTTAATAAGTAGAAAATAGCTATTAATCTACTCATCATCTCTATCCTAAGTGAAGATAATGTATTTAATAAGTGTACTGATTGCATTTTGCTTAAATAACTTACATCGCTGCAGTAAGAAACACATTTGGCATCTCTCACTAAAAACCGAAAAAAAAAACTATTTTACCGTGGGCGAGGAGGAGAACAAATATATGCATAATCTACTACAAATGTTGTTTACAAATTCTAAATCTTACAATTAAATACTTTTATTGCCCTGTTTGAGTTGTGAAACCATCTGCTAGTGCTGCGTAAATGTTTGTAGATTGTAGTAGTGTAGCAGATTATGTAAAGTAAAGCTCTAACCTTGATGTAATAATTGCGTTTTAGTGTATCTGCCTACACCTTAGGTGGATGAGTGTATTACATCTACTAACACATTACAAACACGCAAATTTAAATCAATCAAACCTTGACCTATATCAATAGATCTTTTTTCGCATTTACTCGTACTTTTAATAGCAAATCAATAGTCGGTACTTCAAAT
The DNA here is from genome assembly GCA_949716465.1 of Chalcosyrphus nemorum. Taxonomy (NCBI): domain Eukaryota; kingdom Metazoa; phylum Arthropoda; class Insecta; order Diptera; family Syrphidae; genus Chalcosyrphus; species Chalcosyrphus nemorum. Next base: position 21,475,619 of record OX454332.1, on the reverse strand, counting down.
TCAAATTTAATAGGCGTTACAGTCTTGCGGCCTTATAAGTACTTTGCTTAAAATTAACACGTCCAATTAAAATCACAGACAAAAATTCAATAAAATCTTTACATACGTATGTATATATTAAAATAGTTAGAGAGGCACTTGATCGTTAAAACCCGGAAGCATTTTGTCATAAATGACCGCCGATCGAGGTACTAATCAGTCGTTAACTTTCAGACAGTAGAGTAAATAGGAACGTTATTTTTGCACTTAATTACGTCAATTGTTGGCGCACGACAGACGGAGGCAAATACAGTGCAAGTGTAGCCTTGAAACTCGGACGATAATGAACTCATTAGACATGATAATGGAAAGGAGAACCAAACCCTTCTGATAGAATGCAATAAGGACAAGGGGGAGTACACGTTATCAACAAACACAACATTGGATCCACTTCGAAAGCTTTCATGACAGATGACAGCTTTATAAAAATCCAACGAAGCAAAATCATAGCAAATAGCTTCAACTTCGGTTAAGCTCCATAACTGAGTTCAAAAACGAGAACATTCGGACTGCAAACCTTCGTTGATTATTAAGTTCTACATGTGAGAAACACGAATCGAGAAGAATAGGAAGAGATTTGATTCCTGGAATTACTTCAAGGTTGAAATTTCCCAAAAAGTAGGCTTGGTAGTGGACGGATTTTGAAAATAAGTGATATTGTTCTAGTAAATCCACCGAAAAACAGTTCTTTGAGAAAAACGCCCCTAAAAAGTAGGCGTGGCCATGTACATTGTATGAACGATTTGTAGAATAAGTGAATAGCTACATAGTTGTTCTTAAAAGTAAAATTATTGAAAAAAGTACATTTTTCGAAATGTAGGCGTGTCACTGTTTCAAAATTTTTACACTTGTTCTGTCCCGATGTTCAAAGACTTCGTATACAAAATTTCATTGTTCTAGCTCAAAATTTAAGGCCTATAAACTGGTAACAGACAGATGGACGGAAAAGGCTCAATCGAATAGGCTATTGATACGGATCATTTATATACATATATCCCGCAGTGTAATTAAATTTTTAATCACCGCCATATCATTTTCAAAATAAGTTTTGAACGCTCATACAAAATCATCCACGGCCTAATTTCATGGGGTGTAAATTCCATCCTCCGAAAGTCAACATGGCATTGGTAAAATTCAGCCTGATTTACACGCCAGAGTTATAGAAAATAGGGCGTCTCGTATTCGCGCCACCCAGCGAAGCCGCGACAGACATTTGAACGATGTTAGATTCCATACCAAAATGGCTGCACCCTTGTGCTGTCAATCGTGTCACTTGTATGTGTGAGGTCGCATTTAATTCTGCTGAAACGTCAAAATACAAATGCGTTTTTGGGTGGTTTTTGGTATGGGGGAGCAAAGCTGTCAAACGACCCGAAGTTGAATGTCTATTTTAATTTGTCTGATATATTCCCATAAAACTTTGTTTTGAAGCAAAGTGTCAACAACAACCAAAATGTACATGTTTTTTTGAAAATACTATTGCTGCAGACAACTTAACGTAGCATAATTTACTTAAAATTGAGGTTAGATTTATGTTTATTAACACCAAGGTAACTGCAAATTTGTTGTCTTTAGTACAGCTGTCAATTTCACTTAATAAACGCATTTAACGCAGTTTCTACAGCTCAAGTGAATATTTATGATCTTGTATACCTACTCTATAGGTAGATAGCTTTTAATTGCAAATCTATGAGAAGAAAAAAACCGGGCTAATGAATTCTGTGTCCGGTGGATTGCATTACTTATGCATAAAGCTCACCATTAAAACAGATGCTGTTTACGAGTTCCACCACCTGTGCCCCTCCCTTTGAAAAAACAAAAACACTTTTAAGTAGGTATATAATTCGCCAAAGCAATTAAAAGATATGAATGTATCTTAAAACAGAGTTTATCCTTATAAAATTTAATTGCTTGCTTTTTCTTCTAAGAAACGATATAAAACCAAATTCAAGGACTAGACCCCACTAAACTGCACTGCATTTTGCTTATGCTATTGCTGCAAACTAAAGTAGGTATCTATGATGTTTGTCCCATTGAATTGCAATCTAACACGGCAATATCTTATCAAGTTCTATGCTCTGAAGAACTAAATAATATTTGCTCATGACAAACAGTATACTCTATATGCTTCCGGGTTGTGATAATGATAACTAAAGCCTTTTGAAACAATTGAACGGCTTATCTACTAGCCTTAGCCATATAGAATAGGTATGCTGCGCAAATATGATACTACAACCTACCGTCCATCTAATGTCCATGATCTGTTCAGACCTTCGACCCTGTCGTATACCATCACATCAAGTCCAAAAAGATTAAATGCCCATAAAACGAGGCATAACACACAGAAACACCGGTACAAATAGAGAAGGAAACAAACAAGAATGAATAAATCAATTTATGATAGCTCTTCAGTTTTCTTCGCTTCTCTCCCCCATCACAATTATATAATTACCCGGCAAATAATAGATATTAATAATTGGGAAAACACTGCTGCAGGGTGGTGGTGGGAAATGGAACATAAAAAGGAAGAAGGAAAAACAACACGTTATCAAATCATCTCATTAAAACCCAAAGAAAAATATCAATTACAAGAGGAACATTTTCAACAAAGAAAAAAACGAAACAATCGAAGAAATGCGGTAAAAATGAAATATAACAGAATGTATCTGTAACCGAAACCAGACCTACCCCTATCAAGAAACCATTCGGTCATCTGTAAAGCGCAGTACACTCCTAACGCAAACACACACACACTGAAACCCATACACAGATACTCAATCAAAAAAAAATACGAATGAGGTACAAAAAAAAAACAAACAAAACAAAGCAGAATCGAAAATTATTTGTATTTTCGCTGTGTCTCGCCCCATTTCGTTGTTCTCTCATTCTCTCTCTTGTCTAACACGGATTTGTTGTTGTTCTCTGGTGCTGATGATGGTCTTCAACAGCACCACACCGCCCCCGGAAGTGTTAGAAACACAAAGATACTCGCGTACTTTTTGGCTTCAAGACGAATTATGATTCCATTCTATCTTTTTATTGATTGGAAATTTATAATTGAATGGGTGAAGCAAACGGATTTCCCAATAATGCTCTCTGTTAGGGCCTTTAGCCAGCCTGAGTGCTAATGAGATTTTATATGTTTTTTTTTTTTTCATTTCGCGTCGTAGATACTTTTGAGTCTCGAACGAATGAGGGTGGGTGGGGTGATATGAGGGGGTGTTTTTTTTTCGAATTTTAGGGCCAGAAAAACAACAACTGACCACTACCTACACATGGTGATGAATATCTGTATCTGTGTTTGAATTGCTATCGGTTTTTTTGGGGATATATTCTCATGACCCACGTCATGTTTGTGTTCTTCATACATCACACGCACACACTATCGCAGGTTGCTGCTAAAATGCGATACAAAGATACAATATGCGGAGATGATCAAGTAAAGTTGTTGTTTTTTTTTTTCTCAATCTATTCTATCTGTTCTGTATGTAGTTAGATAGATTGATGATGACTTGTCAGCGATATTCTTTTTTCGGCAGATTTGTTAATGAGTTTCATAAAAAAAAAACCGAGTTCCTTTGTGCGGTTGTTGGTATTTTTTTTTTGTGTGTCGGGGGTTGGAACTGGAATATATTTTTATTTTGATTTATCATTTAAATTGAATGACTAAGTGAATGAATAGGATTTTTTGTTTTTTTTTGCTTTTTCTGTGTTTGGTAAGAAAAGAGGAGAAGAAAAAAAAATTATAAATAACAACCAAATTAGCCAGAATCAAAATAAATAAAGCAAATAAAGTTGTCCAAGGCCATGGAGCAGTAAGAAACCAACGACGAAGGCAAAAGGCAAACAATGACAGCCCAAAAATATATTCATACATATACTAAATGACAGCGACAAATATGGTGTACGGTGTTACCATACCTATGGAGGGATTTTGTTTTGTCATTCAAAAAGGGAAGATTAGAATGCGATTGTGTGTAGGGGGATTTAATAAGGGAATTTGATGTTTGCAAGTGATAACAGAGAGAGAGACATTTTTTTTTTAAATTAATTTTTATGTTGAATATTGAAATTGGGCACTTAGCGATGTTAGACCTTGGGAGCGGATTTAATTTTAATGATGAAGCTTACAGTACTTACTGCTGGTAAATGTTACAAAAAAAAAAGTTACATCACATTTCGAGTCTGATGTCAGAATTTTTTTGTACATAGATAGATGGAGGTTGATCAGAGTAGAAAAATACTCAAAAAAAAAATATAGATACCTACATATGTATGTATGTATTTACGTTGCTTTAAAAATGTCAGTTTGTAGTATAATAACATAGACAAGGGAAAAGCAGACATACAGACATGCAGCTCGAAACTGTGATGTGAAACACATTAGCACAACAAGAGTAATTTTGACAACTAAATCAACTGACAACCGAAGTAGACATTTAAGAGCCACTGCAGTTCAGTTAGAGAAAACGCATTTATCACAGAAACAAGGACAGCAACTTCAAGGGCCGATTTGTCTATAACTTAGGCCTAACATTGAATTATGTACATACATATTTGTTATATCCTATCTTAAGGTTTGTAACATAAAGAAATATTGGAGACCGACCCAATAAAGTTCAATCGGAACAGAAAAAGTGTAAAAATCCGCCCACTTATACGCCTACTTTTCGAAAAATTCACTTTCTTCACATTTTTTTTTTTTTATATAAAACTCGAAAAACTTACTTAAGCAAATATGTAGACATTTCATTACTCTCCAAATCTCTTATACATTGTATATGACGTCGCCCACTTTTTAGGGGCGGTTTTCGAATAAAAAAAAAATGTTTTTCTACGTTTTCCTTAGGATAATATCACTTCTTAGGAACAATATTTAATATATGTATGTTGGAAAATTTTCAAGATCCGCCCACTACCACGCCCACTTTTTTTGTTTTTTGTGTCTATTCGGTTCTGCTCTGATGTAATCGAATTTTTTCTGTTTGGTTTTCAAGATTTCTGATTAAATTTCCTGGAGCTGAACTAAAGGACTGAATAGAATGCTTCCAATCCGCTCCGATCCGATGCTTGGGAAAATAAGTAATTTTTACAAACGAAATGGGTTCAGAAAGGCATTTCAGAAAGATGTGACAGAACGGACGTATGCCCTTAAATTTGGGAAAGAAGAGAGGCCTATACATATTAATTGCGTGAAGACCTTATAGTGCTTTTCAGATAACATCGGATTTTACGTATTTTCTCCTTCTTTATGGTTTTACTTCTGAAATTAATTAAAAGAGACATACAGGTGTTTGTAAGAAGCAACATCCTCCTATTGCACTATAATCACTTGGAGTAACCACATAGTCTGCACCCATTATTTTTAAATATAAAAGATAACGGTACTGGCATTTTATTATCTGATATCCATCAACCACCAAAACCATAATACTGCCTCAGGTATTTGATATTTTCCTTTTAAAAGGACACTCCAAGCCCAGGCAATCAGTGTCCTCTTCACTTACTCCAATCTGGACGAGTTTTTATCTTGTATTTGTACATTTAGCTGATTTATGACATTGTGTACACAACTGGTAATATTGTCCTGAATTAATACAGATATATACGACCTCTGATGGTTCTAGTAGCGTGACTCAAGTTAATTTTTAATAAAATCTCGTCATTTTCGGTGGGAATACATTGTGCCTTCAAAAATTCTTAATGAAAATATTTGCTCGGCTTTAAATGAACATCCCCCTTTTTCTATTATCTAAATAAAATCTTAGACCGATTTTTTCGAATAGAATTTTCCTACTAAATATTACATTGAAAAATCGCAGCAAGTGCAAGTACTTGCGTGACTGAGTTCTCCTTCAAATGATCCGATTTTATCTGGTGATCGTGCTAGTTTCATCAGATAAGTATTCAAAGTTATTTTCTTATAATATCTGTGTGTAATAAGTATGGTACTTAGACTGACATTGATGAACTATTCACTTTTCCCTGTTGGCGATATGTATTTAGTTTTAACAATATACAGGTCGATTTCGGGTTGTTTTAAGGTCCTTTGAGTTAAGTCAACATTGTAAGGGAATAATTCGAAATCCGTACTCACAAAAGGGTAAGATCTATTGCAAGTTCAGATTTTCATTTTAGGGAAGCAGAAATAATTTCGTTTGAGCGCTCAGGACGTGGACCAGAATAAGTTATTTTATCAATTAGCATGATCGTACTGTAACGATACAATTCTGTATTATAGACATCTTTTTGAGCAGGTAAGAACTGTCAGTATCAAAAAAAAAAGGTTTTCGTTATTTAAAAGCTGGGCTCCTATTGGCATCCTAAAAGACGAACAGTACTCTAACTATTCTAAACCCTTAGAAAGAATTAAATTTCCATGTCAGCAACCAAACGAATTTTATTATTCCAGGTAGTCCTTTCAACTACAGCTACATATATACTCCTGAAGGTCCTAACCTGCGTTCATTCAACTCTCCGACAAATTTTGACAATGAGCTCGGAATGAGGCGGACAGAAGCGCAAACTTTTCACTTCGAAAGTCTCATCTGATTTACGATAATGATGATGCAGTTGATATTGTGAACACCACAAGGCACACATCAGGTTTCGGATCTGCAACATTGATCAGGTGGTGAGGGATCTTTTTTTTACAAGAAATCGTCCTTGTGATACCTTCCATTGTAGATATTACCACGAAACTGTTTGCCAAGAACTTTTTACCATTGCCAAAGGCTCATTCAATAAGAAAAGAAGAAAGCTTCGTTAAGGTTTTAAAATAGACTAACTACACTAGATGATTCATCGTAATTATGTCAAAAAGGGTCGTGTTTCTTTTTATTTCTGAGATGTCAGAATTTCCATTTTGAGTTCTTCTGTCTTTCAGACCTGATCAGAGTACGTTTTCAATATGAATTTACTGAGCATTCTGAGTGAGAGAGACACATTCGATTTTACGTCTGCTAGGTGGAAAAATGAAGGAAACAATTTAAAAAGAATAAATGCTGGTCCGGTGTAGAAAGGAGTAGAATTCCAATTCGGCGAATTTTAGTCCAAGATACATATTACTTTGTGCAAAAATTTGAGTTCTGTCAAATGGTTGTGTTGTTGTCAATGAAATGATGTCTAAAAAAAGTTTTGTTTTCAACCCGTTTCCGTACTTTTTTGGAGATTTGACTTTGTCTGGAAAGCTGCGAGCTTTAGTGCAGAAAGTACGGGAACAGGCCTAATGTGAAGTTCTCATATTTCGTGCGGTCAAAGCTGAGTGAGCGCTTGTGGAGGGACCTGTTTGATTTTGCGGTCATTCATAATAAATGACAAACATAAAACACCCTAAATTAAAACTTCAAATGAAAGCAATAATCAATCTTTAAACCATATGTACATACATTCATATGTATACATTGGTATGCGTTTAAAGTAACAAGCAAAAAGTTCCCTTTTACAACTCAGTTTTAGTTCCAAATAAAACTTTCCCACAACTTTGCATCTGGCAACACCGTATTGAAATTTTACTCATTATGTCGGTAGGTATTATTTTAATACGAGTATCTCTCTCTCCTCCACTAATCGTTTTCTACAAAAAAAAGGCAGAATAACATTTATCACCACCAAAATTGAATTCGCTTGATAAAGTAATGAATACTATGACAGCCCCAGAGCAGAAAGCAAAAACAAAGGTCAGTTACGTGACAAGGGATCTAAGTCCAATATTTCTCCTTCTCGTCCAAAAAAAAAAACAAGTGTAACCGTCTAACAAAATAAGATATACTCTCCCTCGGCCCGAATAATCAATTTAAGTATTTTTCCACAAGCAACTAGGTGCCTAGAAAGTGCGTGCGCTAGACAAGGAGCTAACATCTAATCTATTACTAATTTCACTTACCTACTAACCTTGGCAGTTTGAAAGAAAAAAAAAACCTGCAAATTAAGTTGTTTTTGTTGTTGTTGTATGTCGTTTCTGTTGCAGTTTTCCGTGTTGTAGTTGTTGTTTTTAATATGTGGTTCTTCCTCTTAATCGCTTCGACACCCGTCTCGGTCTTGGTCTAGGTCCATGTCTATTACCGTGCTGCTGCTCTTCCATTAGTTAGACTGCCCGGTACTATGGTCACAGTAGTCTTGTGTACTATGCAGTTCATAAACATTATATCAAGGCCCGACACCTATCCCGGTCGGTGTATTTAATTTATTCCGTTCGCAATCCCCCTTTAAAAAAAAGGAGTAAAAATAATAAAGATAGGTACTTTTTGACGTTTGTCGCTTTGCCAGCTGTCAAATTATCATCATCGTCTTCATAATAATGATCACATCTGCAGCAGCAGCAGGAAAGAAGACAACACACTCGTTATTTAATTTTCTTTTAATCAGGGAAGATTATTAGAGTAGGTAAAGAGGGGGGTGGTAATCTAGATTTTCACATAATCATTCGCACTCACACATTTAGATACTTATTTTTTTCCTTATTTTTTGCACTTTTTTCGCCGCAGTGGGCTGCACTAGCACAACTACTCACTAACTGTCGCCGTCGTAACGCGAAATTCTATGATTTTCGACCACCGAAAGAAAGAAAAGCAGAAAAAAAAAAAACTTTTTCAACTGTCCACTGTACGAAGATGGTGGTAGGGAAATAATATTATGTTCTAACAGGCGCGCGTATATTTTTATTGTTTTTCGTGGGTGAACGCAACAACGGTGAATGTCGTCGGGGGAGAACTTACAATAATGATTTGGGAAGTTGGGTGGGAAAACAAACCCCGTGTCGTCTCGCGCACTCAGACAATTCGCTCTCTATTCTTCGTCTTTCGTCTCGTAGAAGTCGTAGACGTAGTCGTCGTTGCTTAGTACACTGTACACGGTCGTTTATTGTCTACTACCTTATTCCCTTTTTCCTGTTTGAGCCGATTCTATACAACACAATGACTTCTGTACACGATTGAGGGGGAGCAGCAGCTGTGTGCGTGTATGTTTTTCTTATTATTTTTTTTTTTTTGGCTCGTATTTTCAATTGGATTTTGACAGGTTTATCAGATGCGAGAAGAGAGCGAAAGAATGAACTGGTGCCATTTTGGAGATATTTTCGCCGTCGATGTCAAGTGTCAGTGGATGAATGGTTGTATGGTGGGTGTGTTCGTTTCATATGGCAGAGCGAGATGGCTAGATGAGAAAAAAACGATGTGGTAATAGCAAGGCGAATTCCACATCGGACATCTAGTGAGGAATAGTAGAACTGTATAGATGTGAGTGCTTAAAGAGAAAGCTTGCTTATTCGGGGTGGGTGTGTTTGATTTGAATGCTCTAATTTGGTCTGATTGAAAAAGCGATTCAAATGCGCCAAAAGAAGAACATTGTTAAAACAAGAAACTACAAATGAAGTACTGTCAAAATATCTATATAGAGTTAAAGATTTATTGTCATAGTTTTGACAGACAATTAAGCTGGTTTGTGTTTATGTGTGTCGTCGGGTTCCATCCAATTTTGCATTTTGATCAAGTAACACTTTTCTCTAAAAAAGATTTTGTCGAAAATCGCACGCACACTTGTACTTATGAACCTAAATGAACCTTAGGTTTACAAGTATAAGTAAAGTAAGTAAGCAAAAGTAAGTAAAGTTTGGGGAGTAATATCGACGTCAAACTACTTTTTTCCAATTGTTTTGCCGCACATAATTTTTGGATTGTACTCTTAACTGAATTGGAAAATTTTATTTTCGTGTAAAGGAAAAGGGACATAAAAGAAATTATTATAGAGATGTCTTCCTCAATATTTTCTTTTTCGCCTTCAGAAATTTGAGCTGCCAACTTTTTTTTGCCTCCTCAGAAACTTCTGTAGTTCTGTTCTCTTTCATCTCGGGATAGTTACCTCCTTCAAACTCATCTTTCCAACCACCTTCGATAAGATCTATTTTTTTTCCTTCTTCTATCAGGTGGACTGACTCAAATATTTCAGATATTATTCTCTGATCGGTCTTCATGCCCTTGTTTTCTCCATCCTTTACCATTCCATCAAAGCAATGCTGGTGTATTCTGTGAACCCTTCACATCTTGAAAGCATTTAGCAACAAGCGCTTCCATTGGAATAATTTACTGTCACAGAGCTTATAGATCAGTGTTTTAACTAGTTAACGGAGGTGACATTGATTGGACATTACTTTTTGTTGTATGGACTTTTTGGGTGCACCAATATTGTACTGCTGTCAGAACTCGATTTTTGTCCCACACCAATTCTGCTGTTCCAGCTTATACCTTCTGTGCGACTGTTCTGAACTGAAATAATGCCAATAGAGTGCTACTCCCTTCCATCAGAGTCGTTTCAGTTGGTTGCATTGAAGTCTCAGCTTTCTTGTGACTCCAAGTACACTCACCTACTTAAACTGTTCCCGACAGTTGGGAGCCTCTGGCTGAAATGATACGGATACATTGAATTCAACTCGTCTAGGTTTAGGGTCTACATCCACATTCTTGCCGGGATCTTCAAAAAATAAGCTAAGAAGACTTAAATACAAGTATAGACTTTGTACTACGTCGGTATATCTTTTCAGAACTTCTAAGGGTTGAACAGGCTACAAAGCAATAAAGGCTAGTAGTTTGATCAGGCTTTATGGTTCTAAAATAAAGACGAAAACTATCTATGATGCGATGAGAGACAAATATCTTCTGTTCTTACCACCCGTGTTTATGAAAAGTAAGAAACGACCAGTACTTATATTGCTTACATATTTTTGCCTAAGCAAATAACTATGGGAAAAACCTGTCATACCCTTCCCCCATCACTTTTTTATGAAATGCATACTAACCACAAATCACACAAATATCTAACCAAAGCCTCAATCAACTTAAAACAGGAATACCTATCTCCAAAACAGAAATCATTGCATCTACGCATCAGTAAACCCTAATGAGTTGCTTAGAAAAGCAACATTATTTATTTTATTAAGAAATTGAAAGGAAAAAAAAAAACGAATTTAACTACTGACAAATCTCTGTACAAGACGTCTGAATTTAAACCAAAAGAAATATAAGCACATACAAACAATCTCGTCAAAACATACAAAATTTTGATTGAAGCAAATAAAAAAACCAGATTAAACCGGATTAACAAGGCTCTTTTTATATACAAAACCAAAAAGAAATGCATATAACTATTTCGTTGATCTTTAACAAAAAAGAAATTAAGGATAAACCTCACATGATCATAAAGTCATATGATCGTCTTCTATTATCGAGACAAGTAAAAACCAAAGATACATTGAAGGTCCTCAGCCAGCAAGAGAAAACCGCAAAACAACGAACCGATCGCAAGTGATCATGCCTTCGTTCTTTGGCCGAAAGTCACCCATTCGAAACCCTTTAGACCTGTAGTCACCAATGCGAAAAAATGGGGTGCAAAAAAATTCTCAGTCAACGTAACAGGTGCACCGATCTTCAACGTCATCATCCCTCAAAAGCTACGAAAACACAATATTTACTCATCCGTGCAAGTAGTTGCCCCCATCTATACACACAAGTTCCACTCCAGCGACAACGACAACGACGACGGCGACGTTCCTTTTCATTTAAAAAAAAAAAAAACTTTACTTGTACAATTACCATATCCAATCCATGGGGAAGTAGTTGCCCCAGAGCAAATCGAAATCAGTTGCGATTCGACCACGGTAGACTATACACGAGCAAGATCATTGTTTTGTATTTGTTGTGCGCGCTTCTCTCATCGGTAATTACATGCAAAAAGCGACACCGGACTCTGACAATTAATTAATTTAAAGATTTATTCACGTTTATAATCGCATTGTTACCTGCTCTCTAATCACATGTTTTTATCGAACCGGTTTGTTGACATGTCTTGAAACTATCGATCGTTCACGGCACCTTTGTAATTAGACTTAACGTTAACGTGATCGTTTTTGAAATAAAAAAAAAAATGTAGTGCTATCCCATTAAGATCATTGAGGATCATCTTAAAAAATTCATATTTTGTGATCTTCTTCAATAGAGGCCGAGGTCAAAAGAGTCTCGAGCCGGCCTTTTATAAAACAAACATACAAATTCAACTAACATGCGTCCGATCAGTTTAATGATCGCTCAACCGACGAACATCATCAAAAGCGGTCCCGTGTTCGAGGCACGCAATTTCTTCGCAATAACGCTGATTGTAATTAATTTGTTCTCGCTGACAGTATCGGGGGAGGACCAACAAAATGTATCTTTAGCATTGGATTCTTGGCTAAATGATACGGAAAGTGGATACGATGAGATCATAATAAATTGTATGGATAAATGCTCACAAGAGGTAAGGTCTAAAGGTCTAAGCTTATCGTTTCTATTACATTAAAAAAAAAACTAGTAACTACTTCAGCGAAAATTGTAATCTTTTATAAGTCATTACGTTACGTAGATGATCGTTAATTATTCCTAAAACATAGTTGTTTTTATGACTTTGCAGTTTTTTTTGTTTTTGTTTTGCTGTCATTTGTTCGATCATCTTGTGTATTTCCCGATACTGGTTTGGGTGGTGTAATGCATTTCAATACTAACACTACACCTACAAATCATTGTTGCTGATACCTATTATTTTTATTATTATTATTTTTCTCTCCTTTGATGCAATATAATTGCTTGAGACACCAGATAGTGCAAAGCTATTTGGAACACCAATCAGTGATGGCAACGAACAAGTCTAGATATGAGTTGTGTCTTACAGTACAGATACATTCTGGCGTTTTGCCGTTGTGCTGCTCTTGTTTATTGTGTGTCGCATGTCATGTTTTCTTATTTTATGCAAAGCGCTTTAATTGAATTAATTTTTCGGACAATAGTTGGAGTATAAATCATTTAGCCGCAATGACTGGCGGGATGTGGAGTAGGGAGCTCACGTAGGCTAAACAATGTGATCCAGTCTTGTGATCTGTGGGTATTCCATAGTTTGGATGCGAGACACTTTTAAATCGAAATGAAATTAGTTTCGCAGTTTAACTGGGCTTTTTTGTGTGTCAGAGAATAATACGAGCTTGAATAAAGAATGTAGACGTCCATAATGGTCAATCAGCTTATTCGGTCGGTTTAATGGTTTGACGTCAGAGTTATAGAATGAATTGCGAAACTTGAAGTTGTTTTTATATCGCAAAGTATGATTAAGTAGACGTACTTAACTGTGGTACAAAGCTATTCTGAATAGAAACTCTTTACTACCCAGTAGATTGCAGTTGCAGATATGTATATAGATTGGTTTTAGTAGAGCTATTCTCGGTGTCAGAGTTCTCTGATTCTCTCACTATAATGGAAGTGCCTAAAGTCTAATAAATAACTTAAACGCTGCCTAACTGTCACTTCAGATAGAAACGCCTCGGTCCTTCCACTTTCTGCATATGCCAAGCTTCCTCGACTTCCTGTCTGGCAATGCTGAAGACGAAGGCACAAGGAGTTGCACAACGTAACGTACATCGTTGATATTCACCAAGAAAAATAGTGATGACAGTAAACACTCCTGACGTTCTCCACTTTAAGGAATAAAAAATCCTCCGAGATCTTACCTTTGTGAGACCAACCAGATAGTGGAGCTTTGAAATGTGAGATTTGAGTGTGAGCGAAAGCATTTTGCATACCACCCAGTATTCTAATTCAAAAAGTCTTCAAAAAGACGATAAACAGTGGGCGTGGCCGAAGCCTATTTCAATTAATTTCTCTATTAGGATCTGTAAGGTAATTATGTGGTTATTGTAGGAGAATCTAGCACGAAAGTCTAAATGCCCGACGCCAAGAGTTGAGTCTTAATGTCCTTTCTTCTGGTCTACTCTTATTCTAACTATCATCTTTGCTTCTGTTTCTTGACTGACTTTAATACCGTGGCTATTGTGGTTTTGCTAGGAGGCCTGGTGTAAGCTCATTATTGCGCAATGCTCATAGAAGTTCGAGCTCACATCGCCAAGTGAGTAGCGAAACTCTAACTCTAATAGGGTGGCATGGACACTATTCGAATTGTGAATTTTCGGTGCAAAAAATGTATAAATGTTGACGGCTTCAACAGAAATGGACCTCGTTGCTGAATATGATTTTTTGACCGAAATTGGGGTTAACTTCTAACTGGTCGAGAGCCCAGTTGGCGAAGAAACGACGTAGTCTATGGTCATTAACTTTGAGTTTCTGGATTAGTTGAATTTAGAACAGGTGCGGGGCTAAGTCATGACGCAAAATTCGCCAATTTGTCGTCTGCGAAGGGCCGAGTTCTCGTGCTTGGCGTGCAATTGAATGCTTCGGATTCTCCTGCACAATCTCACAGATTGCGGCCATATTTTCAGAAGATCTTGCATTTCATCGACTGAACTGGTCTACTTAAATTTATCCACCACGTTGCGAATAGTCCTCTCGGAAGGACGTTTATGGTGTCCGTAAAATGGGCGAAGTGCGAGAAATGTTGTTCGCACAGAAGACACACTTTCATAAAGCAATTCAATCATTTGAACATGTTGTTGAATATCATGGCTCTTTGTGTTAATTTGGCAAATCAGATTTAATAAAACAAACTAAATTTGATAGATGTAGCTTGAGCAATGTGACCACAGTCATATGTCAAAGTTGAGAAATCCTTATTGGAAACTTCTTTATTTACTTATTTTTCAGGAAAAAAGAATATGCAACATGGGGAAGGGGGCATGAGACTTTTCAATTTGCCATGTGGGGGCATACGGTAGAAAAGTTTGGGAACCACTGATGTATAGGTTGGTACCTTAAGGTTGGCTTAGCTCTTTTCACAGAATTTACGTGCAAAATCGTTATGCAATATTTCTCCTTATTGAAAATCATTTTCATTCGAAGTAGCATCCCATAAAATTGTGAGCCCAGTTCACCAAGGATATTTCAGACTTTTCGCCATAAAAAATGTCTTAATGTGTAGCAAATCACTTTATTAGATGTCACATGATGTACTCGTAATGAATAGGATGATATAAAAAAGGATGCAAACATTTTTAGCTAAGAAAGATACATATGTAGTTCCGAAGTCTCCCTGCTGTACACTTCACGTCCGCCATCATAAGCACCCTTCTACAATTCATTACAATTACCTCCATTATGAAGGATGAAAATGATACAGTTCTCTATTCAGGATCAGGATATGTTTATTGATTTTTTCAAGGGATGATTATGCGTTGATATTATAACATACGAAGGATGCTGTACAAGGACCGTGTGGCCTAATGGATAAGGCGTCGGACTTCGAATCCGAAGATTGCAGGTTCGAGTCCTGTCACGGTCGAGAAGAATCACTTTTTTTTTTTGCTTTTTCACATATAAAATTGTTAAGGATATGCAGTTGTAAACGCGTTCTTTTTTTTTATTATTTTCAGGACAAGTATTATGGGAATTTAAAAGCCGTTGGATGTGAAAGCTACAAGGACTTGGTAAGTGTTTTATCGCTTTTTAACCTGTTTGTGGTTTAAAGGAAGATTCAAGGATACAATTACACTGTTATACGGTTTAAGGAAGGAAAGAAATAAAAACAAAATTGCTCTTTCTCACGACATTTGACTCCGACAAGCGACTGTGTAACAATTACCCTGCAAAATGTTTTGTGTAATCGGACACCGGGTATTGTTTGATGGGCTATGCGGGTAGGTATTTGACTCGGATTCACATTGAAATCGTTGAAAGTGACGTTAAATTGTGAAATGGGATTTATTTGCACGGATTTTATGTCAACCGGATGTGCAACAATGCCCCTGAATTGAAATGATGACGTTGGTGCTGAGAAATATGACTCGTAAAAGTTAATTGAATTATCTAATCTCGGGAATGTCTGCTTATGTAGAATTCAAAGATTGTTTGTGGTTTTTTAAATTGTTTTTGAAAAAAGAGGTTTATTAACACACTACTAGGATAATCTAAAGCATATTGCCTAGAGTGACAAGAATAAAGCTTAAGGTGCGTGTCCACTTGAGAGCACTTTCGCTAGTAAGTTTTCGAAAGTAACTCTCGAGTAGATTTTCATATGACAGTAAAATTTGTGTGAGCCATGCTCGCGACTAGCTACTCTCAGAATACGAACATTGTTTAAAAAGTTCGAGTTGATCTCCGAGATCTGCGTCTGTCCGAGCAACTCTTTAAAAGTTTGGAAGCTAAAAGTAGTAAGCGCGCTCTCTGCGAGTTCTACTTATGAAATTTCTGTCTACTTATGAAATTTCTGTCGAGAGTAACTTAAGAGCTACTCGCCCAAATGCTGCGAGCATTTGTCAAGCTACTCGTGCTATAGGTAGCCATCCGACAGTAACTCTCAACAGCTAACGAGCGATAGTACTCTCAAATGGACACACATCTTTAGAGAGAACATTCTTCAAAAGAAAGCGCTTTCAGATGTGTAACTGACGCAGCTACAGCAACATCACCTAGACATTACATCGTTCTCGTTACAGAATTAGAAACAGTTCAATCACCACTAAATTCCAGAGAAGAGGAGTGAGTGCACCCTCCTTGTGGTGCAAATATTAGCTATTTTCTTTAAAATAAACTTAAAATGGGAGCGCACTATTATTTTCCAACGATAGATGTCACTTTTTATACCTCTTCCAGTAGAACTTTCAATGATTTTTTTATTCTAACTGACACATCAAACGTCAAATACACTATCAAACGTCAAATGGACTATCAAAGGTCAAATGGACTATCAAACGTCAAATGGTGGATATTGGTACCCACTATCTGTTGCCTAACATTCGATTTAAATAATTTAATTAAAAATTGCCGCTGAATCCTTCATAACAAAATCTCCTTCTTCAAATTCTTCTTTGTTTTAGTGCTCCAAGGGATGTAATCAATGGAAGCTATCGACCTTCTCGACTTGCAAACAAGTTTGTGTAAGTACATGTTAAATAATCTAAATCAAAAAACTGTCTAAAGCTAAATTTAGCATGATGACACATGGGAAAGTAATTTGTCACCCTGTGATCTGGCGTGTATATCTGGCTGCAATGAAGCTGTCAATAGTGTCATGGACCACCTTAAGAATCTGTCAGATTTTAGAACACCTCCCAGTCTTATAAACGGTACAATTAATGGCACTTGCTTAACCCTTTCATGGCCAATTAATGAAAAAAGATATTCAACTGGACGACTTCTACTTCAATGGAGGTATGCAGATGCACCGAACAACTGGAGATATTCATCCAGTATCCATTTGTACGATAACTATACTTTCTTTATAGAAAAATTGCAGCCATATACCAACTACAGGGTGAGTCTATTGAACTGATACAAGCTTCGTTTTATATTATTTCAACGTTTTTAGTTTAGGGTAGCAATGATTGTTACAACAGATTACTCGAACAATGTATATTCCTCGGAGTCAGCGGTTATCCAAACAATGCCTATGGGAGCGCCCTCATCAGCGCCTGAGATTGTCAAAGTGCTCACAATGGACTATGATAAAATTGCTGTTTTCTGGAAACAAGGTCAATTTGTAAATGGACCTCCAGAAGGATATGAAGTTAGGACGATAGATTCCAATGGAGATATTTTCAATGAAGTAGTAAGTACAAATTAATCTTAATTATCCCTGTAAAAACAAGTGGTGCCAAACTCATATTGTTAACATTGAAAAATATTTATTTTATTTGCGAATAATTTGCTTTTAAATCTCATGACTAACTGAAAGTCCAATATTTTTATCGGAATTTCCATGATCAAAATTCTTGGATACGCCAGCAGAGACATCTACTTTTGTCTTGCCATCAGGGCTGCTATAAATATTTTGGTTTGCACTTATTGTCCCAGAGGTACCTGACTTGTCATTGTGATTTATGTTAATTCCTGCAGATCCATCATTAAGTGACAGCCCAATATTTTGATTTGAATTACCATGGTCGAAATTTTTGGATACACTACCAAAAGCGTCTACTTTTGTTTTGCCATCTGAACTGCTAAAGATATTATGTTGTGCATTAATAGAACCAGTGGTGCCAGACTTGTCATTGTGACTGATGTTAATTCCTGTAGATCCTTTACCAGGTGATCGTACCTTGCGAATAGGAGTATGCTTTTGTTGAGGTTCCTTAAAA
Organism: Chalcosyrphus nemorum; assembly: GCA_949716465.1. Taxonomy (NCBI): domain Eukaryota; kingdom Metazoa; phylum Arthropoda; class Insecta; order Diptera; family Syrphidae; genus Chalcosyrphus; species Chalcosyrphus nemorum. The sequence goes on along the minus strand of OX454332.1, from coordinate 21,457,540 downwards.
TATTAACTCGTATATTATTTTTCGAATTTAAAATATTTTGAATACTTACAATCCATTCTACTTCGACGGGGGGTAGATTTGTTGATGAATGTTTCTCATGATACTTGGAAGAGATTTTAGGCAATTGAACGATCTTAACATGTGATTCTAAGACTCCATTGGATTCTTCGTCAAGTGATCGTGCTTTGCGAATAGGAATATGTTTTTGTTGGAGCTGATGAAGGTAATAATTTTAATTAACCACATCCAAATTGTGTTTTATACTTACTTCAATAAGGGGTAAGTTTGTTGTTGAATGCTTTAAATTAACTTTTGGCAGAGGAGCAATCTTAATGCCCGATCCTGAAGGTCTATCAAGTGATGGAATCTTGGGAATGTGCTTTTGCTGGAGTTCCTTAGAATATTAACTTCAATATATTTTTTCTTTTGTAAATTAAAATAGCCGTGTTTTATTGGAAAGTGTATAGCCAGTTCCTAAAAAAAGGTGCTCACTTTTATAGTCACTTCTCACTTTTATCTTCAAAATGGAATTTGAATTTTAGATGGCGCTGAATCGAATTAAAGACAACAACCGTTAACGGACAAATCGTACTAATATATCAAACAATTAATGGTTGTTGTCTACAATTGGAGTCTACGCCATCTGTGATTCGACTTTCTCCACATTTTATGTTCACTTTTGGGTACTGACTACATTATCTTCACTTTTCGTTTTTTTGTTGCTTTCTGTGTAACAGAACAGACTTAGTTGGCTATACGCTTCCCAATAAAACACGGTTAATATAAATATTTTCTACTTACAATCGATTTATCTTGGACAGGAGATCGTTTCTTTGTTGAATGTTTATGAAGAAGGTTATGATCAATTTTAATGTGTGTTTTCAACGTTGCCTTAGATACGTCATCAGGAGATCGTATTTTACGATTAGGAATACGTTGTGGTGTTTCGTGTCCCTAAAAATAGTTTTCCTTTTTTTAAAGACTAAAACTTAGTCAGAAAGCAAAGATACTTACAGTAGTTGATTCCAATAGCCCGGGTGGAGTTGTTGTTGAATGTTTTGGATGAATTTTAGGCAAGTAGCCGATTTTTATGGCCGAGCCTGCAGCGAATGCAAGCACGAAAAGGAAAATTCCGACTTTAATTAACATATTTCCGTTTTAAAAATAAAAGATCTCGATAAAGGTAAGACTGTAAAGCTTAGTAATAGCTCTTTGCTACTGATGATCTGCTATTGATCAAATCCGGCTTTTATAGCAATCTTATTGTGGGAATAGTAGTCCTTATCTTCGTTGAAATAATTTCATGAGTAAAAATCTTCTTGTGATTTACTTAATTTTTCTTTGTCCGGATAGCGAAAGAGTTTGTGAGACCTAGGCCTTATCTATTTCAGAAAATAATGGGATTTTTTTCTAGGTAAACTTTTAAATGTGTAAATCCACGAATGCTTCTTGAAATACATGTACATATGTATGTATGTAAATGCTGAACTGCACTGTATTTTATGTCCTTTCCTTATCTGAGTAAGGGTTTTCATGCAGGAAATGTTGTGTTCATCCTGAAATCCGCAATCGATTTTAGACCCATAAGCTTATGTTTGCTTCTTTTGCAGAAAGACCTTTGGTTAGAAGGTGGGACTTCGTCCGAAGATGGTCATATGGATGTACAGCTTCGTGGTTCGTCCTACTTCCCTACCGATCGCTTGTTTGTGGTCAGCCTTAAAGAAAGTATACATCTTGTAAGCTTCTGAACAAAGTGCAAAGGACTGTAATCTAGGTACAATGGGGGTACATGTCCTCATATGTCCAACTGAGACCCTGAACGCAATACTGAACCTTTTACCATTCGACGTTCATATTACGACCCAGTCATCATGTAGTGCAGTCAGACATACGTAGAAGGTTCAAAGAAGGAGTGTGGAGCGGGATATTCTCTGGTCCCCTCAATATTTCAATGACTTACAGGTTTCCTGACTCGTGTAGCATTTTCCGTAAGTTCTGTCCATTCGTGAGGTTTGCCGCTAACTCAAGCAAACCTCCACACCAATAAACTCAATGCCATCCTTATTGTAGAACAATCCTCGAAATTTGTAAGACAATGCAAACAGGAACTTGCCTCGCTGGGTTATCGGTTCAGGAGCAGCAGTCTTTTTAGCTGCTCACAGAAAAATGAGCGAAGTGATGAACTAGCGAGGCGGGGATCTGTCCTTGATGATTCCCTTGCAGAGGCGGTGTATGTCCCTTAAGGTTTGGTGCCCTCAAGGGCAGACACTTTGCACACTATCTCCTAAATATAGGTTGACTCCAATGGCTTGATTATTGGGGCATCAAGACTGTCTCGGATAATGCTTTAAGTGCTGCCAGACCATATGAAAAAATATGCATTCTAGAGCTTGAGCTTACACTCTGACAATAATGTCAAGCAAAGTGCACAACATATTCTTTCCGGCGAGTAAGTCAAGTATGATCAGTTGCTCTTCAATATCACCACGTTGTTACTTGTACGAGTATTTTAACTCTAGTTTAATTGCTAGTAGTCTAGCCATCGTCTTCCTTATGAAGATTTATAGTTGCTGTGTCAGTGTCAGTTCGAAAACTTTTGGCCACCAGACGATGGTCGCCTACATGATAATGAGTCTCATCATCCTTATATACAGCCAAGTAGCAAAGACGGTGGCGGACTTGATATGTTAATTCCAATTAAGACGTTTGTCATGAATGATTGATCTGTGCCTTGGTCGTAAATTCTTGTGCATACTTTTTAGGTCTTAATTTATAGACAGACGACTTTATTGTCAGTGCATTCATATAGACTTCCTCCTCTAGAGTGATCAAGTTCGGGTTCGACTTACTACAGTCCATCGTGCGTTGTGTCGTGATTGTATGCATAATAGAAAGATGATTATAGGTCCCAATGTAGTTTGTGAATTGCAGGTGGTTTTGTTTTTTAAGGGTCTGTTGTTGCTATCCTGGTCTAAAACCAGCTCTACAGTGAATGTAGGGCTCTTTTCTAATTTAAGTATGTACAGCATACAGTTTTTTCGCTTGTTTCATCTGGAGGATATCTTGCCAGAGTTTCGAGAACTTCTTCTTTCTTGAGCTCTTTCCATATTCTGTGTTTTGTTCCTCAGAACAGGGTAACCGTCTTGGTTGCTTGTCATTGCGTTGCAAAGGTCCATTTCCCTCAAGTGACCCTTTTGGCCTAGATTATTGATTTTGGAAAGGCATTGCGATTACATACAAGTCCAGTGCCTTGAATAGAAATGGACTAACCAAATATCTTGCTTAAGATCTAAGTATCTAATCATTCCGGGTTCTTAATACGAGAGTGTACAAGCCTGCTTCTATTCATGTTTGTGCGTTGGATCCCTCCGTATACTCGTACATAGATGCAAATTCAATAATAGGTGTTCGGTCTAGTCATTGGTGTCACAATCTACCTACCTAGATTTTATCAATTTGGCTTGCATCTCCGTCTTTACAAATTATCGATGCTATCTTAAAAAATTATTTCGTATATTAATCGCGATTTGTAAGATGTTCTCAAGATACCGCGAATACTATCTACACATCTATTGTTTGTATTACTCGCGCAATAATTATTAACGAGAAGTAATTCACCTGATTAGTAAATACAGTTCACTGACCATAATTCAAACAAAGTGTCGTAAAATGTATCTAGATACATCGAAATTACTGGACTACTCACCTGGGATTTACAACACGGAATGTACATAGATAAGAAACGACTCTTGGGAATCCCTCATCTGTCCGCTGCACGAAATGCAGCTCATATAAAAACTCTAGTGCATTCGATCAGTGATCAACACTAGCAGACAAGCCTCATCCGAGTCAACTACATATATCGTTATCAAAGTTATCTAGATCTTTTGCAAAAAAAAAAGAAAGAAAAAAAAATGGCTGTAAAACTTATAATCTTTCTTGGCCTTTTCGCTATCGCTTTGGGTACGATCATTCCACCGCCACCTGAAGATCAATTAACTTCAATACTGAAGCCAGTTCCAGTGCAGCCATTCGTAAGGCAATTAACTATTTCCATTTGATCGCTTAGTCTAATTTATACATTTTCTTAGAAACCGATACACGAGAAACCCATAATAATCCGGAAGGTAAGATCACCTGATGGCGGATCAGTTGATGTAAATATCAAACATGATGACAAGTCCGGCACAAGCGGATCTGTCACTGCCAATCAGCAGCTTTGGGGTAGTTCTGACGGCAAAACCAGTCTAAATGCCAATGCTGGAGCATCGAAAAATTTCGATCATGGCAATTCCGATGCCAATGTAGGTCTAAATTTTAAACATGAGTGGTAGAGAGACTCTAGATTGTGCAAATAGCAGTCAATAAATAAAAGTTTAAAGGTTAAGTTCAAGTTGTTTTTCTTAAGTTGTAAGGTGCAGTTTGTAAGAAGTTGTTGCTGTTAATACATACATATGTATTTACGCAATATGTAGGCCTTGACTGTGAACTATGGGTTGTTATGCTTGATTTACTTGATACGTTTGTTCAGCTGAGTTGAAAAGTGGGACTAATTGCCGAATTTAAAATTGATGAAAATATTGTCTTTTGGGAGAAAGTCAATATTAAAGGTGTAAATCATGCCACGATTTCTGTTTTTAGAACCAGATTCGGTTTACGAAAATATTTGTTTAAAAAAAGACTTTAAACTATTGCAAACAAGTTTTATAAGATTTTTACTAAATTTTTGTAATTATTTTTGATGACTTAACGCATAACTAAAGACTTAGTTAGATGTTGCATGCAAGGTAGGTTTTTTAATGGCACAAGTTTAAAACAAATTTCATGTGTGTGCATTACAATACTACCACTACCAAAATTAAAAATCAGAATCTTATCGATTGTGGCTCAACCTTAAAACTTTGCGTTCATAAACTTAATAGAGCTGTGTCAATCGTGATTGATTCGATCATTTAGATCCGTTCACACCAAAGTACCGATGATTGCATTCACCAAACAAACCACAAACCAATCAATCACAAAGTCAATACTAGTCTCACAACTCAGACACTTTCAGTTGTCTCGGTTATTTAGTAATGAACGAAGTATTGGCAATTATGGAACGAAAGGAAATTGAAATTTCTTTATGGCTTTTTTTGTATATACCATAAACAATATACTTGTCTCACTTTCGATAGCACGATAGATTGATTGCTGGGCATATCCTCGCATGAGCGTTGCCACTTTTACTACAAAGCTAGTAGATCTACTAGCTTTTAAGTGTTTTTACTACTTACTAGCTTTCTCGTAAAATCTGATAGCTGTTTACCTGATCAATTTCATTGAATATTCAATTTAGAATTCAATTTGGATTTTGAGTTATTTACCACCGCTTATATCCATTTGGTATCGGTCAGGTCGTTCCATTTTCTACATGTTTCGTTGCTCTCAAATGTCATAAAATCTTGAATTTGATTGCACTGCTTTATGAACATAGACCAGAGATACCAAATAGACTGTCCACTTGCATTTCTTCTACCGCTTATTTCCTAAAATAGAGCGTGGCCTAAATGTGACCTTTCGTGTGACCTAAGTATAAAGCATTGTTCTCTCCTTTTGACCAAAATTAATATTAGCAGCAACAAGCTGTACACACAGAGTCTACAAAATGGCCGCAGCCTTGTTCTGTCAAGCGAGTCACCTAAAACTACACTTTTATGTTTGAATTCCTTTTTAATTTTGCTGAAAAGTCAAAATACAAAACTTAGCTGTCAGAAACTGTCACTGTAATTTAGTTCGTTTATGTTGATTAGTGTTAAGTTTCTCGATTTGCTACCTTTTACCTAAATCTACTAGCTTTTTTTAAGGATCTGCTAGTAAAATATATATAAGCTAGTGCTGCCTCGCACTCAGTACGAAACCAATCCAGTACGAACAATCTGATTGGGATTAGTGGTCGTTGTTCTAGTTAATACAATATATCTGTCTCTATCTCTGAAGGATTGAATGATTGATTACAATGACTGAATCATTTTTAAAACTAATACATGAGCGATACGATTTTTAAATTTGAACGATTGACACAGCTCTAAAACGTAGGTAAAGCTGTAAGAACGGGTGTTCTTTCAAGATATGTTTTACAGCAGTTGGGTTTGCATAATGAAAAGTTGTTATTCATTATTCATTTACCCCTCTATTTTTTGACAAAGCGTATCCTGGCGGTCCATTTTCGTGCCAAAGTTCGACTAGTTGGGATTTAGGTAATAGGGTACCTTGAATAGTTTATTGTTTATTTGTTGGGATATGTTCTGGAATATTCTTCGAACAGCTGAATAGGACACGATTAGTTGGAGGCCTTGACTGTGACTACAGCAGCAAGGCAAGAATTGCAGAGGCCTATAAAATTAATTACTCCGTATAGATTAAATTGAATCTTGGATTCATTCTGTTGGTTTTCTGGACACGAAGGAATACCAATTTATGCGAAGGCTAAATTGCACATATTTTGAAGGAAACTAGGCTTAAAACCTTAGTATTCCTTACATTCGCAAGTTAAGACACTTTTTTGTGAAATCCAAACAAATCGGGTTGAGGCTACTTAGATGGTGAACTTGGACACAAAAAGTTTTTATTTGTTCATTCCGAAACAATTTTAAAAATATCTTACCTCCCTCACCATTTCCTGAGTTGATTACCCTAGCTTATTTGATTTGCCAAATGATCATCGTCGATGTTTGGGCATAATTACTATGCATATCACATAACGTAGTGTAAGATCTGAAGATGGATTGGAAAACATTGTCAGGTTATTCACTCGTTGGGTTTGGAATTTCTACAGTTCAATTCGATGATACTTGCCATGAATCACAATTAGCTGAATGACGTCGCTTGGCACTTTACTAATACCTAACTCAATAGTTTTTTAAGTGAGTTCCTAAGTTTCATTGGGTATTTGAAGATGAATTTCAGTATAATATTTGAATTTGGACACAACCACACCTACTTTTGAAATGAATGCCTTGTCAGACAAAAACTACATTGAAAATCGAAAAGTAGACTCGATAGCCTCTTTACCTTTGAAAATCTGGCTTTTATTTGAGTTCAAAACCATTTATTAATATTCCTAACATCCGCAACCAATTTCCATCTATTTCCAGATGGTTCCAGCATCTGAAGACTACGTCATACTTCATCACCTCAAGCCCCAGCAAAACTATGAAATTGAAGTTTCGATGCTGAATTCTTTCGGCAAAGGTCCTCCGATCATGACAGAGGTCTCAACAGGTAGCCATCCGGGGAAGCTTCCAAGCCCTACATTCATTGTTGTCGGAGAGAATACAGTGACACTGCTGAATACCTCCGTCGATGGATCTACAGCTAAAGAGGTCTACAAAAGTGATCATCCTATAGTTGGTTTCGATGTCCTTATTCATCAGCAAACGTTTTTTATCTCTGATGAGAGTGGATACATTTATAGGTCTTTACAGAGTAAACTCCTAGATTAAGCCTAGATTTGACCATTTTTTGTTTTCACAGAATCAACATGCAAAACGAAGCCGAACGCGATGCGATACTTACACCGAAATCCGGCATAAACTATAAGCCATCTAAACTGTCTGTAGATTGGCTTAACTCCTATCTGTACATCCTGGGTGAAGCGAAGGACACATGGCTTATAACTCGAACCGGTTTAAATGGAAGTGGCTTAAAGGTCATTGTAGAGAATCTCACCGAAAAACCTCAGCAAATTTATGCCGATCCTTTGAATGGATATCTCTTTTGGACTACCTCAGAGTCGGGCTTATTTCGCCTCGACTTATCTGATCAAAGTTGGAAAATAATTTACAAAAAATTCGGACTTTCAAGCTTCACTGTGGACTCTAAACGATATCTTATAACGTCTTTTTCAAAGGAGGATGGTAAATTTATAAAAAATTCCTTCGATGGGAAATTTTTATTCGCCAGCGATGTCGAGGTTTCAGCTGAACTGCTGATGGATCTGGTCAACTATGATTCGAATCTCTATTGGACCGATGGAAAGCATATTTATAATAATCAATCAGTAACGGTTCTTTTTGATAGTTGTCAAATATTAAAACTCTTCCAATCTTATGCTCAACTCGTGCCAAGACCAACGCAACCACCAAGGAATGTTCAAGCGCTTCTTTCAACAGAAAATGCAAAGCTAACTTGGGCCACTCCAGAAAGGGTATATTTTCAAGGAGCAGCAGCATGGGTGTCATGGAACTATGACCTAGAAATCCGAAAGGATGAGGACAGTGTGACCATTAGGAATATTAAAACCGAGTTTTTCACTGTGGAGAAAGTCATGCCCAACTCTGAGTATTCGTTTCGAGTTAGGGCTACTAATGGTGATGACGGGCCGTGGAGTGAATGGTTTAGATCTGTAACATGGAGGGATTCAGGCGAACGGTATTTGTTGTGGGCCTCTGATGAAGGTATTCTTCGTTCCGATGAAGCTGGTGATCATTTGGAAACGATGTTGAATGGATCTTTTAGTGACATCACTTGGGCCAATGGAATCGTGTATCTTATCAAGGATTCACACGTGCATCAGTGGGACATGTCTAATTCCACAGTCCTTGAAGGAATAGCATCAGCTGAAAGGATTTCCTATGACTTGAAAGGCAACAAATTGTACTTCACGGACAAATCAAAAGGCGCTCTAGTTCGAATGAATTTGGACGGTACGGAACGGGAAATCCTACCAATCCTGGGAGTAAAGTCTTTCGAATTGGATCCTGAAAATGGCTATATCTACTATTCCACTGGGTTAAGGATCGAGTCGTGTACTCTGAGTGGAAAGGCTTGTATGACATACTTTAGAAAGTCGCTATTTAGTGAAGATGATCTTTTTGGGCCGGCTTTGAATCGAACCAGTGGAAGGGTTCTTTGGCTGACACAGTCTGATCATGATAGTCACCTGTTCAGCGCATCAATGGCTCATGAACCGAGAAGTCCCGAGGGCACAGAGATGATACCTCTGGAGGGTTACCCGGTTACAAAATGGGTTTCAATCTTATCTGGACGACTGATATGGTCAACGAATGGAACGTCGTTAGTTGTAGCCAATGAGACTGGTGAAAACCAGGCGCTTTTGCAGTTTCCTTCGAAGGTAAATGCCATTTTGATGGTGGAAGCAACTTCGGACTTTCCAACGGTCTCCGGCCTCATTCCCGATGCAATTGACAACTCTACAATACGAGTGGTTGGATTCTGGGACAATTTCAATATTACTTGGGATCCAGTCCATACAGAAGAGGGTTACAATGTAAGCTATTCGCTAAAAATCGGAGACAAAATATATCTCGAGACGTCAGAGATATCTGTGCGTTATCCTTCCGCCAATTTACCACCTTATTCTCCTCTTCGAGTCTGGATAACGAGTAGCTCTCCTTGGAGTAGTAGTGTTACTACAACCATGGAAATCTTCTCACCTACTGCAGCACCATCGGAGCCTCAAAGACTAAGAGCCTTTATCCATCGTGTAAATAATCCCCTCCAGGAAGGACAAAACATTTCAGCTATTGTTCGCTGGGAGGCGCCCGAAGAGCCCAATGGACCTATAATCGCCTATAGCATCACCTGTCACAAAGGAGATGAGTTTCTTACCATTCAAAATTCCACTGACCTTGAAGCATTGTTTTGGGGCTTAGAGGAGAACACCACATATTCCTTTCAAGCGCAGGCTTTCACCTCTGGAGCTGGAGGAAACGCTTCGGAAACGATTCAAATAACAGTGAATTCGGAATTCCAGTCGATTCCAAAAGTTTTGGTCGCTGGTGCTGGGTACGTTGGTATCTTAGATATGGACCTAAATGCTACGGAGATCCTGGCTTCGGTCAACGGTTCTGCGAAACATCTAGCTGCTATCCGGGAGGAGAATCGTGCTTTTTGGATAGACGAAGCAGGGCAATTGATGTCCTACTATAAGGATAATGAAAGTGTCATATGTTCTCTACAGTCTGAGGCTGAAGCTCTAACAGTGGATTGGATATCTCGTATCCTTTATTGGTCTCAAGCAGACCATGGTGGAGGCAGTACTATACACTCGCTTGATCTTAACCAGTTCGAAGGAGAATCTCTGAATGGCCAATTGATAATCTCGAATCCAAAACCAATCACAGATTTGGTAATACTTCCTTTTAGTCAGCTCTTACTGTGGCTTGAGGTTGATGGCACCATAAGCGGATGGAATCTTCGAGATATGACTGAAATCAACTTGTTTTTGGGAACGAATCTAACATATAAGAGCCTGTATGCTGGTTCCTTTGAGGAGAACATCGAATCGGTGCTTTTGGTTGATGAAAAGGATGCAATTTGTATTCTCGATCTTCAGACGGAGTCTTGCGAAGCCATGAAAGTGGGGATTGATTCGAAGAATTTCCATCTAGCTTGGGATAATGGCTTTGTTTACGCCTTGAAAAACCACTCCATACGGGCTTACAATCGTCGCAGCAAGGTTTTGGAGTACATGGTAAATACAAAGGGTATTTCAGAGATTTCAGCGTTGAGTCTTCAACCATATCCAACGAGGAGATGCCTCCTTCCAGATTATGAGGAAGAACCGCTGGTAGAAACCAACTTATTGGTTCCTCAACTTGTGAAATCTACCAAACATAGCTTGGAGTTGAGGTTTCCAAAGATTGCAGCTCCGCCGGGTTGTGGGTTTAAGATACCCGGCCTCAAGTATGCTCTGTTCATGAAGGAAGCTGCCAAAGAAGACGACGTGGTGCGAGAACTACATAGCTTTGAGCCTCAGATGAATGTCACCGCGCTGAAACCCTTCACTACGTATACTCTGCAGCTACAGATCAGCAATTACTATGCCAACAAACTCGGAATCGCTAAAATATTGGGACCAGGAGTGACTTTCACAACGGCGCCGGGGACTCCATCCAAGCCGCGAAATGTTACTGTTATACCGGTTAGCCCAAGAGATGGCTTGATCGATTGGATGCATCCTGAAGTGTGGAACAATGATCATTTGTGGTATGAAATTCATTGGAGTTGGGACGGTCCAGGCGGGCGTAACTCTCACTCTAGGCGGTTCACCCCGGAGGGAGATGACAAATGGAATTCGTTTTTGTTGTCAAACCTACGACCGGATCACATGTACATTGTTTGGTTGGATGTCTTCTCAACAGATGTCGCATTCAACACAAGTGAAGTACTTTCATTTGAGACTTTTCCCGAACCAGAGGGCTTGGCTTTTGTCAATTCCACGGCTTACAGCTTGACCGTGAGTTGGAATGCCTCCGTTAATGTGACATCAGCCTTTCTGCTCTACTCTCCTTTGGATGTAGATGATCCTATAAGTGTAAATATTACTGGGGATTCTCATGCTAAGGTTATAGAATCCTTAGAGCCGAAAACAAAGTATAGCTTCCACCTGAAGCTCTTCTACTCACACTCAGTGCATCCATATGTTTGGCCGGTGGATAAGCGATTTGTTTTCGAAACGCTTGGTGATCGACCAAGTGCACCAGGACAACCACTAATCGAACACATAAAAGGTGAAGTCTTTAAGATATTCTGGGAACCGGCTAGAAGTAATGGAGCTCCTATAGAGGAGTACAGCTTGGAGGCTCTGCAGTCAAGTCAAGTGAAGCGGGTCAAGAGATCACATTATTTCGGTGATGACGAACGGCGGGTGAGCAATAAGACCCTAGCAAGGCTTGGCCAACTACCCTGGGCTGAGGAAATAGAACCAATCCAAGACAAATGGATTCCGTACTGCAATGGAACCGAGACAAACTGTATAATCAAAGAGCTGCACACTATGAGACTTCTTATGTTTCGTGGGCGTGCGAGGAACTCCTACGGCTGGGGTCCTTACAGCATCGATAGTGAGATGATCGCAGAACCTTTTGTTTTGCCAAGAAAACGGGACACATTGGTCTTTGCTATTATTGCACCGATCACTATTGTCTCAACTTGCGTTAGCATGGTCATACTGTTCCGATATCGTGAGTATAGATTTTGTGTCGGTCTCAACCGTTTTAAAACAGTTTGCTCTTTATGTAGTTCACGGCCGAAGAAAGCAAGCAAAGAAGCTGCTCTACGAGTCTCGACCAAGTATTTGGGGGCTGGACGTTGCTACCCTACAACAGGTGGCTAGAAGTCGTAACTTTTCACAAACCAGTAGCATGCTCTACACTGGGAAGCCTCTGACCGATGGTGACATAGCCCTGCTACCGCAAATAAGTCGACATCAAATTACGATGCAGAAGTTTCTGGGTAGTGGAGCCTTTGGAGAGGTTTATGAGGGTTTGATCACATACTCTGAGGACAGGTCACAAGATAGGGTCGCCATAAAGGTATGTGTCTCATTTTTGTCCGTCCAATTTGAATCTAACTTGTTCCGTACCTTCAGACCCTTCGTAAAGGAGCTAGTGAGCAAGAGAAGACTGAACTTTTGCAGGAGGCTCATCTTATGAGTCACTTTAAACATGAGAATATTGTCAATCTTATTGGAGTGTGCTTTGATTTAGATTCGATTTGCATTATAATGGAACTAATGGAAGGCGGCGATCTTCAAAGCTATCTCCGGCATGCGAGACCTACTCTCGTGAGTATTTTATTCCTCATCTATCTTTCAAATCCTCTAACTCATTTTATTTTCATCAGAGTAAGCTTGGAACTCTATCCCTGCTCGACTTAGTCGGCATGTGTTTAGACGTGTGCACAGGCTGCCGCTACCTTGAAGATCTTCATTTCCTACACCGGGATTTAGCCTGTCGCAACTGCTTGGTCTCATCGATTGATCCGCAGTTTAGAGTTGTGAAAATCGGCGATTTCGGCCTGGCAAGGGATATCTATAAGAGCGACTACTACCGGAAAGAGGGTGAGGGCTTACTGCCAGTCCGTTGGATGGCTCCAGAGTGTCTAGTCGATGGAGTATTCACCTCACAGTCAGATATCTGGTCCTTTGGGATATTGCTGTGGGAAATTCTGAGTCTTGGTCAGCAACCTTACCCGGCCCAGAGCAATCTTGAAGTGCTGAACTTTGTGAAAGAGGGTGGACGTTTGCAACAGCCTGAAGAATGTCCTGATAAATTGTGAGAACTACAATTGAAATTCTGCTCAAACTTAAGGCTTTTTTTTTTTTTTTTTTTTTTAATAGATACAAATTGATGATGCAATGCTGGAGTCATGAACCCGCAAACAGACCGACCTTTCAACAGTGTCTCAACGAGCTACTTTCAATGAAATTGGAAGTGTTAAATGCAAAACATGCTAGAGACTATGAATGTAAGCTTTTGTAACATTTTACATAGTCTCTGTACTGATTGAAGGGTTTTCTAGGTGGAATCTTAAACATGTCATTCACAGAGTCCGATGGAGATAGTGTGTCGAAAGGTAGGCACCAATTGGGCACAAATAAAAGTAATTTCTGATTAAAATCTCTCTTTTCTAGTCTCTGTTGTGAGTCGAGATGATAATCCATCGAGTTTAAACAACAGCTTTATCGGACGAGTCAAGTCAAACCAAAGAAATCAAAACGAAGAGAATTCAAGTGAACTCACCTCATTTAGGGTAACAACACCAAATGAAGCAGGAACCAATGGAACTCAGCCAAAAAGGAAGTCAGTTCATTACGTTAATGAAGGACGATCGAGATTTTAGACATTTAAGACAATTCTGTATATACCATGACATTGTTTGTAACAGTTACGTAGAATAAATATCAGGTTTTAGTTTTAAAATGCTGTTACTTTGTGTGTTACAACCATTTCCGTCAGCTTACCCTAATTGCCGTGCTTACTTCTCGATTGTGTCCTGTCCTCGAGTGTTCGATTCGATCTAGGATAAATCGGGTTACTTCTTAGCCACAGAAGGCAGTTTTAGTAACGTATATAACACATAGCATACGTTGCAAGACCACTGAAATCTTGAAATCACCTTCTGTTTATTTTCAGTAAATATATATGTATTTATAAACAACTTGACAATAATAACTCATTTGAAATACTTTTCTAAAAATCGAAAAGGGAGACAACATCTCTTTATTTCCTCAACATCAAAGGGGAAGAAAAAAAAGAAATGAAAAGAATAGATAAAGAAAATCTTTACGAATTTAGACATAACTACACTACAATATAAGCGCTTAATATCTACTCGGGTTCCTCCTTAACTTGAATGCCATCGTCATCTTGCTTCACATCGTCATCGTCTTCATCCTCTTTGCTGTTCTCATGCAATAGAACATATTCCCTGGAGCTAAAGCCAAACTTGAGTACATCTTTTTCCATTAATTCAACGTAACGTTTTGGATCGATTTTCTTGCTATTCAAAAACGTCCCATTGGCTGATTCTAAATCAATGATATATGGGCGAACACGACGCCCTGAGGAGCCATCTTCCCTCTCGAATGGAACAAGTCTGTATTGAAGTGCTGCATGTTGCTTAGAGCATGAAGGGTGATCCACTGGTAGATCACATACTTTTCGATCGCGACCGATGAGAAAACAACTCTGTCGGTGGATGTGCAAAGTGGGAAGAGCTTTTTCGCCCTTGAATGGGTAAAGACGCCATCGACGTTTGGGTTTTCGCGCCTCTGGCGGTTCAGCGTATTTGACAACAACTCCATTTACTGTGTTGGTGTCTTCTGTCAACTTTCCACTGAGGGCAAAGTTTGGTTTCTCCTTCTCTGCTGGGCTCTGGCCTTCTTCTTTTTTGACTCGTGGTTCATCTTTGTCTCCTCGACCGCCACCCCATTCGAATTCTTTGTCATTGTCGTCGTTGTTCCGTCGCGGGAAATTCCGTGGTCTGCGGGGACTACGGCTTCGACTGCGTCTGAAAGGAAAGGGAATTTTTAGATTTTGTTTAGAAAGGTTTCTAGAATAGTATTCATAACACCTCTATCTTTGACGAGTTCAAAATTCAATATAGGAGTATCAGAACTACTGAATTATAATATGGCAATGAAATCTGAAGCCTGTTTGTTACTCACCTCCTTTCCGGTTCACGATCTCTGTCGCCTTCCCTATCTCGGTTGTCATTTCGATCACCTCCTCGTTCGCGGTCATCGTCCTTCTCGAATGGCCTGCGATCTCGGTAGTCATTGCGGCCTCTTTCGTCGCCACGACCTCTTTCATCAATCCGTCCTCTATCGTCGTTCCTCGCTCTGTCATCGTTGCGCCATCGTTCGTCCTGATTGCGACCACCCCGGAATGAAGGACCATCTTCCCGCCGATTCCAATCTCTATCACGGCCATTACCTCCTCGGTGTCCATTGTCACGATTGTTCCGCCAATCGTTGTTCCACCCACGGTTCCAGTTGTTGCCGTTCCCCCTTCTATCAAAGTTACGCTGGTTTTGGTATCCTCCTCCGCTACGGCGTGCCTCTCGACCCGGACTGTCCCATTTTGAGCAATTGCCACCATCGCCACCCCTTTCCCCAGACCCCGATCGTTTTACTACTGGCGGGCTTCGCCTGCCATCTGTTCGCTTCGTCTCAACACCAAACTGATCCGAATCCCTGCGCTTGGGCTTCTTTTCCTCTCCATCAGGGTTTGAAGTTCGTTTCTTCTTCTTTGCTGTTGCATCGTCCGAAGATGAGGATGAAGACGAGGAGGATGACTCCTCAGACTCGGAATCGGAGCTCTCGTGTTTACGTTTCTTCTTCTTTTGGTCTCTGCTCGGTTTGTTCTTGGATTTCTTGATTTTTGATGATTTCTTGCTTCGTGGCTTCGTTTCGCCATCTGATGACGATGACGATGAAGACGAGGAAGAAGAGGAATTGCTTCCCGAGGACTCTGACTCAGATTCGGCTGAAGCGGCATCTTCCGAACCGGATTCAGGCTCGCGGCGTGACTTTTTCTTATTTTTTGACATTTCTCGGTGTTCGTTTGGATAGGTGTGTGTAATTAGGCGACTAAATTGATTTTATTTAACTGTGCCCTCATAGTTGAGAAGATATTCGCGAATTAATTGCGAAAAATTGATATTTTCAGCGGCAACTCGAATGTTGGCAAAAATTAGGTTTTCTTTTTTTCAACGATTAAGGAAGAAACGTCAGTTGGTTGTCATTAAGCCGAGTGATGCCAGTTTGATGGTGCGGCGAAATGTGCGGTGCGCCATCTATGAGGGAATATATGTGGTGGATGTATAAAATATATAAATGCAGCCAGTGAATGCAAGCCTTTGCTACAAGAATAATGGATAAAACAGAATAACCGAGACCAATTAAATGCCTTTAAGGTGGAAATAAAGTAAATAGAAATTCACAAAACGTCAAGGTTACAAAATTATTCAAAGAAGATCCTTCTGCTATCAGGAAAAGAAATATTTCAAATCCAAATGAAGAAAAGCACTGAAAAAGGGGTGTCTAATTCACTATTCAAATCCGAGTGGAAGCATTGTCCTGATGCGAACATGGAGTGAGCCTTAACAAATAAGTTTCTGGTCATAAGCTTATTAAAAATCAAATACCTACATGAAATATGGCACTATGAGGTTGTTTATCGGGCACAGTGATGTTAATTTTTACATTACAAATGTAATAAATAATGAGTTACAGGCCAACAACTTTTCAATTTATTTTATTTAGAAATCGATATACATAAGTGCATCAGAATTTGTAAGATGATGCATATTTATCACGTGTCTAGGAGCAAGATTTAAGGTTGTAAGCAACGCATTTCAATTTAAATACGTTCACTGTAAAACCAGTTCTACACTCGGAAAAAAAGTTTACTTTACTCACTAACTAACAATTACCTTTGTGGCAGTCTATAGTATTGCTTGTTACTTGTTTCTCTGCGTTTTTTGGGGCACTATTTTACGAAAATTTCAATTCATATAGCACATAATTGTAATGTGTAATGTTTAATAATGGTAGAAGTTGTGTTGTAGAACTTGGAAACTCTGGTTTCGTTTGGTTTCAATATTTACTCCCTGAGAGTTGTGTCTAGATAATTTGATAGAATTGTATGTGACTTTTGTACTCGTTTCTAGTTCACAATAAGTTTTTCACGTTCATGTTGTCATACACTATCTGCTGTTCGAATGAGGTATAAATTTTCAAACTTCCAATCATCAAACTTATTCGTGAAAAAAAGTTTGCGTTTTTCTCTGTGTAAGCATCTAAGTGTTTTCATAATAAATTAGAAATTTATTAATTCCGCTTAAGCTTTGCACTGTTAGAAAATAAATTTTACATATAAATAGAATTCAAAGTTCGAATTCAAGTTTTAGTCTATCGCTACATCGCGCTGTGTCAAGTCAACTATAAAAATGTCATTGAGAATCGTAGTTTTGTTTGCCTTCATCGCGTTAGTCTATGGTTATTCCGTACCATCCCAGAACGAGGAGCAGTCTGCAGCTAATGCTGGAGACACTAAGAATCTTGATACTCTAATAGAAAACGACCAAATTGCAGCTGAGGAGCAGTCTGCAGCCAATGTTGAAGAAATCGAGAATTCTAAGTCTGCAACTAGTGTTGGAGATGTTAAGAGTCTTCATGCTCTATTAGAAGACGTATTCTCAGAAAAGGGGCAAAATGCATCTCAATCTGCTGAGGTGGAGTCGTCAAGCGAAGAGGTGCGTAAAGATACGTATTTCTGTTTGTGAAAAGAAGATTGTTATTATTTATCTATTCTACAGGATATTGAAAAAAAATATGGAATTAAGATTCACGTTATTCGCAGAGATTTTTAAGCATAAAGCGGTTCTGATTGACTGGGAAAGTTCGCTCCCTAAATATTGAAACTTTACTTTATGGCTAATTTATGAATTTTGATAAATAAAAAACTAAAGTGCAAATAATATTACGGGTGACATATTTTTATTCTATGAAAACTCACAAGTAAAAGCTTGTAACAGCCAGCAGTCATTGTACATCTAGCACAAGTACTATTTTTGGATAGGTGCTCTCTTAGATCAACAATTCATTGTGTCTAATCAATTAACTCTGGAAATACTGTTAAGAAGAGGAGACCGCTGTTTGAACCACCCAGATAGTGATATGAAACTTAGGAGGTCCATCAGCTCAACGTTGCCAAAGTTCCCTAGCTCCAAGAAGAAATGACAACCAAGAGTTCTCATTCTTCTGACGGTAAGACACAGCAAGTGACGAATAGATTCGACTTCTTTTTCGTTCTTGCAACTTCTGTAATAGTCGCTCAATGGCCGGTAATTATGCCAGAAAGGAACATAGCCTGTGAATGTTCTAAGAATCAATCATGAAGCAACACTCGTGTGTATAACATGATCAAATAAAAATTGATGAATAAGACAGCTACTAAGAAATCGGCTTAAGTAAGATTAAATTTCTAATCAGATACATGCATACATATGTATGTACGTTCCAGAATAATTAGAAGTTGTTTACGACGGAACTTGATCTTAACAATTTAAGCGGAAAAAGAAAACAAGTTTAAGTAAAGCTTTCGTAATTGCATCAAAAAACAAATCATATATAATTGTTTCAATACAGATTCTGTTTATTTATGATGTATTTTTTCCAACTGACGAAAGAATATAAATAGATTCTCATATTCAAAGTCCATCGCCAGTCACTCTCGCTACTTCACTGAGTATCAAGATGATAAAAGAAACTACTGTGAAGGTGTTATTTTTGCTGGCATTAATTGCTGTGGCTTATGGATATCCCTTTCCTGATTCGTCTGACTTTAAGTCCACAGTTCAGATCAGACTTCCAGATAGATCAGTTACTGACAGCTCTACCAAAATAGTGAACAAATTAACGAAACCCATCGAGGTGTGTATATTTTTAGTGTTCCGGACCTTAAAAGGTAAGACGGAACACTTATGGGTTTGATACGGTGTCTGTCTGTCCGTCTGTCCGTCAGTCTGTCACAGCCCTGTAACTTTTGAACCGATAGACATAGAGAGCTGAGACTTTCGCTATGTATACATTATGTGGAAGCCTGCACAAGATGGCGGCAATGAATTTCATTTTGGGAGCCCTTTTTTGGGCACCTTGTATGAAGGGCAAAAAAAAAATATTTTGTTCCCCATCACGTGGCATATCAAATTAAAGAGAATTTTGCAAGGGCTCCATATATGTAAGAAATATTTTTTTCTGGCAAAATTTGTTGAACAAAAAAGCTCGCCAAACATTTGAAAAATGTTGTCCCCCCCCCCTAGCGGCCAGACCATAAATGGTAAAAATATGAAAAAAATTGGAGATACGTAGAATTTTGTGTAGATTGTAAAACCAATACGAAAACTTCTATATTTTATATATTTTCTGAGAAAAATTAAAAAAATGGGGCATCTAGTTACCCCACTGTATCTGCCCCAGTTTTTATGTTATCCAAATAATTTTTACAGTAGATCATTTTGATAATACGATTTGCTCAAGTTTCAAGTTTCATCTAAATCCGCTACGTAGTTCCCGAGTTACAGACTTAAGAAAAGCGCATGGACTTCCCTATAAGCTCTTCTCTTGCTGCTACTGCATTCGATTTCGATTTTTCAAAAACGAAGTCCTTTGCACGAATGGATCGTATATGTTAGCTCTATGCTGCTTTTGAAAACTAAATAAGTTTTAAAAACTTTTTTTTATTAATTTTTTTTTTTTTTTTTTAATTTTTAAAACTCTAAATGCTGTATTCCTTCGCATGTCAAGTATTGCCAGTGTTTTGCTTTCCTTAAACCATTTAACAAGCAAAGTACCGTTACATTAATTTTTATCCAAAAGCTTGGTACGCCATGTTTTATATTGAAAGTGTAAGTTAAAATGGACTGGAATCTCAGCTCAGTATTACTAGGACATACCTACGTACAAGACATTACATTATTCATATCAAAACCAGTATTAGGTGTACCTATGCAGGATATGAATAAATTGCCTTCTATTTAATGACAATATAAAATGTCCGGAACACTATTGCACGAGGCCCTCCTCGCACTTACCCAATTTTTAAAGATTAAACCGCAGTAAAACAATACATACATATTTATATTCCGCAGAATTTATCAGAAAATGATGGAGCAAATATTCCATTTGAGTGGCATAATATTGAATAATATATATTTTTGATTTTAAGGCTCATTTAGATAAATTAGATACAAAATCAAAAGTTATTTCTTCTTAATTTGTTTTATATTTCCCTGAAAAATCGTTGCAGTCTTCTGGTTTTACTACCTACCTTTTAGACCCAAAAAAGGCTCGTGAATCAGTTGTACATTTCACTCCCTTTGTATATATGTATGTACTTTGAATTGAATCAATGAATGCATTGAATGGGAATGTACTACGCATTCAAAGATTCATGAAGACCAACACCATGACGATTCGTTTTCATTCCGTTTTGTAAAGTAAGCTACGTTAGCTTTTCCTACATGATTCACACTCGCTTGTTTTTTGTGTGCGTGAGACTATGAAGGGCTCGCTTTTTAGCGAATGGTTCCCAACGGCGAATGAATGGATTCATGCAGTTCTCTGGTACATACCTACATGCCATGTGCATATAGTATACATAATGTTGAAGCAGTGATGCCAGATTTTTCTATGACAGACTCCCAATTGTTGGGTAAATTTTTGAAGAAATTTCCCATTTCGAAATTGTTTTTCCCTTATATTTTTCTCCATTTTAATTTCATATAGAATTTGAAATTTCATTTAGGAATATAGAAATCAAATGATTTGGATGGGTTTACAGGACTAACGTATCTGTCACTATTTACGTCAGCAAAATGTCAGTATCGGGCACCCTGAATCTATAATAGGTCTGTTTCCGTACTGACTAAACCTACGAAATCTTACGAAAAATAGGGAATTCCCATACGCCAAAGTTTCATAATTTTTCACAGAAGAGAGAGCTCACGAGAGAGTAAAAAATTTCCCCATGCTGCAAATTTTAGTTCAAGAAATTTCTTTGGGCAAAAATATGAGTTCTGTCAAATGGGTGTGTTGTTGTTGGACGGCAAGATAATTTGATATAAATCTATGCAAAAAAAGTGACCTCTAAAAAGTGGGCAGCTTTTTTGTTCAATCCGTTCCCGTACTTTTTTTTAGGTTTGTCTTTCTCTGAGAGAATTTTACCCCCACCCTTAGAAATTTGGCTAATTGCGAATTTTAGTGCAGAAAGTACGGGAACAGACCTAATGTGTCTGTTAGATTGTAGGTAGAGCTGGGAACTAGTCACCTTGTCACTGCGGCTTCTGTAGGACTATTGTGACCTAATGTGTCAGTTACGTTCCACAGTTGGGCCAATTTTAGTACAACACTTTAAGAAACTTGCTTGATTCCAATGACAAATTTCCTAAAATGGGTAGTAGCCATGTTCAAGGCTTCAAATTGTTGTCTGTGTGCCCTTTGCTGTGTGAATTGGATTGTTTTTGTGGCCACAGCTACGGTGGAACTTTTAAATCTTTGGACTCGGTGTGCAGAAATCTTAAACCGATTCCAACTAGATTCCTCGACTCGACATACATGTGTATAAACGTAGGAATTAGCACACTGTCACGATGTTTAGCATGAGCGTTCATGTCTCTTGTATATATACAAAAGCCGGGGAGACTATCATGAGGTATGTGCCACCAATTTGGAATAACAAGATACATATTAATTATTATTTTTATTTTGAACTCACTTAAGCTATGTAGGTAACACATCATAAAGCTTACTACTACCAAAGACTATATAATACTATAAGACTTCGCACGCAGAACAAATTTGTGTTCCATGTTTTTATTTGCTCGATTTTTTAGCAATATGTAGCTGAACGACTAAAATGTTTCTTGTTTACCGAAACATCCATGTTGTTGTTATTGTTTCTTGAGTCGGATACATTCAAATGTTTCGTCAACATTTTTCAATTTTCTATCTCCAATTTATCTGTTTTGTTTTGTTCGAGAACCGAATCAATTGTTCGCTTCCCAGTGGAGGCAGATTGTTTATTTTTATCCCCACTTTTTAAGAAATAAAAAAATAAACAAAGTCGAAAAATTATTGTGTAATGATACATATTTTCTGAGTAAGTGTACAACACTTTTGCCGAGTGTGCGTTATTAATATTTTGCCCTAGAGAAGTAGTCAAATTTCAATTTTTTTGAATAAAGGAACTTATCACAGTGGAATTTTTGGAACTAAATATTGCAACAATGTATTGAAAAATACTATATAATCTGGGACGCATTTAGAACGATTTTTTTTTAAATATGTTATTGGTACTAGTTGAACAATAGCCATGCATGACTCCTGAGTGGACTGGTTTGTAGCACTTGAGTAAGTTTGGTTGTCTTGGGTGGCTCTTTGTATAGTAGTTCGGAAGTAATAAGGCCGAACTTATCCCAGTGGTTCTAAGTTGTGCTGCAGAATTTTTAACTTGTTTCAATCTTTCGTGGACTTAATTATATAGTTGTTTAAATAACTAAGTAAGCATACAATGGCCATGTTTATCTGCTCAAACTAGGCAACGCCAATTTATGCAAAATAAAACTTTGTCTCCTTAATAGAGGCTGCTACTCTGGTACGTGAGTTCTAGAAATAGAAGAATGGAAGTGCCTGCAAGATTTGTTGCGTCTGAACAGCTCTACAGTCTAATTGCCACTTGCCATTTGCAGCCAACATATTGCCTCTCAAATGACATCTTATAGAGCTTTAGAGTGCAGCTTTATAGGGACATAAAAGTTAAGAGCTAGGTGCACTATCAAGCAGGCAACTTGCTACCTAAATTGCAACATAAAGGTAATTATATGTATGTATGTATACCTCCAAATCTATTTTGTTATTGATGATATTGTAGGCTTGGTACTTTAAAAATTGTTATACTCGTTCTGTTTCGATATCCAAAGACCTCGTATACTTAAAATGTAAGGCCTAAAAACTGGTGACAAAAAGACGGACTCGGCTGGTGCTGATCTGTCTTTAATATTGCTCTGTGTTTCGAAAAAAATGGATGAAATCACCGAGATCTGAAATGAAACAGATAATAAGTATAGCAAGTCGGATCAAGTAAAAGAATATTCATAGAATATTCAAGAACATAGCCTTTGCTGCCGATACATTGTCTGGTACAGCTGCAACACTGTTGAACACTTTTTGATGACAAAACAGCACAATCGGCATTCAAACTACCTTTTAATTTTCTATTTTTTTCACAGTTGGAAAATTGGATTAATACATGGACCACAAAAGTGGTCAATTTTAATAGTGTTACAGGTACCAAGTCAAATATGTACAAGTTTCGTTTAGTCAATGACATTTCACGTCAAATCTTCTAGACATAAGCTTATCGTTCATGTAAAAGCCAAAGTACAGCTTAATTCCATCTTTAGCTTATAGGTATTGTTATGCCAGAAATTCAAAGTACATAGGCTATTCTGCAGAATATTTTCAATATGACCGAATTGTAAATTTAATCACAAATTACCAAACAGTTTTTAAGAAAATTAGATTTTTAACTCTTTAAACACACTTAAGAGCAGTTTACTTTACTGAAATTTCTCTGAAAAAAAACGTTAATACTGTATCCTAACGGCTTTTTGCAGGTAGTAGACATTCGAATTGAATTTGAGAATTGAAATCTTAAATTTTCTTGCCTCGAAGAAAAATTACAAAAAAACGCACACACCTTAAGATTCAACTAATACAGAGAAAGGACGTATACGTATCTTTTTAAATTTTGATTTTTCTTTTATTGTTTATTTCTTGTTGCTTAGAAACATCATTGTAAAGAAAAACTGGAGGTTAAAGTACACCCTCCCATAACCAGTCGGCTTGCCGTTTCGCGGCAAACTAAAATATATTTGAAACATTTGAATGTATCTAGGTTTCTGAAAAAACAACAACAATTTATATTAATTTGCTGATAATATATGTATTGAAACATTTGAAATGTTGCTGCACCCATTGGTGGGTGCTAGAACAAAAAAAATCGAGCAAAAATTTTGTTCTACGTGCGACGTCTTATAATATTATATAGTCTTTGCTACTACCCATTAAACAAATAGTACTCTTCTATTTTCTACCTATGTAGGTACTGTTTATGTACATAAGTCACTCCCAAGAGAACTACTGCAGGCATCCCTTTGTTTATTGAAACATTTTACTCACGACCATGCAAAGTCTTTTGTTAAGCATCCTTCTTTCAGTTTTAATGCGCTTTCACTAAAAAATATAACACGTTAAAATTTATACATTTTTAGGAAACTATAAGACTTACAACAAAATTGAGGAAATTCATTTCAGCTGTGTAAATGTCAGGAACTTTAAGAATATCACAGCCGCCCTCAGCTTCCAGCACTGTATTTTGCAAGCAACCACAAGCCATTGCCACCAAAGCGAAAAGAATTAAAAATTTTGCGAACATTTTTGACAAATGTTTAGACCGTTTGTACAAAAGAGCAGATGCGGATATGATGATCCCGCAAAAGCTGCATGCCATTTTATACATCTTTTCCCGCTTTCATTCATCCACACTCGCAGATACTTTACAGTGCTTGATGAAATTCTATTACGCCAATTGATTCAATTCAGTAGGTACTCTTCAAGCACTAAATTTAATATCGGTGCAGAATTTTACTTGACTCATCAAGCGGCCGGTGCAGTGTAAACAACAGATGGGAATTCCCTTATCTAGAGAAGATTCAGAGGCGAAATATCATAAAATTATGTATCTACCTTGTGCTGCTACTGTAGATATACATTTTGTATTTATTTAAGATATAAACAACATTGATTTGAGTGAACTTTTGATTGTAAACTGGAATTTTTCATTCATGAGCGCAGTTATGTATTCTTGTGTATCTATAGTAATTGTTTGCAAACAATTATTAGCATGGAGATAGATAGTAGCGAGTCACAAATGAGTCGTACGAAATTGATCTTATGTGTTCTTTTTTGCATTTGAATAATGGCTATAACTGGCGTCGTAAGCTTAAATAAATGTTCGTGTTTGAGCCAAGTTTTAAATTAAAAAAAAAATGATTTTGATGATTCTTCTTCATGTTTTGGGCAATGTCCGCATGAGATCTTCAATATTTTTGTACCCTATGCAAAGCGTGGATAAATAGTTCATAGTATAGATAAATAATGAAGGAAGACCTCATAATAAAAACCGATTTGACTGAGCTATTTCTGTCCGTCTGTCATCAGTTTTCGAGTCGATGAAATTTTGTGTAATAATTGGCCTATTTTTCGAAAAATACACTTTTTAAATTTTTTTAAATGAAAGTCGAAAATGTTTACTTAAGAAAAGTACCGTTATATGCTAATTTGTTAACAGTGTTGCCACAGTGCTACCAAAGTATCAAAATTGATACTTCGTTTTCTTTAAAATACCTATGTTGATACTTTTTAATTCCGACAACAAAACACTGTAATGGCCCAGTCAATTCCCTTATCTAATGAATTGTGAGTTATTTTTCTGTCATTTTTTAATGTTTAATGGCAGTTATACTCATAATTCATATTATGATAACTTTTGATACTTTTTTTCTCTCTGCAAAGATACTTTTTTTGCAAACTCTTGCGGCAACACTGTTGTAAAATACATCTTGTCGCACTTGGCGCAACATCCACATAGCTAGACTGACAGACCAAAAGACAAACAGGCAGTCAGAATCAGCGATGCCATTTGTGGGGAATTTAACCTATTTTGGGGGAATTTATGATTGGATGGGGAATATGGGGAAACTTGTTCGAAAATATGACTGAACCTTTAGTAAGTACATTTGATATGATACTGTTATGGTGCCTTTCTTGTTCTATCACATAAAAAAGATAGCAACACATTTTGTACAAGAACAATGACGGCCAAATTATGACATTCTTTCAGAAAATAATGAACAAGTTCTAGCAAATACAAGAGTGTTTATCAGCTACTGACATTAAATAACATAAATGCTAACAGATATGTCAGTTGTGTAAGCCCTGCATTACACCCAATTCAGTTGATTTCGAGATTCGTAAAGAAAATTCCATATTTTTACAAGAAATTAAGATGGAGAAAATTTTGGGAAAAAATCATTCAAGAAATGGGGAGTTTTATTAAAAATTTTCCCAAAAATGGGTAATTCGATAAAGAAAAATCTGGCATCACTGGTCAGAATGTGTAGACCAGCTTTGTCAAGCTTCTCATTGTAATCATAGACAAACTAATGTAGACGGTCGTTCTAACGTTCCTCTGCCGAAAATTTTGTAAAATGCGCCGAGTTTAAATTTCCTATCTGTGAATACATGTGAGCGAACGTGCAATGTTCCTTTCTTTCCTTTTGTACACCACATTTTCAGCAGACTGTCATTCAATTAATAACAAAAAAAGGTATAGAACGACTCAACAAAATGGCTGCGCCTATAAAAACTACCGCCGATTGAGAATGTGTACGTGAGCTCCGATTTGATTTTGCAATACAGTTAAAATGGGTGGTAGTTTTGCTCTTGTGGAAGGTAACGGTCAAATCGATTGAAGACGACCGTCTAAATTAGTTTGTCTACGATCGTAATGTCAGCTGTTTTCCCAAAACACGTCATTGCATTTGGAAGTGGCAATCTGCGCTGCGGAAACAAAAGCAAACAGAGCATCGCAAATGTCATTATTCAAACGTCATCTGCAAAAGCATCACTGACATTGTATTATAAGAGTTTGCAGTATGATGACGTTTTGGAAAGCAATCTAGCACTTGCCCCAACCAACTCAAGTAAAACATAAATCAAAATTTTAAAAGCCGTTTTTGAGAAAATTAGCTCGAGTTTTTTCACGAATCTAGGTAATATTTGCTCTCGTGTTTATAGTCATTCAGAGCCTGGATGCAATTACTAAGTCAAGAAGGATACCATCAGAAGAGCAACACACACAATTTTGACTATATTTTTGTTTAACAAATTAATAACTTTTATTGTATTTTATACATAAATACACTTGTAAACAGATGTATATCTTATGCCTTCCCAAGTATTCCAAAATCCGCAAACCATACGTCCTCTTTGCTGCATTACTGGACCTGCCTCTTCGTCAAACTAAAGAATAGTTTACTGATTTAAGACGGTTTCTTTTGGATCCAAATTAAACTTACCTTAACTTCTTGACCAGGCAAAACGTCTTGTGTTTCTGGAACTCCAATTTGTCCAATCTCCTTTTGATTCTCAGATGGTTGTTGGGCTGGTAGACCATAGACTAAGGCTACCATTGCAAATAGGAAAACAATTTTAAAAGCCATGATGAACTTCTTCTGATACTGTTCCTAGTTAATATTGGATGCCTTTATATAAGAAGTAGCTTTAATAATTCAGAGGCATGCCATTATCTATTGTTTGTAATTGCACTCTAAGTATCCGGTTTTCATGGAGGGTTTCTTCGAAAGTAGTTTGTTTATTATTTACTCTGAAAACTTACGGGCAAAAATAATTACACAACATTTTCCAAATAAATAAAGTAGGCACTTGAAGATAGGTGGGTACTTAAGAAAGGAAATTTGCTCCACTTTTGGAAGGGAATCCACCCTATTATTTTGGGTTTTTATTTTTTTTTTTTTAATATTTGGATAAGATCAATTAACACTCAATTCATTAAAGGTACTTCAAGTCATCAATCAGAGACCTACTGCAATAAATTTTTAGATACATGTTCTTAACTCACTCTAAATTTGTTGAGTTTAATTGACTTGTTGGCTATGAAGTGGACAAGTGCTATAGCAAGGGTTACATAGGATCTGGACCGAAGAAAGCCTGGTAAGTAGTTTTTATCAAAGCGCATAAGGCAGTGTGCCTGGTGAGGTTAGGTTAGGTTGAGTATGGTAGAATGCTGAGTTGCTTATGAACACTAACTTCCCTTTGACTTATAAAGAAGTACTATCCTAGAATAAAGAACCAACGCCCCCACCCAGTATTGAAGAAGTTAATGTAGCCATCAGAAAATTGAAGAATAACAAAGCCGCTGGCTCTGATGGGCTTCCAGGTGAACTGTTTAAATACAAAGATGTCTTGGTAGGGTGCATGCAACAAGTCATCAACCAAGTATGGGTGGAGGAACGCATGCTCGACTACTGCCCCATCTTGAAAAAAGGCGATCCTAGGTCTTGTAAGAACTACCGAGGCATATCCCTGTTAAATGTCGCATATAAGATCCTATCCAACGCATTGTGTGAACCCTTCTGCAACCAGTGTGGCAGTGTGGAAACAATTCTTCGGAGCTCTTCCAAAAGTGCACCGGATTCAGGCAAGGAGATACGCTGTAATGTGATTTCTTCAATATCGTGTTGGAGCAGATAGTGTGCAGGGCAGGTGTCAACACGGAAGGCACTATCTTTAACAAATCCGTCCAACTGCTGGGATACGCAGACTATATTGACATCATCGGAAGATCCCAACAAGCTGTCGTAGAGGCGTTTACGGCTATTGATGAGCAGGTGAAACTAGTTGGCCTTGAAGTGAATATGGACAAGACAACAGAGAATAGAAGGCAACGATGTCTCAGGCAGGGACTCTACAAGGGTCGTGAGGCCTTTAAGTAAGTAAGTAAGAGCATTCCTATGACCTGTGTAGCAAAACAATCTTTACTAGATCATCGTTAAAGGACTGTTAACTCATGTCAAACACCCTATCGTGGATGATATCCCAAAGTTAATACACGGTTTGAGGTTAGACTTGGCTTCCAGGTCAAGGTACGGTCCTAAACCTCTTACGTAAAATACTTTCTTTATTCACCGTCTTTGCGCGGTTAATACACGGTTTGAGGTTAGACTTGGCTTCCAGGTCAAGGTACGGTCCTAAGCCTCTTACGTAAAATACTTTCTTTATTCACCGTCTTTGCGCCCAGGACCTAGAGCGATGATGCTCAAATAGCAAGGAGCATTGTCATTCGCCTTGAAATAGCTCCTTGCTTTGACGTCACCGGTTGATAGGCATCAATTGGTTGAGATGTACTGCAGGCTTTATTCTGAATTGATCTGGTGCTTAACGCTAGTGACGATACTCCTGAATGCTTCCTTTCTCCTGTTTTGGCCCCGGTGGAAAGTCTTAGGTGTTCATATTGTGAACGCTTTACCCATAAATTCATCATCATTAGAGCACATTTTCGATTCTTTTGGGACTACGAACAAAGATATAATGTGAACAAAATCTGTAGTTCTGTAAGACCTCTCAAAAGTTTTTGAACGAAATCGCCGATGACTCAAATCGAATCGATCCATAGTCCAATAGTTCATATAAGTCGAAGATTACTTTCATTTGGAAAACATTTTCCTGAGTAGCTACTTTAATTTTTAAGTAAAAAAAAAGAGTGAAATCTGTTTACGAAACAAGCTGAACAATGACATTTTAAAAAGTTCTCAATACACTCCTTGTACTTACTATCTTAAACCAATAAGTTAGGCAATTAGTAAATTTTCCAAACAGTTAGTGAGGTAACACAAATGAAATCAAAGCCTTTTCTACTTATTTAACATATTCCTTATCTGAAGTGCAGTAAGTAATGACCTTGTGTTAAACTTTTGATATAAAAAGGCAAACTCTGGTCACTCTCAGAACACAGTATCTGGACACCTTAACAAAAGCTAACCCCTAAAATGGCTCTTAAAATCGTTTTCCTTCTCGCAATGGTAGCCTTAGTCTACGGTTCACCAGCTAATCAGGCTAAAGGACCTCAATCAGAAATAATAAAAGCCGAAGAAATCCAGGCGGTGCAAGAAATTATCGCCCAGGCTGCTGAACAAGGCCATGGAACTTTCGTCCTACAGGTAAGCCTAATGAGTATCCATATCTCGTTGATTGATGGCAAACATTTTATTTGTAGTTTGGCGACAAGCATGCCAGAGGAGGCAATCCAATGTCAGCAGAAATGCTTAGAACCTGCATTCATATTTATGATGGATACATAAGGGTGTATAGCTGTTGATAGATAAAAGAACACTGAATCGAATGATTTAAATGAATAAAAAGCTTCATGTAAAATATTTATGTTTTGCTTGGTATTTGATTGCTATAAGCGATTTGAGCAAATGCGACAGGTCACTAAACACCATCCTATACACACATTGATGCCCTTTCAAAGTAAGGGGTTTTCCAATAGGGACTTGACAACTTTGAATTTAATTTGTGAACGCACTCTTTCACTAATCATCAAACTGTCATTGTCAATTTATTCAGTAAAGTCAACATTTTCATCATGGTAAAGTACACGAACGAGCTACGCATACAAATTATACAAATTTTCTACCGAAATTCGGAGTCGGTGATTGCAACTTTAAGAGCATTAATTCCAACTTGCGGTCGTAATTCTCGCTCTAGTAGACAGGCAATAACAAGTCTAGTGCAAAAATCTGAGTCTACATATTCGTTGTGTGATGTTGCCGTGTCAGTGAGACAACGGGTTGGTCGAAGTGTCGAAAATATCGCTGCCGTTCAGGCGTCCGTAGAAAACGATCCAATTCAGTCAATTCCACGGCGTTCTCAAGAATTGGGCATCGTTTAGACCACATTATGGCGTATTTTGCGTAAGGATCTTGGTCTACACCCATACAAGATTAAGCTGACTTAAGAATTCAAACCGATGGACCATTTGAAGCGACTTACGTTCGCTCAAATCTTGTATATCGTAGCTTTGGACATTTGCAAACTGGCCATAAGAATGTGAAGTAATCTTACCTTATTTCGGGTCTCAAATAAAATGAATATATACTAAGGAACTTTTGGTTAGTACTACACATTTCTCATAGTAAACCTTACAGGCCACATCCTACTGGCGGACTATCTAAGGATAGTGTTGTCACTGAAATGGGGAAAACACGTCACACTCGCTCTCAGTGAATGGCCAAGTCTTCACAGTACCAGAAACTTAATCCTTCGTGAAGTGATCTTCGATGAACTGGCGAACAGTCAACACCTGGTGTATGTGACGTCACTCTCGACTTAGACACATGTTTTGCTTAAGTTTAGTATTTTAAGATGACCAAAGATTCAGGAAGACATATGAACCTTTTCTAGTTAATAAGAATCTTAAATTTCTCTATTTGATTTGAAAGTTCTTCAAATGTTGCTTAAGGCTTAAGCTTAAGCTTAATTTGGGTACACAGCAAGTAGATACTTATCCAATATGTAAAACATTTATTAGGCTATTTACGTAAGCAGCCTATGTATCGCACAGGTCTTACTTATAACAGTTATACCTAAGTATCGTTGAATATGTTTTCTTCATTTTTAGAAGGGACCTACAGTTTTATGCCATAACTAAAGGGTGAATGGTTTTTGTGAAGTTAGATATTAGATATATGTCAGACATCTTCCCAACATCTGCCGGGCCTTCAAAAATCTTGTTGGAGTCTTCTGCGATTCGAACCTTGTACCCTTTGCATAGTAGTCTAACGAACAAACCACTGAACGCAATTATCCACTCAAGTTTCATACCAAAAACACATCAGTTCCTGGTACTTGGTGACAGTTAATATTCCAATGTCAGTCTGCTTGAACTCTTTAACTTTTGAAATAGGGATCAGGGCTCTAAAGAATGTCATAATTTCGGAACGCATCCATTGAATTCACGTAGTTTTTTTTCTACTTCCATAGTAACTACAACTTAAAATAAATAAGCCACTATTAATTTGAACGTCATGATTGGAGTGAAGTCAAAAAGAACACAACTTTTCTTATTGCTCTGGATTCTTTGAAGTCTTTCAGTTGTTCAAAGTTAGCTGAAGTCCATGATTGTATTCTCTTTGTTGATGCATTGCTGCAGTTCTATTAGTCTTTGGGTACTTCTTATCTACGCCTATATGCTTGTTGTAAAGGAAGAAATATCCAAGAAGTCGTGCATAACCTCATCATAGAACGCCTGCAATAAAACATTGTGTTTTCAGCATCCTGCTCACTCAAAAGGATCATTGGTACGAGTGGCATTTGGCCTGTCTTTGCTTTGTGACCCCAGGTGTCATTTTTAACAAAATTACAACAATAAGTGTTTTTTTTTTAGTCCTTCACTTATCACACATCATAAACAAATAAAATTCTAAATACTCTGCTTGATATGCTACTAGCTATTTATTTTTTAACAGCATTTTTACATTTTACATTCTTTTTACCAACACTTTTTGACTGTTATGTATCCGTTGCCAACGCGAACGCGGACATTTGCGCAGAACCTACGCATTTCTGGGACCAAAGGACTTCCTCCTCTTGCTTCCTTGTCACCAAACTACAATTTACAAAATTTTAACATCAATCTTGTAAAGTAAGAATAAACATTTGAATTACCTGAAGGACCAAAGTACCTTGGCCTAGTTCAGCAGCCTGGGCGATCATTTCCTGTATCGCCTGCATTCCTCCTTCTACAATTTCTGGTTGGGCTTTGTCGGCCTGAATAGCTGGTGAGCCATAGACTAAGGCTACCATTGCGAAAAGGAAAACGATTTTAAGAGCCATTTTAGGGGTTAACTTTTGTCAAGATGTCTTGATACTGTACTCTAAGTGACCAGCGCTTGCCTTTTTATATCAGAAACTTTCTACGATTCAAAGGAAGCCACTATCTAGTGTTTGTACTTGTACTTGAGATTAGAAAAAAAGTGGACGTATTCAGAAGAGGTTTTCGTTAGAAATCATCTTTCTCCTGCAAAATTTTAGGAGAAAATTTACTAATTGAGTTATCGGAAGGCAATTTCAAGTGTTTTGATTGCAAAACATCTCTTGAAGTGTATACGAAGTTTCATGATATTTCAGATGAATTTCAATATTAAATTCGCGTTCTTGAAAAAGAAGGATTCTGCTATCAGGAGTGGAAAGATCTTTTTGCTACTCGTGAAAAAAGCAAACAAGGACGAAGCTTTCGTCATTCGTGTTCCGTCGCTCTCTGAGGAAGCATCAGAGGAAGCATCTGACGTTAGAGTATCGCTAATTTTCACCAAAAAGATGCAAAGGATTTGCATTTGCGAACTGAAATGAGGCGTAAAATATCAGAAAATAGAAATATATGCAGCACCTTAGTAAGCCAGATGGGATAGTACGACAAACGCCAGATGGACCTATAAGCTGATTTGCATTATTGGTGCCTATAGTTAAAGGAAGTATGGTGACGATAGGGAGGTTCCCAGGGTATTAGGGCTTTCGAAAATATCCCCGTAGCTCCGACAGCTAACTCTTCTGCACAGAATGTTTAGAAAAGGAGGCAGACGTGGAGCAGTGCAGATGCTTCTAACAGAAAGAACTCATAAGATTCTGATGAACTATAAAATCTCTCCAGCTGAATGCAATATTTTGTTATTTTGTTGAGTTAAAGATTCACTGGAGCAATCAGACACCAACTTGTCCATTGTACTACCAGAAAGCATCCCATTAATAAATTTGAGTAGGCGCTTCATTGACAGCACGCACCACATCCGCACCTAGATTCTGCCGTCTGATACGAACAAAGATAGGACAATTGCATAGGAAGTGTTCCGCAGGCGTCGCAGACAGATGTTTCTCTTAAGCCAATAGTATTAAGATGTTTAGCTTGTGTGCTGAGTCGTTTCAATATTTCTGCCATTCTTCCAAGTTTCCCCGGAATCCAGCACAGGCGCGAGTCCTAACAATAGGCACGAGTACCGCGAAGGTTGCGCCTTTGAAAGCTGAGATTTTCGCACCGCTTCGCTAATCCAATCAAGGGTTTGCTGAATTGAGCATTTCACCACAAGGGCTCCATGCATCGACATATAACCCTCCACTTGAATACATACAGTGGGTGACGACACAAGCTCACACAATCAATCAACACAGTGC
The DNA here is from genome assembly GCA_949716465.1 of Chalcosyrphus nemorum. Classification (NCBI taxonomy): domain Eukaryota; kingdom Metazoa; phylum Arthropoda; class Insecta; order Diptera; family Syrphidae; genus Chalcosyrphus; species Chalcosyrphus nemorum. Next base: position 21,423,876 of record OX454332.1, on the reverse strand, counting down.
TCGCACTCTCCATTGGTCAACTTATGATCACTGCCCGCCTTACATATTTGAAGAGTGAAAGATGAAGCGACTGCTTGCCTGTAAGACTGCAGAGGTCTAACATCACTTTTCTGACGAGCATCAATAGATCTCCCAGCAGTAACATTCTCTACTACAGACAGACCATATTCACTAGTACTGTGTCCTTTGAAAGATACAGAACCAGCCTCTAGAGATTCTGCGCATCGAACGACACCGCTAAGTGACCCCCCGTCAGAAAGTCTTGCCGAAACCTCACACTCACCCTTCTTTCCTTTGGCCATGTAAAGGCTTTAAGGAAAAGGGGCAGCATTAGGTTTCGATTATTACTTTTGCCCTTTGCTGTAGAAGTGAGCCGCCGTCAAGACTGACACACATGCCCCCTCTTTGCATCGAGGAACAGCAACACGTCTACTTCTCCTACTCCTTTGGGTCTAGGAGAGTGTCTGCACAGGGTGAACCGCATCCAGAGCCCGTCTAGCCATGTTAACTTCCTGAGTCTAGGAGAGAGATTAGACGTAAACGGTGAATCCTTTCCGCCACTTTCTCTTTTGTTAGAAATCGCCCTACCGCTAAGTGTTACTTCCGGAGGCCGTTCTGCCATGAAAGCATCGTAGGTCAAATCGGCAGGAAAGGCACTATGACCAGTGCAAAGTCCAGGAGAGAGACTTAACGTTATCGGTACAACCCTTCCGGCGCTTTTTCTCTCATTCCAGCTGATTCTACCGATAGTCTCGGATAGAGTCCTCAGAAAAGAAGAGGGTGACTCCTGTATTTTGGGGGGTCGTATGCTGATTGGAGCCTCCAGAATCCTTAACCCGACCGAGGTCGGCCTGTCAGAATTCATAGATTATACAACTGCGAACTCCAAAGCTGTACCAGGATATGGATGTAGTCCAAAAAGCCAAAATACGCTGACTACAACGGTTTGACCACATCGATGTGAACAATGCTCGAACCGAGAGGATCGCGAATAACATCCTTCAGGTTCGAGACGGCGAAGTAGACAAAACCTCCGGTACAAAGACCAAGTTTTCGCGGATCCTACAAAACTTGGCTTTCGCAACTGGAAGTAGCCTGCTCGGGACGGCAGAGCATGGAAGGCCGCCCGTGTCTCAGGCAATGGCTCTCTAAGGGGCGAGAGCCCATAAGGTAACTTGAACACATAAATCATTGGATTATTTAGTAACGCATTTTATTTTCACAAACTCGTAAATATTTTGTAGTAATTTTCCACTCTTGTTTATTCACATCTAAACACCCTGATAAGTTTTCCACCATTCCAAATTTGCCAATATCCACAATGCATCCGACCCTCCGGTGTCATGGGACCTCTTTGAGCCTTTTCATCAAACTGTATTCAAGTGGAGTTTTAATTAAGAACTTTAATTATTTAAATTGATACATTCTTAACGTACCTGAATGGTAAGCTCGCCTTTACCTTCTTTGATACCCTGTGCGATTAATGCATTTAGTGTTTCTGGTCGTCCCACTTGGACAGTCTCTGCATTGGCATCCTTTGCCGCTAACCCATAAGCTAAGGCAATAATTGCAAAAAAGCAAACAATATTGTAAGCCATTATGAACTTTCTTTGAGAGATGTTCTGATACTATTTGAAATTAAGTGAGCCTTTATTATATATCAGAAGCTCAAAACATGATCATTATCTACTGTTTGCAATTGAACTTGAAATACGGAAGTAAAAGGAGGGGCTTGTACTTCAAATTTATTGTTTATTGTTTACCTTTTGTAATTATCGAGAAAAGTAATCACGTAAGATAACTTCAGTGGTTTTTCAAAACACTTGAATCTACTTAAGCGGAGGCGATACAAGAAGTTTGCAAGATAGCACGCGACGCCATATCGGGGACCAGATGGAAAGGAGGAAAAAACCAGTATTGCGCCGTTACCCTCGACCGACGTAAAGAATGCCTTCAACTCTGCCAAATGGAGCTGCATTATGAGAGCTTTGGGAGGTAGAACCCTCCACTATGAAACGGAAGAAGGGCCTAAAACATATAAAATTACAAGAGGAGTACCACAGGGATCAGTGTTGGGCCCAGTCTTGTGGAACATTATGTATGATGGGGTACTACGGATCCGTAAACCAAGAGGAGTACATATAATCGGCTATGCTGACGATATAGCAGTGGTTGTTGTGGCCAAAACACTAGAGGGAGTGACGCAACACTGCAATAACACAATTAAAAACGTGAAAACGTGGCTTCGTTAATCAGGCCTAGAGCTAACAGAATATAAAACGGAGGCCGTCCTCATAATCAGCGGCAAGAAAGTTAAGCGCCTAACAATAGAGGTAGGTGAACACACTACCTGGGAGTACTGCTTGACCATAGGCTAAACTTTAGAGAACACCTAGCCCACACAAGCGTAAAGGCCAATCGGGTGGTTGCAGCAATATATAATGCCCAATATTGGAGGACCAAAGCAGCCCATAAGAAGCCTACTTGGGACACTTAGCAAGTCAATCCTCATGTATGCAGTCCCCATATGGGAACCGTCGACAGCCATGAACTCATTCATGAGGGGGATAAATTCGATACACAGTAGAACATCTGTCAGAATATGCTCCGCATACAGAACAGTATCGGGAATGCAATTAATGTCATAGCAGCATGAATGCCTATCGACCTGGAGGTCAGAGCAGCAGCATGCATGCAGAATAGCGACAACGAGGAAAGAAGCACCATCAGAGCGACTGCAAAAGTGGAATGGCAACTGACGATGGAGCACATCAGAAAAAGGCTGGTGGACCTACTAACTGCTGCCAAATATCGAGGAGTGGAGCACAAGAAAACATGGGGAGGTAAACTTCTACCTCACTAAATTCCTAACAGGACATGGAAGTTTTTGAGAATATATTTACAAATACAATATCGCAGACGATCCTTTCTGCCGGCACTGTGAAGGGAAAGTCCAAAACGTGGAACACGTCCGTGTAGAGTGCAAACAATATGAGTCTGCGAGAAACATCCTAGAACGAGAGATTGGAAATGCGGTAACCCCAAGGCGCCTAATAGATTGCATGCTCTCAAGAAGAGAAGCTCGGGTATTTGTCGACAACATTATTGCAACCATAATGCAGGAGCTACGGCTGTAAAACCAAACACAAAGAGCCGAAGAAGAAAAGAGCCCTGCAACCTAAAGAAGAAAACAGGACAGTTTTGGGGGGCGGTGGTTTAAGACGTAAACATGCTAGAGCATGGAGTCAGGCATAACTTCGTAGTACAGGCTGCGAGTATTCATAAAGAGTCCATCGCCTCCAGCGCATAAAAAACTTGTGAGAGGGTATCCAGAATTAAGATATACGAGTATATCAGTTTCCATATACTACAAACTTTCAATATGATGGTTTAGGAGAAAACCAGCAAATTGAAGACACCGTAAATGAAGGTGACGTTGCAGGGGACACTCAAGAAAGACGTACCAACTTGCGCATCCAAAGTAAGGATTGAGAAAATTCATCCTTAAAGAAAATCTCCACGGAAATTTGTTGCGACACTTGAAGAAAGTAAAAGCGTGAAATATATCTTTAAGGTATTTTTTGTAGGTAATTCGAACCCTATACTTGAACCTGATGCACTAACCACTGAGCCCCATCTCCCAAAGAAGGACCAAAACACAGCGTTACACTTCAGTGGATCCTAGTAGGGAAATAGTCATTCAATAGTCAACGAAGGCGCAAGCTACTGGCAGCTAATCTGGAAAGCATAAGGCGTAGAGTTCTGCAAATGCGAAGGAGAATAAACGCACACCTCCTGTGCAAATGCAGCTTCTTCAAACTCCTAAGCTAAAGTTGTAAAAAAAAACTGCTTGTTCTCATATTCCTTATAAGTATTGAACTAAGAGCGCTTTAGTCTGAATGGATAAGGACTTATAGAAGTAGTTGCTCGAGGAAACTAGTCTGCCCTAAGGTTCTACTTCTTCGTCTATCGACCCTTCCTAGATTTTTAGGAAGAAGCAGCTCTTCAACGACTAGTCTGCTGAGATGTTCATTCGACTTGGTAGGTTCACTCTTCTCTTTGCGAAGGACCTGCTTTGCACCTTCTTCTTTATCTATATATTCTGGGGAAAAGGGGCGATCTATCGAGTACAATTCTTCGGAGATATGTTCGAAGTTAGGAATCCCTCGACAAGAACTAAGGTGGTAGTTGTAGTGCCCCTGTGTTCCCTTTCTCTTCAAACGTTAATGGTGGAGTCTTGGATAATGTTTATTAAACATTGTTTAGTGGCTTGAATGGCTTTGTTTAAAATCAGTTAAAAATCACAAAGCTAAAAGACAATGTTAAGAAAATCCACACATTTATACGTTTGCTACTTCCACTTTATTTTTTAACAACAAATTTTAAGTTATTTTTTTTTTTTTATTCTTTTTACCAACACTTGTAGACTGTTATGTATCCGTTGCCAACGCGAACGCGGACATTTGCGCAGAACCTACGCATTTCTGGGATCAAAGGACTTCCTCCTCTTGCTTCCTTGTCACCAAACTACAAATTACAAAATTTTATCATCAATCGGTAAGATAAGGATAAACATTTGAATTACCTGAAGGACCAAAGTACCTTGGCCTATTTCAGCAGCCTGGGCGATCATTTCCTGTATCGCCTGCATTCCTCCTTCTACGATTTCTGGTTGGGCTTTGTCGGCCTGAATAGCTGGTGAGCCATAGATTAAGGCTACCATTGCGAAAAGGAAAACGATTTTAAGAGCCATTTTAGGGGTTAACTTTTGTCAAGATGTCTTGATACTGTGTCTAGAGTGAGCAGCGTTTACCTTTTTATATCATATGCTTTCGGTGATTGGTAGGAAGTCATATCTAGTGTTTGTATTTGTACTTCAGATTAAGAAGTGGTTTTCGCCGGAATACATCTTTCTACTGCAATGTTTGATTAAGACGTTGTTTTTTTTTTTGTATTTGTAAGAATCGCCTGAAGTGTTTACGAAAACTACTACTTTACAGGAAGTTGTGAATGAATTTCTTGGAATGGTTTTGCTGGTGAATAAGTAAAAACTAAAGAAATAGAGTGAGTAGTTTGGTTTTGGACACAGAAGTACACAATTTAGAAAAAAATGCTCTTCCAATATTTGGTAAATCAGTCTGTTGTGTTTTTAAATTTTACACGACGTTTTCTAGGACACTGCAGCCGATTTGAAATTCGCCGCATATTTTACAGCCATGGTTTCTTATGTCAGTGTTGGCAGTAATGCTTAGTTGTCAAAATGCGTTGAGTCTATAAATGAGAAGCACTGTCTTCAGCGCCACCTGTTGATTAGGAATCATGAAATCCAGGAAGGAGCTTTTCTGCGGCGGAGTAAACCAAGAGTTTTTCCCAGTGGGTTTTAGGTGTGAAATTTGCCTTTACTACTGGCTAGCAGGGTTTCAAACAAACACGTCAATTGATCATGGAGAGTTTAATACATATGAAAATGGTTTGTCAACTATTATAACAATATTGAAAAGGTTATCCAAAATTTGGAGAACACAGTATGGAATTTACTGAAATCTGGACCACTTTGGCACCCTAAGAGAACAACTTACTCTTTTAGTGAATTTATTCGTAAATCTATTCTCTAGTCAAATTGGTTAGTAAAACTATTTATTTGAGTTGTGCTATTAATTTATTCTTCTATAATGCAGATATTCGTGAATAGGGTGATATGAATAAAGTTTTTTTTTCTTATATGTAGAAGGATCATTTTGTCCTTGTTTACACATTTAAAGTTTACATATTTGCTGTCACAATCTAGCACTTTTGGATTGAGATAACCTTTCCAGATTTAGTGCGAAGTTGAATTGCACGGCAAGCACGTTTTTGTCTTGATGGTGCGCCTTCAACTGCATCAGTAGTCTAAAATTTTAGAACTTCTTATAATGGGGTTTCAGAAAATTTATATTTTTCAACTTACTTCACTGAAAACGACGTCAGCTTCTGGGACGATTTGGTCTTGCAAATTTGTATATCTTTCTTCTATCTCAAAACTATCATTTGATAGATCTGAGGTGGATTGCTCAGTTGCTGGAAATCCATAAGACAAAGCTACTAAGGCAAGAAGGAATAAGATTTTCAAATCCATTTTTTTAATGAGATATCTTGACACTGCTGAAGGTGACGACTAACTGATAGCCTGATCTTGGTGATCAACTTTATTTATATAGGCTTTTGGTGTGGTTTTTAATTAATATAATTTTGTGGTAAATTTTAATATGCATATGTAGCAAACTTTATTTGATAGAAACAAAGCCAAGGGCTTTTGACTCAGCATAACTGCGGAATGACTAAGTATATGTATCACTTAGTAAGAAGTAATTAATCTGACACATAAGCAAATGTTATCAACCTAATGACTAGGCTCAATGGGCATTTAAACTGTTTCAAAGAGTATGTTCCGTTTCTGATCGGTTGAGAGATTAAGTTTTGACTACAAAATAAGGCATTTATTTTTGAGGTAGTGGACTGGATTTGAAGGTAAGAAAATTCTCCCTACCTTTTAAGTCAATGTCCAAATTGTCAAGTATTCGTATTTTATCTAAAATGGTATGGTTTCTTCATCAGGATCTCCAGTTTTCAGGTCCCGGAAAACGACATCGGCTGTAAATTCGATTCCCGAAAAAAATAATTCCACGGCTTATCTGAATAATTTTTATTTTTGTTCTAAATCTTTATGGCTGCCCTGCCAAAAACCTGACTTTGAACAGCTAAAGCTCAATCATTTCTAGCTCATAACTTCATCGCTAAGCAATCAACAAAATAATAAAAATAAAATTGAATGTAGGGCGACGTCACTTTGTCGCTTAGGAAAATCGCTCAGCAAATACGTGGCCCGAAGTAGAACGCACCTAAGCTCAATACTTTGCGACAGCTTGCTAAAAAAAAAAAAAAAATTGAAGTGTGTAAGTGGAAACGGCTTCATTTGACAACTACACCATTACGAGGCTAAATTTTGAGTGTTTCGCTACCCTATTTGACAACAATTAATACCGACACAGACATAGGGAAATTTTTCGGTTAGTTAATTCTTTTGTGTCACTTAACCTCAACCATTCATTATGTGGCCATAGCCTTAAAAAAAACAAAATTTTTGTTCTATTTAACAGATCTTATTTCTATATGAGAGCTATAAAAATAAAGAAAGAGGAAGAAGCCATTTTAAACTTGGTCCAGCTAAGGTTCCTTTGTCGATCCCAGCGATCTGGCTACCATTGACATTAGATTCATTGTAAGCTTATTAAAAAGCTTGGGTTTGTTGTTAGTTCATTAGTCCTTTCAAGCCAATTCACAGTGTCGAGTTCGCTCCGTGACATATTGAGTAGAAAAAATGGGCTCTTACATATGGAGCAATCCGAAATATTACCTTTTGATCGCAGATATCATAAACTTTATCGGACGTTTGACAGCTGGTAGTCCTCTTGACATTTCATTATTCTTTGACCTGTTCGTTTTAAAAGGTGTGTTATTGTGAAGTGTATTTAATCTCAATGCATAACCTCTTATAAGTGACTATTGTTGTGCAGGTGAACTAACTGAAAGCAAATTATAAACATCACACACCGCACATTACTAGAAGCTGCAATTTCACAAATCGACTACATAGCCCTAGAATAAACACAAAAACATAAACATCAACATAAACCACTGAAGCACTTCGAAACGCGTCGACTGATGTAGAATTGGCTAGATCATTGACAGCTGGATTTCCCACGGCGAATTGGCTGTATTGGAATTCGCCTGGAAAACAGTGGCTGGTATAAAAGGAGTTGTCAGTGAGTTTTAAGGAAGAGTTCGGTAAGAAGCTTTGACAGCTAGTCATACAGAAGAGATTTAGCTGAGCTGGTAGAAAGAATTGTACTAGATTTTTGTAGAAAAAAGTCTTCAGCGAGATGGAATTTTTGTTACACAATTTTTGTTTTCTAGATGAGACTTTTGTAATACAAATTAATTTTGTAGGACTATGCAAATGTTTTGTTTATTATTTTTTCTTCTTTTCGAAAGTTATTTTTTACTTTTTTAAAAATAGTAGATTCTTATTCTCCTTATTGTGACGAATTTCCGTATGTGAAACTGAGCAAATATTACTTATATTGTATTATAGACATAATCTCACAACGCTCGACTGTTCTGTCGCGCTTATGACAGAAGTTATTCACGACAACTCGGTGAAAAGCCTGTCAACGTGTGTGTATTTAACGGTATAAGAGCTTAATATTAGGTAATATGATTTTTTAAATAGAATTTAAATAAAGATACTAAGCAACTTGGGACCATTTTATGCATTTTATACCAAGAATTAAATTTTAAACTATGGAGTACAATTACTGCTATCAAATGAACAGATACAATCGGTTTCAAATACACATGATTGCATGCCTTCATTGAAACAACCCCTATCACATTCGGCAAGAATCCAACTGTTTAATCGGCAATAGTAGTATTTTTTTCTATCTGTTGGATGTGCATGTAGTTTGCCACTTGTACACGGTAACGACGGCAATACGTCAGCTGAACAAATAGTATTGCATGTAACCGTAACGGAATTGCAACACAATGGTTTCGAACACTCAAGAAGCGAAGTACCAAAGTGTTGTGTTCCACTTTTATAGCAATAAATTAAATGACTTTCATCATAACAAGCGAATTCTTTGTGCGCATTCTGACTGCAATAGTCACTATATTCTTGGGTAATTTGTGACACGGCACTGCCATACAGTATCTGAAATGTATTTAAATTATTTGACTTATGTGAAACAGAGTTTTCAAAAGAATGCATACCGCAACCAGAATTAGAGTAAAGTAAATTCTTGAGTACTTCATGTTGATTTATGGACAATCGAGTGAAGACAATTTCGGATTGATGGGTAATTTATATTGCTTTGATAGGCAGATATACGATTTTTGAAAAATTAATTAAAATATGCATTCCGCATTTGTATTTGTTAAGATATCACAATTGAATGATACAATAAACAATCGTTGTTTTCTTTTTGTCGAATAGATGGAAAAGATTACTAGGTAACCGAAGAGATAAGTTGAAAATTTAATTTATATTGAGGTGGTAATCTATCTTACTGAATCAGGGTATTGCACAATCTTTTACAAGCGTGCTTGTCTCATTTTTAAATATTCCAACCACATAGGTACGACATATTTCCTGATAATGGATTTGATATTTTGGTGTCGCGAGTGACGCTGTTTTGAAATTGAAAATTCCGGAAATCGTTTTGATTATTTGTTTATTAAATGCTTTTTCTGTTATCAGTTTATTAATCTCTTTGCATGCTTATGTCAGAAAGCGTGTAGGTAGCTTGTCGTAGAAGCATGCATCCGTTCGAGATCCACTTGAACCGAGTTGATAGTAGGACAATGCGTTTAGCACTGATCTTCGCAGCATCTATTGCTTATAAACTTTGAGAAGCATTCAGGCGTTCAGGCACAGATGTGACATGATGAATCACATTACAAGACCATGGGGCGCAGTCATGTCAAAAAGAAGTTCTATACATTGATATACATCTGTTTATTGGTGGAATGAGAAAATCTGACGGCTACTGACAGTCCGAGAGAAAGTTCTACCCGTGTTCCCAAGGAGAAACACATTTACAATTGCAAAGGAATCGTCGAAGCTTTAATGAATTATCCCTTCAATTTGACCTAAATCAATGGCGCAAACTGAAGAGCTTCGCTAACAGCTTCATCCAGGGGCATAAAGTCCACTTAAGTAAGTACTTCACCGCCGTCAGATATTGCTTCGGGAGGTTGGTAAGCAATTTATGCTCTATTGTCTCTATTTAAATCCTCAGTCCTTTTTAGCGCTGCCAACCTACGCAATGCAATCTTATCTCCAACTAGCCGTCTCCTGACGTCATCATGGGGTCTATTACGAGCTCCGGACTTCTTAGTTTCACTATGCCACTTGTGAAACGTGGCACTGCGTCTTTATCCTCTTCTGGGGATTCTGTGCAAAAGAGCGAGCTATGGTGGCTAAATCAGTGGAGGTATTTTCGATAGCCAGTATAATCAGTTAGGAACTGCGTATAGATGATCCGCCCTGTGACATGATGAATGCAATCCAGTCCAAGTTAAAATGCTGCTGCTGCTTCATACGACAGTTGAGTTGCGGCCTTATCTGCCGCAGCATACAAAAGTTCACCGCTGTTTGGCAGCATCGTAGAAAGCGGTGCCTGCATATGTGACGATTTTTACTCGACATGTACTTTGCTTTGCTTCATTCGTCGCGGACTCTATCTCAGAGATACGCTGAAGAACAATCACCACGGCAGCGATACCGTCATACCAGTGAAGCCAGACGTGCGGAATTTAACCCGTTTTGGGGAATTTATGATTGGATGGGGAAATTTGATCGAAAAATGGGGGAAAACCTTGCCTTTCTTGTTCTATCACATAACAACACATTTTGTTCAAGAACAATGACGGCCAAATTATGACATTCTTTCAGAAAATAATAAACACGTTCTAGCAAATACAAGAGTGTTTATCAGCTACTGACATTAACTGAAATAAGTAATAACAGATATGTCCTGCATTACACCCAATTCAGTTGATTTCAAGATTCGTAAGGAAAATTCCATGTTTTTACATGAAATTAAAATGGAGAAAATTTTGGGGAGTTTTATTAAAAATTTCCCCAAAAATAGGTAATTCGACAAAGAAAAATCTGGCATCACTGCGTCATACAAAAAGTATGTTTTGCCAGTCTACCTAGTCTAGTGCAAACAAATTTAGAACTCAAGAGTTTTTGGCATTAGATAGCCACAGAACATATGTAAAATGGAGTGACACAACCGTTATAAGTGGTGCCAAATTCATAACTCTAAATGTTGCAACTTTATGCGCGAAGAAGTACTTCAATTGTAAATTTAATATTCAATAAAATTGAAGTTATAAGTTATAAAAGCTGGCAGAGGAAATTAGTATATTGTAAAAATACTTTAAACTTAGTAAATCTGCTACATTTATAGTAAAAGTGGTAGCGCTGATACGGAACGGAGTTGCACTACAGTTCGTAGCAATTCGTACATCTTTTCACTTAAAGGAATATAACTAATACAAGTTTGTATTATTATGAGAAGAGAGAGGGAAAGAGAGAGAAAAAAAATATCGAGCTTATGGAGTATTGTTCTCTTGTTCTCTTTAATCAAAATCATTTATTCGCAGTATACTCGTAGGTTCTTAAAGTTTATTCTTTGGATGGTCCAGGAAATCACGGTTCAGAATGATCATTTTGTAGATCTTGACGAACTGAGCACAACATTTTATATGATGGATATGGATATCGAGATATCGGGATTTAAGAAACTATTCTTTCTATGGAATTTCCATTGAAATCTGGTAGCCTTGCCTGCCAGTTGTTGACTTTATCTTCTCATTTCGCGCCACTGATGACTAGTCTAGTCTCTGTTTCTTACATTTGTCGTCGAACACTCCTTCTTTGGAGTTGCATTTTTCTGCATATATGTTCTGTACTTATGTCATGTGTCACCTTCTGAGTGGCGTCTTGCATGCCATTCTTATTTTTTTTAAATGCCTTTCTATCCAATTAACACTACTCGTTTCTTTTGTTAGGAAATACAATCAAAACAATATAAGCGTGCTTGTTGTTAATCCCATAAAATAAATGTTGAATTTTCAATCTATTAATAAACTAATCCAGAAAGCATCCACTTATTCTGAGTAAATATACTCTGAAAGCCTACCGAAATAGCAAAATAAATAATTTCTGTTAAGTACAATGGATCCAATTTGCACACTGCTAGGTTAGGTTAGGTACAACCTTTGTCTTAGTTTCATATTAACTTCTGAGAATTTCATTGAATCCAAAACTCATCTATGAAATGTCTGTGATGTAAGATAAACAACCTATCGTTCAACTACTCTAAGCAAAATTTCTCATTTCCCCCCCTCCCCCCCCCAAAAACTAATGGAATAAACCTCATGCATTCGAGTATTTAATTGATGATTCCATTATCTGGTGAACCGCATTAACCCCTCATCCTTTTAGCCTGAGACAAGAGCTTACATCAATCTTCATCTGATGTGTTATTTAAATTGAAAATGAACTCAATATTTGGAAGTCGATGATGAAAATGAAGATTTCTGTTGTTATGCTTTCGAACGTGGGATGGGTTAAGGACATGAACCTTTAAAAAGGGTTCCCATTTTAAGTTTTGCAATAGTAGTCAATTTCCAAGAAAAAAGAAAGAAAAACTTTTGAATTGACAAGAAAAAAAAAGTCCACGTTTTGGCCATTAAAATTTTCATTCGAAAAAACTTACACAATTTGGGAACTTTTTCGGGTGACATTCCACCCTGACAGACAACATAAGTGCGGCAAATGCACCCATTTCGTGCTCAAGAACTGCAATAAATTTCCGATACAATCGCAATGACAAGATGATTTGTTGAGATACCCGCTGAAGAATAACTATGGGGAGTACCTATTCCCAGAAAAAGAAAACAACATCCTTCTCTCTAACTTGGAGCTGCTTACCAAAGTACTGTACACTCTGTGCTCTCTTCTGTATTAAATCGATGCAAAAGCAAACTTTTCCAATTTAAATTTTCAATTCAATTTCTTCCACCTGAGTTGATGTTTGTGCATCAGAAAAATGTGAAAACGAGTATAAATAAAAATAAAATAAACAGAAAAGTGGTTTTACTAGTTTTTAGCGTCATCCTCATCATGACACTCGTGTTGAGATGTCAGAATTGCTGCTGTTGCATGATAAGGTACTTTTTTTTTTTTATAAAGGCTGAAGTTAAGTTGTCTTAGAGCAATGACAGAAGGGATTTAAGGGCAGATCTTTTAGAAGTGTTCAAAAAAGATCAAAGATCATGAGAGTTGCAATTTAGAAATGTTTTTTTAACAACACTTTTATCACAAGTTTTGCGGTCCTTCTTTTATGTAAGCACTACTCACTGGATGGATTATTCAAACAAGGTGGCATATTTTCTCTTAGAAATGTCCTTCTGCTTTGTCCAATTTTTTTCCAGTTGCCATGCTTCCACGAGTTCCATCGAGTTCTGTTGCAACGAGTGGCTAGCTATAGACCTGTAACCTCTTCGGGAATTGGGACCAATCCACTGCCAATTCCGTCATTGTATGGCTGCGCCTATTGATTCATCATCATTCTCTGATAAAGTTTGACAACAGTCCTTAAGGTACTGCCTAGGGATCTATGAACTTTCATTTGGTAAGGATCCCTTATTATGTGACAAATTATTAATTCAACATCAATGTAATCAAGGTTGTTCGGTTCGAGTTCCTATATTTCTTGTCGACAGAGCATCTTGAAAATTAGTGAGAACAATACTGGTGAAAGATTGGAGCCTTGTGGAACTCTACTTTGAACTTCGAACTTCGCAGATCGATCCTCCACGCCGAGGTTCTAGCTGTGCTCAGAGTCGGGGAACTACTTGAGATGGGATCAATATCCGGTAAGAATATCACCATCTTAATTGACAGTCACATTAAATCTGAGCTAGTCAGGGATTGCTGCGCAATGTTTAAGGCATTATGCATGCAGAATCGCGTAACATTATGCTGGGTGCCTGGTAATGAATGTGCCGATAGACTGGCCAAAAAAGCTGCAGAACCCGCTTCGGAGAATGACACCAGTAGCATTAGGGCACCGCTATACGTTGCCAAGAGAAACATCACGAACTCCATACACAAATTTGACTAATATAGATGGGCATAGGGTATACAAAGCTCTGTGGCCAGAGATCAACCACAAAAGATTAGTGTAAATCATTAAGCTAGGGAGATCACAAGTAAGAATTATGATTGGAATCCTCTCTGATCATTGTCTTCTAAGAAGGTACACCAGCAGGTTAGGACTTTCTGAATCTGATATTTGCAGATTCTGTGAGGACCTACACTCCTCGGAGGATATTACAAACATATTGTGTGAATTGGAGGATATTTCTAGAAAGAGATTTGTACATCTAGGAAGGCACTTCTTTAGCAGCCTGGAAGAGTTAGGTTTTTGTAACCAACCGAAGAATCTTCTCAACTTCTGTAGGGCAATCGATTGCATGGGCGACTTGATTTAGGCTTTAGGTTCTGTTCTACCATTTTAGACTCTTTAAGCGGATCGCGATGGGCCTATCATGGTGCATGGTGTCTTTAGGATAAACTCATAGCCGCTTTATAACCTAACCTACTGTCAGGTAGTAGGTATAAAAGTTCGCTTAGCTAGTGTCAATTTCGTATTCTTTTAAAGAAAAAGAAGATGCATTTCTGTAGCTTATAGTCTAACAAGATTTATATTCAAAACTTCAGAGCAATCGATAAAAATGAGGACGAGAAAGAAAAACTTGGTGACGTAAGGTCGGTAACACAGGAAGAAACTCGTATTGCCAATCTCTTCGAATTTCGATGTCAACTCACGGCAGTCAAAACTGTGCACGAATGCCGAAATGCATACTGAATAAATGCACCATCTCTTGTTACTATTTGAAAGTAGTTTCAAAGTTTCTAGATTGGTTTCGTGAAGATCCGCCCCAATCTTCGACTGACGATACAAATGTGGCCCTTGTAAATGCTAAAATTGACAAAGATGCCGAGACGTTACAGGGGATGATAGCGGATGAACAGGGCTTTGCCACCTGAAATATTCGAAAAAGAAGTCAGCACGATGGGTTCCAAAAAGTTCGAAAGGAGAGCAAAATTAGGCTCGTGCTCAATTTGTTCAATATTTCCTAGATAAGTTTTTCGGGTATCAATGAAATTCGCCCTAGCCCATATTCTCGGTATCTAGAGCCTATGGTGCTTATTTCGCTGAAGAGTCTGTGTGAACATAGGTTACATCACAAAGAGAAAAGTTTGTATAGAGCTCGTTTATTTTGAAGAAACCAGAATCAAAAAAAAAAAAAAACTGAAATTCCCCATTCGATAGAATCATTTACTTTGATCAAAAATGTAATTCTATTCCGCAAAGTCCAAGAATTTAAATGTCATACAATCGGAAATGTTATAACTAGTTACTGACCTCAGCCAATGAATCCACGTCAAACGGGAAGTATATGTACTCGTATCTATTAAATGCATCTAGCGAGTGCAGTAATTTTATGCAATTCACCACGTTTCAGAGGTACCCGCATCATAAACCGACCACACAACAGCCAGCCACGTACGTTTAAGTATATCAACAACCTGGCTACAAGCGAATGATTTGCTGTTTTAATTGCTGTCTTGGACTTTAACTACTTAGTCATACTTGCTACCCAGATAAACGGCTCTAGTAAAATGCAGCTTTAGATGTGCACGATCTTTAGTAGAAGGCGTTTGGTGCATACAGTGGATTTGCTCAATTTTCCAGCTGACTCATAGAAAATCACGATTCGTAGAATTTTCATCTATACTCAACTCTAACCGATCTAGGAGAACATTAATATGTCTTCATGATTGGATATGAAATCAGTCAGTGGATTGGGTTCAAGTTGTAAGAATGAAGTTCAAATTTGTATTGCTTCTGGCACTAATCGCCCTGTGCCATTGCAAACCACTGATAGAAGCTCTAACCAGGTCAGAAAGCTGGATAAATTTACCAGAGGACCTGGGCGTTGAACATCATTTGAAGTTTATGAATCTTTCAGACATCGAGGTAAGATATGATTTTAAATATTCAAAAGACGTATTTTAAATGTATTTTTGTTCTGTAGAGGTTGGACAATTACATCGAGGGAAGTTCAATGGAAAAATCATTCAAAAGTCGTATTGCCTTTGGAAAAGATTACTAAATGTATTGTGCTGTGTTTTATTTTAAAGAGTTATGCCAAAGAATAAATTAAATAGAGTGAAAAGTGTTTAAAAATATGTAAATGATTTTTACGTAACGTTTTTTGTGTGGCTATTGTTTGAAGTAAATGTTGAGAATGTGACGTTGAAATACTTATAACAAGCTCACGTAGAAGGGTAATCAATTCAGACGCCACACGTTACGTCGAAACTTGTGTAACTACTATTGAATGTATTTTCATCAGTTCCGAGTCCATTCTCGACAGTAGTTGTTGTTTAAAAGCATCCATTTTTAATTGTGCGCCAATTTGTCTGTCAAAGTGAAGATATCATTTCTGACAGATGTCAAGTAAAAGCTATACGATTTCTGAATAACTAATGACAGCGCATTCAGGTTGTGTGCATTCCTTACAAAAACTGTGAAGATTTTGCAGACATATGGGGTAGCTGATTGGCCTTGTACTTACTTCACTTATGTGGGTTCTGTATTCCCTTGTGGGTCGTCGGGGCTCAACATTGCTACGCGCCATCGTGTTGCGATTTCTGAAAATGTGCCTTAGCTCTCCTAACTCTCTCCCAGTGGCCGTGCATCCTTTTCAACTGTTCGGAACTGCCAGGCTGAGTAAACGGGTTCCATTGCATCGCGTAATCAGCAATAGACCTGACACCCTTTCGGAAAAGGACCCTATCCACTGCCACTTTCTTCATCATAAGGTTTTGTTCTGCGAGTTCAAGATAAAGCTGTTCGTTAGAGATACAACGTTGGCGGAAGAGACATCTATCACAGCTACTACAGCTTCTTTCTAGATACATGGGCAGCAGTTATCACGTTTTTCATAATGATAAGATAATGGAGAATTTGAGATACATCAATTGTGCACTCTGTCACCGGTTGTTATTCTTTGAAGTCATCAGCTACTTCGTGTAGTATTGACAGTTTACGATGCACTATTACAACGTATATCGTTCAAGTTCATATGGGACTGTTAGTTCTAGCAGCAGCTGATTGTTTGCTGTCTATCTCTACAATATAGTTAGTAAGTTGCCTTAGACACTGATTGGAAGAACGATGCATTTTTGGTCATGTTAGCCTTAAGCTGGAACTTCCTTCAAAACCTTGACAAATTCTGGTGGAAAAATGTCACTGTCTGGCTTAGAATGTGAGCGAAATACCGAAAATCGAATGTCGTTTCGTCAAACCGCATATTTTTGAAACCAAGCTCGTAGGATAAATGCCAATCAAAGCTCAGAAAAACTCTAGTCTGGCATATTCTAAAGGCCTCGATTAAAAGAAGTTAGGTTTAGCCATGGTGAGTACCTAGGTTAGTGCCTTGGAGTCCTATATGAGTTCGAATCTCAGAAATTTCCAAACAGCTTTCTATAGCTTTCTATATAGTGTTGCGGGTATTTCTTCTCCTCAAATTGTAGGATAAGCCTAAGATGAAAATAGTTTCTAGGCGGAAGTCAAGCTAAAAAAAACAGCTGTGGAATGTTTCGGACACTGCATTTATTGTTTCTGACACTTCAATTGGACCCTTAGACAGGCTTTTTTGTACCAATTACTCGAAAATGACTAAAGCCTTAAGGGGGCTACAGACATATAGGCTTCCCCTCAAAAAAATCAAACCACAGCCATCAATTTTTAACTGGTTTCTCAACTTTTTGTTTTTTTCAAAAACCCTTCTGTCATGAACCACTTTGTTCTGGCGTTGTGCTTGCGAAAGACCCATTACATCCATAAGTTTGAGGAAATTTCCCAACAAAAAAGGTAAAATGTTCCATTAAGGGCTGAAGCCCCATTAAAAGGTAAAACCCAAAGCTAGGAAACAATTTTGGATTACCGTCAACCAAAAATAATCACCACAATTGCCCAAAAAAACAAAAAAAAAAAAAAACAACTCAATCGAAATACAACAAAATGTCAACCGTTAAATCCTGAAAATCCATGTGGTTGACTTTTCCTCTCCAGGAATAGAGCTTCTTCTCCTGCTGCGGCCAGTTATTCCCTCCAAGTAGCACGACATTTGAATATCTGATTCAATGACTCGGATTAAGCTCTGCGGCGACGATGATGATGATGATGATGGTGAAACAACCACCATCACAGGAGAGAGTATATTATCCTTAACCCACATGCTGTGTTGCATGTACGTTCCACATGATTTCGTCAGTGAAAATGACAACGACGACAAATGTCCCTGGATTATGGACCGTGGAAGGTTGTATCATCGTTCTACCTTTACCTTAGCAGGAAGACCCATCAACAGATTGCAAATGATGACAGAAGTTTTGGTTATCTGAAAATCCTCTCTCTGTCTCTCTCTGGCGGTTGGAGATTTCGGTTCGATGGGATT
The DNA here is from genome assembly GCA_949716465.1 of Chalcosyrphus nemorum. NCBI lineage: Eukaryota > Metazoa > Arthropoda > Insecta > Diptera > Syrphidae > Chalcosyrphus > Chalcosyrphus nemorum. Next base: position 21,405,726 of record OX454332.1, on the reverse strand, counting down.
ACTTTTGGAAATTGTATGGTTTTTAGATGCTGAGAATGCGATGATTTCTCATCCATATGAGGGGATGTATCATTTAGATTGAGATGTGGGTATACCAGAAGGAATTTCAGGGATTCCTACTAATCTATCACTATCGGGTGACAGATTGGTTGAGGATTTTTTTAGATAACAGAGTCTATATCGATGAGGATGCTTGGTAAGAGAAAGAAATCCATTTGTTTGTGCAAAAACAGATTGGTGCACTTTGAGGTCGATGACAATTTCCTTGCACAAGCAGTTTAGCATAGGACTTATTGGCATTGTGGTCGCAAGAATCTTCTTCTTTAAGCTAAGGGTCCTGTGTGGATATGTTCGTTTTGTCTGATGGAACGGATACTATTCGTATGGGCTATGAGCTTATGCCTATTTACTGACGTTTGTCCCGCCTTGTTCTTATAAGCACAAGTACAATTGCATCGCGGGGTTAGCTATGGACTTGTCACCCTTTCGGAGAGTGTGACCGATCCACTTCATGGCCTGGTCTCTGATAAAGCTGTTCATTTGGCCAGAAAATCCTTAAGAACTCGCAATATAAGATCTCGAACTAATCTAATTTAAACAATTGAGAAGGACACTCATTACTTTTGTATGTCGAGGAAAGACATGCAGCTAGTGACTCGTTTTCTGATTCATCTACTGCTTGTTAAGTTTTCACACATATTCGTATTCATTCGCTGAGCTCACATTTAATTGCCTCTTTCTCTCTTTCTCTCTCTCTCTCTCTCTCTCTCTCTCTCTCTCTCTCTCTCTCTCTCTCTAGTTTAGTTTGTACTTTGAGTATTCTGAGTTTTCTATCTGCTTTTTATGAAACAATTCGAAGGCTTGTGAGTCATTTCTATATTTCACTGCTTTCGTGAATGCTCTAATTGAATGAGTGAATGTGAGCCTACTACGCACTTAAGCATTCATGAATACCAACACCATGATTATTCGTTTCCATTTCATTTCACAACGTGAACTTCGTTATCGTTTCTCAAATGTTTCATACTTGTTCGTGTTCTGTGTGCGTGAGATTGTGAAAGGCTCGTTTTTTAGCGAATGAGTTTCGAGAGCTCTCTCGAGAGTTGCTCTTTTTTTCAATTGGATACGCAGCTTAAGAGGAATGTATTTAATAGAAAATTTGTTGAAGTAGGTCTCTGAGGCGAATTGCTTGCATTCGGGTGAATGGTCGTACGTATTGTTTCAATATATAATTGTGAAGCAAAAATGTTATATTTTTGGAATTAAAGCTTTCTTGACTTCTTGACCTCTGAATACTTATTTTGCTTAGTCAAGTCATAGATACCTGTGTCGCCTTCAAATTGAAGGCGTACTTCTTGTACGTCTCCAGTTCCCTTTTGGAACTCAAGCCAGATTTAGAGGAGAGAGATTTCAGATCAAGCTTGCTTACTTACAGGGCTCCCGACCCTTGTAGAGACTCTGCTTGAGACATCGCTGCCTTTCATTCTCTGCGGTCCCTGGCACGCTGCTTCCAGTTGTGAAGACCAAGTTTTCTAGCCACGCGCGACAGCTTGGTCTTTGTACCGGAGTTTGGGTCTTCTTCGCCGTCTCGAACCTGGGGGCTGGTATTCGAAGATTCTCTTGGTTTGGAGCATTGTTGTCCATTCGTTGGATGTGTCTACATCCACATCTTGGTACAGCTCATGGAGTTCGTGGTTGTATCTTCTCCTCCATTCTCCCTAGTATTTTTCAATATTTTCAGATCAAAGCAAAGGGATCCTATAGGAACTTTTGTCAAAAAATCAAAACTCTAGGTGCTACTAGGAGTTTGGTTAAAGTCGTCAAAAAGGACAGACCATTAGTTTGGCTGAGACTCACGGTCGGATGGTTGCTCTTCGAATACATGCAATGTAAGCTCCTCATCACTGAAGTGCCTTCTCGAATTCATAAAGAAAATAAGATAGTTTATACAGCAATATGGGCCGTAATGGGGTGCTTTCTGGTAGTACAATGAACAAGATTGCTTCACCGAAACTTCCCAATAAAAAATACATTAAATATCCCATCAGGGGCGGCGAAGCATCGTGAATCTGATTTGCAGTCCTGTTTCGCGAATGAATTTGATTTGGAAGTTTTGATGCACCCTCCATATAGTCTTCACATCGTGTCCTTTGGCTATCACTTGTTCGGGTCTCTGCAGGACTCTTCTGGTTGAATTAAGCTGGTACCTGAACGCGTCTGATTTTGTCCTTCAACCAAAAACCATAGAAGTTTCTCACCAATGGCATTACAAACTAAAAAACCCATGAACTTTTTTGTGAGCCAATTTACTGACAAGCACCTAGTCCCATTGCTACTGACATTAATATCATGAGAACTCTTTGTATCTGCTGCAGCGCATCTAAATGACAGTACAAGCTAATGAAATATTCCTTCACCAAGACAAATGTCCATCATTCAATCAACACCCTATCTTCCATCAGTACTCTGGTCTGATGGCACACCAGCTTATTAACAGTCCGACATCGACTGCAGCAAGAAAACAATGGTTAAAGCAAATTGGCTGGTATTTATCTGCACTGTGTTACCCCTTACCGTGGCGAAATTGAATTGGAACATTAAAAGTGATACTACCTATTTGTCGGAGGTTACTTTAATCCTAGCACGTGACTATCTCAGTAAGTTTACAACGACTTTTGTGATTAGTGAACTCAGCTTGGATCCTGAGACTGCCTACGTGAACAAAGCTCTTCTTGAGAATCTCCTTCTCAACTTGGGTGAAAAGGTCACATTCCAACTGTATCTTGACAATCTGAATGGTCAGCCTTGGGAATACTATATTTTGATAGTGGACACATACGATGCCTTCAAGTGAGGAGTTCTCTTATAGCTCATATAACTTGTTCTTATCCTTTGTTTCTTGTAGATCCCTCAGCCATCATTTCCAACTGACTTTTTTCGATCGACAGTTCCATTTCCTCATCGTCCTGACCAAGTTCCCAAGCCAGTACGCCTTGGTTGTCATGCATAAGATTTTTAAGCTTTGCTACGACCTTGATGTTATAAATGTCAGTATCATCATTGATTTCCCTCCTCTGGGTGTTTCCATGTTCACTTATTATCTCTATAACCGCTATGAATGTCGGACACTTCGTCCTGTACTCCAGTATAGATTCAGTCAGGGTTTTAAGAATTTCAAAACAGTGTTCCCTGAAAAATTCACCAACTTTTACGGATGCCCAATGAGGGTAGCCGCTCGTGTTATGCCACCACTGTTGTACTTTAGGGGGAACAGCAGCGAATTGAAATCGGAAGGACTCTCAGGATTCGAAGGGACCTTATTGAAATCGATTGCGCAGAGTCTTAATTTTTCTATTGAACTGCTGCCTTTTACAGATAAAGCAGCGTATCCCGGACTGGTAGGTGAGTTAAGGATATCCTTTAGCTGGTCTAACATGTGTACTTTTAGCTGGCAATTGGCTTGGCAGATGTGGCCATTGGGGGCTTTAGTGGCTCAGATCCAGATCGGTGGACAATGTCAAATTCAGTGCTCTATCACAACACTCCATACGTATTCATTGTGCGTGGTGGACAGTTACGAGGCTCACTAGGTCGTCTAATAGCTCCCTTCAAGCGTAGTATTTGGATTATAATCATATTTCTCATCTTCTCTGGACTCGGTACCATTCAAGTGGTGAGAGGCATGAACTTCTCCATCCGAAGATTTGTCTTTGGCCAAAGAAACCAAACTCCTTTTGGAAATTTCATAGCAGTCCTCCTAGGCTATCCGATTACTCAGACTCCACGAAGAAACTTCGCACGATTCCTCCTTACACTTTGGCTATTCCTAACCTTAGTCATTCGCAATGCCTATCAAGGATCCTTGTATGACGCGTTTCGTACGAATAAATTTGTAAGGACACCATCGGGCTTAGATGATCTGCTCAAATGGAAATACAAGATGCTCTTGACGCCAGAGCTAGACCGTCTAGAATTGTTTCCTCGGAATCAAACAATTATCGTCCATGGAAGCGATTCGAAAAGGTTTACTATGCTCGCAGAGTCACGCGAAAAGTTGGCTACAGTAAGCCTACGAGATGCCTACATGTACTTCATGGACTTGGCCCACAGGAATGGAAGCGATTTGATTATGATCAATGAAGTGGTCTACATGTATCAGGTGGTGATGTTCTTTCCCAAGCATTCGATCTATGTGGATGTGATTAACAAGAAACTGAGAGCCTTTTCGTTCGGAGGGATAACAGCTCACATTGCTGCTGTCTTTAATGCGGCTCCTTCGGCAATGTGGAAGTACGGACAGCCATCTACAACAAAAGCTCTCACGTACGAACGGATAAGTGCGATTTTTAATATTTATGTTGGCATGATTCTAGTGGCATTGGTGGTATTTGTCTTGGAAGTGCTGTCGACATACACTGCGAAGTTACGCAGGATCATGGAGTTCATCAATTAGAATTAATTTTCACTTTCTTTGTCTTATCATAGCAACAGATTTTTAGATTCAATAAAGGAAAGGCTTTACGGTGTAACAGTGTTTGGTATTAGTTACTTGAAAGTGAACTAAAATTCCCAAAAACGTAAGTAATTAAGTACGTAAGTAAGTAAGTAAGAAAGTAAGAAAAACGTTGGTGTGAGAAACTCAGATCAGAGTCCGAAATGCAACATGGATGTGAACAAGGTGATTATTAGCCCCTCTTTCCTTCACCGAATGGAAACTAGCTTCAAGAGTTCTTCGTCACCAAGTTGGACAATGTGTCTATTTGTTTTTAAATACTTTATTGGGTAAGAACACGAACGAGAGAAAACGAGAGTATAACTTCCAGAAGGCTTCGTACTTAGTCCCTTACTGTAGGATCGAATTTTTGGAGGCGTCTGCAGACTTAAAGAAGCGAGGTCTTTGAAAATAATGGACTTCACCGGCGGCTAGGGACAAGAGTTGGAGCAGAATTGCAACGAAACTGGTAGTATGGTCCAGGCCTGGCTAGTATGCATGAAAGTAGCAGGATCTACCGACAACAACATGGTAAGAGAGATGAGATATAGACGCTGATGCTGGTGTTGGATGCAGTTCCTCTTGAGTTATCGCTAGGACACGAAAAGCTGATGGTTTATGCTTGGGAGCTGAAGTTTCAGTATGCTGGCAGTCTTCATATTATGTGCCGGGCTGGACGATCTAGTAGAACTGCTGCCACGGGCTGGACTTTATACATTTTGATAAGTAGAGAGCGTATAGTTCGAATCGTATTTTAGGTTTTTATCTCCATTTATTGACAAAAGCCTGAAGCAGACTCAACAAGCTCTTCTATATTCCGGTGTAAAAAACAGACAAAGCAAAAATAATCCAAGTAAATAAAGTCCTTACCTTCTCCCTCTTGTTTCAGAATATGTTTATCTGCATAGACAGATCTTAATTAAAAAATTCTATTAGACGTCGCATTTCATGACAAATGACGCACACTTTGTCAGAAACGTATCTAATTATCTACACTGCATACGCATAAAGTGTCCACCAACCAGTTTAGTTCAGTTCGATTGCAATGGCTAGTGCAGCTTGGTTTCTAATCCTTTTTGTCGCCTGGCTTCCTCCCGTTGAAGCATTCAATTGGACAATGGCAGATGAAATCCCTTATTTATCTGAGGTCACTTTATTTATAGTTCGCGAGCACATGAGCAAACTTACATCGACTGTTCTGATTGGAGAACGCAATCTTGAACCTAATACGAAAAACATAAGTGTCCTTCTCTTGAATCATGTCCTTCGCCACTTGAGGGGAGAGCTAGCTGTGCAACTCTACATTCGCAATTACAAGGGTCCACAGTGGGAATACTTTGTCCTAGTTGTAGACTCTGCAGAAGCCTTTAGGTAAGGATTGCTGCCAAAAGCCAATCAGATTGGATTTAACCTTTTTTTTGTTGCAGAAAGCTGATTTGGGAGTTCCCTATGAGCTTTTACGAACGCAAGTTTTATTTTCTCATAATCCTGACCAAGTACACGCCTCGCATTGCCATCACTATGGAAAGGATTTTCAAAATTTGCTATGACTTTGCAGTAGTTGATGCAAATGTGTTGGTTGATCATCCTTCACTAGGTGTTAGCATGTTCACTTACTATCTCTTCTCAGAGAAGTTATGCCGAACAGTGCAACCTCAACTTTACTTCAGATTCAATCGGAGCTTAGAGGACCTTAAAGTTGTGTTTCCGGTGAAACTTCTCAACCTCCACGGATGTTCATTGAAAGTGTCCAGTCGTATCCTTGCACCTATGTTGGTCTTTACTGGAAATGCTAGTAATCCAAAGCCCGAAGGGGAATGGGATAATCTTTCCGGATTCGAGGGAATGCTGCTAAAAGTTTTGGCGGTAAGTCTCAATTTCAAAATTGAGTTCATGCCTTTCTCACAACGGGAAACAGACATGGCCGAGGTAATTTATTACACAAACTCATGTACGAAAAGTATGCGTAATTTATTTACTTACAGCTAATGTCTGGTGCGTCAGATATCGCCATTGGAGGCTTTAGTGGTTCGGATCCAGATCGATGGGTTCTTTCCCAATCGAAGGTGTACCATCACACTCCGTATATGTTTGTAGTGCGTGGAGGACGTCTGCAAGGCTCATTGAGCCGTCTGGCCACACCATTCAACTATCATGTTTGGATTCTGATTGCAGTTCTGCTAATCTCAGGAATAGTTACCATTCTAATCCTGCGATGCATGAATTCTTCCATCCAAACATTTGTCTTTGGCGATAGGAATAACGCACCCGTGCTAAACTTTGTGGGAATCTTTCTAGGCTTTGCGATATCTCGGGTTCCTCGTAGAAATTTTGCTCGCTATATTCTTTGTCTGTGGCTTCTGGTCAGCCTTATCATTCGGAATGCCTATCAAGGGTCGTTGTATGACGCCATTCGTACGAATAGGTTCGCAAGGACACCTTCAGGAATCAGAGATCTCGTCAGATGGAACTATAAGATGCTTGTATCACCAGAGGTCGATCGGTTGTCACTTTTTCCAGCAAGGATCAACGTCACTGTTGTGCAAGGTACCTATGTTCAAAGGTTTGGGGAATTGGAAAAAAAGCGAGACAATTATGCCACTCTTACGTTGCGGGACAACTACATGGACTACATGGGGAAGACTTACAAAAATGGAAGCGATTTGATTATAATAAATGAAGTCGTCTACATGTATCAGGTTGTGATGTTCTTTCCCAAGCATTCGATATTATTGTCGACGTTTAACAAGAAGCTGCAGGCTCTGATTGACTCGGGCATAACCCAGTGCATAAGCACTTATTCGATTTTAGAACCCGATATGCTCGTGAAGTATAAAAAGAAGACATCAGCGAAATCCTTGACCAACGAACGCCTGATGGGAGTGTATAAAGTGTTTGTTTGCATGTTGTTAACGGCTTTTGTTGTGTTTTGCTTAGAATTGGTTTCAGTTTATTCTCCAAGGATACGTGGGGTTATTGAGAGTTACATTTAAGGTCTGCTATATGTATATCAATAAAAGTTAATATAACTAGCAGATAGACATATGTATGTACATTCAATAATTGTTGCGTTTCAGGTAAGTTTTCAAGTTGAAGTTCGTACAAACTTAGAAGGAAGAGAAAGGCTGGTTCAAATTTATAAACTAAAGGATTAATCTTTGTGAAGAAGCAGATCTATAGTCCTGCGGGGTGAAATAGGAAGCTGAGTGGCAGTAGAGCCCAACTAATATTGTGTTCAAAATCTCCTGAGAATAATGCACGAAGATGGAGCTGACATTATCCCAAGCGTGGTGGTAAATGTAGCTTCTAAAATTATACTTTTCCCTACAAAATGGGAACACTGGTAATACTTAATCATAATCTTTAAGTCTTACTTGCCCTTTCTTGCCATGGTACCTTCATTGATCTTGCTCCAGTTTTTGGATCTGAGAGAGAGAGAGCTCTTCATTAGTTGAAAGCCCCTGCTAGAGCTAGAACTAAACCGTGAGTGCAATTCATGGACTACCTATATTAGACAATCCTCTTGCATCTCCTCAAACTCCAATTGCAATCGAAACATATCTATGTATGTGTAGGCTATGCCGTCTGATGTTATGACTCCAAGGCTTCAAGCTCGCGGCGCAAGTATCAGGTCGACTTTTCTTGTATTCAGGACTGGATACGGTGAGCGTCTAAGCCAGGAATGGAGTGTAGTCGTATATTCACAGATGGTTTCAAAACTGATCAAGGATCAAAGGCTGGTACATCAGTGGCAAGCATATCTCTGTCTTCTAGGCGGAGATCTTTGCAATCCTAATGGCTACGAGTGGCATCGTTAGGGTAAGATGAAAAGGTCGTAGTATCTGTGTCTGTAGTGACAGTCAAGCTGCGCTTAAGGCCTTGCTTAACACTTTAACCTCATCATAATTAGTTGGTGATTGCAAGAGAGCTTTGAATTGTGTTGTAAGATTTATTGACCCTCATCGGGTGACAGGTTACACTGATGTCAAGAGATTGACAGACAAGGCACAGAGGAGAATTTCTCAGGTCTTTCTTTCTTTGGTCTTTCTTTCTTAGGAAGGAAACCTTCAGTTTTATACCGTATCCCAAGGCCAGAAGGTTTTTGAGATGCTTTCTCATGGCATTAACTAAACTTGCTGGTATCAGGCTCCAGATTCTAGGTACGAATGTGATGAATGAATGAAGCGCCTACTCGAATTCACTAAGAAGACCAGAAAATTCATACAGTAAATGGAGTGCTTTCTGGTAGTGGACAATGGACAAAATGGTGTCAGAGTTAGTAAGTCTATTCTGTAAACCCTTCCTTGGCCTCAGTCCCTTATTATGGATCAGCATCTCCAAATGTATCTTAGTATAGAATAGTACATCATATCTTCTATATTTAAAGTTTCAAACTTTCAATTCTCCAATTCAAAAAAAAAAAAAAACCATGAATACAACGTCAATAGCTGTATGATAAGTATCCTTACCAATCATTTTCGGTGCTCAGTCAGATGGATGTCTGTTGCTATGGCACAGTATCATAGAAGTTGTCTCATCATTTTGCATATAATATTCAAAATGTTTCCAAAATACTTTGCACTCTCACTCCCTCTGCATTTACAGAAAAAGTCCTTTCATTTTCTTGATATTTGATCACGAAAAACGTTGCTGATGAAAAAAGTGACAGCAGCGCTGGAATACATTTCAACAGGATTCTAAATTCAAATCTTGTTTGCACACCTTTTCGGCGTGTTGAAGTTGTTTTAAGGATGCAATCTGTGCGCGGTGTATGGTTTGGGGGTAAAAAGTTTTTCATTGCGCGTATGTGGTGAGGAATTTTTTTTTCCGTGTTCTGCATTTGGTTACAATTTTATTTTTTTACATACACAATGGGTGTGTAGACATATGAGATGAAGACAGATGAAGGACTTTAGTCCTTGATGTTAGCCGAAGAGTTATGGGTTCATCATGTGTCAAGGAACTCAGCAAGCTGTTGCTTAGGATTGGAATAGCTCTTTTCAAGATACTTTAATGTTTCTTTGTATGTTTTCAACATCATGTTCCATTAACTCTCGAGGAAATAAAAAAAAAAATGAGTTCATTGAAGAATGTAGTCTCTTCTTTTAGAACTCGAACAATAAAGAATAGAAATACATATCTGATAGTAATAATAAACTTTCAGCACGGTTATCTGAAAGGATTCTCAGTGGAAATAGTTTCCCTTACGCTAAGGATTCTTTCCTTAAGATAGAAGGTCAATACAGAACACATCACAAGGCACTGACAGACCTAGAGGTTGATTACTGCCTTCATACCTGACGTATGCTTAAAGGTTTTCCAATAGGGACTTGACAACTTTGAATTCAATTTGTGAACGCACTCTTTCACTAATCATCAAACTGTCACTGTCAATTTATTCAGTAAGCTCAACATTTTCACCATGGTAAAGTACACGAACGAGCAACGTCTACAAATTATATGATTTTCTACCGAAATTCGGAGTCGGTGATCGCAACTTTAAGAGTCAAATTTTCGGTAATAATTCTCACCCTAGTAGACAGTCAATAACAAGTTTAGTTCCAAAATTTGAGTCTACATATGCGTTGTGTGATGTTGCCATGTCAGTGAGACAACGGGTTTGTCGAAGTGTCGAAAATATCGCTGCCGTTCAGGCGACCGTAGAAAACGATCCGTCGACGATAACGATCGTCACGTTACTGTGAATGGTCAGCGCTATCGCGCCATGATTACCGATTAATTTTGGCCCGAATTGGAAGATATGGACTTGGACTACATGTGCTTTCAACAGGATGGTGCCAAAAGCCAAACAGCACACGTTACAATCGATTTATTGAAGAGTAAGTATGGTGAGCGTGTTATCTCAAGAAATGGGCCAGTCGATTGGCCGCCTCGTTTGTGCGATTTAACGCCGCTGGACTATTTTCTGTGGAACTATGTTAAGTCATTGGTTTATGCCAACAAGCCGACGACGTTGCAAGAGCTCAGAGCCAACATTGAACGCGAAATAGCGGCCGAGTCGTTGAAAATTGGGTCCAACGAATCGACCGCTGCAAACGTACCCCCAGTGGCCATATGAGCAAAGTCGAGTTCCATTCATAAATGGTTTGATTGTACTTCAAGCCGATAAATAACAGTCGCACACAGCACTTTGCACAATAGAAGTAAATAAATTTAACAACTCACTGGGGCTAAGAGGTCGTTGCATATGCTGCCCACATCCCCACAACATAGGATTGCAACCTACTCGAATCTGTTGGTCTGTTTAAACTTGTACTTCTTCACAGCCAACATCCCCGTTTTGATGAACATATTCAGGCCATCAGACAGAGGTTCAGCAAAAGGTTTCATCCAGAATAGTCTCTATCTCTCCATCCTTGCGAAGAAGTCGTTAATGTATCTTTAAAAGAGACTATCGAGATGAGAAGATGCTGGAAGATCTATATGTTGCAAGCTAGTACCAGTTGGTTAGGGCAGGGCTCGGTTGGGCGACTGATCCCCAGGGCGCTGATCACTAGTCACTCTTGGTTTCATTAAGATCTCTTTACTCTCGATTGCCCTTGTTACTAAACAGTAACTCCAAAGTAGTTGTTGATTTGTACCTTGACTTCTTTATGGTCAGAGCTTCAGAGTCTTGAATTGACCTTAAAAAAAAACTTCCCGCTTGATTCCTCCTCCATCTCATTGCAGAAAATATCGCGAATTGGTAGGTACCCATGGAACTACATCCTACCACCACCTTGAGCCATTTGTCATAACATCCTTCAGGTGCAATAAAAGCACGGTTCCCCATGCCAAGGACTTCCGAAAAACATTTCGAAATAGTGGAAAACTTTTCAAAAAAACAAGAAAGGAATACCATTTTATCGCTCTTCTCACCCATTATATGTTATCCTTGACCCAGCAAGCTGTACAACTTCGAAATTTATGGCAGCACTCAACATTTTAAAACACTGAACCTCATCGTATAGTCATCAATAAATTTATTACCTTCTCCAGACAGGATGTCATGTTGAGATTCCACCAAATAATTTAAGATACCATATCGTTGAGTCCACCCTTATCTCATTAAAGGATTTTTTTTTTTTCTTTTCTTTTGTCGAAGGAAAACTTAACGTCCACCCAAACTATGGAAAGATTTTACAACCTCTCTCTAACTATGTCGTATCCTTTCAGTCAAACAAAAGGTTTTTTCTTTGGAAAAATTAGTGCCATAAATTTGTACATAATCCTGGAAAACATGAGTAGCGAATGCGACTATATGTGTGTCCTTGTAGAAACAAGAACAAGAGCTGCACCATCGACGACGACGACGACGACGTTACCAATTTGATCCCATTTCAAACTATCATAAGTGCCTGCCTGCCAGGGTAGATCCTTTCCTCTCACACGTTCTTATTGTTTGCGCCGAGAGAGAGAGTTCAACGACTAACAAGGATACCCAATCGACAATTTTGTTTGAAAAGAAGAAAATTTCCTTACGGATAAAACTTTCACCATTCAAGATGCGGGCCAAATGGCAAAGATTGCATTGCCATCATAATGTGTGCTGCTGCTGCTGCTCCTTGTAACAAGACAATGTGTGTGCCTATTTAATTTTAGACAACGTTAATATTTCTTCTTCACTTCCAAGGACCCCCACTCAGCAATGTTTACTTGTAAGTTAGCACAGGACCTCATCTCAATTTAACAATGCGAAAGAGAGAAGAAGAAAAAAAAAACGAATTTCTTTTCGAAAACTATTTTCATATCAAAAAGAAAGTTAACTGCACTAGAGTGCTCCTTCGAAAGGTTCCTTTTCAAAGGAATATCAGGTAGAATTGCAATCACAAGGAAAATCTAGATCCTTGTTGTCGTTAACTTTGGATATTTTTCGAGACGAGTAACCAAACAAAAAGCCAACCAACCCCCAAAACAGAAATACTCCGACAGTGTCCTTGGTGGGGTTTTCTTTTTATTATTACAGTCCATGTCCTTGTCCACACAAATCTCAAGAGACGTCCCACAGTTCCACAATTCTTTATACATTTTTGCAATCAAATAGTTTTAAATTAATTTCATTACACTAATTTTATTTTTTTTAAGGACCATGGTGAATTTTTCATAAGGGATAAAGGATTTTTCTTCTCGGTTAGTTTCTTTGCTTAAAGTGTACTAAACTCTTAACGGTTTTGTTATGCATGATAGCAATTTAAGGGGAAAAAAGAAAATGCTGAATTGTAGATCTCAAGGATGCGGATGATTTGAATTATATCCTTTGACAGTAATTGTGTTTGCTTACTTTATCGTAGAATTGTGTTATAGGTCACCCGGCCAGTGGCCGGTTTAAATGTGACGGTTGTAGGATTTAAGAAAGAAATTGGAAAAGAGAAACTTATTTACAGAAGGACGAATGATTAAGTGTTAAGTGGGTGACAGACTGCTGGTATTGAAACTAAAAATGGGTGAGTTCTTTCCTCTCTTCCGCTCTCTTTTATCTACTTTCTTTCCGAGGTCAACGCTAATAAATCGTCACGAAAACGACCAGCAATATAGTTTTCATAGCAACAGGTCCACAGGTGATTCGATGCCATATCTCACCGAGAAAGTATAGTTGCTCTTGATATTCCAAATTCATTTGACAGAGTTTGGCAACAGGCTGCGCATTTTTCGCATTTCTTCTTCAATGGATTAGAAATTACCTTCAAGTCTGATATCCACCACATAAATGCTGCTGTTCCCCAGGGCTCTGTCCTGTCTCCTATTCTCTTTCTCTTTTCCAAATATGCTCTTGTCTGCTACCTTTCATTCCATTCCATTCCTTCGTTGATGACAGTACCCTCAGTTTTTCATAATCGTTCCCCAACTCCCGTCTCTGCGCTTTGGCCGTAGGAGAGGAATAGCAACGTGTGCTGATCTCATTGAATTCCGGTCTTGCAATCCAACAGAGTAGAATTTAATGCATTCAAAATAAAATTCTGTGTCCTGTCACTCAAGCGTAGTCAACACTCCCAACCATTATCCATGTATGGGACTTCCCCCCTTCAGTATGTGTATCAATAAGCATCTCTGATGGAACGTTCATATATTCGAGGCCTGCTTCTTAAGCAGTGTAACGAGTACTTTCCCACGACTGATCTGCCCTCAATTTCGAAGACATTCATCCGCCTAAAGCTGGAATACAACGCCTATATCTGGTCAGGCGCACCAAACACCATTTTGGACATTCTAGATGGGATCCAGAAGCGTGCCTTAAAACTTGTAGGTGATAGAGGTATTGTGAGCTCACTAGAATATTGAAGGAATGTCTCATGTTTTTCCCCCTTTATTGGCTTTTTCCACCAAAAATGCTCCAGTGAAATAGCCAACTGCATTTTCTCCCTTCAAAACTTCATCCGCAATACGCGTCATGCTTTTAATGTTTACCCTCAAGCCCAGGTTCAGACGTACTGTAGAATGATCTTACAGGCTCTGCGTTTCCTTGTCCTTACAAACTTGAAAGCCAACGTCCACCGGAATCTCCTCTGTTCCTCTTCTGCTTGCAGTGGTGAGAAAAATTGGTTCATTCTTATCAAAAGTGTCGTTTCGTTGTGTACCTCATTGGAGCACGAACTTGGGCACATAAGCTTACAAGCGAACACACTATCCACTGTATCCTTGGATATTTGTTAGACGCTCGCAAGAGATGGGGCTCTAGAACAATGTTTGGTATTGTTCAGCAAGTAATGAAATATTTCCAAATGTTAGTTAAGTGGCAGTTAAACAAGTTCACCTACCTGAAAGATCTCACTAAAGTACATTGGTGCCACCAGTGCGATGTGAACCACTCCAACTGCAGGTCTTGAAGCTATTCTCAACATGCCTCCGCTAGACATTTACACGAGATCAACGGCAGCCATCAGATTTTTGGCAAATTTTTCGGCCAGGCACCCACAACAGACTACACTACGTCTTACCTTGACTTCAAAATACCGTTTGCCCCCACAAGAAGAGTGGAAAGACAGCTGTATACCAAATGCCGAATCCATAGCTATTTACACAGATGGATTAAAAATGGACACCGGTGTAGGATCCGGAATTTTTTCCGAATCACAGGGATATCCAGATCTATACGACTCCCAGACCACAGTAGTGTTTTCCAAGAAGAGATCCTGGCCCGTGAGTCTGCCGTATGAACAGTACCGCCAGAAGGTATCACTTTATTTATCGACAGCCAGGCAGCTATCAAAGCAATTACCACCATAGAAATAAAATCCAAGCTTGTGAAGTGCTTAAGGATCTTGGAACAGCACAAGGTTCTGCTCTGCTGGGTTCCTGGGCATGAGGGCCCATTTCATTTCCTTTTCAGGAAATGAAAAGGCAGATGAATTAGCAAAGAAAGCTTCATCGGACCCACTTGAACTGACTGACCTCTCCACAAGCACCCAACTTTTGACAAAGCAAGGACCGAGAGAATTATTCACCTTCACTGGCCATGCTTATGGGGATACTCACGGGTTACAACACTCTGCACCTAAAGAAACTGTGTCGGATGGAAGAAGAGCTCTGCAGAGGATGCGGCGATGAGGATGTTATAGAGGACACTACCCACTTCCTCTGCTAGTGCCCTGGACTCCAAAATTCTAAGTACAAACTCCTCGGCAAACACTTCTTTCAGGATCTAGGAAAACTCTCCAACGCCAACATCGACATGTTATTGAACTTTATCAGAACATCAGGATGGTATGTATATACGGGTTACAATTAAGTACAACCATGGGCAGTTGTTACAGATATTATTTGGGTTAAATGGGCAAGGGGTACTTTTCTAAACCCCACTATGGGTCACGATCTTCCCTCATGGAGGTGTCGAATCAATTCCACATTGTCTCTGTTGGGTGCGTGGTTCAAAAGATCAGGAAACTGCAAAGGCGACAGGGTACTATGCTGCAGATCCTGCCGCATGTATACTGTCTAAAGAACGTATACTAGTATCATTTGGGAGAATCATGCAAAGTTGCAAAGTTGGATCAGAAACTCTTACCTACTCTTCTAGATCGACATTTTCCACGAGGCCTTCGGGTCTATTATTCTTAAAGATTCCAGAAGTATTGTCCTTTTTATTCAACGCTTTCGAAGGATTTTATTTTTGGTATTAGCAAGGATCACTTATAGTCTAAGTAGATTCGTATTTGCCTGTATCTAGTGACTCCAATCCAATCTTATTTTACTCATAAGGACCCTCTCTAGTCAAGTCTTAACGTGGTTTTTTACTTCACTTTCCACATTTTGTTCTCCTGTTTGACCAATTATAAAAACCACCCTAATTCATGCTTTAAGACCCCTCTCTACGCACCAACTAATTTGCATCTGCTTCACAGGAAAAGTGCATTCTTCTTGGCTTAATCTCCAACAGAGGCTAATTACACCTCCCTCATTTGGCATCCTGTACGTTTTATTCACTTTCCCTCTTCCGTCAGAGTAGTAGTTAGCTATTACCAAAAAAGATTTAAATTATTTGCCATAATTAGCTGCATCCTGTGACTGAGTATTTTAGCAGGTAGGGTACCTTTCCCACATGCACATGTGTTACATACCGACTTAGCGCATAATTGGTTTGAGGTTTCATTAAACGATTCATCCTTGACAAGGATTAAGAAGCTGTGCCACCTCGGTGCATGGTGTTTCAGTGTGAATTGGCTGAGCAAAACCCATGGTTACCATGGGAGGTAAGGTAAAATTATAACAATTAGTTGTGTAATTTAATATTAAACAGGACGAAGCCAGGAAAACGGATGTGGGTCATAAGGAAGTAATTTCAGGAATCGATGGGGGTATCCCGTCATGCCTGTGAACGCAAATTCATTTAAAACGTCTCACCTCATCGTAAATTTTGGCGTCCAATTATGGCGGCGCGGCGGCATGCATGGCGTATTGATTGCTGTTATTGAGGTTGATGTGGTTGGTAGCTGCAACGGTTAAGGTATTATGCAGCATGTTGTATGTTGTATTGGTAATTAATGCGGATATTTTAAGGGATTTCACAGATTTGGTAATATTCCATACTTTAATTTTGGTATTCTTTTTTGATTTTGTAGAGCGGAGGGTGGTTATGGTGGGAGTGAAGGAAGTATGCTTACGGTAGATGGCCTTGTATGAGTTAAACACAAGCAACTAAGTTGTAGCTTTTGCATTAACGAAAAGCTTCCTGCTTAAGAACTCCAACGGAAATATTGTGCTAGAAGGACCGCAGTACCAATAGTAGGCTACCAACAAGGACAAATAGGAATAGACTATAGCAACACACAGAAAGAGAAAATTTGATTCCCAATACAGAAGTTTAGAAAACTAGATGTTTCCTGTTTTTACATGGACAAGATGCCAAACCCTAGTAGCCAACGGGTACAGAAGCAGTCGGTGATGTGGGTCTCAGGTCGGGTTGGTGAGAACCTTACTATAGGCAACATCACCAGATGAATGCTGAGTACGAAAGATGCTTGGCAAGCAGTAAGTGACTCAGTGGCAACCATTCTAAAGGAACAACGAAATAAATACTGACAACGAAACGATGCAAAGGCAACTGTCATTACGATAGCTAGATAGCTAGACTTCTCACAGAACACGGATGTTGTGGGGCATAATCCACAGGATAAATGTCAATATTGTCTTATGTTTCCGTGTGCATTTGAAGTCGCTGAATATCGTGGTGTTTCATTGCCCACGGCACGAAGCAGAACGACATCCAGAGATGGAGAAACTGGAAACAGGGAGGGCAGGGATCTCAAACTGAAAGTAGTAAGTATGTGGGCTATATATTGGTTTAACATGCCTGCTGTAAGTTACATGAGTAGAAGGATGCTCATTGAGAAGCAACTCTAGCTTTCAAAACTCACTAGGATTAAGAGGACTGCCTGCCATGGAAACCATTTTCATTTCCTTTGTGGTTGATCTCTTCGGCAGTAGTATAGCAGGAAAGGCAGCTGTAGTACCTCTTGACATCACATTAACATTCTTACTGACGGACTGCAATTAAGTTTGCCAAAACCTATGATGCGGGCTAGGGCTGATTAGTAGACAATCACGAAGCCATTTCAGTAGGAAAGGAAAGTGTCAGTCCCACATAAAGAACTTTCAAAGCCTCTCTTGGTTAAGGAAAGATCTACTACACGCATTGTCAGCCTAGTCGAGGTCTAAGAATCGCTCAGTTGACAAAGTTTATACGATCCCGCATATACACCGGAAGCCACTACCATCTTGTTCGATGGACTCTTACAAGCACCTCGACTACGCTGATGATGTCTGCCTTCTGTCTCACAGAATAATGGACCTTCACCAAACGACAGCAAATATGAAGAGGGAAGCAGACGTCGTTGGGCTGAAAATTAGCGCGGAAAAACAAAAATTATCAGCCTAGGACCGAAATTATCAACTCTGCTATGCATTGCTGGACAGACACGGTTGAGAGAGTAGAGAGTTTCCAATACCTTGGGAGTATTGTCTAAACCGATGGCGATGACTTTTCCGTTCCAACATTGAATCCTGCAGAGTGACCGTCACTATCAGGAGGAATCTGCAAACGTTTGTCAATAGGTGCCTACGCTACATCTTAAGGATATTCTGGCCAAACCGTATCTCTAAATAACAGCTTTATCAGAGAACGGGCCATGAACCTATGGGCACCTATAGGTGATTGGTCACACGGTCTGAAAGGGTGACAGATCCATAGCTAACCAAGCGATGCAATGGAACCCATTTACACAGGATGGCAGGATACGCGGCGGCACTAGGAGTACGTGGCGAAGAACAGTGAAGAAGGAAGCATGGCAACTGGAAAAGAGTTGGGGAAAGCACGATGGCGCGTAGGCATTGTAGAGGCCACAAGTGAATACAGAACATAAGTAAGTAAGTACTACCATTCTGTTGCTTTTAATTGCTTCGGTTACAGTAGTGGGCTTCTACTAATTGGGATTTAGAGTGCTGATTTGGTTGTTTCCTCACGGACACCTTAGTCTCGAATATTTGCTACAAACCATAGCGAAATCTGCACTCCTTGAGTTGATCTTTACCCAAAGTCGACTGTAAACTATCCCGGCTTCTCAAAATAGTTTGTCTATTGCTTCTGAGTCTTATGCTTCTTTTGATTGTGTAGACAGCAAATTGATGCAACGATTCGTGCATAAAGACAGTTCTCCTATCTTTTCCTGCCATTCGAGTTGCAGCAATTCAATATTTTTTGAGTCTAAAAAAGCATCACGTTTAGCCTCCTTATCATCTCAAAACCCCCTTTTACTGTGTAATAAAACTCCAAATAGCTACTAAGTTTTCAATTACATGCTTCAAAAGAATGCCAGCCGCTGCAGCAGCATCCATAAATTGTACCAATTTTAATGTCGAAATCAATGTGGAATATGCGTCTGGAGCATTCCCTGTCGAACTATTAAACGACGATTATTCCCCTTAAATAACCTCAATTAGGAGAGTGCCTTGGTTCTTCCCTGAAGACACCTCCCTTGTCTCACATAAAAAACCCAACATCAAGTGCCTCCAAAGTCATAACAAGACTCAACACGCGTGTATTGCATGAGTGCAGGAGCGGTATATTTTTTTTTACGTCTCACGTATTTCAATTTTCCCCGTAAACATCTATGAAACTTCGCATCATGAAAAGGATGTAATTCCTCGACAAAGGACCAAGAAAAAAGAAGCAAAAAAAGGCAAACAGCAAAGAAAAAAAAAAAAAAAAAAAGTCCTGGCACTCGGATGCACCCATAAAGATAAATCAAGAACGTGCCTCTGCTTTCACGAAATTCAATTCGAAAGTTTCTTCTTTCACCGTGTTGTCGTGTAGCGTGTATAGTCGTTCTCTTTCAAAGTCATTTAAAGGATCATTTCAAGTCCTAAGCAGCTTTCCTAGTCCTCTAGTCTGCTTCTGCTGTATTGTTCTTCGCTTAATCCTAAGGTATTATCCTTCGGTGACAAAAAAAAAGAATGGAGTTTGTTGCCATCGTTGCTCTTAAACTTATTTTCGTCCTGCTGGATTCATTGGTGTTCGACAAATGAAGAAACGGATTCTGCACTATATATAAGGCGAACGTGAGCCCATGCTTCGGCATTGATAAACCTAGGATATCAATTTTTACGCTCAAGTTCATTTGTCCTCGGCCTGGGGTTTTCCCACTCACTTTCTCTTTCTTTTTTTTTTTTCTTTTTTTAAATATCGACAAAGACGAGTGTATAGATGTATAGCAACACCCGTGTCAAGTGTAAATCAAACAAGTTAAAATAATAAAAATAAAAAAACAGAACAAGCAAAGTTTCATGGTACAAGGACAACGTGAGAGCGCGTCTGAGTCCTTAGCGTGGCGCGTAGAGAACCCATTTGAAAAGTGTCAAGAGCAAGAGAAATGAACAACAAGCCAACAACGACAACGTGGCTAAGGTATCAGGTGTATGTTTACAATAAATTGATACAACAATAACAAACACATACCTATAAGCATTCGAAGGAAGTGTGGAATGAGATGTTTTTTCGATTACTTACAACCAACAATCGTTGGTTAGGTATGTGTTGTCCTCTTCAGATAGTAGGTGTGGTAAATACCAATAAACTACACATGAAGAATGAGAAATCGTGAAAGGGGATGAAAAAGACAAAACGGACTTCCCGGAAGTGTGCGGAAAAGTAGGAAGTCTATAAAAGTCGTAGATGATGTGGGGAACTCAGTCAATCCTTTACAGAAGGCTTCTCATTTAAGTATGGAAATGTTGAGAGTTCCGCTGTTTAAAGCCTATGTTATGGACATCCCTTTTCGTTTTAACTAAATTAGTCTTTGACTAGGTCGAAGCGTGTTCTATCCCCCTTCCTGTGGTCCATTGTGGTGGATAAACTTTTAAACGACCTCAACAATTGTGGAACTCGAACACAAGGCTTCGCTGACGACGTAGTCGTAATTATAAAGGGCAAAGAAGTACGTAGAACGTGCCCTAAACAAAGTTAGCAACTGGTGTCAATCAGAATGGTCAATCAAACCAAGACCGTCATCATACCCTTCACCATAAGAAGAAATATTAACCTCCAAACCTTAACACTAAACAGTATCTTGCGGTAACTCTTGACCATAAGCTGAACTGGAAGCCGTACATAGTGAGAACCACTGAGAAGGCGACTAAAGCCTTCTGGGCCTACTCCAGGTTTTTCGGCAAAACATGGGGGTTAAAACCAAAAATAATCCACTGGACACTCCGATAATTACCGACGCATTGTTAGTCTAGTGGGAAAAGGCCTACCCTCATAAGAATACAACGCTTAGCTTGTGTGGGAATTACAGGTGCAATGCGCTCCTGGCCGTCAGCTGCGTTGGAGGTTTTCTTAGACTTCCCCCCCTCTAAAGCTTCAACTTCTATGCAACAATTCCTGCCCTAACTTAGATGGACACATGAAAATCATTGAAAGAGTTCCTCCATCTAATTCAGCAGTGTGCCTCTCGGACTTTATGGCCAAGATAATCCATCTCCATCACCCCCTTGAGGTCGATATGCCAATCTGTAACTTCTGGAACAATAAGCTTATTCCCCAAACGTCATCATCATCAGATTGGTATACTGACGGATCAAAGACGAAGAGTGGGTCTGGAGCTGGAATCTCTGGTCCAAACTACAAATTATCTACTCCTCTAGGACAAGCAACCACTATCTTTGAGGCCGAGGTACATGCTATCGAGCTCCGTGTCAGAGAATGCATTAGAAGAAACCTCCGAAGCCAAGCAGCTCTCAAGGCTCTCAGCTCCTGTAACTTTGAGTCAAAGCTAGTTTGGAACTGTCTCCATTCCCTCTTGCAGCTAGCTGCACACAATAGTGTCAAACTAATTTGGGTCCCTGGATATAGGGCTATCCCTGGCAACGAAGCCGCCCATGAGCTTGTCAGACAAGGTGCTCAGGGTTCATTCATTGATCCTGAACCTTTTTGTGGCCTACAAACTAAAGTAAAAAAAAACCACTGACTTCCTAACTGGTCACTGCTCTCTCAATTATCATCTCAAGAAAATGGGCCGTGTCATACACTGAAACAATAAATAAAAAAATAAATAAATATCAGGCCGTAAGCAGCCCATAGAGGGCCAAGACCTAGCTTCTCACAACTGTACATGTTGTGCGTGGTATACATTTCTGCATGTACAGAAGGGACCTACAGTTTTATGCCGTATCCGAAGGGCAGAGGGGTTTCTGAGAAACTTTCTCATGACAGTTATACTCTTGAATGCTTGTCAGACACTCGGAAGAGGTGGGGCCGAGAAAAAACTTTTGATGGTATTTTTCTGGATTCGAACTTGGAACCCCTTGCGTAGTAGTCCAACGCACTAACCACTGCGCCACGGCACCCACTGAAACAGCCCACCACATATTGTGGGAATATCATGCCATTGCTCGGCTGAGACTTAACAAAGGCTTCACATCTCCCTCTGATGTCTCCTCTGCTTCTGCTCAAACTGTCTTTAGCTTCATAAATAAACTAGACTTCAGCTAGACCTCAGAACAATTAATTATATTCAATCCTGTTAGGGAACAGAACAAAAGATCTTCCTGGGTCGAAGTGTTTCATCGCCTTTTCTTATCACTCGCTATCCGTAAAAAAAAAGTCAAGGCGTCGCGTGCGTGTGCATTCTCTCTACATGTCCTAGCCATCTCAAACGTCGAATAAGTAGTTTTTTGACTTAGTTGATGTGGCTATACAACTCTTATAGTTCGTTAGTGAGTCCTCCGAATATCTTACAAAGAAATTCTCTCTGAAAGCAAGGATATCTTCATTCGTTTGCAGTATACAAGGCTGAAATGATCAGAGTCTTCTACAGAGTATCCTTAGTTCCTCGAGATAGGGCTTTAGTCTCATTAGCATTAGAGTTTATAGTAGAGCCAAGGTATACAATATCCCTTACTATCTCAAAGTTGAATTTCCGCTCTTATTGACACCATGTACGTTCCTGGGTTTTCCAGCCATTTTGGTGACAGCGCACTGAGTTCCTCCTATTATGTCAATATCGTCGGCGTATGCACGCATTTGTGTCACTGCTGTTGGTTTATGAATTCTGCACAATCCGCTCGAGTATGGTGTTAAAGACGTCGCATGACAACGTATCACCTTGTCTAAAGCCCTTTTTTGACATCGAAAGTCTCAGTACAGTCATTACCGACCATGGTGGAGCAGCGAGCGTTCTCCGTTCTTCATCCTGCATAGCCGGACAAGTTTTGTTGAGATATCAAAACTGGACATGGCTTTATATAGTTCGTCTCTATAGATGCTGTCATAGGCGACCTTGAAAGTAATAAGCAGATGTTGAGTATTGATGTTGAAATCTTGGGTTTTCTCCAGGATCTGTGTGAAGATTTGATCGATTATGGACTTACTTGGCCTGAAACTACATGGTAGGGGCCAATTGGGCTGTTGATAAAAGGTTTCAGGCGTTCACACAGTATCGCAGAAAAGATTTTGTACCCAATGTTGAGGAGACTGATGACTCTATAGTTGGTGGAGGTCCTTTCTATTGAATCGTGCAAACATTTCTCTGACCAGATCTTAGAGATGAGTTGGTCAATGCTCTCTACCAATACATCCCCAGCTGTATTGTCCTGTAAGCCGTCAGATCCAGCAGCTTTATTGGATCTTAGCTTGAATATTGCTATCCTCACTTCCCTTTGGTCAGGTGGACAGAGATTTTGTCTATCATCGTCAATGTTAAATGGTACATTCTGACTGACATCGTAATGTTTGTTGTATGTTGATACCCCGCAAACTATTCAAACCTTGGGTGTCAGAGCGAAAAATACTTCGTTGTCCTGTTCCAGCCAAGAGACTGGAGCCCACAGGTTGGAAATGGCGAAGGAGACCGAACCTCCAGTACAAAGACCAAGAACCGCAGAGGCCGGAAGACAGCCGTGTCTTAGGCAGAGAGCTTACAAGGGATTGTAGCCCTTAAAGTAAGTAAGTTAGGCATATTTGACTTCTCTTCTGGTTTATATGGCTCAGTTGTTCTTTGGCTTGTCGCTTATGGAGGGTATTATTCCAGAGTTTGACCCATTTATAGAACTCTTCTCTCCTTAGCTCTTTCCGCTGCTCTGCGTGGCGATACATCATTAACACAAGTCAACTAAATAGAGAAACGCTTGTCACAGTGTGTCTACCATGGAAGCTGCTGTGCTGCGGAAACCACATGCTCTACAAACCTTATTTATCAAATTGTCGCCAAGAAATCGTTGAATCGTTGGCCGTTTCAATAAAAAACGATTTAAGTACCATCTTTTGATGTTGAATTTAGTAACCCATCATCTGGTTGATGTCCACGACTTCTTTGAACAATTACAGCCACGGCAGTGATATTCAAACTCTGCTAGTCTACCAGCATCCCCCGGCTCTGCAGAGCTTCTTTAAAGTGAACTTTCAACATGATCTCGTTGAACCATGTATCAAAAAATATTGACACAATTATTCCATGAACTTGAAAACTATTGCTATCCACTATTTGCGTTACTTTGCCAATGTCAAAGTTGCGATGGTACCTACAGGATGCCTTTTGCCAAATGGAATCATCTTACTTGTATAAGAGAACAACAAGGGCATTCCCTTACGCGCAGAGTCAAGGTTTCTCAAGAATTTTGACTCGAAAATTCAATAAAATTCTTTGAACTTTACTCTCTGTTAATGTCTTTTGTTCAAATAGTGCTTGGAGTTTTCAAGGACACCATTCAAATGGGCAAAAACAGCTCCATTTTACAATCTAAATTAGAATAATAAATGAATCCTAACCAAACAAAAGAGAATTTCATTATAAATTTATTCAATTTCTCACCCGAAACGTTTATTCCTTTTCGATACCATTCCCATTGCCTTGACCAAAAACACCCGCCAGATAAGCAGAAATCCTTCAACAATTACAACGGCTTTTAGCCGCTAAATAAAAGATTTTTTGTTCTATTCTTTCACACCAAAATCTATGGTAAAACCAAGTGCCTCTTTGGGGTGTACTTTTGGCCCAATTCTTGTCAAGGACGAAAATAAATTAGACTCTTGTCTAGACAGCACGCAAGTAATACAAGAATATTGTTGCAGATACATAAAATTCATTTTTGGTTGCGTTATTTATTATGGCTTACAGTGTACAAGTAAGAGATATCTCTTTAAGATGAAGGTTACGATTTGCGTAATTAATGCACCTAATTTATATGGCCAGTGGGCGAGGATTAATTTCACTTAAAGGGGCTTTCCATGGCGCGCGGCGGCGGTATCAGAGAGTACAATCTGATATGCATCCCAATTAATCGGATTAAATATTATCTGGAAATTTAATGGACACAATTGCTGGAAACTATACAAATTAAACCGTTTCAAGTGTGAATTCAACCCCAAATGGTTTTGTGCACGAAAGAGGGGGACTTTTAGTTTTGGGGATGAAGTTTTCAGTTTCATATTGAGGGTTGCTTTTTGGGGTTTGTATTGTTTTTGTTTTGACACCAAATAGTATGTTGATAGTGTTTAAACAAAGCCAATGCGTTTGGCGTTGTGGTTCAACCGTTATTGAGTTTTAAGTGAAAAACATCTAGCTAGTGCCGCACAGCCCGTATCCTTGTACTGTCGGCTGCACTTTAAATACACTTAAATGGATGTTTAATCGAGTCAATAAAATGGGTTTAATTTTAAAGAAACTACTAAGCACCAAGCGTGCTCTTATACCTCTTTCCTCCCGATTATATGCGACGAATCAGCCCATGATCTTAGTGTGAATTAACCATAGAAACTGAATTAGAAAATCGTTAGAAAGTTATTAAAAAATTTAGCTAATAGTACCTTCAAAGGAATAGACATATATCAGAGTAAACAACTAAAACAAGAGGTCTTATAAAAACTAGAAAAAGTGGCTACACTTTTCTTTCAGAAACTTATGGAAACAATCTCCTTGGAGCCTTGCTTAAACTTCTATAACATGTACTTTTATAAAGGATTGGGAAAGCAGTCCATACTTTTTGGAGCAATAAATATGTGAAGAGTTGAAGGGTCCTGATATATTCAACCAAGGTATGATGGTCTCCTGAACTGTTCCCGAAATAAATAGACTAGCAGAGTTTGAATATCATTGTCCAAAGAAGTCGTGGACATCAACCAGATGATGGGTTACGCAATTCAACATCAAAAGATGGTACTTAAATCGATTTTTATTGAAAAGGCGGGCGTCGGCCACACTGTTACTATGACTGTCAAATCGTCTACAATCATCAGGATCAACGATTTCTTGACGTCGCTTTGACGAATAAGGTTTGTAGAGCATGTGGTTCAAGAAGCAAGATGTAAACGTGCACACAACAGCTACCACGGTAGCCACACTGTGGTACAAGCGTTTCTCTATTTAGTTTACTTGCGTTAATGATGTATCGCCAAGCAGAACAGCGAGAAGAGCTAAGGAGAGAAGAGTTCTATAAATGGTTCAAACTCTGGGATGATACCCTCCATAGGCGACAAGCCTGAGAACTACTGAGCCATGTAAACCAGAAGAGAAGTCAAATATGCCTAACTTACTTACTTAAAGGAGTCCCGACTCTTGTAGAGTCTCTGCCTAAGACACGGCTGCCTTCCAACATCTTCGGTCCCGGGCACCCTGCTTTCAGTTGCGAAAATCAAGTTCCCTGGCATCCGTGACAACTTTGACCCGATGGTCTTCTTCGCCGTCTTTAGCCTGGGAGATGCGATTCGAAGATTTTTTTGACTAGGTCATTGTTGTCCACTCACTCGATGTGGCCAAGGCAATGTATTCTGCGTATCTTAGCTTGTATGACTATATCCACCTCCTGGTACAGCTAACAGAGTTCGCGGTTGTATCTTCTTCTCCATTCATCCCTTTTCTTTTTACGCAGGATTCTCTTCTGTTCTCTCCTTCTGATGCGCACTCCTCTCTCGCTGGCGTCTACAATTCCTACGTGGCATAGTGTTCGATATCTGGAAATGTGTCTCAGCTGTCCCCAACTCTTTGCCAGTTGTCGTGCTTCATTCTTAACTGTTCTTCGCACATCAGGAGGCTGGGTACTGCAAATTTTGCAATGGACACCAATTCACCTCCTCACCGAACGTGAAGCATTAAGTCACAGAAGAATAACTTGTTCGGGCTGGAGTAGTTACTACATCGACTATATCGATCCAAAAGGGTTGTAGTACACCATCTTATGCGCCATTTTTTGAGCCATTATTATATTTCTTCAAAATCCTACAAGAATACTAAAATATTTCCATAAAATTGTGCATCGTTAAGATACTTGTATTGTCCTTGCCTTGCAAATACTGCTCCTTATTCAAATCCAATCATGTAACCAGAATATAACAATCTCATCTGAATAATATAATGAAACTCGTCGTTAAAATATTCCACAAATTTGATTGATAAGATATACACAATCCAAACGAATACCATTACAAGGAGAATCACAATCAAAAGAACGATATATTGCAACAGATAAGGTAGGTACGTCTAGGTGTATCTATCGTCATCTTGAGTTTGAATTTAGTTTGTCTTGTCATCATTGAACCATGAAAAATTTTAATGGCGTGGTGCCATTAAATTAGTGAAACACGCGTTCAATGACTCTGCTCTAGGCAAAGTCCTGACAATATTTTTATTTTTGTTTTTAAATATGCCACATATCCTAAGGCAGCTTAATTTTATTTATAGCCATACATCAGACAATCCATCACATTGTACCTATAGACTGCGAGACAGAGTTGATCCTTTTTAATTTGATTTTGTTTTTTTCATTTTCATCATCATCACCACGTTCAATCGTGCAACCCAAAGGATCTGGAGTTCAGCAGACAGCGAGTTAATTCTATCACCCGTATGTGACGCTGGCGGGACATTGGAATACCAGGCTATCCATTAAGTTGTCTGACCTTTTTAATTCTCGCCCGAAGGAGGTCTTCAGTTTCACAATAACAAAATGTGATATGGAGTCGAGGGATATGTAGAGAAACTTTGACATTGACGTTGTTGTGCAGTAACAGTTATCTAGTGGACAGGACAGGCTGTGTTCGTTTGGGAATTGTGGCTCGAATAGCAATGTTGAATGTCAAAATGAACAGCAATTCGAGGCGGCGATGACAGAATCATTCGTGTGTTAGTAATGTTTACTCAATTAAAGGACAGCCGTTGCAAAATAAAATGATTTCATTTGTTTGAGTGCACAATTTCACGCTTGGAATTGTCACAGTGCGGGAGTTAAGGAGAATTATGTGACGGGAGTTTTCTGCTCATAAATTAAATTTGAGATTAATTAAAGTATTCTGGAGGATGTAGGTGGAAATCTTAACAGAATTTATTGAGTGCTTAAGACTGGAGGAGTTAGTTAGGCAGCAGACTGAAACTGCGCAGAAACACCTTTACATCACTGTTTCCGCATCGACTGTTTCCTTGTGGACATACCCATTTCTATAATTACGTTACTGGTGCAGGGAAATTCAGTCCACTATAGCACGCAGAGCCTGTCTTGTGAGACGGCGGGAAGTGTTCTTAAAGTTGTGCCCATTACTTACAAAGGCTGTTCATTTGTGAACTTCACCATGATTTGATAGAAACGTTAACCTTAGTTGACATTTTGACATTGACAGATAAGAAAAAGGATGCGTCAGCCTGTTTAACAGCGCTGTACACTGAGACTAACAACTTTTCAGTCCTTAAAAGGCAAAGGGTATCAAGAGCACCTGGACGCCAACATATTCGGATTTCTGAAAAGAGCTTGAACTGTGTCAAGCTCATTCTCAAGGACAGCCCGGAGGTATGCAGGCCTTAAGAACTCAAAAAAGGCCTTTGATACAGAATTTTCAACTTTTTCTCAACTAAGTACTCTTTATCCGGCGGAAAACTTGGCATCACTGTCTTCTATGATAACCGATTTGACAGTTCTTCGTTGGTTTGAGGTTAGTTTGGTTTGACAATTTATCGTGAATAGACTCAAACTGGAGGATGGTTTGCATATTGTTCAAATTTGTTGGTTAAAACATGGTCCAATTCGAGAAGCTCATCGGGCATTTCATGGTGCTCATAATAGTCCATCAGAGCGATAGTTCGAAAAATGTGTCAACTCGTCAAAAATGATTATAGTTAGAACCATAGACAGCTGTCTTCAGTCGATTTGACCATTGGCTCCCTCAAGCTGAAAACTCTCACCGTTTTTGAATGTATTCTGACGTTTCCAGCAAAATCAAATCGAAGGTCACGCACACATTCTTAATGGGCGGTAATTTTTATGGACACAGCCATTTTGTAGAGTCGACATAGATGGGAAATTTAAGCTCCGCCTATTTAAAGAAAAATGCGGGCAGGGCAAGGTTTCTTTTTTAGTTTGTCTATGGTCAGAACGTTACAGTGAACTATGAGCTGTACAGAGACAGGACAGAATTACTAACTTGTCCGTGGCTCAACTGGAAGGCATTAGGTAATGTTGCTGGTTTCAGCAGGATTGCAGAGCATATCACACAGCGCGCGATACAATTAATTTAAAGAAAGAAATAGGTGTAGATCCCCGGACACGAAACTACAATGCTTTTTTCGAAGCATTCAAAGGCAATCATCCTTGGGACATTCGAACAGCAATACTATGCTGGAATCCTAAAAAAACCAAACAGTATAAGTATTCTTTTTTAGCAACATCAACACATTTTTAATTTCCTTTTCGATTCTCTTCCACTGCTCCATTTAATTAAGTCTTTAAGTGTACCATTAATTAACTCAAACAATCATTAAAATTCATAACACTGAAAAGAATCAGGCGTTAAGGCATCCGCACCATTGATACGAACTCATACAAAAAAAAAAGTTGAAGAAGCAGGAGCTGGCACAGTACCAACCGATTGCATTAGCTAATTACAATTCATGTCAGGTGGGGGAGAAGAAAAAAAAAAAGCTGAAACGCAGTCCTACATCACTCACTCAAGCTTCCGGGGCTCAGCAGCCACATCCAAGTCCTCACGCTCCTCACTCTAACACTTTCATTATTTCCAGCCAAATGGTCTGAACGCAGGTACATACATACCTAAGTATTGTAAAAGAAAAGCACACAAATGAAAAACTTTTAGATCAGAAGAAGATTACATTAATTCCCATGGTATTTTGTTGGATAAAATAAGACCGGAGCAATAGCAAAGAATGAAAGTAGCCTTTCCGACGGAAATCCGATTGATTCCGAGCGCACCTAAGGCGCAAAAGAAAAAACTTTTTAATGTAATGAATTCACTTTTCTTTTCGCTGGACTAATGGGTGCCTGGGAGTTCAAAGATGATGTCCTTTTAGGGGAAGAAAAGGGGTCATTTCTTTTCATAAGGTGCTAATTAAAATAAAAAATAATAGATACCGTTCCATATATCTGGAAGGGTTCGACAGAAGTTGTAGAGGAATTTTTTGCTGAATTAGCAGGGGAATAAGAGTCTAGAAAAGTAATTGACATCAACACCAACAGTCGAACTATCATAAAGTGTCCAAATCTGTCAAGTCAGGATCTAACTACACACCAAAAACCGCTGTAAAAAGTCCCAGGACAACTAACAAAGTAATTGGTCTCAAGGGTATTTGATCCTTAAGTGAAGAGTTCAGTGTTCAAGTCACATTCAATTGACATACTCCTTTTGCGCTATTTGTTGAAGACATTGTAGACTCTTTGCCATCTTATGGGGATCGGAATGCTCATGAAGGCCCTTCTATCTGCCAGAAATATAGTGCTCACTGACGTCTGGAAGCATCCGTTTAGCCAGCCTACATCCAGGAGAGCCACGTCACACACAATTGTGTACATAAGAAACCCAATCATCTATGGAAGCCCTGACCGTAGATGCAGGAAGACCTAATGCAGGTTTGGGTCCTGAGAAACTCTCTTCTGAGCCTTGTCAAGCAATCTCATCGTATATCTCATTTCCCGCAATACCAGTGTGACCTGGCACCAAAATGAGAGTAAATAAATTGAGTCTTGCGACACAGTTCGAAAGCACTCTTGCATTCACTAACTAGTTTGGATGAGGTTAAAGGGTTAAGCAAGGCCTTAAGCGGAGCTTGACTGCCAGTACAGACACTGATACTATGACCCTTCCACCTATTCCCATAGATGTAACTTCTAGCCATTAGGATTGCAAAGATCTCCGTCTGGAAGACAGAGGCATGCTTACCCAATGAATAGTGCAGTCTTGTGTTATCGTCTTCCACCAATAGGTGCACCAGCATTTGAACCTTGATCGGTTTTGGAACCATCCGTGAACATACGACTACAGCCCATTCCATACCTGAAAAGTCCACCTCATACTTGCCCCGCAACTGAAGCCTCGGAGTCATACCACCAGACGGCATATCCATAAGACCAGGGTCATAGTATAAGTGTCGAGCAAGATCATCAACGTTCCAGTGCTTTTCATACCAAAAGCCACCACATCTAATTCTGTGGATAGTTTTTAGCGAACGCTCCATGATATAAGTATCAGACGGAGGCAGATTCAGCAGTGTCCCTAGAGCAGAGCCCGGAGTACTCGAAAAGGCTGCCGTGCACTCGAGAACTAGGTACTCTTGATTCTTACAACTAGTGTCGAGACTTAAAAAAAACCACACACAAATTATAAAAATAGCTTGGACATAACCCACTTATAGTAAATATTAAAACCAGTTTATCCCTTTTTTTCTCCTCTAAATCTCTAACTCTTAGTGCTCTGAATATCAGTATAAGGGTATTCATACGCCGTGTGCATATTGTTACATATAAGCACGATATCTCCAGACTTCCGCCGACAGGTAGACAGAAAGAAGGTGTGCTCTCATCGTCGTCATTACCTCCTTTTTTAGTTCAGGCTGTAATAATCTACGACACGGGTACATAATAAGTCCCTTAGGCATCCCAAGTATGCCCTTTTGACATTAGTCAATTGCAGCATTTTCTTCTTAATGAATCATGACAGCGTTTCATTCATTTGCAATGATTTGAATTGTGCATCTTAAGGATGACTCTGCATAATACATGTGTCAATTGAAAACAAATTGTAGTCTCTCCATAAAAGAAAGAATACATAACTTTCTGTCAAAGACAGAAAAGATGTAACACCTCTCAATTTTGAGTATGACGTCTAAAAGATTTTCTTTCCAAGTGCATGTTTCACCTTTGAAGTAACAAGAGCTATATTTTTAATCAAGTTGAACATGTTATTGAACTCTTAATCGATTCACACTGCGTGTCTAGGTAAGAAGTAACTTTTCTTTTTCTCATTCATCGACAACTACTCTTGTAATACAGATACTTGAAACCCGTTTGAGATAAATCTTTTTGGAACCTATACGAAGGAACATTTGTAAGACGATATGTCTAAGGACGATTTACCTTTGAAACTCCATTCCAATCAAGTATATTGCAAGAGATTGGCATTGACGTCAAAGTTAGTATTATTGGGGTTAATGAGAGGGCATACTGAAAAGTTGTACTCTAAAATGATGGAAGTAAAAGCTGTGAAAGTGAAAATGTGTCCTTTTGTAATAGATGAAATGTATTGCTTGTTTTGAAATGATATCTTTTGAAGCCAAGGTGTTGAAAGTTCATAGTTACATGAAAACATTTTAGGGTTTGAGTTGCATAAATGTCAAAAATGAGACAAGCCCAGAGAGTGTGTCTGCAGTGAGCTCACCAACATCTGTACGGCTGAAATAAACTCGACTCATGAGAAAACGCTTCCTGAAGATGAGAGGCTTCAGCATGAGCTACATAAGGTTTTAATGCAAAGGGGAAATACTTACGACACAAGTGAGTTCCATAGCATAGAACGTGTCCACCACCCCTTTAACACTATTTGTTTCGATTATTTCGAACACTTCACAATAGAAAAAGGCATGGGGATACATCCTAGTCCTCGATGACGAAGAAACATAGACCCACCTCAGCTTCAATAAGAAGCGAGATTCGACATAAGGCATAGGTAACCAGCCCAGTTCCTTGCAAAAGACCTTGCAGTTATAGAAAACGGCCTTTCTGTCAACCATTATATCGCGGTCCATACATCGTCAGGAAGATAATACAAAACGAGAGACATGAGGATGACGATCTGAAGTCCCAATCTGACCTGTGAAAAGCTGTTCTGTTCCACCAGAGAGTGTTGTCAATTAGGCCAGTCAAAGGGGCTTTCTTGGGTTGGAACATGCCTCCAGATACTGCAGTTCATAAGAAGCTGAATACAAAAGTCCTCCATTTCGATGGGGGTGCCAGGATTCATGCTAAGGTGGACTCGATGATCGTCAAGTCCTACGTAGTAGTACAACAGCGTTGCCAATATCACCGTTCCTTAAAGCTGCAACATTGGAACTGTCACGATCTTCAGTCGAGCCATTCTGCTCTTAGACATTAATAAGTGCATGCGAATGTTGTTATCCTCGTCCAAGGCACGCAAGTAAATGAGGCTTATGGCGCAAGCCTTCTCCGACGCATCACCACAGCCATGAATTTCTACTTTTTGCAGGTTATTCCATCTTAGGATGTGGATCTTTGCGAACAGAGGAAACATCTGTTTCTAAAGAAATTAAATTAACCATGCTATGCGATGGAACCATCTTACCCATGATGAGAGGGTACGGGGCGGTCCAAGGAGTATGTGGCGCAGAATAATTGAGAGGGAAGCACGGCAACCAGAAACCGACATAAATACTGTGAACTATAAGCAGAAACCGCACACGATGGCGCGTAGACGTTGCTGAGGCCCTAGGACCCACAAGGGGATACAGATTCAATAATTCTTGGTTAAATAATACAAAAACAACCCTCAGAACTCTATTGCAAGAGGCCCCCCTTTCACTAGAGTCTGTCGTCTCATTTCACCAGCAAATAAATGCCTGACCAATTGCCACACTATCGTACGAACTTCAGAAGTAAATTGTAATTCAAAACCCACAAACAATTAAGAATATTTACAATTTTATCAAACACATATGAATCTCACATTTCATCACAATTTTACACAGAACTAAGAATCACTGTTCCACATCAACGTCTCGTTCTTCAACGGCCCCTCTGTTCATTGTCAACCGACGCCTAAGTAGCATTCATTTATTTATTCAAATTTTAAGACTTTGTTTTTTATTATTTTTTACTCACCTCAATACGTCGGCTATAGTTGGGCGCATCTGTAGGTCTCATAATCCATAGAACTGGACTGACAACCACCACATCCATTTCGGAGTTTTCAACCAAAGTAGTTTCTGGTAATCCCAAAGCCAGTGCAATTAATGCGAAACAAATAACAACTTTAAATGTCATTTTGAGCGAGAAGATGTGACTAATGGTAAATAAAAGCAAAGCAAACGATTACGATTTGAGTTTCCAAAGCAGTTTTCTGATTTTCTTATCAAGCAAATTGTGACAAAGTTCAGCAGCGGCTTGCGATTTGAAATCATTAAAAGCGGCATTTTCCAACCTGATTAGCGTCTGAATACACAATGGGATTGATGTATCTATTTACTCGACAGAGTTGCCGCCCTTCCAAATGCTTTAGATTGATATTTTCACTTTGAAGATACAGTAGACTATCGTTAGTGTGGACAGGGAATTTTTAACATTGACATCTCTAAAACGTGAACAGATAGCTATTGCCGCTCCAAAAAACTATTATATTCAATCAAGATGACTTGAAAACTTGAGAATTTTTTGGTAAAACATCCCGTCTTGACCAGTTTGTGTCGTATATAGTCTATAAGTATTTTCTACTGAGGGATTGCCCTATTCAGCCTTCACAAACGGAAACTGTCTTGGTTTTTATTGGTTCACGTTAACGAGAGTCTACTGTAGAAGAATGCATTGTCGGAGCTTTGTTAAGAGAATACAAGATGGCGCAAAAGAATTTACGTGACTTTGCTAGTGTTTGATTTATTAATAACGAGTGATTCATTTAGACTTATATTTTCGTTCAATAAGTTTTTTATAAGTCACGCGTAACTGGCTTAAAAATGTTGTATTATTCTTATTTAGTACGCTTTGGCAAGTTACCATGGAAAGGCTCGCACTTCAACAACGTCATCAAATAATTCAGCTGTATTATGAAAATCAGCGTTCTATGAAAAATGTTTTTCGGTGTGTATCATAGTTGCCTTCTGTTGTTATGGCCACTTAGATCATAGCTTGGAGGTTATGTGAAGACAAAAGTCTTCATTTAATGAAGACAAAAGCTTTCACTGATAAGCCAGCTACGATCCAAGCTTTGGAAGACAATTTACTCTTGTAATTCGGCAAAGACCAGTCGCAACGAGGTACTCGTAAGCAGCGATTAAAAATTGGAGCAGATCAGAATGGACCATAAACGGCGTAGTCGCGGGAAGTATCTACACAAAGTAATATTTAAAAAGTAAATGTCAGACACTGTTCTTTCAGGCCATAAAAAAGTTTTTACCATCTAAATTCACTTTAGGGGTTTTATTTAGAATACAAAAAAGCAGGTCTTAATGAATCACCCTTTATATAAAATGAATATATAGGTTTTGTTTGTTGAAAATGCTTCTTTAGACGTACTTAGTTTGAGATTTAATATCAGTAAAATGTTGATGTCAGCGTTGATGCACATTTGGGCTCATTCCACAGAAATTTTCGTGACTTTTCACCAAACTTCTGACAGTAAATTGATCGCTTTTTATGCTTCCCTATACCTACCCGCTGAGGACTTAACTTTTAACAATCAAAATCAACATCACGAACTGAGTCAACTGCTTCAATTTAATTTTCTCTTTTTTCCATAGCTTCATAGGAGCTTTCTTTTGCTATATCGCGGCTTAATAATATTCGGCATCATCCTTGCCAGGGCAAGGGTTGCTTTTGCTTCCTTATCAGCTGTGTACTATGGGCGATAGGCTATGCTTCTGTGACAATACGAAGGTAACTTAAGTATACTTCCTGGGTCTTCCTAAGTTCGCAATCTTTAGTCCCATTCCTTCCTTGAACGCTAAATATATATATATGAATTATTATTTTCTCATGGTCTTAGGATTGTTAGTATAAAATCATCATCTTACAAAAGATACCACAGTCGTTGACCCAATATGGTGCTTTACGGCACGCCACCTATAAGTGTGTAGCACTTTGTTACACCGTCAGTGTCGTAAAATAGTACTCAATTTTGAAAGTTGTCAACAAGTGTCATGGTCATAGACGAGCTAAATTAATCAACCTCGGGTCGTTTGACACCTAAACTTCCTCAAGCTACAATCCTCTAGATTTTGTATTCTGACGTTTAGGGGAAATCAAATGCGAGTTCACAAAGGTCACACATACAATTAAAAAATCTAGCATATTTTTAATCAGAGCTGAGAGCTGTGGGGAGCACACAACATGACATATATATGCACAGGGTGAAACATATAATCAAAATTGAACTCTATAATGAATCCCTCTCCGAAGAAAATTCTGACCACTTCATAACACCATTTGGTAAAATAAGTGCCCCGACAAAATTCAACAAATTTAATTTGCATCGATAATAGATATAAAAGAAAGGAATATAAGTAATTTCCCAACAAAATAAATTATCCATCGATATCCTCCTCAAGGACATCAAATCACCATTGGTGTTTTGAAGAACGATTAAAATTGTTCAAAAACAAAAAAAAAAGAACATCACCGCCCTCCTTGACATAAAAAATCACTTTGCATGTCTGATCTGCGGTCAATCTCAAGATGCGGGTAATTTTTCGTAAATATTTTCTCAATAAATATTTACAGTCCTAAATAATATAGATAACCTTAAGAAATTTTACAGAAAAAAAAGTTTATTCCATCGGATATAGAATACATCTACACACTCCTTCCACAAGTGCTGCTACAAACAGGACGTTGGAAATTTTCATTCAATTCTCACAGTTTTGGGGGTGGAGTGCAAAAAAAGAAAAAAAAACTACCCTCTAGGGATCAATATGAAAATGAATTTCTTTCACATTTCCGCACGCAATTGTACGCACCATTGCCGAAGGCAAAAACGAACGAACAAACAAAATTTATTCACTTCTCCTCGAGGAGAAAATTGTAAAATCATCGGTTAAACAATTATTGGCGGGGTGGGCGGTACGGTTACAGATGAATAGATTCCGGGGTCTGAATTTGGGTCACAGAATTCAAAGATCGGACGGGAGTTGTTTCAGGACAAGCTGTTGAGGTATTAGTTAGATGATTACGTTTATGGGGTAGCCACGTGTTCCATTCCATCGGTTGATGGGAGAAGACTTGTTTTTTTTGTTTTGTGATTTAATATACTTGGGTTAGAATGTGTTTTATTTTTTTGTTCTTAGTTGTTTTAAGGTTGAGTTATAGGATTCAAAAAGGAATGTTTAGTTTTACTGTGACGTTCTGCAACGCGATTGAACCGGATCTAACTCAATTCTAAAGAGCACATTCCACTGCAAGGAGTTATATTCATGCCCTTGGGTGTTCCACCTTCTGCTAGGTAAATACATCCAGATCTATACGATTCCCAGACTAAAGTATTGTTTCCAAGCGGGGGTCGTGGAAGTAACAATAGCCTGACGTAAGAGCAATACCACCAGAAAGTATAAGCTTCTTTTCGACAGCCAGGCAGCTATCAAAGCAATTACCGCCACAAAAATAAAGTTCAAGCTTTGGAAGTGCTGTGGCGAAGATCTTAAGGTTCTTTGAACACAACACAAGGTTCTGCTCCGCTGGGTTTCTGGGCATGAGGTGGTCCCCGAAATGCTTCATCAGATTCACTAGAACTTACGTCCGCGTCCAATTGTCCGCGCAGCTTGATGTTGTCGTCACACGAACAACATTTTCGAGGTTGCTGAAGAAATTGTTTCACGCTACCATGCCATGTTTGCTGTATACACATGGCGCGCGCCCAAATGGGAGCGCAGAAAAAGGTGCTCGTGTGGCATTGGCTTGGGCTCTCCAAGCTTATACTTTACATACCGCAAGAATAACTCTGCATAGATGTTGGGACACCTCCCACTTCCTTTGCCAATGGTCTAGACTCCAGCATTCCAGAAATAAATTCACGGTAAGCACTTCTTTCAAGCCGCTGAAGTTCACCAGATCATCAGGGAGGTCTGTGTACTCTGGAAAGCCAGTAAGTACCTCATGAAGTAGTTCTAGATATTGCGTGGATTAAATGGGCAGGGGATTACCTCTTTATGGGTGCCAAAATGGGTCAGCTCTGGTCTGGGAGCGGCGGAAGTCTTTTTGTTCTGCCATTCAAACAAAAAGCATATGCTGCCTTCTAACTGACTTACGCGCCACTTTCTCTCTATGTGCGATTCTTCGTAAACTTTTTGACAATTCAAGCTCTGTAAAGCTTTGACTTCTTTGGCAAAAAAAACAAAAACAAAATGTTTGAAGAGTAAACTATTTCTCAGTCGGTGGCAGGTGTCAAAGATCCCTTCTATGTCCGGTGAACCAGAGAGCATCTTGTTGTAAGAATTCAAAGGAACACATACAAATAGGGTCCATTTGTTAGTCCAACAAAACTGGTATTGATGAAACCATCCGCAGAACTGTCAAATAACTCTACAAAATCGAGAAAGCCCCACACTCTTACAAGTTGAAACTTCAAATAGAACGTAAATGTATATCGCCTTACTGTTATATCTACAAACGAAGTTTATGAAAACTTTATTAAATTTCCCATCATCTTCACTTTTGTCCTGATCTTTCCGGTGACACCTGCAGATGAACCACGAGTTATTATTTATTAAGATTACCCTGCCAGTCAATCGTATTCAAGCGTCAATTCGTAAACAGATGGACTGTCAATCAAAAAATACAGTTGTTTCGAATTATCCTTCCAAAAAAGTTTGGATAACTCGTGCAAAAAAAACTTTCCATTAAATGTAACCAAATCAAGTGAAAAGTGCGATGTAATCGTCAGCAGACTTCAAATGGAAAGATACTTTTTCAGACAGACTTAGAAGGATTAAAAGGAAAGACGCCTCAATTTAAAATGAAAAAAAACAAAAGACCTTCTTCGTTACAGGAACTGAAGCCAATAACAACCTCAAAGAGCAACACAAAACGTGCGTTTATTATTAATTCAGCTACTCCCGCATGCATATCCGTATTATTTGAAGCAAGGACAACCTACAGCCCAACCCATCCACTTTAGCTAGCTATTCATCCATCTTGCATGCTTTTGTCTACTACGGTACTACGGTAAATGACAATTCAGAATTGAATCGACTGCAGATGGAGATTTACGATCCAGTGCTGCTTAAGGGTATAACTCCTTTTGGTATAGAGAAGTCCTTTCGAAGTTGCTGTTGCTATACATGCGCTGATTCATTCAACTGGTATGTCACCGAGTGACCAAGGAAGCACTTTGAAAAGGACAAAAGAACAAAAGCATAGCATTCACATCATTTATTCTAGACAAATGACAAAGAGAGAGAGAGAGAGAGCGAAAGGGGGAGAGAAATCCTTCCTTTGAATTCTTAATATTGATGTCATGGTCAGAAACACCAGCCAGTAAGGATCCTTTCTGTTCATTTCACCCTCAATTCCTGGCCAGATCTGTGTTGTGTGTTGTTTATGCATAAGGATAACAATGCATTTGTGCCTTCGAAAGTTCGAACTCATTCAAGTTCGATTCGGTTTGTCAAGTTGTCAAGGAATAGGGAAGAGCACACAGCTAACCACTGTAAATAAGAGATGATGAATTATTGTTATGTCCTTTGGGTGAAGGCAAGTTGAGAGATGGTTGGGGTGTATCTTAGACTTATGGTGCTGCTGCATCAGCATTACCAGCATGAGGGTTAATATAAGTGCTCTCAAAAGCAAATGGATGTAGGTATGTCCTCTTTTGCTTTATGTACCGATGCTGGCTAACAGGTTGACTTGTTTTTTATCCTTAAAGACTCATTTGATATTTGTTTCTTTATTTTATTAAAATAGAATTGATTGAAAACATCATTTTATGGAAAAAATCTATCCTATAGCAGTTTTAGTAGTTTGTCACAGTTACGCTGTTGCTTTTGCATGACTGAGGCTTTGTCCTTGGAAGACTGAAAAGAGTAGAAAGTTTGTTTACTTATTTCCAACTCAAAGTTTCGAGGACTCTGTTGATTGTTAACTTGGAGACAAAGGTCGAAGAAAAGTGTTGCCACCTTAGTGCGATTAGAGTAAGCTTGAATAGGTATTCAGTCGCGGTGTTGCATAAAACAAGCGAGGAAAAGGCTGTATTTTTTGTCCAAAAGCTGGCTCCATTAGCTTCAGATTCTTCATCTCTTAAAAAATGTAGAGAAAATTCTCAATCATTACATAGGCAGGTCGGTAGAAGGGGCTAGCTGCAACTGGTATAAGTAGCCTGTACTCTGATCTCAAAAGGATCCATCCCGGGGTCAGAATCAAATATAAAAGATAACAACAGGACGGATTGGGATCTGCATCTTGAATGTATTAGTTCGCCCAGGTCGTCATTCCTTGGAAGCAAATGTTGAGGCATTTCTATCTGTGTTAGCCCCGGCAGAGCTCAGCTGTATTTAATCACGTTCTTGTGCCGTGAAATAGTTGTCTCCGGTTATGATTCCGAAAAAGAGCGGTCCAGGGCATCTAGGGCTCTTAAAAGGTCTTAAAGAAATGTTTTAACGGGTGCACTCGGAGTGTTATGGATGGCACCTGAAGGGGTGTAAGCGAGACTGGCTATCTTAGTTAGCTTTTTGAGGTTAGTGACTTCCTACACTGCTGGCAACCAGACTTAGCATCTATATGTCAAGATGACTGTGTGCCGGTTTGATTCTCCATTTCTTTCCTATGACTGATATGACTCCATCCGACATATCTTTTCCCCAACTAAGCTTATTGTCTGAGACTTGAAGCGGATCATCCTCTAAATAGAGTGGTCCAAAGGGGTTTCACAATTCCTTTCGTTTGTCTATAGAACCACTTCTGTTTTTGTCGAGCTTATGTTCAGTTTTCTGCATCATTCATCGAACTAACAGCTGCGTTCGATACACATACTTGGAATGGAAGTATGTATAAACTTCTGGAAGCCATACCATACCATATTTGGAAGCGAGGAATCGGATTCTACAAACAGAGCTAAATTAAGAAGTTTATCAATGGGCGACCGCAGGGATGAGCTACGAGGCGAAATCCTCACTCCAAATACGTACCCTACACTCTTGATCGGTCACCAACCTACAAGCAACATCTCACCGTTCAAAAGCTTTGCCTTCTGGTATTTCCTCTCTCCGTACTGCATCTCTTACGGTAGTCTATAGTGTCGCAGAATACTGTACTGTAGTATGGTTGAAGATCAACAAAATTGATGTCTAGCTTCACACCATTGATTCACTAGATTTCAGTTCACTGCAATGTTCCTGCTCCTGATCTCCGTCAGTCAAAGGCCCTAAGAGACTGGGCAAAACAGAGTAATCTGACGTGATGATATCGGTCTATTACAAAAGACATACCCGAGATTTAAGCTGATTATGCTTACTATAAAACATACAGGAGTCTTGGCTTTAACATCCAGACTTAGTGGATCAACGCATGATCTTCCTCAGTGGACAATACACCGTCCAATATATCAAGTTAATCCTCAAAACTTTCTTGATTTTCGAAAACACAAAACTGCACAAAACTTAATAGGGTTAGAAGAAACTTTGGAAAGTATGCTAATTTTCTCTATGGGTGGAGGATCCTGGAACCACCAATGTGCGATTGCGAAGTGCCCCACTACCTTATTAAGTACATTCCACAAGAATGCAGCAACCGAAAATATCAGGGGAACAGGTCGCATTACACCATCAAAAGTTCTTTACCTTTCTATCTATCTATCTTTAGTGAGATTTTTGGCCCATTAAATTTAAAACACAGAGCGATGTTACATTATTTACATTCACTTTATCTTAATTAAACTGGATCCATACTAAAAGTAGATACTACTTGCAAACTTTTCTATGGTACACTCCTCTTCGTGGATCTAAAGTAGGTTGATACGTACAAATGGGTTGTCGTCGCTTTTGCCTCACTGGAGCCAATTCCTCTTCATGAGACGACTGCAAGTAAAGTTTTTTTTTATAAATATTCTACAAGTGCATATTTACTCTTACCTCAATGGCTAAAGAACTTGCCTTATGACTATCCGCAACAGTGAGCCACTCGGAAGGCAACTCAACGTTGTCCTC
Organism: Chalcosyrphus nemorum; assembly: GCA_949716465.1. Lineage (NCBI taxonomy): Eukaryota > Metazoa > Arthropoda > Insecta > Diptera > Syrphidae > Chalcosyrphus > Chalcosyrphus nemorum. The sequence continues at coordinate 21,364,119 of OX454332.1, read as the reverse complement.
TTGTGAAGGAACGGTCGAACCATCGGTTGATAGTGTTTCATAAGTAAGAGCAACAAATGCAAAGAACACGAATACAACTTTAGCTGACATGTTGATTAGCTCAATTGATGTCTATCGGAACGTTGCAATCTCTTTTTATAGAAAAAATTAAGTAAACAACTGATTTCAGTGTTTTAGTGGAATCGGGGGATTTCAGTTCTTTTTTTTAATAGAAAACTAAAGTTTGTTTAAAAGGCTCATGAATCAGTTGTTTATTTATGTACCTTTGTGGATACTTTGACTTGAGCCTACTACGCACTCAAAGACTCATGAATACCAACACCATAATGAATCGTTTTCATTTTGTTACGCAAAGGGAACTTGGTTATCGTTTCCTCGCTTGTTTTTTATGAACGTGAGACTGTGAAAGGCTCGCCTTTTAGCGAATGATTCACAATGGCAAATGAATGGATTCATGTAGTTCTCTGATCCCTATCATTACAATCCGTTGATCGTTTGCTTTGTCATTCTTTACTGACAGTTTTATAAGGTGCGCACATTCTAATTGAAAGTTGCCCATAAACAAAGGACGCGACGCATAAACTTCGAAGGATAGAGTAAGTAAGAGTAATTCGTCGATCCGTTGAATACCTTTTTAATGATTTACAGTGCACGGGTGAACAGAAAAGAAGGGATGGGAAAGACTTGGTTAGGTTTCAAGAAGTTTTCTCCATGGTGATGTCCAAATTGAATGGGGAGAGTTGTATGTGAGTCTTGCATTCGTTCGTAATTCACAGTATTTTTTTCATGTTCGTGTTGAAGTAAACTAAATGCTTTCTGATCAAATTACTGTCGGGACTTGAAGTAGAGACAAAAAGCGAATATACGATGGACTTTGAAATCCCCTTTTAAGCTTCTCAGGATCAACGACATCTGCAATATTTGAAAAGTTATGGAAAATCATAAACCTTATGTGGGCAGTCCTTTTAACCAGTTAACTTTGAGGAACATTAATTAAACGCTTTTGCGACTGCAACATGCAACGAGGTTTGCATATTTTAATACGATCACCGATGTAGAAATACCCTTTAAGAGGATTCAAAGCATCCATCCCTTAAAAGCGAAAAGTCAACAAATCCCTGCTCTTTAATAATGCTCATACAAAACACCTTTGAATCGCAAATCCCCAAGGTAAACACTGTTAGTCGTTCAATCCTTGTACCCGCATTAACAAATCAGAAGTCCTGGCATGTAAACGAAGGCTGACTGCCATCCAAAAGCACAGGTCAAACAAAACACAAAAATCAAATAGGGAAAAGGCTAAAAAAGCAAAACTACAACTAGGATACGGATACACCAAACGAACCACTTGTAATCCCGGTCGATGTACTCTCATGGCAGGGCTTAGACCATGACCTATCTCTCACCCCGTGAGGGTTCTTTACAGTTTTTCTTTTGCTCTCTTACCTCGGACGTAATACATACATTAATTCTCCTTGCTCTGGCTAGCTGGCTGGTGGAATCCGTTTAATTACTGTAAACAAACACTGGTCATGCAACACACCTTATTCTGAGGTTACTACCTTAACGATGAGGTTTTAATTTGAGCTCCCTTTGGGAGGTGTATATGCGCCTCCTTTTTCTGCTGGGAAGGAAGTATACAACCACTAGGTTTTAATGGCATCGAATGCACAAAGTGAACAGATGAGGTCAACTTACATGAATGTTGTTGCTTCATGAAGAATGCTAAAAAGGATTCATGTGTTTTAGAGAGAGGGGAAGAACGAAAAAGGATCCCTCTGGATAGAATCAACATCTGATGTTAAAATATTTGTGGCTTCCAGAAGTTTTACATTGCGGTTCACCTTGCTGCAAATGGATATTCTTTTTAAGGATACACAGTCTGGCTCTCTGATAACAGTTAAAGCCTCAGTGTTATGATAGTCTACTGGCTTCGTTTTATGATGCACCAAATGGCATGTGATACTGTCTACTTGTGTGCTGGTACCATGGAAGTTGTGCCTCAATTTAATATGAAGTGGAGATTTCGATTTGAAAGGAAGGAGAAAAATGTATGGATGCCACAGTAAGAGTGTTGCACACCGCTTTAAAATTCAAAAAAAAAAAACATAAAGTTCACGGTTATAAAGCTACTCGAAAGGAATCCTTTTAGTCTATTTTGCATACCTGTATCCACGACTTTCATCTCTTGTTGAACTCGTTTCACCACGTAGCCGACTTTGCATAGGTAACCATATTAGTCAACATTCCCTTGGGGAGCTAATACGTTCGCCATCTGCATGTGAGCTTGCGGATGAACATGACATTATTCGCAATTGAATCAAAATCATCAGACTGTGAAATTTCGCCCCCAAAGGATGTGGACAGGTGAATGGCCATTTCAATGGATGTCTGTTATCCTTCAAGCCAAAAAAAATAAAAATATGTATGTGTATACATCGACATCAACAAGTTTAAAGGAGTTAAGTGTGCCTTTAAACGGTAAAGCATTTGCTGTGCATATTTCGTTGGAATGTAGTTCCTTTCGTGAGTTGCTTGGAATTTTTGGCTGGTATTTTTCATATGTGCATACATTCCATCTGTGTACTTTTTTGTTCAAGGCCCTATTGCAGACCGTACAAAATCGGGGGAAGTTATTGACCTAAGTAGATCCAACTAGTCTCTCTCGTCAATGCCTCTTGAAGACCAGGACTCTTAGACATGGATACCTACAGATGCTGATGCATCATGGCCAGCTCATGTCTCTTATTAAAAATTTTGTAGGGCAATAAACTGCTTGAGCCAGATGGTTTTGGCTTTTGTTTTTCAGACAGGTTCAGGTTGCCACTTCGAAATGTCGATGGGCCCACTATAGAGCCTCGTTTTTTATGATTTTTTACGTAAGGGAACGGAATCGAAGGATCTTTCTCATAGATACGTGGTTGCGTCTTGCACCAAACTTCAAAGAGCAGTTTGTCTCGGGTGCACGGGAGCCTTTCCGAGTACTCCGGGCAGTGGTCTAGATGCACTGCTGAATCTAAAAGCTGTCCACAGACTCACACGTGGTGGCTCTTGTTATGAAACGCACTGGAGCTTTGATGATCTTGCTCAACACTTATCCTAAGACCAGGGTCTTATGAATATGCCGTCTGATGCTAAGACTCCGAGGCTTCAGTTGTGGCGCAAGTATTAGGTCGACTTTCCATTTATTCAGCTACTGCCAGCTTCTGACCTAGGAATGGGGTGTAGTCGTCTTCACGTTCAGGGGCCAATGTATTTGCGGAAGACGAAAGCACAAAACTGCAATACGCATTGGGTAAGCATGCCTCTGTCTTCCAGGCGGAAATTTTTGCAATACTAATGGCTACATGTCATAATGTATGGTGTAAGTCGTAGTATCCGAGTCTGTAGTAACAGTCAAGCTGCATCCAAACTAGTTGGTGAATGCAAGAGAGCTTTGAGCTGTGTCGCAAGATTCAATTTATTGACTCTCATCTAGGTCCCAGGTCACACTGGTATCGCGGGCAATGAGATATTCGATGAGATTGATAGACGAGGCTCAGAGGAGAGTACCTCAGGACCTGAACCTGCTTTAGGTCTTCCTGCATCCACAGTCAGGGCTTCCATAGATGATTGGGTTTCTTATGAACACAATTGTGTGTGGCATCACTCTCCTGGATATAGGCTGACTAAACAGATGCTCCCAGATGTCAGTGAGAAATCCGCGGCATTCTTGCTGCCTCTTAGCAGAAAAGACTGCAGACAACTTATTGGCGTTCTTCCGTATGATTGGCTAAAGTGAAACATCAATTTGCGACGCTTGTGGAGAGTGTGACGACACTGCGGAACACGTCCTATGTGATTATCCTGCCTTTGCTCGTATCAGGTGCCAGATTCTAGGTGCGGATGTGGTGAGTGCTATCAGCGCCTACTCGAATTCATTAAGAAGAAGAGAAAATTTATACAGGGGACGCAATGGGATGCTTTCTGGTAATACAATGGACAAATTGATGTCTTAGTGGTCCAGCGAAGCACATACCCAACCTAACCCAACCCATACAGAATACATTTCTATACATATAAACAGTTTTATGCCTTATTTTAAGTCCAGATGGTGTCTTGAGATGCCTTCTAATGACATTAAGATTCGTGGATGTTTGTGGTGAGATGTTGAACATCAAATTTCGTACAAAACTTCCGGAGCTACAATACTTCTACGAGATGGGAGTTAACCAACAACACATGAGTGCATGAGGCATGAGCTCTAATCCAGCCTTGGGACTAGATCATGAATTGGGATGACCACTAATCACAAGTTGTCATGATGTTGCTTCTAAAAGTTCTATAAAGTAATGTTTGCTTCTGGGTTGTATACTTTATTCAATGATACGCATCTGATTTACATATAGCTGATTTAAACGAAAAAAAAAAAAATAAAATTTAATAATTATCTGATCAATCATTAGCAATTGACCTTCGCACACACTTTGTTTGCCATACCTACTCATGTATTTCATCGCTGTGTTTAGGATTTTCCCAAGATTCATAATCGGTTTTTCAGAACTCAACTAAGCGATTAGAAATAAATTATAAAACGTAAACAATGCATGTAATAGTTCTGCGGAATTATATTATCTGTATACTGCGGGTACTGTGGTGCATGCTTGTTGGTGAGTCTCTATAAAGCTCTAAGCCAGCAGAAGGTAGGGAAAACCTAACATTTGTTCATCTGGTCTTTTATAGCATACTTATCTTTCATGATTGTCATAGAACGTTCTACTTCTCAAGCGAACGTGACGATCTACCTGATCTTCCGTTTCTCACTCCAATCCGAGCAGCACTAATTCTTGAAGGATCCGGATTTGGCCCAAGGACCTATTTCTAGGGACACTTTGCGATGCATACAAATGTATATTGAGCTGCTCTGGCATTTCTCACTCACAACTCACAAGGGAATCTTATTTCGGTTTTTCAATAGGGATTTCTAAACTTCAATAGGTGACTGCGGCCATACTGTTGAAGCTACATCTATCAAATCAGCTGTCCTTTATTGAATCTGACTTGCCAAATTAACGTTAAGAGTTATAGTGTTTATGTGCAAATGATTAAATAGTTTTGCGACTATTAGTCTCTGTTCTCACCGCCATTTCGTCAAAATTCATATTCAGCGACGAGGCCCATTTCTTGAAGAACAGGGTTGTTACCAAGAAAATTTGTCAACCGAAATTGTTATGCATTCAAATAAAGTTACTGTTTGGAGTGGATTTTCGACTGGTCGACGTTGGCCAGGCCATCACCGTCAACGACGAGCGATATCGGTTGATGATAACCAATTTCTTTTGGCCCCCATTGGATGAAACAGTCACCTTCATGTGGTTTCAATAGGACAGCTCTAGGTGCCTCACAACTCGTGCCACAATTGACATTTGTACGCGCGATTTTAGAACATGGTTATCTCTTGCGATGAGAACAGAATAGAGATAGAACATGGTTATGGAGGCGATGTGAATCGGCCACAGAGATCGTGCGATTGGGGTTAAATCTTCTTATGACGTTGAGGTCTCCACCAGACATAGTTTCAGGCAAGACTGATTGAGAAGTCTGCCTTTTTTCAGACTCATGGAGACGCGGTGTAAGACACAGGTCTATGCCAATAAACAACAAATTCCCATTGCCCTAAAAGCCAACTTATATAGTCAATGCCATTGGTAAAATTCAGCCTATTTTATCTGAAAGAGTTGGGAGAATGTGGACGTTTCTGATTCGCGCCACTCAGCACAGCCGCAGAAAACTTTTTAATCATGTTATATTCGATACATAATGGCATGTAAAATTCTTTAAAATAAATAAAAAATATTTAACAATATCTTACTCACAGTTTGTTCTATTTTCATTTTAAGATAGGAAACGTTTAATGGAACACCATTTATTTAAAGACTCTACGTGCATAGTGTTAGTATGTTCAAAACGTCACCCTTATTGCATTTATTTCCATTTTTACTTGCGCTTAAACTATTGTGTTTTCGGCTTTTCGATCTAGAAAAAGTGATGAATTTGGGTCTGCAAATGCCGTCTGTCTGAGACTAGTACAGAGACGTGCAACTAAATGTTGTAACGCGACTCATAGACAATTTGGCTTAAGGACGCTCTTCTTCAAAGCGGATTTCATTAAATTTTTTCCATTTATTTTACGGATCTCAACTGTGCATAAACTTATAGATATAAATGCAAGTTTGTAGACCCAGTCGTGCACTTTATTTAGCTCAGCAATTCAATGGTTATTTCGATGATATTCAGAAGTATCTGACTTAACTCTAAGAATTACTGTGGCATTGAAGTGTATTTAACCTCAAGTAAAAACATACTACGTAAAGTTAGACATGTTCATGCCTTTAAGTTCTTTTAAAGCCTTTTTTTTTATTAAATATTTTGTTGTCTACCCCCAAAGGTGTGGAGTATTTTTTTGCTTGCCAGGTATTAATTGCTATAAGTGGAAAGATTTTGCTTAATGAATGATGCATGAGAATTTCTACCTGTTGTGTTTGGGTTAATTGATTAAATTAAGTGTAAATTGCAGGGCACTTATGAAATAGGTACTAACAAGCTGTTTTCGAAGTTACATTTAAAATTATTACACAAAGTTGGAACGATGAGTGCTAGAGGTTTAAGTGATTGGGTCAACTGCAGCTGCCAACCGCTCTCAATCCGAAGGAGGTTGAATTTGGGTTAATACTGTTAGACATTAATCGTATCCATCGCTTTATAATAAACTCCTGTTGGCTTTAAATGGATAGACTGAGGATACTCAATCTCATCGGTATCACAACGGGCCTTTCTGGCCTAAGCGTGGCTGCACACACTGCAGCTAGCCGTTCTAACCTAATCAAACCTAACCTACATGTATAATACTTACTTAGCTGACCGTAAATAGGTAGTTTGCTAGCAACTTGTCGGGAAGTTGGGGAGTAGTCAGCTTAGTCTAAGCGAGAAGGTACCATGGAGGGAACATTCATTACTCAATAGACCCTAACTAGGAATAACGTATTGTCATATTCTGAATGGTACCTATACCTACTGGCATCGTTACAGCCAATATGTTAAGGATGGCTGCGAACCAACAAGAGGCAATTGTAATTAATGCTCCCCGGATATGCCGTCAAGTCCTACCGCCTTATTAGTGTTCATTGCGCTAATAATCTCATCCTTACTGGGGATTGTGGTACGGATTCGGGAATTTCTTTCTACGGACTCCTCAGCCTGACTTGGGTGCATATTGCTGGCGAATACTCGGTTTAAAACCGAAGCAAAATGCTCCTTTCAACTCTTCAGTTGATCCTCATCCGATATTAGCAACGAACCGTCTATGCCCTTTACTGGGTGTTGAGTAGAGCTTCGGCCATCTATAAGCTGTTTGGTGATTCTGTAAACGGTTCTACTGTCGCACCTCGCTGCTGCTTCTTCTGCTTCCGTAGACAGCGCATTGAAGTAATTGCGCTTCTCACGCCTCATGCAACGTTGCACTTCTCTTATCTTTATGCGATATAGGGCCTCTAGCTCGATCCTCCCTGCTGTTGGAGCTGCTGCAGTTCAAGCCCTTAGCTGTTCGTTCGTTCGTTGATCCTTCTCCAGGTATTCTCGGAAAGCCACGCCCTATGGCTTCCTTGCGATCGACTGACAATTCTTTCAGCACCTGATGTGGCGGACAATGAGCTGCTGATTATTTCCACTCCACAAGACGGTCCCTTAGTTCTTGGCGCACTGTAGGAACTCTCAGTAGGTTTTCGTTGAACGTAGGTATTCTTGTGTCGTTAGATCTTTGAACGCAAGGAGTGCGTAATCGGAGTCTAGCTATCATAAGATGATGATCTTGTACCAACCCCTTGTCGCCACCTCGTCTGTTTCGGACGCCCAGAAGACTACTCCCAAAAAGGCTGCTGATGGCAAAATGGTCAATTTGGTCGGAGGTTGCTTGCCTGTCAGTTAACACCCAACTGATTTTATGACAAACTTTGTAGCCAAACATGGTGCCACCTATGACAAGACGCTTTGCATTGCAAAAGTCATCAAATCTTTTGCCGTTGTCATTGCGGTTGCCTAATCCGCGCCGTCCTACTGAGCCCTGCGTTGTCGCTGCCTTCCTTGGTATTCAGGCTCCCCATCACAATGACAATGTCGCCGTTGGGTGTTGCAATATAAACAGCTCCCAACTAATTGTAGAAGGTCTCCCTTTCTTCCTCAGACGAACCATCCGTGGAGGCGTAATCCTGTATAATGGTGAAGCGCAGTACTCTCGTCCGGAATCTGGCCGTTAAAATCCTGTCACCGTGCGGCTGCCAGTAGATTAGGCCTCTGCGTACAGTAGGTGTTAACAGCGGTTCAACTCCATATCCACGGGGGCTTCCGGATGGTCTTCCGGGGTAGAGTAGTACAGTGGTAAGCGTTGGGGATTGGAACTCACCCGCATCTAACCATCTTATCTCGCTTACTCCCAATATGTCCAGCCTATATCGCATGAACTCATGCTCTAGTTGAAGGAATCTGGCGTTCACTATGAGAGTCAAGGAGCGTCTTCACATTCCAGAAACGATAGCCAAAAGTCGTCAACGTGTTATCAGTCCTTATCCAAGGCATTGTGTTGGTTGCCGTAGCGATTAGAGTTTCGGTAACGCGGATTGCTAGCCCAGGTTACCTAGTCTAGGCATAAGACTCTAGACAATCTCACACTTGCAATTTTTGTCTACATACATGAAGTTGCCCGCGGTCCACCACGAGGAGGCGATTGAATAGTGCTGCGCCACGTTAGTGCATTTCTGGCTAAAGGATTACCTCGCAGCTAGGGACATTGCCACCCCAGTAATCACTATTCTCAGAAAATATTCGCGTTACAATGCAACCACTTTCGTCCTTGCTCATTCCGCTTCACAACAAAGTAGTATTTTGTAAAACTTTCTCTTTCAATCCTTCAATTTGTGTCAAATTAATTTCTATGCTATGTTATAAGTAACGTTCAAGGACACTGAACAAGCAGACCATTAAAATGAAAATTTGTTGATTCTATATTCCACTTTATCCTTTGCAAAGTTTCATTCCTGCTGCTTTAATTTACCCCCCAAAGTCATTAATCTATGTAAATTTGCACTTCTCAAGCCATGCGAATCCTGGGCGCTGGATATAATGCACACTCACACACACACACACACGTAAAGACACACAAAAGTGCATAACCAATTGCCCATGTAAGAAGAAAACTTTTCGTCCGACCGACACTTAAATTTATATCTCTCCTTTCATGTGGCAATAATTTTTAGTCGAGGCAAACAAGAGAGAGAGCGCGAGCGTCCCGCTCTTACAAATGAAGCCAGTGCAGCTGGTAATCGATATCCTGGGAAATCCCGAAAATTATCATACGCTTCCGTACACCGGCGATAATTTCACTTCAAGATTTTCAATTCCAACATATAGCCAGCGTATGAACTAGTATCCTCGGAGTATTTTTCTTCACTTTTTTTTGTTTTTCTTTTTTCGGTGTATTATCCTTGGGAAGGAAGAAGAAATTGATTCTTTTTTTTTCTTCTTCTTGTAGTCTTGTTATGCACTCTACAGGATATCCTCTTTGTAGTTGGGTATAAGCATCGGTTGCATACTTTGGCATAGGTTCAAGGAATTTTCATTTTTCTGGATATGAATCGATTATAAGAGCGGGACGGGTGAGGATCTGGTCTTCGAACAAGGGACGATAACACCACTCATGAATGGAGAACAATAATTTATGGGAATTTTGATGTAAACTTAAGAAAATTGCACGAATTGCAGTTTCCACAGTAATCGTAAAGGATGTGAAAGAGAGAGAGAGAGAGAGAAAAAGAAAGCGAAGAACTTAAAAAGGCTTAGGTTTTGTAAAGTCCCTACAAAGTGCTCGATTTGCCCTTTTCTGTGTGTTCTTTCCTTTGTATGGAGATGAGTGGCTTTTAGGAGTATACTTGCTCGAAAGAGGGCTCAAAACTTTATTGAGTTATTGACCTTAATTTGAAAAAAAGTGTTCCTCAATAAAAAGGAATATTTTGGTGGTTCTTGTGGTAGAAACTTTTAAAGTAGCCTACAATATGCATGAATCTTTATGAGGAACGGACTTATTGTCTTAGAAAAACGATGATTCAAAGGGGATTTGCTCCTCTGAAATTCGAAAAATCACTTCGCAGTCAGAGTCAATCATGTCTTCTACTTCTCAGTCATTCACATCTAATACCGTGGGTGAGTGTCACAAACGAGTACCCATTCACTTGTTATCCTTAAAAGAGTGTAACTGCACGCGAGGGAGAGTTTCTATTTTATTTTGTTTACACTTCAGTTTCACCTGAAGGACAAAAGGGTACCTCTCTTGAAATTCATTTATTCATGGAAAATTTCAAAAAAAAAAAAACTTCAACTTCACTCGCAACTCAGTAGATGCATCGCAACGCAAATAGGAGTTCATGTGTGCAGCATTTTCTTTTATTAGAAATTCAAATGCAGCAACGGAAATGTGTCAGAGCATTCGTCCTTCGCGCTGGGTGTTGGCGTGGCGATGATATTAAATAAAGAAGACGAATCCTCTTTCGTATAGTTGAAGATGATACTCTTAAATATGCATCGCGCGAAAAATGGTATCACGGAGTATGCAAATAGAATGCACGCAGGATACTTTTTTGTTTTTTTTTTTTTTTTGTTATTTTGAGTGTCAAAGTGAATACAAACTGTAGGTACATACTGTCGATGAAGCATGAGATTTTCTGTGTCATCAAGGAGCTTAGTTGGTGCGAAAATGTAAGTGATGTGCTTTGTAGTTTGCATAAGCATACATATTACATATGTACTTGTGAAAGAAAGTGTTGCATAGTCTAAGATTCTTAAAAAGTGTCGAATGCATTAGGACATGCATCCTGCAAGATTGGGACTGTAATTAGGACCTTCTGCTTGAATATACGAATATTTTACTTCGTACGCGAAGTAGACATAAATAATTTAGTGCCTTATTTGAGATATGGAGCCAAGGATATCGTATGAAGCCTTTGATTTGTAGTCAGAAGATCATTTGGGCTGTCATAATGTCAGTATTCTGACATAATTTTGCCTTGGCGAGAGGAAACTTTTTGAGAGCACGTCATCTACTTCAGTTCCTGTTAAGAATCTGAGGATAACAGTCGGCTCTAGTTATTTGTAGTTTATTGACCGATAAGGTCCTAGAAGGGTATTTCCTTGGAAAATCTGCAGTCTAAAGTGCTCCCCATGAAGATACAGAAGTTGTTCCTGGTCATGTTTGTTAATCGTTGGAATCGTCTTCTTATAGTGCCCTAGAAGCTTCTAGCCTGCTTCCTACTTGAGTCCAGTTCCAGGTTGTGATTCTATTCTTCTTATTTAAAGAACTCCCAAGCATTGAAGACTCTTAGCCTAGACACGGCGGCCTTCCATCTTCTGCGATTCTGAAGCCTCTTGTTAGCCATTTGAATTAAGTTAAGACATTCAGGGTGACAAAAGCTGCTTCATCCAGTCCTACATGAGTACTTAACTTCGCACAGCTGTGCTCGCGCAGTTCAGCTGCTGTCCATTGGGAACCACATGGAGGTTATTTAGGGACATTTTTCCCGCTCTAGTTTCCTGAGGATGTGTTCTCGTTTTCCGTAGAATGGTTCATGCTATCATTTGTATTATACGCGCAGAAAACTTAGGGAATCAAGTTGGCTTACAAGTTAAGTTGTATTCCCAATTGTCTAAGTACAATTAATGTACCAAAGTAGTGCGAACGACAGAGAAGACCCCCACTATAAATAATACACTCTTGCCACCTTCCTTGGCATAGAAGGAGCCTTCAACAATATCTATACTGAATCTATTCAAGAAGCCCTCACCGAGTTAGGTGTGGAAGACTTCCTTAATCTATAGATGGTATCCATGTTAAGAAATCGAATTATTCAGGCAGCATTGTTATGGCTTATGGCCATGAACAGAGTCTTAGCATACGCGGATAAGTTGGTTATACTGGTATCAGGTAAGCTTCTCCCAACGATTAGTCAAATCATGGAGAGTGCTCTGGATAAAGTTGACTCGCAAGCCACGAGCAGTGGTCTGGATGTTTACCATAAAAACAAAGTTTTCAGACACCTTCCTAAACAAGACGGCCAGTTACTCTCTTTAATTTCTCTTTAATACTAATGAGAAAGAATCTCTGTAACATTTCCTCTGCCCTGACAAACACCAGGCTGACTACACTTGGCAAACCCTTCTTCGAGGATCTCAGCGAGATAGCTGAAATAAAGATTGGAGACGTCTTTCTTTGTTTAAACTCAACTGGTTGGGTTTAGCTGCATGCAATCACAACCAATAACACTCTTCACATACAGGTTAGCGCGAGTTTTTGTGGTATCATTTAATGTTTGTCCATGTCCTTACAGTTCAGTTCTTCGTACAATCCCTTGAAACGATGAATACATTATTCCTGTCCATCTATATGATCCTACTTCCGGTTAGATCTACCCTACTGCAGAGGATACTGTCTTCCATTAGTTAATCTTAGAACAGATGGTATCCCTCTCTGCCTCGAATAGAATGTTTACATCTGTTCAGAAGAAACAGCTTACAATAGCTAGTGCCGCCAATAATTAGTAAATTAATTCCTTACAACTATTACACCATATCGCCATTCAATAACACAATGCAATCCCAAAGTACGTTCACTGCAAATTCAATTTCCCTCATCTATCTGCCAATCGAACAATATTTATGTTCACATTCCATCTATCGACAATCAATCATTTTAAGATTTATGCTCTTGACAAGAGTCCTTCGAACATAGAAACGGACAATGTGAGCTAGCTGGGAGTAGGTATACTCCTGCGTTATTATAAGGTGTTTGGCATTGGTGTGGGGTTTGGTGTGTGCAAGGGATTTTTAACCTGACATTGGATGTGAGTTGTGGTGGGAGGATTTGGCACAAAATTGAACATTATTCTCTGTATTATATGTCATCTTGTCCAAATGTCATCCATAAATCTTTGGCCTGTCAATGTACAAGAGGACGATGATGACGACGGTGCAGACGACATCGAGGTCGTTACACATTCCTCAAATTCAAAAATAAAAAAATAGAAATATATATATTTACACGAAACGAATGGAAGAGTGTGAGTGAAAGGATATGAATATATTTTTCAATGTCCTTCAACCATTTTTCAAATATAGATAGATCATTCTCACCTTGGGTTGGGTATTTTAAAATTAATATACGAATGTCTTTGAATGTTTAGGGCAAAATATTGTTTGATGAGTTCACTATAGACAATGGATTTTTAGTGAAAAAATAAACAATAATAAGCAACCCATAAAGGGCCAAAACCTAAGCTCTCGCAGCTACGACCTTTTGTGGGAGATAAAATGTTGCGCTTATCATTGGACAATCAGTATAACTTCTTTTGAATTCAAACTTGCATTCATAAGACAACTTAACAATAAAGGTAACAAAAAAAAGCCAGAGTCCCACAAGGCAGCGTTTTAGGCCCCTTACTTTTCTCTTTTTAACGTTTTCCTAACCCATTAACGTGCAACGTTAAATGTATTCTGCAATTCTAAAGCCATCTGATATTTCCTACTCTAAAGCTTTCGACATAGTGCGGCACAGTGCCAAACAATTAAGCAAAATCAAACCTTACTGTGTCGGTAGGATCTTCTCATCATAGACCTTTCTAAGTACCTAATCGGTCAGTACAAGTAGTTCTTATACCTTATTTTCAACAAATCTTGGTGTACCACAGGCTTCAGTCCTTTCTCCCACCCTATTTCTAATATTTATTAACGATGTTCTCCCTCTTATTCACAATCCTATCCATTACTTTGTGGATGACACAGTACTCTGGACTTTGCTTATTCTTTGACACATCCACGGCTGAGACCACAAGCTATGGAGTCTCACCGGCAGCGCGTGTCTACCGAGCAAGTCAACTCAAATATTGATGCAATCATCAGCTGCGATGTGAAAACATGAGTTGAGTTCAAATTATCGAAAACCTAGTGCTCTGACCCGCCTCTGAAGCCAGACAATAATGTACACAAACTGCAAATGAATGGAACTGATGTTCCCCCAGACCTTCGCTGCATTCAACAAAACATCCAAAGATGCGAAAATTTGCGCTAGGAGCTTAGGATTTCTTAAGAGGTATAAACGTTTTTTTCAGTCCTGCAGATTTGGCTACTACCTTTAAAGGTTATGTTCGTTCAAAACTAGAATACAACTCACAACCTGCTACTTGTTTGAGCTTATAAGATCGTCTCCAGCGTCAGGCTTGTAAATTGATCAGAAACCTCTCAATCTGTTATCAGATCTCTTCGCTAGAACATTGTCAGAATGTTGGTTGCTTATTGGTCTTGTACGATTATTTCCACCATAGTTGGTCGGACGAGATTTATAGTTGTGTCCCGCCTGTCCATCAGTTAAATTGTATGAAGCGGCCTCTTCCGCATACCCTTATCCTTTATTACCTATTTTTGGTCGCACAATTCAAAAGCTCGTTTTTTAGCCAACACGTATGTACGTGGACTGGTCCTCCTCAGTATTGTTACGCATGTGCGAACGCTGTCCTCTCGAACCGCAGGCGAACGCTGTCCTCTCGAACAGCTGGCGTTTTGGACCGAAGAAGCGCTTGATGTTATGACAGCTGTCATTCTGATCTAGCCGTTGTTGAGCGTTGTTTATTTTTATAATCTTTGAATTTCTTTTCGATCCTTTTCGATTCGCGAATTTGCAACACTGGTGTCAGAAGTGGGATCCTCAACTCGATATGGAAGAGCAATTAAATGAGAATTTCAAAAAATTGTTCGCAAAACTAAACCTCTTATGCGATGATGTCAAACAGCAGAATGCTACCATAGCGCAACTATCACAGGAGCAGTAACGGCAATTAGAAGAGCTAACAAATTTAAGGCCGAGGAGTATCGTCACCTAACTCTCTGTCCTTTTCCAATCAACTTCTAACCTTTCATAGCCACCACTGGGCTTATAGCTTTAAAGGACTTTAGTGACAGTCATGACATACAAAAAAGAAAAACAAAAAAATTTCAATTAATGCACAAATCTATTGCAACAGAATTACTTTCAACCGACAAAATGAACCCAGTCCCGTGGCTTTTTCTCTCTCTCTCTCTTTTCTTTTCAATCCATTAATTCGAAAAAATGCGAAAGAAACAACGTTTCTTGGTTGAGTGCGTATTACACGCAACAGCCATCAAATAATAACAGAATCCAACCGAGAGATGCCCGCATACAGTTGGCATTGCGGTGGTGGCTTAAACTCAGTCTGACAAGGAGTTAAACCTACTGAACAAACCAAAATGACGTTTTACTATCAGCCTGACCGGAAGTGAGTGATTCAGTGGTATTCAAGGTGATCATTTTGGTTTATATGTTTTTTTTTTTCTACTTTCAGTCGGCTTATGTCCTCGACATGATTGCGCTGCGTGGGCAAATGTGGTAAGTTTGTGGTTGAGTTCAGTACTTTAAACGTGACATTGCATTACGTCATATCTGACGGAATACTGGTTGAATTAAATATTATGAGGGCAAGAGATTTATGTTGAATACATTTGCAGTTGCATATTTATTTGAAGGCAAAACTTTCAAGAGTAATTTTATGGATTTTCACTGCACTGAATTGTGATTGTCCTGGCAAGTGATAGCCATTAACTGCACTCTGTGGACGTGGAAATCCTGTCGCATTTTTTCTCTGCGTCAGGGTATTGCGAATGTCAGATAAAATGAATTATGCTTGAAAGAAGAAAGTTTCAGTTGAAGCGAGACAACTTTAAGAGTTTTATTCTGAAAAGTGTAACGCGACACTGACATGCGATGATGTGCGACACATTTTAAAATGAGGTAAATTATTCCTATGGCATTTTGTTGATTAAATAATGCATACATATGTATGTGTGTATATCCTTTTGAATATGACGTGTCGCTGTTCTTCTTTATGTTTTTAGCGGCTTCACAAACTGCTTTCCGAGAATAAAAAGGTTTCCAGTTTTCTTAGGAAATCAGACAGCTTCTGGGCCGAAAGTGGCTCTATGAAGGGATTTGACCAGTTACAGTCACAGAAAGCGCTAACTAGGGCCTAGATCAAGCTAATGGCTATTTTCATATGGTGGCTGAGGTTATGTTATATGTATATGTACATCTAAAGTGAAGGGAAGCTAGGATAATCTTCATATCGAAGACGGACAAAGCTAGCCATACTACGGCAAAGGATTTTAGGCCCATTAGTCTTTCGCCTTTCCTACTTAAGGTTTTAGAAAGACTTCTGAATCTCCGTATTAGAAGTAAGTGCGGTAATCTATGCAACTCTCAGCATGCTTACTTTAAGGAGAAATCAGTTTAAATGGCTTTACAGATGGTAGTAGGGAGAATTGAATCTACCCTTCACCTTAAGAAATTCGCACTTGCTGCCTTCCTAAAGGTTAGAGATGAGGTTAGAGCTACAATGAGAGCTCTAGAATTGCACAATGCAATTAACGAAACATAGTCAATTGGTCAATTGGCTCTGCGAAAAGCTCAACACATGATACACAAATTTTACCCTTACATCTAAAACTACAGACGGGAAGAAGTGCGCTTCGACTCACCAACAGGAGATTTCTTTAGTAGCACAAGTCCCGAGACTCAAGAGAAATCGGACGATATTTTGGATTTGATCGACTTCGACACTGCGTCTTTTCAGCAGCAGCGAAGACTGGCTTATTGATGAAGTCTAGCTTCAGAACTGAGTCAGATATTTATTCAAAAGACTTGAACTAAATCAAATGTTTCTGAAATTCCCGGACCCATGCAATGTTTTCCAGTCCAAGGTTCTAGCCGTTCTCAAAACTGCGAAACTACATGAGATGGGATCAATATCTAATAAGGATATTGGTATCTACGTTGACAGCCATACTCAAATCAGATTAGAGCTAGACAGGGATTGCCCTGCAATGCTCAAGGTATTCTGCATGCAGAAAGTCGTAAGATTATGCTGTGATATTGAGGGTAACGAATTCGGCGTTAGATTGGCCAAAAACAGCTGTGGAACTCCCATCAGGAAACGTCGTCAACATCTTTAGGGCACGACTGTGTACTGCTAGGAGAAGTATTACCAATTGTATACACACCATGGCTATCCGCAGGTGGGCTAATCTGGAGGGACATAGGGCTACGGTAGGGGTCCCCTTTAGACAAGTCATGACGCAAAATTCGTCAATTTTTGGTCTGCGAAAGGCCGACTGCAATTGAATGCCTCGGATTTTCCTCCACACTCTCACGGATAGCGGTGATATTTTTGGAAGATCTTGCATTTCGGTGATTGTTGACTGAACTGGTCTACTTAAATTTATCCACCATGTTGCGAGGGGTCCTCTCGGAAGGTCGATTATGGCGACCGTAAAATGGTCGAAGTGCGAGAATTGTTGTTCGAACAGAAGACCCACTTTCGTAAAGCAATTCAATCATTTTCACTTGTTTTTGAACATTATGACTCTTTGCGTTGATTTGGTAAAACAAATTTAATAAAACAAGCTAGATTTGATGTGGCCACAGTCATATGTCAAGAATGGGACATCCCTATTGGAAAACCCTTAGTTCTGGCCGACCGAAGAGTGAAGAACCAGCAGATACTTGCACATCAGCAAAAAAACAGATTGTGGGAATTCCACACGAGCATTTCCTCACGAGTAAGATTTTACTTTAATTCTTCTTTTAAAGCCTTAAAACTTATTACAATCAAATCAAATCACAGACTAGTCTTTTCTTTAAGCTTTAAATTTATTTTTACCTGTCATTTACAGGAGCATTTAATCTACTCGTACATGCGTTATTGGCATTTTCCAAATAAAAATATTAATTTTTATAACTCTTCAAGTGAATGTTAAACACTCGTCTCGCACGTATGTCGCTGTATGTCGCGCTGTATAAACGCACAACGCATTCGAAAGTTTTAATTGAAAAATTCCTCGTCAATTTCATAATTGAAGCATCAATTACCAAACGCATTATTCGTGTGATTTTTTTTTTTGTTGTTGTTGCCTTTTCTTTTGATACTCGAGCCTTTTATTAAATTTTTTATCCCCGGTTCTGTAGTTATGTTTCCGCGGTTTTAAGTTCCATTAAACAGCCAAAAGTGTCCACTCTGCCCAACAGTCGAGTACGATTAAAAAAAAAAAAAAATACACCACATTTTTGTTGGATTTTTTCAACTCATTTCGACGACGACAAACTTTTTTTTTCGCCCACCACCCCAACACACGCGTAGTATAAATCTGATGAAGGACATTCGTGGGATGAAAAGTGAATTGTGTTTGCACGCAATGAGATCTCTGGCAAACTTCCATTTAATTATGAAACAACGGATCATTTTTTTATGCATAGGAGGACACCATTAATATGTTAATATCCATATCGTATTTTGAAAAAAAAAAAAAAATATTCACGCTCATACATTTCGGTTGGGTGTATGGCGACTGTGAAAGGTATTCTGTAACGGTTGCCCTGCATTGCAAGGCACTGTCGAAAGGATTTATGTTTACGAGAAGAATTTAACCATTCTGGTGATGGTAACTGTAATCGGGAGTTAATAGCAATCGTCGATGCATATGGGTACCTTGCTCCAACATATCATTTACAAGCTATTAATCTGATGACAGTGACTTATTAAAAAAGGCAACCTCTGAGCAAATGAGATTTTATTTTTTGATAATGCTGGCGCGATGAGTTATTTGAGGGAGGGCCCTAAGGGTGCACAAAGTTTGGCTGGAGCTAGAACCATGGAGTGGTAGATGAAACTTATTATATTATATACTTTCAGCCAGACCTTTAAAGTACTGCATGACTTCAGTCCTCTCAAGTACAAGTACTGGGTACTGGTACTGGTACTTCAGTACCCTGGTACTGGTACTTAAAAAAGTGCAAATACTTGTATTTTTCAAAAATTTAGGTGCAAGTAAGTACTTCCAAGAAGTTGAGCAGTACTTCAAAGTACTTGAGCAGTAATTCAAATTACTTGAGCAGCACCTACTTAAAAGTACTTAAGCAGTACCTACTTCCAAGTACTTGAGCAGTAAATAATTCCAAGTATTTGAGCAGTACCTACTTCCAAGTACTTGAGCAGTATTCCGTATTTGAATTTATCTAGAGTCGGCCTACTAGACCGGTAGTTTCAACTTTCAAAAGAGATAAAAAAGAGATGCATACAACGTTATGCCCTTTCGTATCCAGCAGCAGCCATACCCCGTGAAACAAAATATTGGATTTAAGAGTGATTTGGAGGTTCTCACAAACTTTGGTCCAATTAAAGCAGAGTTAGAGACCTTGAAAGCTATTTGTCTAGACAGTAATTGCCAAGCGAGTAATAGGCTCTGCAACCTGTTGCAAAAAACTACAACAAAAATTTAAAGATCCAAGAACGCAAAATAATGCAAAAGTATACAAGGAATGCATAGAGTGTAAGAGAGTGTAAAAAATACAATGGAATACAAAAATGCAACAGAATGCAAAAAATGCAAAAGAATTGACTGCAATTGATTGCAATTGACTGCATTCAATTGATTGAGCGGTAGAAAAATGAATGCAATCATTCGAATTTTAAAAGAATAGATTTAACAATCTTTGTTCTTACAACCGTCTTGTTTGGCAAGTTCACCATGAACCGGAAGATGTGCGTGTCCACTTGAGAACACTTTCGCTAGTAAACTCTCAAGTAACTTTTCATATGAGAGTAAAATTTGATGAAAAACTCTCAGAATACGAATAATGCTTGAAAAGTCCGAGCCAGTCTTCGGGAGTAAGATACAAGCACCTTTACTCTTTGTGCAAGAGTAGAAAGCTACACTTGTACTCTGTACCCAGGTTCCGTGCTGAACTCGCAATACCGAGTTCAGTACTGCTTATGCCTGTGGTCTGAAGGTATGAGGGTATTGAAATGGGGGGATTTCCTGTCAGAACTTCGCTACCAATGTTGATCCTTTAACTTACCCTATACCATGATGAAACTGTATAAACCTGTAGCTCGTGTACAACCATAACAAAACCCAACACGTATGGATGCAAGAAGCTGTATCCTGGTTGCCTTTTATGTTTTTTCGTTTTTATGTACACTACACCATTCCTTTTAAAATAAACCTAAAAGACCAGTCTTACAAAATAAGGATGCCGACTATACTCCTCGTCATAAAGTATTCGCGCATTCCACACAAAAAAGCAGGATAAAATATGTATCTATACGGATCCAAAAATATATCCTTATCGCTGGAAAAGCTTTTAGCGATGCACATGAGACCAAAATTTATTTAGCAATAACCCTTTCGGACACTAGTTGTATATCGCTGTGGAAAATAGTAAAGCAAACAGTAAACACCAGCCACTATAACAAAAAACAAAAAAAAAAAAAACATCCTCAATATAATCCTGGAGTGTAGGTTCTATGGTTTCATGCCTGTGTGTAGACGGGTCATTGTCCCTTTCGGAAGTACCTAGTGATAAAGAGTCTGCCGAGCGCTCTTAAGCCAATAAAACAAAGGATGTATTTTTCTATTTTTTTACATATTTGTGTATCCTTTGTATCCATTGACCAGTGGAGAGCTTTACGTTGCACGAAAATATGTTACTTTTTTTTTTTGGATAAAGCTACGCAGATTATCCGAAATGATAAGGCGCAGAATCTGGCGTACCTAGTGGTAGGGTAAAGGATAGT
Organism: Chalcosyrphus nemorum; assembly: GCA_949716465.1. Taxonomy (NCBI): domain Eukaryota; kingdom Metazoa; phylum Arthropoda; class Insecta; order Diptera; family Syrphidae; genus Chalcosyrphus; species Chalcosyrphus nemorum. The sequence continues at coordinate 21,343,405 of OX454332.1, read as the reverse complement.
TTTTCATGAAACGAATTCACCTGTCGCTTTCTAAGCCAGGATGCTTTTGGTATTACACACTGGTTGCGATCTTTTGCACCTCACCATTCACTATAACCGCTGACCATCACTCATGGGCTAGCACTCAGCACCATTTAATTGGTGCAAACCCGAAACAATTTATTGGCTGTCAATGCGATTAATTGATTTATTGTAATCCCAATTGAGCTAAATTACAGGACACTTTCGTCTGGGCGCTATGATTCTTGGTATTACTTCAACCACATGCCGTCTATAAAAAAAATTCCAATATCTGATTATCTGATTAATGTCAGCCAGCACGCGTTGTGGACACATTCGATGGCACTCTCTGAAAGTGTTACCCCCATTTGCACCCTAATCCTTTGGAACGCGTCAACCCCGATGGTTTTGTTTGCAAATAAAATATGTTTGACTCCTTGCCGGCATGGTTTGGCGATAAATTATGGTCACCCTGGTGCTGTGTATCGTGCGAATGGTAAATAAATGGCTGACATTTAAGTGCAGTTGCCCGATGGGGTATTTAGTGGTGTCGAACTGTTTTTTGTTTTGTTTTTATTTTTGCCTCTCATCCCTCGTATTTAGTTTCAAATGCATTTGGTTGTCGCAATTAATTCTGATTAAAATTAATTAACTAGTGCAATGTCAGCTATTTGTCTAATTGTGGTTGTCTATTTGCAGAGGGGTTTTGTGTTTTAGTTGTCATCTAACATTTTGAGGCAATGAATTGCTTTGGAAGAGACATGCGAATATTTATGAGGTAAATTACTACTGGGAACTGCATTTAGGAGAAGACCTTGAACTTCAGAGAGAAAAGGAAATAAAATTCTAAGGCATGCAAGGGCCTACACACATGGCTAGGATGGGAGAGTGACAGAGAAGGCAGGTTGTTCTAATGTATGTGAGTATATGGCGGCTCTTGGTGATGTTCAGAGCTGTCTTTGGCCAGAGTCTAAACAAAGTTTGCAAAGTAGTCGGATATGGAAATCTTTCAAAGATGAAACTGAGCAATTGCACATCTTCTTCTAGCCTTGGTCCTCGCGGCACTAATGTCAAGGATTTCATCGTGCGAGGCCTTATATACTCGGCTCGTTCATTTTGGCAGCTATCTGCGCTGCGTTTCGATGTCGTTCCTGTCTTCCTTCGGCCAACCTTCTTATGTGATAAGCATCAGTCTGTAAGTTTGCTAACAGGTTAAGGCCTTTACGATATCGTGGACAGTGGCACATTATGTCCTCAGTGTTTTCTACTCCTTCTGTGCACTTGGGACAATAAGGGTTGTCTTCATGGCCAAATCTGTGGAGGTAAATATGCTCTGAAACATTCAAGACCAGTAAGCATCTGCGTTAGGTAGATGTTTAGCTGTCCATGTTTCCTATTGATCCAAAGGTCGATGGCTATTGAGGGTGCGACCATCTACCTTTGTCAGAAAAGTTCCATCTATAGCGCCATACGACTGAAGTCCTTATTGAGCATGTTTCTGTCTGTCCCTATAGTCGCTAGAACAGGTCTTAGAAGGAAGGACTGCCGACTCTTTAGCATTCTTAAGGGGCAAGAGTCGCAAAGCATTTTAACATGCCAGGCCTAGTCAAAAGTACAGTCTAAAGCAGTGGGAACCTTTTGCACCGTATGCCCCACTTCGCAAGTTGAAAAGTCTCATGCCCCCTCCCAAAAAAAAATTGCATATCCTTTTTTCCAGAAAAATAAGTAAATAAAGGGCTTTCCAATAGGGATTTTCCATCTTTGTCATATGACTGTGGTCACATTGTTCAAGCTACATCTTTCAAATCTAGTTTGTTGTTTGTTTGTTGTTAAATTTGTTTTGCCAAAATTACACAAAGAGTCATAATGCTCAACAACAAGTAAAAATGATTGAATTGCTTTATGAAAGTGGATCTTCTGTTCTCGCACTTCGACCATTTTACGGTCGCCAAAATCGACCTTCCTAGCGGACTATTCGCAACATGGTGGATAAATTTAAGTAGACTGGTTCAATCAAATGCAAGATCTTCCAAAATATCGCCGCTGTCTGTGAGAGAGAGAGCCTTTCATAGACCAAAATGTGCAGAAATTTTGCGTCATGACTTGGCCCTCCACCGGTATAAGATTGAACTAACTCAGGAGCTCAAAGTTAATGACCATAGACTACTCCGTTTTTTCGCTGACTGGGCTCTCGAGCAGTTAGACGTTCATCCCAATTTCGGTCAAAAAATCATATTCAGCGACAAGGTCCATTTCTGGATTAATGGGTTGAAATGTCCACACATCTTAGTAATAAATGTTGAAGGCTTCAGCTTTTGTACAGTATTCGTATCAAAACTTCACAAATCAAATTGTGGCCATGCCCCGGTTAGAGTTCCAATTCCTCCCTGGGGGTGCGCCCCGCCGTCTAGGAACCATTGGTCTACAGAGAGAGCGACAATACTGCGAAACAAGTCCTCTTTGATTGTCCTGTCTTCTCTCGTATCAGGCTACAGAATTTAGGTTCTAGATTACTGCTGTAAGATCTTCATCATTGAAGCGGGCTTTTTAGAAAGACGAGTATGCTTTGTTTAGATTCTTCCATTCTTAATTCCTATGACTTGATCAGCTAAGATGTCTACGGAAATCATGCTTTGTCATTGTCCTATAGGTCTTTATATCTCTGATCGCTGGAAGTCTTTAGATTCGGATCACCCCCAGAACATTTGTAACGTATCCGCGTGCAACACTAGTAGGTAATGGGTAGCTATCGTAATATAGTCAGAGAAGTCTATGAATAAGAGCACAATGATTGTCATGAGCTATGGATTGTGTGTGTCCACTTTACAATTCAAGTTTTTCAAGTCCAATTGTGGCTCAGTTGATAGATAGATAGATGGCATTGGGTTACCCACAGCATTTGTTTTTTTTATTCATTATTCACAGAACACTTTTGGCTGCGGACATGATTGCATGAAGATATCTAGTGGAAGCAAGCTAGTGATGGGCTCAAGCCTGGCAGTTGTTCTTTCTCTCATTGCATTGATGGTACGGATACAAGCTGGTCTAGGCTTTGTAATTTTGGATGGGCTATTAGTAGTCTTGTTAACGGAATTTTATATACGAGATTGCCCTATGCATGTCAGTCTATGTGTTACTATCCTTGGGTGCCCGCTCCGCATGATTTTGAGAGTGTATTGGAAAGTAGATATATCATTCTCTGTTAACGTAGATATGTCCTCTTTTTGAGAATTGTTGCTTCAGCACATTTGGTCCCTACAGCTTCTTGAGTTCCCATTGTCTATGTTCCCTTGTGCACGTCATATATCAAGTGTTCAAAGGCTTCTGCAAGTCCTCGTTAAGCTGCATCTCTTGCCTCAGTGGCCACAGTTTGCTGCTGGTTTGCATGTAGTAACCAGCTTGAATGCATTCATCATTACTTTCTTATTACTGACGCCTATATATGAGTACTCGTATAAAAGGTGAAATGTAAATCCCTTTTCAAAAAAAAAAAAAACAACCAAACCAACTCCTTGACCTTCCCATTATCACCAAATCTCTGAATTCATTTCGCCCACCTTTCCAACACTAATTTGCATATCCTTTTAAATGTACTTACCTGCTTGAAAGCCAACACTCCCCCAGAAAGTAAATCCCCTCTTAAGTGCTTGGTGAAATATAAAATTCACAAGAAAACGTTTTCAAAGTCCAGCTGTCCACCCACAAGGAGAGAAAACACCCTCCTGCTCCCCCTCAAAAAAGGAGAAAAGGAAAATCCGAGCCAATTCCTAGCGCCTTTTCATTTCCGGTATTTGGATTTCTATGTCAGATGGTTTCTTTGGTTGCTTTCAAGTAGGGCCTAATTTGAATTTACTTTAAATCCTTTTTTACACTTAATCCTCTAGTTAAAGTGTGTTGTGTGGCATAACAATGTCCTCTCGAGAAGATAAGATACCACCTTTCGTCGTCGTATCCATGGAGTTTAATACTTGGAACCATATGTGGTGACAATATTAATCGGGAAAGGGATGCAAACTTTGTGTAACAGTAAGACGGTATAATGATCCTTCCTTTAAGCTCTTAAATGATAAGGATAAATTTAAGACATTCTACTTATGACAGTCTGTCTGAAAGGTGTATATACAGATTAGGGACTCTTGTAGAGCCCAATCAACGTTGCTTTCTGCAAGACATACTGCATGTCCAGTTGTATCTTTATGACCCATTATCGGTAAAGAGCAATTTAGAAATATAAACACATATTGCCAGAACAGTAGCGCTTAACATGATGTAGAGATATCGTTGAATGTCCTTTTTGTTTTGTTTTTTTTTTCCTACGCAACTGCCTTCTTGTGCTTCTTCTCTTATCTTGTGTTTTGTTTGTTGTTTGAGACATATTTCTCGACAGGAGCTGGAGGAGCATACAAATACCCAATGAAGTCTTAAAATATTCTAATGAATTCTTCAGGCATGAATACACTTTGTGCCCTCATACAATTTCTTTGGTTTTGTTAAATGCTTTAAGAACATTATGATGATAATAATGATGGTGGTGGCAGTGGCCTGGTTTCTATGTTTTTCTTTTTTCGTGTCTGTGGCTTTTCTTACATACAAACGTATAAATTTGGACTTTGGCTATACATAGCCATATATATGTAGGTATATAGTATCGCACAATCGTCTAATGGGCAAAGTGCTTCGCTGGAATTGTTTGTTAATGACAAAACAGCAAGGACATTATGGTAATTTCTGGGCACATTAAACATTTTCGCGGTGATTAAGATAAAGGTAGACATTTTGGGTAACCGAATGTCCTACCTGTTGACGTTTTTATTTTATTTTATTTTTATTTTTGGCGGACGGCATTTTTGTATCAACAAAAGGCACAACCGTGTGAAAATGGAAAATGTGTTAATTTTTACAAGTTTTTTTCGACTTTTTTTTGGTTACAAAATTTATTGTGTAATTTTGTGTGGTGAATGGGAGAGGCTGTATCAAGCGGTTGTAGGATGTGTGATAAAAATAAAACACTTTATGGATACTTTATGCATATCGGTCTGGATGTGTTTGACCTTGTGATGAGAAATAAATTGTTATACTTAATTTAAGCAATGATAAGGAGTACTGTATTTTATTGGATTTTTTTATGCATAGCATCTGGGAATTGTTCTTTTTGGAATGATGCTGTTATTGTGTATATTAGGACTAACAAAACTGGAATCATTACTTATGAACACTTAGACAGAAGAAATCCAAGGCATGCAATCTGCCTTTTGCGGAGCCGTTTTCGACAATTACCACATTAGGACCTTAAATCTGCAGTCTGAAACAGAATAGGGGCCCATTTTCTGTTTATGTATGTTCGTAAGCAGCAGGTTAGTCAGACACCATAGTGGACCCATCGCGATCCCCAAGGGAGGATTGCAACCCTCTACGAGGTTGCGAATGAAATATCTACCCAAGTACTTTAGTCAATTTCTGACAATGACCTCGTACAGTTTCTCAGATATGTGTAAGCCGTAGCAGTATCAGTAAGCATCCGTGTCAGATAGTCCCAGTCCTATGGCGCATTTCCTTAGGACACAGTGCCCAGAGAATACTCGTTCCACTGTCTTATTTTGGATCTACGTTACTTAATACTCCCCGGATTTCCTATGGTTCCTAAGAGTTCCGGCAATAGGGCTTTGAACATCTTGCGTCCATCTAGATTTGTTGATCTAGGGTTAGCCAAACTTACAGTTCTGCTAAGAATGTCTCTTTTAGTTCCAGCAACAAACAATGGGGCTGTACTATTGAGCGAGGAAGTTCAGCGCATTTCATACCACAGTGTCATAGTAGCACCCGCTCTCACCGTTCCGAGCGAATAATATCTTGAGCTGAGGCAGAGAGCATATCTTGATTGTCAATAAAGATCAATAAAGATGCTCATATCCTTGTTGGATTTTGATACCATCTAAACTATTTCGGCAACTTTGAACATAAGCTGGAAGTCGGAAGTCTCAAAGGCATCTCTACCTTCAGATCTCCTTGTACTGTATTAACTATACATGAATAGAAGTAGATCTAACACTTATGATTGATAGTTGTGCGTCCTACTTCATATTGATTGAATCGTGTGATGTGTTACTGGGGGCCTGTAAGTTCAGACATCCTCTACAGTTAAGAGCTAAAGCTATAAGAAAGTAATTCGATCCTAAGCCAATATCCACCACCAGGGGACTCTAATTTGATTAATGAAACCCCTGTCCGAAGAACACAGATTCTGGGTCTGAGAAATTTTCCCTGGAGCCTTGTCTAGAAAATTTGAGCAAAGACAATGTCCAATCAAGGATCTTTAAGACCTTAATATACCGACGAAGGGAATGACGAGCTGAAACCGTACTTGAAAACTGAAGACAGCACTCGTTGAGGGTAAAAACCGTACGTCGTATCCCCTTGTGGGTTCTAGTGCCTCTACAATCCCTACACGCCACCGTGTGCGATTTCTGGAAATGTGTCCAGCTCTTCCCAGCTCTTTTCTAGTTGGCGTACCTCCTTCTCAACTATTCTGTGATTTGCATCGCTTGCTTAGCTATAGACCTGTCACCCTTTTGGAGAGTGTGCCACTTTAGTCGTCGTATGGTTGTCCCTATAGGTTCATGGCCCATTCTCTGATAAAGCTGTTCGTTAGAAATACGATTTGGCCAGTAGGTCCTTAAGATTTAGCGTAGACATATTGTGATAGTGACGGTCACCCTCCAGGGACCACAGCCATATAGCAGCATGGATTCAACGTTGGAACGGAACAGTCGTAGTTTGGTGTTTAGGCTTTACTTCCCCAAACTGTCGATAGCATCGCAAACGCAGATTTTGCTTTACCTATTCGGCTGGCTATATCCCGTCCGGTTTCGCCATCGGTTGAGACAATACTCCCAAAGTATTGGAAACTCTCTACTCTCTCAATCGTCTGCCCAGCAATGCATAGCTGAGTTGATGAATTCGGTCCTAGGCTGATAATTTTAGTTTTTTGCCGCGCTAATTTTTAGCCCAACAACGCCTGCTTCCCTCTTCATATTTGCTGTCATTTAGGGAATGTCCATTATTCTGTGAGACAGAAAGCAAACATCGTCGCATAGTCGAGGTGTTTGAAATCAGATGTAAGAGTCTCCATTTCCTGAAAATAGGGCCGCATTTAGCACATCGCTAATCACAGTATTGGTGAAACTATGCAGCCTTGCCGAACACCACTTTGGACTTTGAATTCCTCAGACAGTCTTCCTCTGTGTAAGACGTGACATGTGGACCCATCATATGTAGCCTTGATAATTGCAATTGTTGGGTGACGTCAAGTCAGTGCGCGATTGGAGATGTTTATTAAGAGCTCTGACTAGATGGTTATAGGCACTGCATCTTTCGCTGCTCCTCGCGAATGGGTCAATCCTTCTTTTCTTGGAGAAAGAGTGTAGGCTATCAAGTACTTAATATTAGGACAAGGCGGTGCAGCAGCCATGCTATACTTAAGTTTCGTTAAGTATACTATTTGGTACGCACCTCGTCTGTTAATATGTGAGACCATTCGACTATGCTCGGTGCTCAGTTGTGTTCTCTTCTCTTAGAACTTTATTTTCAGCACCTCAAAGTCTTGAATTCCTCTACCTCGGGTTGTCTGTTGGCTCCGCCGCACTCTTGATAGTTTGCTCCCATATTGGCGATGTTATCATTCCACCAGAACATAGGTGTGCCTCCATTTTCAGTTCCTTTCCAAGCCATAGCTACCTCGGGATAAGCTCAGCGTGACTTCTTTACCTTGTTCTTTACTTATTCCTCTTACTATGTCCATGGTGCTTAGCATAGAGTAGATGACTTTGGTGTCTACGTCTTTTGTTTTTCAGCCGAGATTTTGTAGTTTTGAAGAAGCGATGATACGATTGGTGTTATTCTCCAATTTGGAAAAAAGATGACCTCATGGTCGCTGTTTGTATACAGCTTTAAGATTTACCATTCGATCCTTCTACCTGTGGCTGTGGTGAACGCCAGGTCGATGAATAAGAGCTCTCTGCAGTTGTCGAAAGTGTGCTTGTTGCCTCCACTTAGTAGCACTAGATCGATGCTACCAAATGTTTATAAATAGCAGTACCCCACCTCTTCTTCCTTCTCACCTATCCACGGTATAAAGTTTCACCTCAAGGTGAAAGTTTCACCTCAAACAGGAGGACTACCTCAAACTCTCACTGGCTTCAACAAATAAGGAACTACTAATTAACTGACTCAATCCTACTTCCAAACAATGCAATTCATTAAAACCAAAAAAACCATTCGAAAAGAACAACAAACTACAAAAAAAAATAAAACTTTTCCAACAAAACTTCTCGCATCATCAGCTCCTCTCGTTCTCTCGTTTGCTCGTTTGCATTGGGAAACAAGAAAACTACTTGCACATGTTAATTTATTTAAAATTTGTCAAGTTTGATCCCACAAATCCTGTCTCGAAAATTCATTCCATGCGAATAAGTTTAAATTTTGATTATGCCCTCTGAGTACGAAGTACATCTAACCTTTTCGTCCTGTCGTCGTTCCTATATCTACTATCTAATGGGACAAGATTAACAATATTTTGTTTTCTCTTTCTCTCTAGCACCGTTGTTGCAGAGAAACTTTATCATCACCAAATTGTCCGATTGTGACCAATTATGCAATTTTTCGTAATCCTGCAAAACTGTAAAACTTTTCCATCAGGCTAGAGTAAACTTTTTTGCATTGTCTCGACGACGACCATGGCAACAGGACCGAGGACGACGATAGGCTAAAATGCAAATGAGATTCTGCTGAATTGGTTATTGAAAAAGGATACGTGTACAATGTTCTTATGTGTGAGTGACGACGGACCGAAATGTTTCTGTATCGTCTGTCAAAAATTTATTTAAGTGTATGGTGGCCTTGCTAGCTGGTTTTTCACAGATACGATGCAAAGGCAATTCACATTTTAGATATAATTGAAAAAGTTACTCAGATACTTTGGTCTTATTTACTTATATGGTCTTTTGTGTCTCGATTTCAGTGGTTTGCTGGATGCACACACATATGATATTTGAATGGATCCTTCTCTAACTGGAGTTGGTGGCTATTTTGTTGCTTCGAGTTTTTGTATAGTAGGTAATGAGATGAATACATGTTCATCCTTGTCATGTTTTCTTTTGGTTCTTTTCTGGTTCTTTTTTGACCCTAGTCTTATGGATATGCTATGACACCTAGACTTCAGTTGCGGCGCAAATATGTGGTCGACTTTCCTGATATTCAAGTCTGGATACGGCGAGAGTCTAAGCCAGGAATGGAGTGTAGTTATATTTTCACATATGGTTCTAAAACTGCTCAAAAACTAGGGGCTGGTGTACCTAATGGTGGAAGACGACAACCCAAGACTTCAAAACTTATTGGGCAATCATATCTCTGTCTTCCAGGCGGAGATCTTTGCAATCCTAATGGCTACACAGTCACATCGTTAGGAATAGATGGAAAGGTCGTAGTATCTGTGTCTGTCAAGCTGCGCTTAAGGCCTTGCCTAATCCTTTAGCCTCATCCAAACTAGTTGGTGAATGCAAGAGAGCTTTGAACTGTGTCGCAAGATTCAATTTATTGACTCTCATCTGGGTGCCAGGTCACTCTGGTATCACGGGAAATGAGATATCCGATGAGATTGCTGGATTCTCAGAGGAGAACTTCTCAGGACCCCAACCTGCGTTAGGTCTACCTGCATCTACGGTCAGGGCTTCATAGATGATTGGGTTTCTTATGAACACTATTGTGTGTGGCTTGACTCTCCTGGATGTAGACTGACTAAACAGATGCTGCCAGGAGTCAATGAGAAATCCGCTGTATTCTTGCTGTCTCTCAGCAGAAAAGACAGCAGACAACTTATTGGCGCTCTTACGGAGCACTTCGCTTTTGCTAAGCATCTTAATATGATTGCCTTAAGTGGCTTAAGACACTGCGGAATGATACCTGCTCCTTTGCTATGACTGTGTGACCTGTTGTGTTGTCCAAACACGAATATATAGTACCATTGCCACAAAATTCCTACAAAAATCGACTTTTAAGCCTCGAAGAACTGCACGATCCATAGTACCTAATCAGTTCCCTGATGACGATGAACAGAACTAGAACCACAGACAGAACTTAATGGTATTGTTCTTTTCTTCTTAATAGTACCTAATTTTCTATCAAACAAAAAACCAAATATCTTCAAAGACACCCAAACAATAGATACAACTTTTCTTAAAGATAAAGTTTAGTTGCCAAAGCTAGACTCTGCTCTACCATTGGAATCTTAAATGGTTTCTCTGTATAAATGGCAATCTAATTAAAACCTCCACGCAAAAGACTGATACAAAACCACCTCACACCTTGAGGTGTCCTTAATGATTTCTTTGGTAATTTTCTACTCAGATTTCACTTGACTAAGCCTACAACGGTAACAATCCGTTGATTCCATTTTGTTCAACTTTTTCATCTCCATTCTTTGCGTGTTCTTCCGTTGTTGGGAAAAGTTTCTCTCTCGGTTGAAAGTTTCCCTTGGTTGTTCTCCTCTTTTTCGAAGGATTTTCTGCACTCTACAGTATTTATTTCTGATGATGAGTTTTGGTCCTTGAACAACAACAACAACAACAACAACAAAAGAGTCGTCTTCTCTTAGGTAGAGATATCACTTTCAAACTGAGAGACGGTTAGGTTTAGTTCTGAAACATCCACCACACATACCAATGGATAAAGGCTCAATCTCATTCTCAAAGTCTACGTATTCACTTTGGTATCTTTGAGATACAATTTTATTATTTATCATTGTTTACGCAAGAAAAAGTTGAATCATTTCCTGTACCTGAAAGCGGAGAGCTACAAAAGGAAACTAAGACTGTTGCTCCTTGAATAGATCCTTTTTTTTTGTGCCGAGGGTATAATTTGTAATGAATAATGAAATACCGGCAACGATTTGGAAATTAGTTTTGCTTCCAAAGATGATGGTTATAGTGTTGAGTGTTGAAAATTTTACACAACACACTTAACAAGGATTACAATGACAAGTTGGTTGACGAACAAGCAGCAACAGCAGCAGCAGGAGGAGCAGAGCACCATGACGTGAGAAGGTGTCAGCTATTTGTGTCGTTAGGATGTCTGCGTTTTAGTTTTACAAAGCTGGTGGCGACGACAGCTTATCCTGTCGATAAACCTTATGATTAATTGAAAAGTTTATGGTGTTTGTGCTTGTTCGGGTATAATTTTATCTTGTTTCATTTCGAGATTAGGGATGGCGTCGGATAGGAATTGTTGATTAATGGGATTTCAAATTGTTAAAGACGCCGCCTAAATCATCAGGAAATGTTCTTCTTTCAAGCGACTCTCTGGTATGAGAACGCTGAAACATTTTTGAAGTGATTGATATTTTTTTTTGCACAGAAATAAGCTTTCAAAAACGAGCCAAGCTAATGGAATAAGTTTGAGCAAAGATTCGGGTAGATGAGTCACGTTGAAAGATAATTAATTTTCTCGTATAAATAAGGGCTTATGAGGCTTTCTAAACTCAAATGCCTGGCAAAACGATAGGCTTTCAATAGATATACATAAGTAGATGCCTTTGATATGAGGTATTTTATTATTTTCTTGCTCGATGTAGTCATAACATCCGTAAGTGCAGACAAAGGAATAAATAACCTGGAAATGGATGTGATAACGATGTGTTTTTGTCCCTAATGCAGAGACTTAAAGCGATCAGAAAATTCTCTATTTTTGAGCCAAGAGGCAATGTAACAAAAGCAAACAGGTTGATGTGTCTGATGCCTCAAAATATCGCAGGATATTGCAGTTTATTCCAGCGAAATGTCAAACAGTAACATAGACAGCTGAATAATAACTGTGGCATTATAAGTTTGCATATAGGCGAGCCTGGAGAAGAGCATGGAGATTGAAGTGGAAATCGATCAAGTGGAAATATCAAGCAGAGCATTAGGCTCCCTAAATCTAACTTCAAGACGAATTAGCCAGGAAAAAATCAGCTCTGGAACAGTCTTATGCCAGGGTAGTTAACCAATCAGTTCATTACCTGAGGTGTGATAGTTAAGGCCTACAATGCCTAGGCCCCATCGTGTGCGGTTTCTGCAAATGTGCCTCAGCTCTCCCCAAATCTTTCCCAGTTGCCGTGTTTCCTGCTCAACTATTCTGCGCCACGTACTCCTAGGACCGCCACGTATCCTGCCATCCTAGGTAAGCGAGTTCCATTGCATCGCTTAGTTAGCTGTGGATCTGTCACTCTACGGCTAAAGATGTTCTATACCGTAGAACTGTAGAAGCATTCGACATATTTTGTGTAATTGTAGGTGCCATCGGTGGCTATTGCGTTAAACTATTGCTTATGGGCTTCCAGGTTCGAATTCCAGAAATTGCCATCGAAAATTCTCCACCTCTGTCATTACTCGCATGCTCAAAAACCCTCTTCCCTTTGGATGCGGCATAAAACTATAGGTCCTTTCCAAACGTAAGCCTGCAAAAAGTTAAGTTTTGCACCTCTACGGGCTGCCATTAGAGAGCTCGTGGGGCCTCAAACCTTGACGATGGAAGAAAAATTGATATCATCTAAAGTATTAAGGTCCACAGCTGTTAGTTTTCGGGCACAATGTGGTGGTATGTGGTCAATGTGAGTTTCTACTTAGAAGTACTACAAAAACAAGAGTTGTTCAGACTTCCAAAAGCATATAGTGTCTTCCAAGCCGAAATACTGGCAATAGAAATAGAAGCCGTTTCTATTAAAGAAAGTCACATCTAAACTATACAGTATTGTTGATAACATAATAGAGAATGAGGCCAACGCCTCCTGGTCATCCAGGGAGGACTGCACTAATTCACGTGCCCTATGGCCAAAATTGAATAGAAAGCTAACAAAGAACCTATTAACAATGGACCAAACTTCTATCCGCGTGCTCACTGGAGTAAACACAGGACACTGTGCCATAAGAGCATTGCTCCACAATTGAAACGCAGAGTACAGCTATTTATGCAGAAGCTCTGGAGACGAAGAGGAGGTAAAGTGCCACTGCCCCGCCCTACAAGAACAACGCCTTCGAATTTTAGGCCACAGATTCTTTGATAGCATTGCAGAGGTTACAGGGTCACAGATAATAAACTAAGATTCGTTAATAATACCAACTGGTTTAAGGACAGACCTACACCAAGATAGATGTCCACACCCAACTTCATCTTTCCCGTCCCACTCATTTAAAAGGGTAAGCACAATGGACCTTTTAGTGTCTTCGAGTGCAAGTGCTTTTCCATCACACACCTAACCTATGTGAATGTGAGTCATTCAGAATTAAGTCATCAGGCATATACCTAACTTCACCTAAATGTCATTATCGATTGAGTTCCAAGATTATCTTCCTTTAATGCACTGAATATACACGACTGACCACTTATGGCGATCTCTTTCATGGATATCTGAAGAAAACATGTGTCAACTTATTTACAATAGCGAAATGTCTAGTGCTGTCCATCCAGCTAAACTGTGCACTGAACTTAGATGGTCAATGCACTGATTTTGCTAGCAATCTCCTGAAAATATTCCTCTCTTTAGATATGGTCTTGTAGGTTAATTTTCCAGCTTAGTATCTTATGGCATATAAGACCTTTCCATGTCTATGGGAACTGTCTTGTATTGTCTTTATACTAGTTGGCACGATCTGCCAAACTTTCTGCAATTTGTTGAAAAGGAAGTCCTAGGCCTTTCACTGTCCTGACTCTGCTGCGTTTATAGCATCATATGTTTTACTAAATGTTGATTTAGATTAGATTATTTTAGTACTAAATCTAGCTTAAGTGACATTGGTCTAGCCAAGACTAACAAGATAAAAATGTAAGTGCTCTCCAATTGCACAATGGTCATGAAACCGGAAGGTCTTCTCTATGAGTGATAAAATCCCGTAGCACTAAATACATAGAGATGAATCTGACTCTGATATTCTCCAATGGCTGACTAAAAACGACTGGAGTTTGGTCTTAGGCCAATATCTATGACCTCCTTGCTGTCTCTTCTACCAAAAGTGAATCCAATATTTTCTCTTTGCTCTTGACTGCAGCAGTCCAACTCACTAGTACCTATTCAATAAGGCCACCTGCATCATAAGGCTCCATCATATAATTGGTCAGAGTCGCAGTTCACATTTATGTATGAGTACAAGCAAGTAGCTCCCAGATAATCATCGGCAATTTTCATTCAAAAGAGCTTCAAACTACCAGAAAACGCCTAAGCTTAAGGACAAATGGACCGGTTAAACCCTAAAACAAACATGTACACAAGAGCCACCGGAAAATTCCAGCCACCAGTAAATACCCCCAGCTATTGTTTCACCTCGTTGCGCATCCTTCCCTTAGTCGACGATTATCCTTTGAATAGCATTTGGCATTTGAAGGAGTTCCATATAAAAGGACCAGCATTCTTTCATTCACGGATAATTGATTAGGAGGAAATTTATAGCCTGGGCGGGTGCTCATAAAAGTTTAAACAACACCAGGCAAGAAATTACGACTGTATTCACCCCTTTTCCTGTTGCGGTATGACAGCGCGGCAATATTTTTATATGAAGAAGAAGCAAACAAGTGTGAGGCTTTCTTCAAAATTGATGTAGTGTAACGGTTTTTTGTGTTTTTTTTTTTTTTGTGTGCGATTAATATTCTTAAGGCATTTTTCAAGCTCAGAATCTTTTGCGCATATCTCTGTGCACCATGGCGTGTGTGTTATTGAAATTCCTTTCCTTTTGCCACATACCTACCTACCTATGGGTCGATGGCAGGAACAAGGATTCGACTTGTTGTTCCGAAAGCTCGTAAATTGATTGGCATGATAAACATCTCCTATATAGTGCAAAGTACATGGAAGGATTTCCATTGTTTACAACAAAAAAAAGGTATATTTTTTGATTTTTGTTTTTTGGTTTTTTGGTGGTGCGTTCAAGTTCAAACCCTTGTTACCCGCGAAGATTACTTATTTTGCGGAGTCTTGTGCTCCTCTCTGGATGGTGGGATTGGTGGAGTGATTTATTTCGTAAAGCATTTACTAAGACGGAAATACAATGTCGAAAAGGGGGAATGAGTAGGTAACTGAAGAAAAAAGGCGTTGTTGTGCTCGAGTGTGAAATTAAGTATTCTGGTAGCAGCACAGGGTTGGTATTTCGTTGGAAGGGGAAACGTTTTTTATTAACAAATACCTAGCTATATTTGATGGATTTTAAATAGGTTACTGTCGGGTATATCAACCGTTGGAGGTTTTAGTGTTTTTCACAATTTTAAATCATGTAGGTACATATGCCCCATCTTCATAAAAGGCGATGCTATGTCTTGTAAGAACTACCGAGGCATATCCCTGTTAAGTGTCGCATTTAAGGTTCTATCTAACGTATTGTGTGAACGGCTAAAACCTTTCGGCACATATCAGTGTGTCTTTCGGGCCGGCAGTTCGACAATAGACCAAATTTTCACACTCGGACAAAACCTGAAAAAGACCAACGAATTTCAAGTCAAAGCTATCGACTTAATCGACTTTAAATCCGCTTATGAGAGCATTCATAGTCTCGACATCTACCAGGCGAAGGCCCCATACGAAATACCGTCAAAACTTATCCAGATGTGTCGAGTAACGCTGGCAGACAGGCGATGCTCTGTGCAACTTGAAAACAACTCTTCGGAGCTCTTTCAAACGTGTTACAGATTCAGGCAAGCCCCCAGGTTCGAGACAGAAAAGAAGACCGAACCTCCAGTACAAAGACCAAGCTGTCGCGGGTGGCCAGAAAACTTGGTCTTCACTAACGCAAAGTTACGATGAAGAATATCCACCTGAACCCTAAAACTTTAGCTTAGAAGGTTCAGATAGATATTTTGTCTCAGTAGGATATTGTTATGTTGTTTGATTTCACGGCAGGCTTCACGGGTAGCTAGTAGCCCCGCCTTAAAAATGCTGGAAGCATCCCGAAGTCTATAGGATTTTGAGATGCTTAGGTATAACAAACCAGCACCGACCCAACAGTCCATTTTTCAACCGTCGGTATGCACAGTGAGGTCAAAGTCCCTAATCACATGTCCGTCTTGCCATTCCATTCTTGTGGGAAATTGTACGTTAAACCTCTTTAGGACGTTTCGTTTGGGATAATATAGTCCGTAGAAGGCGCAGCCAGTTCTCTTCCTGTTGCTGTGCCCATAAGGATTTTCTGTCCAGCACTTAGGTTCTCTGAGTCTGACCGCACTATGTAGAGTAATCTTCGTAATTTGTAGATCGATGGGCAGGAGATGTAGGATAACTGTAAGAGCATCTGTCTGAGTCATACACAGAGGTCCTGTAGTACTTATACATTTCATCCTTAGAACCCTGCTGAATTTGTTGATACTGTAGGCTTTCTTAAGGCCTGGCCACCATACTATCGACTGAACTACGGCCGAATACAGCCAGAGGGTCAATTTTGATCGCAAGGCCCATCGTTTGCCAAAGGTTCTGTTGCAGGCGTAGAAGGCTATACGTGGCTTCCAGCTAACATATGTGCTTCAACATATTCTGCTTCGGTTGGCTAGCATAAGGTTTGGAACGGGAGGTTTAGTCTTCAACTTGTGCCCAGTTATACTTGCCTTCCTTACTCGCTGCTCCATGTTGAGTTTCCTGCTAACTTTGGGGTCGTGGATAACACCTAGACACTTAGCACTGGTTGATAGGGGGTTATGTCCTCCCAAGAGATTGCTGGCCTTTGGGTGCTTGTGCCTCCACAATCATTTGAGAATATGGCTCATCTTTCTACAACTCATTCCTAGTTGCCTTATGATAATATTAGATAAGATAGTTTAATCCTTTCTCGAATGAAGAAGAAATGATGAAAAAAAGACAAAGTTTGTAGCACCAAACAGCAAAGACCCTACAGCAGAGTAAGTCAAACACCAAAGCCTCATTAATAATGCCCTGACTATAATTAGAATAAAGGAAAATTCCAGGTATGAAAATCAGATTATTCTGACTAAACTAAACCACCACGTGTATTGAAAAATCCTTTGCGTCATCATTATCAATTAGCTAAACAGTTTATAACCTCCACGCGCAATGTGAATCCTTTTAATTGCTGTTTATTCACATATCAAATGACTGTGTGTATGTACTTACTAAAGAGCATTGCTTACAGCAATTTGCATAAACCTAATTAATTTTTATTTTTTTTATTTTACAATCTCATATATAAACAGGATGAGAACAGGAACTCAAGAGTTATTATTATCCACCTGGAATACCAGAGGGGTTGAACCAGGATACAAGCGAAAATACAGTGGCTAATTCCGTTCGTGTGTTTGATTGTAGGCCCGGTATTTATTTCTGACCGTGAAATATGAAAACAGCCGTAAAAGTTAGGCGGGCAAAACGAACATTTTCATTCAGCAAGGACATCTGCTGGTTGAAAAGTAATTAGGTAATTTTCTCTCGATTTTTTTTTCGTTCGTTTTTTTCCTTTTGTGATAAAGTTTTAATTGAATTTATATGAAAGCATTTGGGATTAATCAGAGAAGTGTGCCTTTAGTCCGAGGACAGTGCTTAAAATGTACGCTAACGTTATTGTTTGGACAGTAATTTAATGGCTTTAATTAGTAGGTACTACCAACAAGGGGAGTATATACCTATAAGCTGATGTCTTTATAGGCTTATGTGTATGGCTTGTGATGTATAGGATGTCCGCTCTTTATTGGTTGGCTTTAATGGTTATTCAAAAACCCGCGTGGACATAATTCAGTAAGAGCCCTTTACCCCACTGGAACTCAATCATTGTGGCATATATGTACGTTGAAAGGGAGGATTATAATGAGTTGTGTGTCATTTAACTCTTTATAGAATCAATCAACATATAATACGCTTAAGGTACATACAAACCTGATTACATTCCGCGCCCGCTGTCATTTGATGGAGGTCCATCGTACTATCAGAGAGTGATCAGAGAGGTGTTATTTGTCGGGTGTCTAACTTAATAGTCATACTCAAATACAGACTTATATTTTCTCTATTTTCTATCCTATTATGGATCTTTGTTACTTGTATTTGTACGAAAAAATTCCCTATTGTCTGGGAAGTTTCTGGGAAGCATCTCAGAAGCGCGAAAGATTGTGGACTACATATTACCAGACGAATATTAAGTAGGACTTTAAACAAAACAAGAGAAAAATACTGTAGTTTACAGCCCTTTACAACTCTTTTCCAGATCTCGGAAAAAGTACCAAAGTACCACAAATTCACCAATAGAACCCGAATGTACGCTTCCTCGACCAACCGAAGCAGAATATGTCGAAGCACATATGTGTAGCCTATGTAAACGCTGTGGCAGCACAAATGCAGCAGAAGACTCAGAACAGCTCTTGTCCTAGTCTAGGATCGTACAGAAGTACAAACACTAGCCTTGCGTCGACCCCGGCAGTCGGCATCGAGTTCCAGACAGCCTCCCAGAATGGAGGATAGAATATGCACTATGATGCCTCTTGGAGTTGCGCCACAAATATCTCTTTAGGTCCAGGGGATTCAGCTCAATTTCACTCATAAAGTTAGACGGTGCTCGTGGTTGAGTAGACGCAAGGTCAAGGTAATTCACAGTGTTTTTTGTACGTTCGTCTTGAAATACAACGAAGTGAAACTTGAGCTTCTTGAGCATTCAATTCACGGATTATAAGGGACTCAGCGATAGTATATTTGGCAAAGGAAAAGATTAGAAAATAAGACGAACTTCAACTACGTATAATATTTTGTGTGGCTAGATCAGAGTCACAGATGTCAAAACTGTGACTGCTTCTTCTGTCAAAACACCAGCTGTTCGAGAGGACAGCGTTCGCACATGCGTAACATTATGTTGAATGTTAGATTTGTTTTTAAATAAAAAGAATTCTTTAAATAGAAGCCGTTTTTTTCAAAAATGTTAAATATATGATTCCCTTGACAAATGAAAATTCTGTTGGCAAAAATAAATGTTACGTATACGCCCCAGAGTGTGCTTGTGGCGCAAGGATTCTACGAAAATTGAAAATTGATAATACGAAAGCGCAAAAAGAAGTAAAAGCAAAATAAATTGGTACCGAAACTGACAAAATATTCCTGTCAAGCTCGTCATTTAGCAAAAAAAATAAAAATCCATCTCACATAAGCCGAACCATTCTATAAGAAGCAAACCAACCGCATCCCACATCGCAATACTTCTTCCCATCATCAGCATCACCATCACCACTCATGGTATATATTCACTGTGTCACCAGAGTACCATGTGACAAAAATAACGAAACAGTAAGGAGTTCATTTAAAAAAAAGGAGGTGAACACAGACAAAACATCAAAGTAAGCAGGGTATTGTCCTGAATTTTAAAACAAAAAAAAAAAAAAAAAACTGCGAAGATGGTCCCTATATGTTCCTTAACTTTCTCCCAAAGACAACGACAACGACAACAAGGACACTTCCATTCACTTTCGAACCCAACACTGTGCCGAATGAGTGAAAAAAAAAGTCCTATTTTGAAAAAAAAAAAAGCTACGCTTTTATTGACTGGCATGTGTGCGGTGCGTGGAGGCACACATGATGTGGTTTAAAAGGATTGAAAAGGAGTTTCTCATTTCGTCAAAAGAAGTCTGCCCTCAGTAGAGAGGGCTAACTCCTGCCAGTGGATTGATGACTTCTTTAGAGATAATAACACAGGTCGTAGGAGAAGAAAAAAAAAAGGATTACATCTGATAATATCACCTTTTATGTCTGAATTCGATTTGTTCTTTGTTTTTATTACATGAAAGGGTTCCTTTTTCGGTGATTTGTGGTTTATGTGTGTCTTCAATTTACTTTTCTCCTTCTTTTAAGGCAGAGATCAATACAGTCCTTTGTAAAGGAATTAAGTTATTTTGTAAAGAGAAAAGAAAATAATGCCCCATTTCGTTAATTAGGGGTGTGGTGTGCTTAGTAAATTGTCTGGAATTCAAGGACGACGACCGACATGTACAATCAGAAGAAAGAAACATTGACATTTGGGATCAATTTGTGGTGAAAACAAAATCAAATACATGTGAGTGCAAATAATTCAAAGGATCAAAAGAAACTTCAAATTAATTTCTTCAAATCAAATTTTCAGCTACCGAAATGTATCGAAAACAAAGACGATAGGAAAAATCGGATTATGATTTGACAAGTGTAGGGGGATGTGTCGTGCCTGCTTAGTTTAAATAAGAATGTCGTCGTTGATTGTGTCTAGAGTCTGTGATCAAAGAAGATGCGTACATATTTGGAAGCGCGGTGGCCTAGAAATTTCGATCAATATTGCGGCATTAAAGATTCGATTGACACGATTCTTCATGCTTCTGTATTCAGTAGAGTAGCTATCTTCAGAACGTGCGATCAGATTTAATCTCTAAAAGGGCACTTCACGATTGAGAAAACACTTCGAGCAGTTACTTGGATAACATAGGCAACTGGAAGCCATCCACTGAATCTTCGCCCGACTGTCTGCAGTAAAATGGTAACCCTCTGTACAGCACTAAGAAAAATCAAACCTCTAACCTTCTCTTTACCCAATATTTTCTCAACATCCATTTTTTTTCCTCTGATCATCCTCCCCTCCCCTGGGTGATGTCAAACAAACCGTGTCGAAAATCTGCCAGGCTGAAGGCCCAGTTCAAACAACGGTCTATCAGTATCCAGAACCTGGTGCGCTCTGGAACAGCCAGCCTTATCTGCATAACGCGGGGTTCTCTGCAGACAGTCGACTGACTACTTCTCTAGCTAATAAGTAGTGAAACTAAAACAATGAACACAAAACAACGAATCCGAATCCGTTCAAGGACTGTAAGCAGGCAACTGGCTATTGACACCAACGTCGTTAGGAGAAAAAACTTTGGAAGACTGTTTAGGGTCCTTTAGAGTCTACAGATTAGTATCGCCTCCGACGATGAGTTCTTGGTTTCATCAAAAGCAAACCACACCAAAGTAGATGTTACTGCAGCATCACCTGCTCCTAGCAAGCAGCTTGTAAAAAGGTTACGCTCCGGTAAGGAGGTCTAGAGAGAACCTAAAAAACTGAGACCCTCATTCAGCTCCAACTCTCCCTTGGACCTACAGGTAACTATAATCGACAGATCTGACTAAGATGGGAAGATCGTAAACGATAAATGGCTGGAGATAGAATTGAATATTCTGCAGGCGATGCTTGATGAGAAGGATGGAGGCTACTGGATTGGTTTTGACGGGGCTAAATGGCAAAACGAAGTCAAAGTCGTTAGTTGTGGCAACAAGAAGACTTTGGACATTCTCACTCCAACAATCAATGGCATATCCTATCGATACTAATGACTGTCACTGAAACAGCATTAGTCAGTGTTTATCGACATCTTTCACAAGGGAACTCAATACTTAACCGAACAAAGTGAATGAAATCCAATGTCCTGTACAATGAACTGCTGGCAATCTTTACACATGAGTCGAATACTAGGGACGAAGAATGTGGATGCTGGTGTTGTCTTGGAAGATCTGAGATTTGAGCGTCATTCTCTTTTTCACTACACTGCACTGCACTTGCTAACATAAGGAAGGTCATGGAAGCCTTTACAAATCCGCAGCAGAGTGGACTGGGTACCTCGACACAGGAATGTAGAAGGGAACGAAAAGGCATATGGATTGCAAAGGCTGGGGTCTGCTATGAATTTCAGTGAGGCTGACATACATATCTATGCTGTTTAGTATTATTGATGCCATAATAGAGAATGAGGCGAACGCATTCTGGTTATCCAGGGCATACTTATTCAAAATTGAATAAACTGAGACCCAAGGACCCAATTGATCGAGCCTCTATCGAAAGGGCGCTTGCGATAACACAAGCTACGACTCGATCGCAAGGGCGATTAGTAGTAGATGTATCGATGATTCGACTAGTTAGTCTAGTTCAATCACTACTTCTTCAGGAGGAGTGTCGGTGTCTATAACTTTAGCCAGGGGCTGCTGGACTTCTCTCTCCTCTGCTATGGTCAATAGTAATCGACAAGCTTGTAGTAGATCTTCACAGATTGGGCTATATCACCATAGGTTATGCTGATGACCTGGCGATTTTCATTAGAGGGAAGCATCTTCAACGTCGTGCAAAGTGTTTAGAATGGTGGCGTAAAGCTCAAGAACAGACAACGGCAAACAAGTTCCAGAAGTTGCAGAGGATTGCCTGTCTTGGTATTACATGCGCACCTGCCCAACGACAGCACTAGAAGCTATTGTAGGACTCACTACCAATCTTCATAAGGAAAACGTCTGCTAGATACGCCATCAAACTGGAGCTAGAATATGAATACACACCCAGGGGACCTGGTGGGGCACTTGAATATACTCAACTTAATTCCAAAAATACACATATTTTGTACCATACCAGACTTAATGGTCAGACAACATTGCTTCGGAAGGTTATTTGAGTTTGAAATGTTGGATGGGGAGAACTAGTCCAATGGTGTTCCGGCACTAGACCCTAGAAGTCTGGTTTGGTTCTCTGGGGTCTCTCGGCCTAACACAAAGAATTCTGTACCGATGGGTACGACACTGACTGTGTTTCAGACTGAACTCCATGCGATAGAGAACTGCGCAAGACATAATATCCTTAAGGGACTAAAAGGCGCTAGAATACATATCTTCTCAGGCATTATCATCCAATCTAATGGACTCCAAATCTGTTAAAGAACTGCTTAGATGCTCTACAATCCCTTTCGAAGAACAAGAAGGTAATACTAGGATAGGTAACTTTGCATCAAGGGACTGAAGGCAACGAATTTGCGGATGGTCCTGAACCTTATATGTGCCTATCAATTGGACATCAGTCACAACGCTGATTCTGTTAAAGCGCCTGGTCTTAGAGAATCCAAAAAGTTAATCAAGCCCTATTCCTATAAGGATATCCTTAATTTGGATAAGGAATAAGGCTAACGAAGCCTGAGATCACTGTGGCCTGAGATACCATCTCAACAAGATGAATCTGTGTGAGACAATGGAATGTCGGTTCTGTCTAGAGGAGGATGAAACATCCGATCACATCTTATGGTAATGTCCAGCACTACATTGGTTAAAAGAACGTGTATTCTTCAAAAGGAGGTACTTGCTTTAGTGGAACTAAAGGGCACTATCTTTCATAAGGGAAGTAGTACGTCTTCCAGGTTAACTCCAACCTTTCGATACAGTAGATCTTTGAAGTCTCACTGTCTTTGCCGCGCGGTCATGGGTTGTACAAGAGGACAAAAAAAAGTTTCCTACCATCTCCTTGAATCTTAATTACGCCATAAAATTATTTTCTAATCCAAAAAAAAAAAAACGTATCCCCAGTGCCGATAGACAAAATCCTTAACTGCTAAGGGCATTTTAGAATTTTACAAAAATCTCCACTTGTAATTAGTCATTATCCTCATTTCATTTACAGCACAAGAGCAATTGATTTGCAAAACATTTCATGGCCAGCGAAATTAGGGATGAAATTTCCATGCATAATCACAGTTTTAATGGGACTTCAAAGGAGCACAAGGACCGCGGGATGCGAAGGATAACAAAAGGTTGTTTATTGGAAATATGCCAATCATGTCACTGTCAATAAGGCAACAGCCGAACATGTCTTTTTTTTTTCTCTTCTTATTTACCCTCCACATCCAGCCAGATGTTGCAATATAGCCGCAAATGAATATACACGATAGCTAGATAGACAGCCAAAGGATTATCATCATCCAAAGAGAAGAGCAAAATTACTTTTCCCATACTTGGACATACATATTTATATATACTTGTAGCTGTCGGCTTGGAAGCAAAAAGGGATCATCCCCCTTTCTTCGAAATAGGTAGGTAGGTATCACAAGAGCCTTCAAGGTATTCTTAAAGTCCTCCCTAAAATGCTATTCAATTTAAAATCTACTCCTTGAAAGTCAATTTACAAAATACCAACAAGAGGATGTCACAAACATCTCTGTTTGAGAAAATTCTTCAAATAAAATCCTCTCTATCAACGTCAGTTCCAAGAACAAAATGTTGAATTGCTATTTAAATTTTCTTAAATTTTCCTGCAACTTGGTCAAATCTCACTTTGAATGTCTGAATTGTTCACCGAATCCTAACGAGCAAATTGTTCCATCCGGTTTGATCCTTCACTTTTCCATCTCGGGTTTCATGGAAATTTTTCACTTCATCTGATTTCACTGGGGAAGAGGTGAGCTAAACGTGGGGGTAGTGTATCACCTTTGTAGAGAAAATTTTTCGAAACAAAAAGAAACAACATAAAGGATAACTTAAATTCATCGAGGAAGCAGCCACCCATCCTTGTCCTGTCTATGTGTTTTTCCTGGAATATCATTCTATCCTCCCCCCACCCCCCAAATGGGTAGCACTTGAATTCAAACTAAGCTCAAGTATCCTTTTGGAAGCAACAGCAACAGCATCTCTCATCATCACCAATCACCAACACTACCAGCAAAGGTGTGAGAGCTGTGCGTTCAAGTGAATCCTTCCGCACATTTATACCGGGGAAACAATAATAACGTACCACACTATGCCATGGTGTAGGGTTCGGGCGCTTTATGGAGCAAAACGACGCGCATTAGAATACAAATAGAAAACAAAAGTCGTCGACAATGTCCAAGGGCATTGCTAGAGAGAATTTAATGTGCAGATGGAGTGGAAGAAAACGCGAAACTGCCAGCAAAGGATTTTGAAAAATTTGTGAATTTTTTTCCGAAGAAGGTCTCTTGGGGGAGCATCGCAGTAGTACTGTGTGTAGAAATTTAATAAATAATTCAATAGCAAATGGGAGAAGTTTAAATCTCGTTTTCATTTGAATTCGATTGAATTGTAAAATTCTGGTTTCGAGAGGATGGTATAGCTAGTCCTTGGCAGGTACATTTAGCTAGTTGAATTGTTTCTCGTTGGGATGGGTGTTGATTAGTTTTTAAGGAATTTCCATCAGAGATGTAACCTGCAGTTGAGATGAATGTCAAGCTCAGCCTGACACGTTTGACCTGAGTTTTTTGTATGAAAAGACAAATAAGTCCTTGATTCCTGTACTTCCATTGCATAGTGTGACTATGGATTACGTTTGCTCGCTAGTAGAATGCTCTGGAGAAGTTGCTTCTATCAAGAACTATAAGAATGAAGAAGGAAAAGCCTGCAGAGGATTTTGATAAATTTTATCAATGACCTGGCAATGACACTCTTGGACGGAAAATTCACGCTCAACCCATGCCCACGCAGTAATGACACTGCGACCTCAAAGATCTACTGTATCGAAGGGTTGGAGTTAACCTGGAAGAAGTACTACTTCCCTTATGAAAGATGGTACCCTTTAGTTCCATTGAAGTAAGTACCTCCTTTTGGAGAATACGTTTCCTTAAGCAATCTAGTGTTGGACATTCACATAAGATGCGATCGGATGTTTCATCCTCCTCTAGACAAAACCGACATTCCTTTTTCTCGCACAGGTTCATCTTGTTAAGATGGTGTCTCAGGCCAAAGTGGTCAGTTAGGAAACTCGGAGCGCCGACCACATTGCCGATCGCGGGACGTCTGATAAATTTGACTTGCATCTGACTTCTACAATTTTGGCCCTTGATCTAGGGCCACTGGTAACAGCTTTACTGGTGGAGGCTTGAGCAGCGGAGCTAGTACCACAGCACTCTGCTGGTGGAGATAGATGGTACAGGGATCTCTGCACTGGTTGCAGGTGTTTTGTAATCTGCATCCAACTTCTTGAGAATACCGTGGTCAGGCGCTTGAGCTGGTCTTAAGTATCAACCTTACCTGAGCAAAACGATAACACACCTTGAGGAAGCGTCATCCATTGCAAAAGTAATTAAGGGAGTCAACCTTCCTTCACGCTTTAAATGAACTTCTATATAGGTACTGGCTTCGTTCAGTGCTCTCGTTCTCTGTTTCTATTGTAGCCAGAATTTGTAGCAGGAAGTTCGAGACTTTCTGCAAAGAACCCACGGTCTCGAAATTCTAACGCATCCATTCAGCAGTTGAACTGTCTGAACAGATGAAGACAAACCATTCAGTCTTATGCTGCAAACCTGAGAAATGTAGCCACATGAACCTGTTGCTCAGCTTGATAGAGACATCGATGAGGCCTCTTGGATACAGAGCCATTTGCTCTGTAGACAACACCCAACCTGACGATACTGTCCACTTGAATGAAAGTGGGAGCGTCAGGTGTAGGTCCTGCCTTAGCTTTCTTGACAGCTGAAGCTTTTGGGTGTGGTCCTCTGACCTAACCCTTTTTGCATCCTTTGCTGTAGGAGGCAAATAGGCTATCGCGCTATTATCGCCTTTGCGAAGAGCCTAACCTTTCCTCCTTTTCGACAGAATTGAACTTGACAAAACTGCCTATTTCAAATCGCAGCTCGTCCAACCTCTTCCAAATGGAAGAACAACAGAATTTTTTCGTGACAACGCTGCACGTTTCCACAAGAGTGAAAGTGTCGAAATCAGAGGTGGCATTATCTGCTTCCCCAGATCTCACACGGTCGTGGGCAAGGATTGGCCTCTCTCGGCACCGTCAACCTTACCGACTGAAGTCATGGCCAAGGATGTAGTGACCATCGGAAGCTGTGTAGCCTGTTTGCTTAACAGCATTAACAAAAGTTGGTGTATTTCGAGTTTCACCATTCCCATCGTTTATATTATTTAAATTTGAATTTTTGGACCAAAGAGTCATCGGGAATAGTCCATAGCAGAGCCCGATATACCATGGGAAGGCTGGATTAAAACCGAGGGTCGCCAAGGTATTCGGAGTCCCCATACTAATGACTAAGCACTCTTTTTAGCCACGCATCGCTCAGAGTATGCCCTTCCGCGTTGGATTAGAGATGGTTTCCAAACGTTTACTCCTTAAGTCCCTCACTTTGGCCAAGTGCATATGTACAGTCGTGAATGCAAGTCGTACACCGCATGTTTGTTCAGTTGAGCTGACATACAGATTAAAGCCGACAATCTCTCTGCAGCATTCGTTGCCCGGTGGCCGTCCCATGGAGGCAGTGGAGGCTTCTCGTAAAGGTTACTCAATAGGGATCGTTCAAGGACCTTACCCTAAGAGGCCAAACCTGACCACCAAGTATATAGAATTAGTCTCTTTTATTTATTGACCCTTTCAGGTACAACGTACAAATCTATTTGACAATCTTCGGGCGAATTCCCAACCAAATTTTGAAGCAACCATAAAAAGCGACGCACAATTTTTATTACCCGCTGGCTTATGTGAATTTTTCAGCTTAAATTAGGTCATGTACCACGCCTATGTGCCTATCCCTGAAAGACAAAGAGACTAATTGGTTGTCGCTATTTTAGTTGTGAAAACTGTCAGCTCAGTCGTGAATTAACGCTGAGTCTGCAACTAGACTCCAACTAGTCCGTAACTAGTATTTTCCGCGGCAACCTCAACTCCGCCTCTGTCAACCGTTGGATGAAGAAACTAAGTTAAAAAATCTTTTTTATACTCAGGACTTCAAAGGCTTGAATTTTCCTTCCTTTACTAAGCTTCCATCAGTCATAGACTCTACCATCAAACAATTGTCCTGAAAAAAAGATGACAAAAGAATATCTATAAGTCGAATATTTGTGCCTTCTTGTGGCTATACAAGGAAGTAATTAAAGTACCAAAAGTTACCAAACATACAATCGACAAACAGAATAATAATGACATACGAGTACGTACTATCAGCAGATCATGAACATAAACAAGTCCCTTCGTTTTTTTTTTTACTATTTGTTTTGGGGTTAAACTAGAACAACAATGCCCTAGGGTATATAGAACGCATGTTTTTGACCTGACCTAAGGAAAACCCTTTTCGCTTTAATTGGAAAACGTTTTATGGCAAAAACAACAAAAAGAGAGAAACATAAATAAAATTCTGGAAAGGGCTTTAATTCCAGTAGTAAACCTTCCCTGGAAAAAGCTTTTGGTCATGCGCGGTCGTTGGTCCCAGAATGACAGAAAATTATAGCAAAAAGAAGGGGTTTTTTCCCAGTCAGTTTCCTGGAAACTCCGAAAAGTTTTATTAGAACTCCTCAAAAGCTGATACATGCGGGGAATCTGATATAAAAAAAGCATCTTTCCAGAGAAACAATCTCCGGATGGTAAAATCTCTTGTAAACGTCAGACAAGTGTCAGTTTCAAGTAGGCTATCGAGGCAAGTGCAACAAGAGTTTACTTCTGTGGAGAATGAATTCAAGGGAAAGCAAAATTGATGGATAGCGTTGCTGGAGTGGCTTTAGGTGATTTTATGCGTAACTGCGATCTAGAAGTACCACAAAGAGTGACAAAATTTAAGTGCAACCCAACTTTTGTATATTTATATGCCTGGACACACCTTTGCCCTGGTATGTTGAGGGAGGAAAAAAAAAAACAGAAAAAAATCCATACCCACCGGTGGTGGTGGTGGTGGTGGTGGTGGAAGGTAATCATGTGGTACTTGGCCTAGAGAGTAAACAAGCAATTCCATATGGCACTTAAGTTCTAAGCACAAGTACACAAGTCCTACGCTAAAATGATGTTACGCTCACGTAAGTGGCACTTCACACCATTTGCATTGTTTTCATCTGAGAATTGGGTCGTTGACCTGTCGTTAACGCACTTCCTTTGCCTAACGACACACTTGGAATCCTATCAAGAAACTTTGCCCTCTGAACATTTTCTCAACTGTACGTACTCGTAGTACGTAAGGTTGCCGTCAGAATGTTGTTCAAAAGAGTTAATACGGTATGTGGGTGTTGAGTAACCATAATGTAAAGTACTTGCAGAAAAAAAGTATATAGATTAAGATATGGATTAAAGGACATACTTTAGAGCTCGCAAGGCATGCAGGCTAGTGCGTTTGAAATGCCAGTAAAACTTGACTTTGACGTGTCGATTAGCAGGTGTGGTACATAGTTAGGAGCAGGGTTTATAAGAGCATATTTTGTTTAGATTTCTCTTATCACGAAGGATGAAAAGTTGTACTTGATTTGTATCGACACTTTACAACTTCCTTTTCTCGTTTTAAGGCTTCTAGTCAATGGTGTGGAAGTGCGACGTTGACATTATAATGCAAAGTAGCATTATTTTTTTGCTCGACTTCTTTTACTTGTTTTTAGCATGAATACGAGAGGAAGTCATGCTATGTGATTACCTAGTTTGTTTATTAGTTCTTTGATCTGAAGTTGTAGCATTTTGTTCCCCGATCTATGATATAAACCAACATACGTACCTGGTAGATCAATTTATTTAAGTTCTTCCTTCTCCGGTATCATTCTTGCTGAAGTCAGAGAAGGTACCTGATGTATATCCTCCCATAGCCCAAAGAAATGAATATATCACACCAAAATCTGTACACTCACTTTGCTTTGACAAAAGCTGTCTATCTTAAAGTAGTCTCTAGTCTCTTCGTTCTGGAATCTGAGAATGAGAATTGGTTCGAAGGATACGACTTCCTCCACTGAGTCGACAGTCTTTTGTAGATAAATTCCCAGCAAGATTCTAGTACATGTCTTGATACCGAAAGCTGGTCATAGACCAACAGAACTACAAAAGTCTTAACGACCAGGGTGGAGTCCTTTCCCCACTTTTAAGCTCAATCGCAGTCAATGAGCTTCTAAAAATACTCAATGATGAAGGTTTCTATGTCCAATGTTATGCAGACGAGGCAAATTCGAAGAGACGATCTCGAATCTCCTCCAGACTCTTTGGTGAAACAATTCTCAAAGGAAAACTTCGGTGGAATTGTCATTTAAAAAAACCCATAGACAAAGCCAGGAACGCATTATGGACTAGCAAAAGTCTTATTGGCAGAAACTGGGGACTAAACCTTAAACGCTAAAATGATGCTATGGCCTTACACTTTTTACTTAGAACTTAGAAAAGATGAGTTACTACGAATTAAAATCACAGCCAGATGTCTATCCAAGTACAACTTCAGTCAAAACTGGGAACAGGAAAAACCATTATTTGCCAGTGAAGCACATGTTTGGTACATAGATGGATCCATGACAAATGAAGGGACTGGAGCTAGAGTATACGGAGCTACCACTAAGACTTTCATTTACGCACCTATGGACAAGTGTAACTCCGTATTCCAAGCCGAAATCTGCGCTATACACCTTTGCAAACAGATCGATTAACAATAAGAACATTTATATTCTTTCAGACAGTAAGGCAGCCCTATTAGCAATTAAGGCTTACGAAATAACTTCCAAAGTACTTTGGGATTGCCTTCAACTGCTAAAACTATTAACCAGCACAAACAGAGTACATTTGGATACCTGGTCATAGCGGCTTTGATGGAAATGAAATAGCTGACCAACTAGCCAAAACAGGTTCGACATCCCCTATCATGATGCCTAGGCATCATCGTCATCGTTATTTGGATAAATTCTATCTCTGCTAGCTCACTCGAAGACGTAGTTGACATCATAGTCAATGCAGGGATAATGAACGAGCTCTATGATGAGGAAGTCACAATAGGCCCACAGAGGCCGTAGTGACAAGGCACCTCAATCTAGTTCATGTCTAAGGATTTCAGTGGTTTTATTGTAGAGATTATCTGCAGCCATACTGTAGGTTCTTCTTGAATCCAAAGTACTCTTTCAAAGGCTTTGGGTCTCTTTTGTTTATCCAATACTTCCTCAGGAATTTCTTAACCTGTTTCATGCTTCAAGTATTGCTTCAGGTTTTCACTCTGTTTTCTTTTTCTAGCTTCTAGCACTTTAAATTCATCTTTGAGGATCTGTTCTCTTATTCAGGAGAATGATTCAGGGTCAATGAAGGTTTCTAATGTATGCTTTTGTACCCCCTATGTCCACATTGTCATGCTGCTGCTTTTGCCCATGGATTTATAGTATTCAAGTCTATGCTTGAGTACTTGGGTCCTTTAATCTTCTGTGTAAAGGTTGTAGATTCTTTGTTCCCACTTTTAATATTGCTGATGGTATAATCAAATTCAAATCCCATCTGTTTATCCTCAAGCACAAGTTCGAACGTATATACTGATCCTAATGTGGAATTATCTCACAGAATCCGCTTTTCCTGACCAATACAACCTTCGTACATCCAAAGCTGCCCTCTCTTTTCACAAAATGCCACGCTCTGAATATTCAGCATAAGGGCATCCATATCCCGCCGCTTCCCCCTCTTCCAACACAAGTTACTGACTAGTTAACATAAAAAGTGCTTCCGTGGTTGTAGTTGCACAAGTTTTTAAGATTCCTCTTGTGCAGAGGCATCCCAGGCTTAGCACTTTATTGAGTGCCTCCCTCGTTCCTAGTTCGACTCATTATTCCCACGAAATGAAACATCTGGCATCCGATAGACTCCGACATTGCATTAGAACTCTAGTAACTTTCCTGGTTATCTTTATCTTTTACCCTTAAGCAGGATCAAAGTTTAACTCCATTCGTGGAAAGCACAGTAAGTAAAGTACACTAACGTGAAAAAAATACTGTGAATCTCGAAATAAATAAAAAAAACACACACAACTGCCCTCAGTTAGTTTCGACACCACCCATCAAGAATAAAGGTTGAAACCTAATAATCAACTGAGCTTCAAATTCAATTCCATTTTCAGACTTGTTCATCACCACAGCATAAGGATATTCATATCCTCTTTGATACTATGTATTTAGTAATTAAAAATAGACCCAATTAGTACTCACATATATTTCTGAACACCCAGGCACAGCAGACACTCGTCAGGACCCAATTCAGGAAGTATGACGAACTAGGAACTTTAATTCAATATAGTTTACGTCAATATTTACTTTTTGTGCCATAGAGCAAAAGTATTCTATAAAATTCAACTCATTCTCACTTAAGTATTTAAATGACTACAAGTACCTACTTGCCTTAAAAAAAAAAAAAAAATTTTAACATGTTCAACATAATTGTTTTTTTTTTTTTCTTCCGAGGACGTTCTTAGTGTTGAAGGATGTTTCTCCAAAGGTCAAGAAGTTCATCGAAATTTAATTTACTGCTGGAAAAACAAAAAAAAAGTTCATGAAGGTTTGGGTGACAAAGTTTTGATTGTCGAGCTTAAGGTTGACGTTTTATTTTATTTTTTATTTATTTTTTGTTTTTTATTGGTTTCAAGGTTTTTTTTGACTTGATACCTACTTATTAAATTAACTGCGAAGTGTCCCCCCATTGCGAGGGATAGTAATATAAATCTAGCACTTCATGTATTGGTGGTGACTAAGGGATTAGGTACAGATAATCAAGTATTATTGGCAGCAAATAGAGAGAGTGATGAGGCAAGAAGCAAGGAGCCACCTCCAGTTAATGAAGAACAATTGAAGAAGTTAAAATAGCCATTAGAAAATTGAAAAACACCAAAGCCACTGGCTCTAATAGGCGTCCAGCTGAACTCTTTTCATCTACTTTAAAACCGCCTATGACAGCTTTCATAATTTTGAGCTCTACTAGGCTCTAAGCTCTTTCAAACTTGCACCAGATTCAGGCAAGCAGAAACACTGTCATGTGATTCGCCGAGTGCTGGATTTCAAGTAAGAAAGTTGAACAAATATTGGGCACCTTCGAGCAAAAAAGCCTTCTTCTCTTAGGCGAAGAGCACTTGGAGAAGAATATACAACCACGAACTCTATGAGCTGTATCAAGATGTGGATGTAGTCCAATAAGCCAAGGTACCCAGACTACATTGCCTCGGCCACATCTAGCGAATGAACAACAATGTTCCAGCCAAGAAGATCTGCGAATCCCAGCCCCAAGCTTCGAGACGGCCTAACCCTCGGTACAAAGACCAAGCTGTTGCGGTTGCCAGACCGCCGAGGATGGAAGGGAAGGATGTCTCAGGCAGTGACTCTACCAGGGTCGGGAGCGCTTTAAGGTAAGTAAGTAAGTATGGCAAGGTTCATAAATAATATAGTGCCAATTGAACAGTCAGGTTGCTACCCAGGTTGCAACAACACAGACCAGGTCGTGGCCTAAACGGCTTCGAAAATAATTAGAAAACATATGAAGTTATGGTTTTTAAACTTCTGAGCTAACCTAAATAATGCTAAGCCACTCAATAACGGTCTACCTCAAGGGTCTGTTCTGTCCCTAGTATTGTTCAACTTGTATATCCATGATATGCCGAACACGCATTCAAATTCTGAACTGTGACAGCTGATTGCGACCATATTGTTGGACCTACATCTGTCAAAATGGGTGACATTTTATTTAGTCTATCTTGCTGAATCAAAATGGAGAGATATAGCGTTCGACAACATGTGCAAATTGTTTTACGAAAGTGGGTCTTCTATTCGAGCAATAGTTCGAAAAATCATATTCGGCGGCGAGGCCCATTTCTGAAAGAGGGACTCGTCAACAAGCAAAATTTTCGAATTTCGGACGATTTTGGTATGGATTTTGGTCTTTTGGCATCCTCATGCCTTATTTCTTTGAGAACAACGTTGAC
This sequence comes from Chalcosyrphus nemorum, assembly GCA_949716465.1. NCBI lineage: Eukaryota > Metazoa > Arthropoda > Insecta > Diptera > Syrphidae > Chalcosyrphus > Chalcosyrphus nemorum. The sequence continues at coordinate 21,309,985 of OX454332.1, read as the reverse complement.
GTTTTCTTAAGTCACACGTCCATGCCAATAAAACACAAAACCACCACTGCTCTGAAAGCCAACATAATCACAGCCATTGGTTAAAATCAGCCTGATTTATGCTGAAGAAATAAGACGTCCATGTTATGTTATATTGCATACATAATGGCATACATGAGCCTTTCAAATAAATAAAAAACTTTAATGATATCTCACTCACAGTTTGTTTTAGTAAAATTTAAAGATAAGAAATGGCTAATGGACAATTGCTGAGAACTAAGATACATCGCTATAAATCAAATACTTTTCCATGGCTTTGCAAAATACAATGCCAGAATGCTTTGTGTGTACCTAACTAGACAAAAAACCTCACTACACCAATCGATGCACAAAATTTCCCAGAAAGGTGAATGTAAAATTGGAATTAACGTTCCATTAGTCATAGGATTATTGAATTCATATTCGTGTATGTCGGTGAAGCTGGACAATGTCCCTGTGCATTACCTGTTCCCAATTCAGTGTAAATTATTCACCGTAAATGAACCAAAGGATATGCAGCAGCAAAAAAGAATAAAAAAACAACTGCATATTAATTGAATTTGTCTGGTTGATTCTCGGTCGTGTTTAGCGTCAAAATTAATGCGAAATGTAACTTTGAATTGGTTAATAAAATAATAATTAATTGTCAACCAAATTAGAGTTCTGATTTATGGTATAATTATGCGGTGTGTTACATACTGTTCAACAGATATTTATTATTTTTAGCAGGTTCTTTTAATTATTTAAATAGTTATGCGTTTGTGCGTTACATGTCCGGTTTATTTTTACACTCATTTACTGGGTAAACTATATTTTCTAATTAAATTTAATAGAGTTAATGTTAATGACTTCAACAGGTTGGCGGCTATATCTCCTTTCTCAGAATTTAATCTATGTTCAAAGAAGAAAAAGTATCCGCATCAATTCAAGTGCTCTCATAACTTCTTGCGCACATTTTACTATCACTGAATTCATATTCTTAACGCACTCCCAAAGCGATTTGAAAAGTTTGATAAATTTTTTTAGTTTTTTTTTTGAAAATAGTTTGAAAAGGACTTAAAGAAGTATTCTAAAGTTGTTAACACTTTTGCGAAAGGATACTTTTTTTCCTATCTTTAAGGATTAAAGGGAAGCAAATTGGATTACACACTTAGCAGCTTTGGACAAAGTTTAACAGAGTGTGACAGTGGGTATATGGTTTATTTTTTCCATCAAACTTTAGTTGCACTTTTTTAAAAAAAAATGATAAAAGTTAAACAAAACAGAGAAAGACAAACTACATACAAGTAGAGTATCTATTTCACCTTCAAAGGGAAAGTTTTGCGTCTCATTAAGTTTGTTTATTAGTTGGAATCAAATACTTGATTTTGCACGTGATAAACGTGATAGATGCTATTTTCTTCGGATTAACGTTTAAAGGACCTGCTACCTGTCACTTAATCTAAATCGTTTTGTGTTTTCTTTGAATTTGTCTTTGAGACGAGTCTATTGTTTACTCTGCGAGAACAGATGATATTGAAGTGGTGTCTGGGTGCTGTTTGCAGAAAATATTCAACTTATGAAGTATGAAATGCTTTTGTTTGTCTTTCAAAATGGCTGGTAAAATTAGTGGAAATTGTTTGAAATTAAAAGAACTGTCTAGCAGATGTTAGTTATGAAAGAAAACTTAGGTAACAACTAACCCAAATGAATGGAAGAGAGACGCATTTGCTTGAAAGGGCATATTAGTGGGACACTTTTTCCCCTGGACATAGCCTTCTGAGGAAGCATGTCATTAGATGAGAATTACCTATAAGAATCGGAAATTTGTAGATATTGTGAGGACCTCTAAGGCTCGGAGGCGAGTGTCGGCGACTTCTACAAAAAGATCAATATACCTAGACTTCTTCTTTAGGCATCTAGAAGAGGTAGGTGCAAGTGGCCGACTAATGGATTTATGAAATTACACTAGGGCACTGTGATGTTACCTTGTAGTCCTTGCCAAAGTAATGAAGTATCCAAGGTGATACCTTCTACTGGAGAAGGTGAAATATTTATACTATAAGTCCCCTAACCAAATATCTTCTTCTTCTTAGATGATACTACAGTTCATGGTGAACCTGGGCCTTATCCAAAAAACCTCTCCACTTAGCTCGGTCTTTGGCTAATTGCCTCCAGTTGCACACTCCGCTTTTGGGCGCTTCTGATTCAATACACGGAAACGCACCGGTCGCAGATTGCTGGGTTCTGAGTTTTGTTAATATCGTTGGTGTATGCAAGTTGGTGTTGGCTTGTGAATGACGCACAATCAAGAAGTCACGCATCACCTTGTCTAAAACCTTTTTTGGCATCGAAGGTCTCATTACGGTCATTACCGTACTTGATGAGGCATTCTCTATCGTCATCGTACACAGACGTACAAGTTTGGCTGGATGTGAAAACTAGACATGACATTATATAGCTCGTCTCTAGAGATCCTGTCATGGTTGGTTGGTTGGTTGCAACCGGCCCTTGGTGAGGATGCACTTAGACCAGGAATAGGTCCATTGTTGTGTAAAGTGGGTGGGTCACCATTTTACTCAGGGAACCATTTACTCCTTAGTATGAAGGATCCAATCTTAGCCGTACAAGCATTCCACTTAGATCGTGGAACAAGTATACACCTAATGTGGCCTTTCTAATGTTGGCAAGTACGTGACTGATAGTCTCCTCTTCTTCTTCATCTCTACAACTTCTACAGAGTCATTACAGGGGATGCCCAATCTTTGGACATGCCTTCCTATAGCACAGTGTCCTGTGATAGTGTTTACGATTTTGGAGAGGTTTTCTCTCTTGTGTTTCAGAAGTCCGATGGACCTGGTTTAATTTAGCGTGGGCCAGAGCAGCCTTGTAGTGTTACAGTGGCCGAGCTGTTGCTACCGATGGTTGGCTTCTCTCACCGCATCGGCATGGACAAGGTATTTAGCATAGAACGTTGGCGCCTCGATGTCAGTGACGTTTATGCTGCTTAGACCTGAGGAGCCTCGTTGGGCCAGTTCGTCGGCTTCACAATTCCCCGGTATATTGCAGTGACCCGGCACCCAGCAGAGAGTGAGGTTGTACTGTCCAACTATCTCGTTTAGAGATACGCGGCAGTTCTTCACTGCCTTCGATCTCGTTGTGCTGGATCAGAGGCTTGGCTGTCGATATATATGACAATATCAGTCAGCTGCTTGACGAATGGTAGTTACTTCAAGGATCCTGTGTTCAGATCATGTCATAGGCGGCATTGAAATCGATAAAGAGATGATGATTATCGATGAATCGGGCAAATGATGCTGAGGTTCCATTCGTCAGGGCAACATTCGTCTGACCAGATGTTTGAGATGAGTTGGCCTATGCTCTCTACCATTTAATTCCCCAGTTCGGCCAGTAAGCTGTCGGATCTAGAAGCTTTTTTGCCCTTCTGCTTGGATATTGCTGTTCTCACTTCACTTTGGTCAGGTGAACGGAGATTTTGTCATTCATCATCAATGTTGAATGTGGCATTCTGTCTGACATCGGGGTGTTCATCTTCTCCACTTTTATACAGTCTTCAGAAGAAGTGTTTCCATATCAGCTGAGTGGCACCAATAGGCTAGGCTAAATATCTGTTGCGATTCGTTAATCAACATCGTGAATGATGTAGTTCTGTTGAATCTGTCGGGTGTTCTAGGAAACACTCTTATACTTCTGTTTAACACGAGATACCTGATCTTGTATCTTAGTACAGTAGGGCTTTTAGTGTTCTTATACTTTGAAAAGGACGGTACGTACATATGTGATGGAGATGCTCCTCTCATAACTAAGTACACCATTTTCAGATATTTCTACTTATTATAACAGATCTGAAGATATTGTACTTTTGACAGTAATTGACAATTTTATATAATTTGATGACAGCATTACCAAAAGTTACATAAATTAATATCCAAGCAAAAGAACCATTAAACCATAACCGAAAAAGTAAATTATTTCCTTAACCAAGAGTCAATGTGATTGAACCATTCGTTATGTGGCACAGTTTTTTTTTTGTGTTGTGTCTTCCATTTGAGAAATAGAGATTTGTCCGCGCCAGATGAATAGGAAGCCCAAAACATTATATGGGTTAAGCACAATGAATCTTCAAGCGAAAGGCACAACCCAACGATTTGATATCTTTTAAATAAATCATTTGACCAGCAAGCGACTCTTGAAAAAGGACAAATTATATCGGGGTATGTTGGTTTGGCCGACATTGGTTAGCACATTTGCACTTGGTTGGCTGATAAAACTTTAACAAATATAAATATACACCCACACAGATACTATATACACACCAACTCACATATGGGAGATTAATCGACCCTTTTTAAGCGTGATTTAAATTTATTGCCTTCATCTCCTTTCTTGGGGGAAGCCTACTGTATTTTTTTCATAAAATTGGCAATCAGTTATCATGATTGAGCCGTTAGCATCTTGTATCTTTAGAGAGGAGTAATTGAATGCATGGACATGCTGTATTGGGATACAAAACTGATGGAGCTATACTATTGCTCTGGTTGAGCACTAGTACTTGTTGGACATGGAATGAGAGTAAATTGTCCATTTTTGCTGGAAGGATGTATGGAAGAAGGTGTAACAGCATTTGAAGTGGAAGTTATGGAAATTAATTTGCCATTAAAGGGGTATTTAAGTACAATCAATTGGATTTCGAGTAGTTGTGTGCTGTGCGATTTCGAAAATCGACCTCAGCTCTCCCCAACTCTTTCTTATTTGCCATGCTTCCTTTTTGACTGTATTCCTAGGACCGCCACATATCCTGCCCTCTTAAGAGAGCGGGTTCCATTGTGTAGTATGGTTAGCTATAAGCCTGACACTCTTTCGGAGAGTGTGACCAATCCACTGCCACTTTCGTCATCTTATGGTTACGTCCACAGGTTCATGGCTCTTTCTCGGATAAAACTGTTCAGTAGAGATACTGTTAACCAGAAAATCCTTAGGATATAGCGTAGGCACCTATTGATCAACGTTTGCAGCTTCCTCGTGAATCACGGTCGCTCTCCAGGTACCACATCCATATAGCAGCAGAGGCCGTCTAGTTGAAGCCGTTACTAGAACCTCATCTACTACAAGGAGCCATAACAGTGGAGAATGATCTCTGCCTTGGGATGTTCCTCTAGAGACGCTTCCCCGGAGAGTAGCATTCCCTTGTGATGAGAAGATCAGGTACCATTTGAGCACTGTGGGGTTATCGCAGGACACATTCTTTGTGAATGCCGAGCGGGCGTAAGGAAATGGCCCTTCCACCACTCAGTAACGCTATGCATCGTTTCGTACGGACTTATCAACATTAGGAATCGAATGCCTTGAAGGCAAGTTAATTATCTAATATTAAACCTTAGCTTTTGTATATTTTCTTTAAATTACTAAGTTCCTAGCTACTCCTAAAACCAGCCTTGATTTTTCATGATAGTACTCATAGGTTGTAAAAGATTCACTGACCTCCTTTCAAAATAATCCTCTCAGCATTGATTTATACAGTTTTTTGCTACGAAGCTGACAGAAAATCCTTAATCGTTTATCATTCAATCTATAACCTTCTCACTTGCAAATAAACGAATAAATCCCAGCGGACACATATTGGTGTCACTTCCGGTAGCCGACAGATAGACATTTGTATTAGTTATCATTGACCCACATAGAGAGTAAAATCGATAAGGTTTATAAATGAATCCAAGTTGGTAAACATTAATATTGTAATACGCAGCATCCTTTCAAGAAAAAACAAAAAAAAATTGAACGATTGGCTGACTTATCAGGCGAACTGTTATGATTAAAAATGCAATAAATGCTCTAGAACTTAACAGAATAAACTATTATGGATGATTTCCTTTGAGGCATAGGTACATATGTTTTTTTGTTTGGACAATAAACACTTCAGAAGGATTGGTGGGTCATCTAAATTTAGATGGACATTACCGACATAATGTAAGTATGAAATGTGTCTCCCACTAATAATCACAAAACGTATAGAACCTGGTACAAGGCCAAACCAACTGAGCGAACATGTGTGGAGGTGTTTTCACACCGGCATGTTGTTGGGGCACATAACCTAAATTTATCTAATGCTGGCCCTTCAAAGGAAGATTGAGGAGATGTTTTTGGCTTCATTGGACTACCTATAGGAAGTTCGTCAAAAAATAAAGATTGTCCTGATCTAGAAGCTAGATCAGGATTCAATAATTTGTCCATCTACTGAAGCTAATTCTTTTTAACATCGCAGTATTTTTTTTTATAAGCAGAGCGAATCAAAAAGCATATGAGTATCCTTACACTGGCTTACATATGTAAGTGCAGAACATGAAAGGATTGAAATGGAAAAATCAATTTTCCATGGTTGATGTACAAATAAGTGGGGAAATGTCAAACGAAATTTTTGCATTCGTTCGTAATTCACAGATTTTTACTTGCTCATATAATATAGGGCAAGTATTGGATTCGTGGAAAAATTCGAACTCGAGATATTAATCAATTCTAACATTACGATGATAGAGAATTTCGAAAAAGTAGGTGTGCCAATTCTGTCTGTCCGTCTGCCTGTCTGTCTGTGTGCTCCGAGGCTACAGCCTGAACTGGTGGACCGATTATGATCAAACTTCATATCTAGGGTCTGTGTGATAATCCCTAGAAGCAAAATTTTTGTCTTAGTCCTATTATTAACGCCACTTTACTTATCACCAATTTCACAAATCTTAGATTTTCTCGAAAACGGCTCTAACGATTTTGACTAAATCTCATATTCAATTAAGATTGAAAAATTCCAATCAGATGACATACAAAATTTCTTACCAAAATTGTTAACAACAGTACTTTACTTATATTTTTTTCTTTTGAAAAAAGCCGATTTGCACAAAAACGGCCCAAACGATTTCGTTTAAATTCTACACTGAGACTAATACAGAAACGTGCAATAACATGATTTACCACATTTTGGCCTATAGTTGTTGCAACGGTACTTATGGCCAAATTGGCTAAAAGACTAAAGTTCTTACATTGGATTAAAAATCGAAAATGGCTGAAAAAAATGTTGGCCAAAAGTGGTAATAACGGTACTTTTTTACGAATCTAGGGTCTCAGCCGATTTGCTCGAAAACGGCACTAACGATTTTCTTTAAATTTCGTATTTAAACTAGTTTAGTAAAGTTCTATAAAATGGCGTACCAAAGTTTTGGTCAAAATTGTTCATAAGCGTACTTTGCTTAAGGCCAGCTTAAGCAAATGTGTGTTGGTTAATATTCAGATTTGGACTAATTTTCTGAAGTCCTATGAGATAGCATACCACGTTTTTGAACAAAGTTGGTAATAACGGTACTTTAATCAGAACCAGTTTAACAAAGTTTTTCTCTAAAAATTTATGTTGGTTTTATGGATCTTAATTGCACAAAAAACCTATGGATATAGGTGCAAGTTTGTAGGACCCAGTCGTGCACTTTATTGTACTTTTACTTTTGTGTTGCAATAAATAAAACTAAAGTGCCCAACCCATAGAATCTGTCGATCCGTTGTTCCGTCGTTTTTAACTGAGAGGTCGATTAAATATACACATACTCATGAGAGGCGGCCCATAACCTACGGATGGATGAACCTTTCTACTTTTCCATCCGCTAGTCCATTGACAGTATATACATTCCTGCTCACGCATAAAAAAATTGAGAGTACGCATTTCATTGGTGCAAGCAAGAGAGAGAATGTAGAGAAACTGTCATAGACTTTCACAATCAGCTGACTGATGTGGCAGATTCTATTGGGTTGATCTATCCGGAAATACGTCGACTTAAACGTCAACGTTCAACGGAATGACGGAACAACGGATCGACGGATTCTATGGGTTGGGGCCTCTACTATTTGTGGCAATATTAGTTCTCCTAGCAAAAAATAAGGCTATGCTTCGCAGTTTAGCACCTGAGCTGAGTCTGAATACGATATGTGGTCTCCTGTTCGTAGATATAGAATTGAAAGGAAAGATCGCACCTCCAGTAGAGCAAATTTTATGCTGACACATGAGGCCTTTTGTAACTTTTTACGTTTAGTAGAGAAAGCGTGAAAGCACTTATTTTGGCAAAGAAAGGCCAAGACGTTTATCACAGAGAAAGCATCTCTGATCCTAAAATCAACATATCGATCGCATAGTTCTAGTGCTCCATTGAGAATTGCTTCAGTATAGAAAGGTTCGTCTCCATCTTTAGAGGTATCTTAAGTCTAATCTTTGTAGTGCATGAGTGTTATAAGCTGGAAACTATCCAATCATCTCAACAACAGTAAAATGATACAAAACGTAAGCGTGTCACATGTTTAGGTACATTCCTAGAAGACTAATAATTATTTTTTTTAATTATATTCTAATGTAAAGCTGCTCATCACTTTTTTAAAGAGATGTAGAAACTTTTGATTATGAAATACAACAAACAGTATTTATACACAAAGTCATAGTAAAAAGCAATATTCTCGTAATGCATGGAATTTCCATTCCCACATTCTAAGAACCATAAAATTCGCATAAACTGCACCCCTGAATTTATTTGTATAAAAGCAGCTTTTATTTCTCAATTAATAATTAGTTGCTTCTGAACTAAGTGAAGATGAACTTCAAATTAGTATTTCTTTTGACCGTAGTTGTCTTGGTCGGTGGCCTCTCCGCAAACAAGCAATCTGAAACCAACAGTTTGGAGTTTATTCCTCAATCTTCATCAATTTTGGAAAACAATTTACTACTCAATCCAATTACTGAGGGTAGTACTGTAGATATTGAGGTAAGTAAACTATAATACAAATTTCTTGAAACAACTAATTTTCCAAAAATCGTTTAGTCTACTGCAACCGATGAAGAATCACTTCTACTGAGACAAAAACGCAGAGCAAGAAAATGCATATGGTTACCAGTAGGTGCTCCAAGACGCAGAAAACTAGTACGAAGGTGTTTTTAAGATCGTACCTACTTATACCATTATATTTTGAATAAAGTTTTTAAATAATCCGGGCTGTTGTTTATCAGTTAAAAATTCAATCCTGTTTTGTAGCAAACAAGTTGCCTTTTTCTTTCAATCTAGTGGGCTGAAGTCAGAGCAGTTATCTCTATAGGTCTTAAAACTAAAGAGTTTTCTGGGTTAGTCACCTGAAAACTCCAAATTTCATCTTAAATTACTGAAAACGTTAAGTTTTTTCTCGACGGATTTTTAAAAAAACTATTCAACATAGCTACTGTATTTTGTTTCTGACAGAACAATAGTTTTTTTTTTAAGAAAAACAAGTAGGCGTGGCCAATTTATACTAAACTTGAGAAGTCCTCAATGGCTTGGGCGGTTCCATATAAAATTACTCTTACCTCTGAGTTGTTTACTTAAAAAACGACATAAGTTAAAATACGCAATAACTTTCCAGGAGCAACAATAAACTGTCTTATGTGAAATAAGTCCACAGAACTGAAATTTTTGAGTATGCCAAGTTAGAATTTGGCTTACATTCGAAAAGCGCTAAGATCATTAGCCCTTCTTAAGTCTTAACCGGTTCTTAAGTCGCTTGACTTTGAATTGAAAAAAGCTGACTTATGTTTTTTTCTAAAATAAGATCTTCATTTGTACTACTTACTTACTTTGAACGGATGTACTGAAGGACATGATTCAATCGACTTAGCTTGTGATGTGTGTTCTCTTTGTTACAAACTATGTATCAAACTTAGAATACCCTATCGTAAGTGTACAAATAAGAAACAACTTGCTTAGACGTATAAAATGTATATATGTAGATATCCAAATAATCTTGGCATTCACCTTAAAGTCTTATGTAATGAAATAAAGAAAACACTTGATAATAAAGTAAAGTAATAACCTGCTTCTTAACCAACAACAAATCAGTGCACTTGAGATTGAGAATAAATCTGAGGCCCAAATTGAACTGCCTCAAGTACCTATTTCGAGTGTACGGGCAACGACTGTCCAATTCATCAACCAGGTCATCGATTACCAAATAGCGAGGGAGTGAAGGAGACAATTTTGACTGCTATATACGTAAAGAATATCCGGTTGAAAGATATGAAATGTTTTGCTGTCGTACCTACTTGCTCTTAGCTGCAAATGTAAATATTTCCACTGGAGAAAATCCGGTGGATTCGCGGGTAGCTGAACGGTAGGCCTGCAGGGCAAGTGGTAGTAGTTCGTCCGAGTCGTTTTGATGGTTCTCCACAAACTTTGACAGCGTACGGTTAAACCATTCCACCATACCGTCGGACTACGGATGAAGGGGTGTAGTCCGAGTCTGCCAGGTTCTGCCTAGTTCTAGTAAAAACTTCTGACTCAAAGTTTCTTTCTTGGTCGGAGTGAAGATATTTTGGCAAGCCATATCTACAAAAAGTAGTTTCAATCAATCCATCAAGCACTAATCCACTGGTTTGATTGGGCACCGCAAAGCACTCTGGCCATTTGGAAAAATAATCCACGACAACGAGCATGGCAGAGGTCCCAATACATCTATCGCTATTCTTTCGAAAGGCGCATCCGCTATGGATGGCTGTAGTGGTCCACGAATTCTTGGTGAGGGTCCTTTTCTTGAGCAACATTTTTCGCAGGTTTGGCACCAGTTTTTGACATCAGTGGTTCGACCTGTCAAATAAAACTTTTCTCTAATTTTATTTAAAGTCTTACCTTGATCCAAATCTGTACTGTACAATGCTCGCATTACTTCTGGAACAAATTATCGATTTGTTTCCCTGTTTCAGAGTCCATACTCGACATAAAATACCGTCCTTCAGCAGGAGATTGGCTCCAATAAGCCTTTACAATTAGATTTTCGCCTATGATGCTATCACAAGTGTGTCTTTTTTTCCCTGTATCCATATTTGAACCTTCTTCAAATCTCCGTCTTCCTCCTGCTTTGCTCGTAATCCATCTGGCTCTATACCCATCAAAAAGACCTTCTCTTCAGACATTATAAACTCATCCTTCTGCTCACAGTGCCGACAGCCAACGCATGGCTTTCTTGACAATGCGTCTGTATTCCCATGTTTAGCCGATTTTGGACCTCAAAGTCATAAAGTTGTAGACGCTTGAGTCATCTTGCCATCTGTCCTTCTCGCTTTTTGAAATTAAGCAGCCATCGAAGTGAGCAGTGGTCTGTCCGCAGAAAGAACTTGTGGCCAAATAAATAGTGATGAAAATGTTTAGTAGTATGCACTACTGCAATAGTTCCGTTCCGTCCGAGTCCGACTGTAGTACTCTAAAACAACTTCCATGTCGCCCCGCCTTTGGATCAAAGCGGCACCGATTCTCACATTGAACGCGTCAGTATCCAATATGAAGAGGTCTTCAGTTGTAGGGAAAGACAAGATGGCTGAATTAATGTAGCAAGATTCAATCACCTGAAATACTGTTACGCATCCTTCTCCCCATGTAAAACGCCTTCGCTCTTTCATAGTTTCCGATAGTGGTTTTGCCCACGTACTGAATCCAGGAATAAATTTACGATAATATGAGCAGAGCCCTAAAAAGCTCCGTACGCCCAATGTCACCTTCAATGATTTAATATAGAAGTCTCTTCAGAAAACCGCTAAAGCTGAGGACTCCCAATTGTCCAGGATCAACAAATCAGATATGAAAGTGTCTGAACGACAATGACTTACTCGTAAGTGCGAATAGCTAGACGAAGCAGCAAGCAAGTGCCCGTGACCAGTTGTCTCTTAAGCTAATAACATTGTTTCTTCAGATTTTGAATAGCATTCCGAACGCAGCTTTAGACTTAGAATTGGATTCTGCTGGTACACATCCAATTCGTTGACACCACGCTTATCCAAGTCAACTTTCTGGACTTCCTGCCGAGCAATATTAAATTGAGCGCGGGTGTTAGAAGTGCTGACGGCTTTTCGCCTCAACTTCTAAGTTACGGGTCATCAGATGAAGGCCCATTATGAAAGGAAGAAGGCATCTTCAACGTGGTCTAAGTGTATTCATTATTAACCACCAAAAACATTTGATGATAGTTTGACATCTTAAACTCCAAAATAATTTAATACTTAAGATATGAATTTAGGGAACTGGTTCTCATCATACCCTTAAAATAGACGGCAGTTTCTATGTGCCAATGCAATTTGCGTGATTCAATTTCTTGTCAATCGCTTTTGTTGACGATCTGGTTTTGTCGTAAGCTATATTGGTACGTTGCTTTATGTACGAGTATCATCAAATGGTTCTTAGCCGCAAATCTTTTAGATCTTTTTCTCTGTTGCAAATGAGTTTTCAATAGAACGACTTAGTCTTTGTCACATGATAAAAATTCATGTATACTCCATCGGTGGCAACACGTAACCATTCACAATGCCATACATATCAGTTTTAAGACTTATATTCATCTGTATAACGCATGACTAAAGCAGTAATATAAATTTTCCCAAATCGAGAACAACAAACAATATTTACACAAAAATTCGCAGAAAGCGTAAAAGTATTTTATGGAATCCCCCTTTCCATAGTCTACAAACAATAATTGCATCTCTTTGTATAAAAGGAGCTCGTCTGTCTCAATTCATAATTAGTTGCTTCTGAACTAAGTCAAGATGGACTTTAAATTGGTATTTCTTTTGGTGGTAGCTGTCTTGGTCGCTGGTCTATCAGCCAACAAACAGTCTGAAATCGCTGGTGTGCAGGTCGTTCATCAATCTCCCTTAGTGCTGGAGAAAAGGTTACAATTCGATCCGATTATTGAGAATAGTAATGTGAATCTTGAGGTTAGTTAAATATAATTAAAATTAATGTAAATAACTCATTTTGCAATAATCGTTTAGTCCAGTGCAACCGATGAAAAATCAATTCCACCGAGGCAAAAACGCAGAGCAAAAAAGTGCACGTGGGTAACAATACGCGATCCAGTGCTCAGAACTCCTAAGTCAATACGAAGGTGTCTTTAAGGTGGCTAGGTTTTTCATACTTGTATTATATTTTGAATGAAGGTTTCAAATAATTATATTAATCGCCTAAGGATTTTGTCCTGTTAAGTACTCGTAGTAAAAATACTGAAATTCTAGAATGAACTAGTATTACACTTTCTCCTGAGGAACTGCATGTGTAAACGGTTATGTACATACTCATGTAGGCTAGAATTGCGGGATTATCCAGAATCTTAATGCTGTTTAGTTACTACGTAACTAAAGAAGCCATGCAGAAACTGGAACAATCCCTGAGTTAAGAAATGACGACACGTTAACGACATTTGGTTATCATACGCAAACAAAAAATTCTTTTTGGAAATTCTCCTCAACACCAGACAACTGCTTCATGCGGTACAAGCTGGATATATTGGCAATAAGGAAGATAAGATGGTAAGAACCGGGTGACTACAAATCCCCAACGCATAACACTGCATTACTTTACTCCGGAACATCATCTGTAATAATCTGGAGTTTGGCTACTGGCAGCCATACAGTGATGGAATTTCAATGGCCTTATTTCGGACTATAGAATGTTGCGTCACCATTATTGAATCTTGGCTAATATGAGAACAAAATGGAAGCATTTACAACCACTTGGCCACAGATTTTAATGGACTTTTCGACAACAAGGTGCTCAAACAAGACACGGGTTAGGGAATCGCAGCAATAACTGCCAAAGAGACAAATCGCCTAGTCGTAGGTGGTGTCATAAACTTAGCTTTGTGTCAATTGGCAGGCAACCACGAGTTGGATGTTTGAGCTTCATTTCCAAGGGAACTGGCAATTTCACTGGATAATGAGCCGTCTATAAGAATTCGGTTTGTTCATGTTGGGAGCCTGCGTTTGGTTATCACTTGTGCTTTCACTGTTCCTCCATAGAAGATTATTGCTTCCTCAGCATCCTATGTGCTTAAGTCACCACCCAGTTTGGTCACCAGATTAAGTTCTTAACAATATCGTGGACAATTGAACATGATATGTCCTGCATCCTGTACTGTTTCTATTTGATTCACAATAGAGATTGGTGTCGTGTCCTAAACCTGCGAAGGCATGCCCTAAAGCTAGTAAAAATCTCTGTCAGGTAGAAACTCAGTTCCACATGCTTCCAGATCAATCTCTGCGTCTGTTAGCCTTTATCAGAGTCAACACTTATCTGTTCTTCGAGGCTTGCCTTGGTGGTATCTTAGTGTCACATCAACCTGTCGGTCACCGGGCCATTCCTCTGCTGGTACGATATTTATAATAGGGTTGTTCAGCAACAAGAAATATTAGGCTTCATCACTACGATGATTGAAGCCCTACTCTACATTGTGCCTAGTACGGACCCTTACGGAACACCATCCGTAACGTTCCACCATTTTGTTCCACTGTCGGTATCGTAGTGCAATATTTAATTTCTAAAATAGCCAGTCCCTTATTATCTTCCGTAAGTTGTCTCGCACTTTCTTGGCGGTAATTCCTCGAGAATATTTCCGTATTTCAGTTTACAGATTGCGATGTGGAAGGAGTGCTGGACATCCAGCATGTCGATAACGCAGTACTGTAGGATGGAATTTGAACTTTGTCTGCTTGCCAATCTGCGCAGAGGCATAAACGATGGGAGATCCTGCGTTTTATTACCTTTTGGAAGAAGGATCTTCCCTTTTTTAAACCCTCTTTTCTCCACGGCACATAGAAGGTTAAATGCGTTAGAATGTACGTCATTTCGATTTCAGAATCCCGTCACACAATCGTTTCATAAAGAATAAATTGACATGACTCCATTCCACGGAGGAAGTATACAACTTACAAGTTATCTCCTCGCTTCATAAATAACAATAAAAATAAATGTCACTCAAAATTCATTCACAAGTTCAGTGCAAAGGAGTACGTAGTTCTGGTAACCGTCTCTTCTATCAACAAGTCGTTGTTTTCTTGTTGAAAGTTCATCCATTCAAAGAGCATGTTACTTTCCTTCAGATGATGATGAAATTCTTGGAAAACTCTTTCAAACGTCTAACAGAGAAACTATGAATTCTATAAGCAAACATCCAGAATTTCCATATCAATTTATGATTTCTTTTCCTTCCATCGTCGCGTTTGAATTTCATTTGTTCAAAAGGAAGAAAAAAATGGGAATATCTTTCTCCCAGTGCATCCTGCAACACATCTTGTACAACTTCAGATAGGACAGAATCCATTGAGATAAATCTGCCAGTGTTACGATGAGAATATATAGAATTGAAGTTACTTGGATGTGTATTTTGTATCTAAGCGTTAGAATGAACATATATGAGTTTTGTTGTATAGGTTATGATTTAAGGATGTTTTTGACAGTTCTATTGGTTTTGAATTGGAAATTAATGTCCTCTTCAAAGGGCCTACTGAACAATCACTGTTTGAGCCCTTCAACACCTGTTTCCTCTGACGTAATTCAACAAACAAAAGCGAGCACAATGCCAAGAAGACACCCACCGGAAGCTTCTTCTTTTATTTCCACGAATTTTATGAAAAATAAATTCCAATTCCATTGATATACTTTGCGTAATCCCAGACATTACCTCATTCACATTATGCAAACGACTGTTCAGAATGGATTCACATGAATGTATCCACCCACCCACATGTGTAGGTACTTATTCCGGTGCCTGCCGTATCGACTACAATTGAATAAGAGTTTTAATTACAATCACGCCCACGGGAACCCTAATTGATGCTATTTACACCTTGAGCGCCATGACTGGCAGCATGTAAAAATCACACACACCGATCCTTATTCCTTGACAAGTAGCTGCAAAGGACAGAGCTCATAAATAAGGAAGTAAAAAATAGAAACGACCATAAAACTAAACCCACTTACGGTACTATCCGGAGTTCTTTTACAAGGAATCGCCAGCCAGCAGTGGGTAGGATGATGCCTCCAAAACTGTCTGTCGTGGCAAAAGTGATTAGCTCCTTTTGTTATTACCATAGAGCGTGCTGGAATGTCCTGAATTGTGGCGGTTTTATCCCACCACCCGATGAGGTAATTCCTTTTGCCAATTACTGTCGGCTTTAATTGAATGAGAAAACGTTTTTTTTACTATACACGCACCGCTCCTCAATCAACATATGATTACGACAAGAGCTAACATATCCGGGAAATACTTGTGGTATCCGCTTTGCAAAACAACGCAGTTTGTGGCATAGAACTATGTACGTTTCGTGTGAATGGAAATTCTTTCAAGTAGTTGCTTCAAAATGGCTTGAACGAAACAAAAAGAATACTTTCCTGGGTTTTTAGTGGAGAAAATGAGCCTATGAGTTGCAAGGACCTGGCTTCATTGACCGTTCGGCAAAGTAACCTAGCGATGTTACACTGAATGTTTAATGAGATCGATGACTGTACACGTCTTTTGTCTGACCGCAGCTCTGTGAAAGACTGTCAGTCCTAGGCTCAAAACACCTACTGTCTACGCATGAGAAACACTTTAAGAATAGCTCCATCGGCAGCACTGGGTGCAATTCTTTACGTACTGCCTCTTGACATCATCAGCAGACTAATGGCAGCCTCAATTTGCCTTATCACAGTGGTTTTGCCTCAACTTTGGCTACTTCCACATTCTAAATGAATTTAACTTCTTTAACGAACCCCACTCAAGCTTGAGTTTGGTTAAAACTCTTGTACATCTGTTCCAACTGGAGACCTTGGTCCATCCATTGAACAGGTGGATTTCGGATCAATCCACACTTTGACTAATGAATCAAAGACCTCTGATGGAGTATGTGGTGGCGTTTACTCCTCTGAGCTTAAGCATCTCCTTCTGCCTCCGCGAATATTTGTCCTCTCTTCAGGCGGAAATACTAGCAAACAAAGAAGCCTTGTCAAGGTTGAGGTGTAATGCATTCTCTGAAAGGCATATTGGCATCTAAATGTCCACATACCAGAGACCTGCAGCAAGTAGCCCCTTTTGTGAGCCATTCGATATATTCACTGCTTTTCACGTATTCATACAAATTCGTACTCCTTCACAAGAAATATTCACTGGGCTCACATTCTATTGCCTCTCATAAAATGAATCTGAAGCGAGCACCCATTCACATTCATTTTATGAAATGATTGTCTACCCTCATACTTAGTTGCCTGGCATTTTATTTTTTGCTTCTCTCCTGTCATAAAAAAGGCCGCATTTGTTGTCTTACACCATTCAAAAGCTCGTGAATCACTGCCTTTGAATAGTTTGAATGTGAGCCTACTACGCACTCAAGAATTCATGAATACCAGCAACAACACCATGATGATTCGTTTTGTTTCGCAAGGGGAACTTCGTTATCATTTCCTACATGATTCATACTCGCTTGCTTTCTGTGTGCGAAAGTGTGTGAAAGGCTCGTTTTTTAGCGAGTGACTCACAACGGCATATGTATGGATTCATGCAGGTCACATACTGAAGAGGGCACGATGTAAAGCAACTCCATGAAAGTACTTCAAAATATGATTTTAAATTCCATTGATTCATTTCAATTACGTTCAATCCTTCGAGGTACTTGCAATTCCTTTCAATTCCTTTTAAGATACTGATTCATTTAGAGGCACTTTTTTCAAAAGTGAAAGAAAACGGGGAATATTCAACTTTATCAGGCTGTCTTTGTTATCATGCAAAAGAAACATTCTTGACATTAATTTTTTGAGAATTATATCTTCCTAACGTTGACCGTAACTGGGGTTAACATAGTCCATTCTAAAGTTCCGAGCATTTTGAGTGCTATTTGGCGAAAACCGAGATAATATTGGCTTCCAATTCCTTATTCACAATTTTAAATAATTAAAAAAAAAAAAAAAAATTAAATCTAAAACTAGCTTTGATATCAACAGCAAATAATTACAAGTATATATCTACGTATGAGCCCGTCGTCGACTCTATATTTCAGTTTTGAAATGTCAGAGAGAAAAAACCTGGAGGACTGTAAAACTCATAGGCAGTACTTGCAGTATGAATCAAATGATGTCCTCAACTGACTGCGCACCGGGTTTGCTATCCTGAATTTCTGTCCCAAATTTGGCTCACTCACATAAGGCGCTTTGTTCATTTTAACTGAGATTGAAAAGAAGTGACAACTCTAAGCAAATTCCCACACCTCCACAGAAAAAAGAAAGGATAAAATAGACGAAGAAGAAGAAGAAAAAAAAAAAAATATTTTCCAACTTCCGTCTCAAGGACTCTCAACCTAGTCATTAGTCATACGACTAACGGATATACTGCAAAACAAATCTTTTCATCAGTTCTTCCTGGTAGCTCCACAAAGACCCACGGCGCGCAATTCACTAGATACGACGAACTGGCGAATGGTGTTAGAGATACAACATGAAATGAATAGCGCACTTGAATGTGTTACAAGCCAGCAAAATGGTTAAACCCAAAAGGATCAGAAGGAGCACACATATTCATGCCACTGACTGCTGCAAAAGTGCAAAATACTTTTTGGTTACTTCTTTTGCACCTTTCTTCTTCCTGTAGCTTTACAATTCTGTTGGGATGAAATAGCATTCGCGTCATCTGAAACGAACGAGCTATACTATGGCGTCTCACGAAAGTGTTCGTTATCCTTTCAGCGCAAAATGTGATGGGATATTTCAATAGTTTTTCTTTCACTTTACTCCCGGACCCGGCGCACACCCCACCTCACTCATACCACCTTGCTTGCGACATTTCAAGTTTCTCTTCTTTAAGATTTATTCTCCCTTTTCGCGTTCTTGTTTTTTTTTTTGAAAGGATTTCCACTTGGAATGGTATAGAAACGATCACCATAATCCAGGGCTGGCTTATGTGTGTCCTTTTTTTTTTTTTTGTTTCCCCCTTCTACCAAGAAAAAAGAGAAAAGTAAAGTGAAGGAGAAGAGGAGGAAAAAGAAATTCCCATCAGTCGTGTTTCCTTTGGCAATTTTTTGTGTCACCCTCATCGTTTAGTGTCACTTAAGGACATTAACGGAATCAGATTCTCTCGGAAAATCCTTTCAGTTTCCATTTTCCTTGATATTTTGGATTTATGTTGAGTGAAATCTGATCCTGCCACCCACCCACTTACCTACCAAAACCAGACACGCAGGATTAACTTATTCAGATGAAATGTGATTAAGGGAAATTTCACACAGCACCAGGATGAGTTGAGACAATGGTGTACATTGTCAGTCATTCCCAAACTTAAACCTACTCAGCAGCAGCAGCAGGAGCAGCAGGAGCAGATGAATCGACACTTTCTGTTGTCATTAATTATTGCAGCAAAGTAAGGAATCTTAATTTTTCGTTCCGCATCCTTACGTCGCCGCGGTTGCCTATTTCAAAGGATTTTTCCTTCTTCTTCTTCTTCTATTTTGTTTTTTGGTTTAACAAACTGTGCACACGGGTGAATGGGAAAAAGTTTTGCCTTCACGGAAGACTAGAATGGAACACGATGTAATGTATATTAAGCTCAATTACGTATTGTTGGCAAAGCCAAGGACTAACAGGAATCAACAGCGGCCATACACAAGGAGCCAAAACAAGTGAGACCATGATGGTCTTGAACAATGTGAGCGAATATTTAGCGCTACGCTCGCCCGCCCTGGAACAATAATAATAATTATCTACGGGTGTAATTATAAAGTTTTTCACACTGCGGATAAATTTGAATTTGAGCGTTCCGTTGGAAGGATAATAGTCTTTTTCGTGAAGTGAAGGACGAGCTTAATGGTGGAGGTATTCAATTTTAACGCGCCATGTTAAAAAATAAAAAAAAGGAACAAATATCTCATGGATGGACGAAGGCTCTGAAGTTTTTCGCCCCATGCAGTTGGAGCATAATTTAACATTAATTTGGGTCCTTATTATTGGAACACCGTGAAGTGTATAAGAAAAGTTTTATTTCGCCGTTAGGACAGTGTTTTACGTTGGAGCTGGAACTACAGTTTGCCGGGCTTTCTTGCAAGCTTTAACAAATGCATTATGAGGCAAAAGGTAGAATTCAGGATGCTCTTTTGAGCGGAATTGGTAATACACCTTGAGTGAGTAGTGAAGGGACTAGTTTATATCCTGCCCAGGCAGTTTATTTGTAGAAGACACAGTTGGTAACTACTAGTTTCCCAGCTTCTTGGATAGGTCCATTCATCTTGTGCTTTACAATTCTTAGAATGCAATAGAATTGGGTCAGAGGAGTGTGGAAGAAGAATGGGGTTTTTATCCTGTAAAAGTATTAAAGTATTCAGGGGAAAACATAATACATTACATTGGAATCAGAAAGAGTAGTAAAAAGACTTTCGGCAATCTATTTGAAGGCTACGCATAGTGGCTTTATCACGTTGACTTGTTCACAAGCTAAGTACTCCTTTTAGATCGGGATCAGGATCTTACAAGAAATAAAGGAGACCAACAACGCGTACCTCAAACCTTTTAGCCTGATTGTCCCCTACCAGTGGGGTTTCAGGGCAAGTAAGTCCACCATCGGTCAAATCTTCACACTTCGACAGGTACTGGAGAAATCCCAAGAAATCCACATCGATACACATCAAACCTTTATCGATTTCAAGGTCGCCTATAACAATCAATACCGACGAATTGGAAAAAACGTCACAGTGGGCAGCTTCAACTTCGAGGTGGTAAGGGACTTCTCTGCTAATAACTCTGACAAGGATATCAGCGCAGAAATCAAGCGAAGAACAACCCTTGCCAGACACCGTCGACACATTTTGTCATTCCATCCCACGGCACACACGAAGGCTGTCTGAGGAATGCGAAGTCCAATATGGGGTTCGGCAAGGCTAAATACTTTCACCAATACTGTCTTTATTGGTGATTAGCAATGTGCTGAATGCGGCCTTATCAACAGGAAATGGAGGAATTCGATGGATTCTTACATCTGAACCTCGACTACATCCACGATGTATGCCTTCTGTCTCACAGAATAATGGACCTTCAACAAATGACAGCAAATGTGGAGAGGGAAGTAGACGTCGTTGGGCTGAAATTTAACTCGGCAAAGACAAAAATGATCAGCTTAGGATCCAACGCATCAACTCAGCTATGCACTGCTGGACGTAAGATTGAGAGACTAGACAGCTTCCAATACCTTGGGAGTATTGTCTCAACCGATGGCGGAACCGAACTGGATATAGCCAGCCGAATAGGCAAACAAAATCTGCGTTTGGGATTCTATCCACAGTCTGGGCAAGTAATGCAATTAGCTTAAATACTTAGCTGCGATGGTTCCGTTCCAGCGTTTAATCCCTACTGCTATATGGAGGTGGTACCTGAAGAGTGAGCGCCATTATGGCACGTAGGCGTTATAGAGGTCCTGGCACCCACAAGGGAATACAGGACATGAGTAAGAAAGTAAGCTAATGCCTGCCGAAAATGGTATGGTAAGGACTGGTATAAATAAAATAAATAAAAAAATATTAGGCCGTAAGCAGCCCATAGAGGGCCAAGGCCTAGCTTCTCACAGCTGTACGTATTGTGCGTGGTACACATTTCTGTACGTACAGAAGGGACCTACAGTTTTATGCCGTATCCGAAGGGCAGAGGGGTTTTGAGAAGCTTTCTCATGACAGTAAATACTCTTGGATGTTTGTCAGACGCTCGCAAGAGGTGGGGCCGTGAAAAAAACTTTGGTGGTAATTTCCTGGATTCGAACTCGGAACCGATGGCGCAGTAGTTCAACGTACTAACCGCTGAGCCACGGCACCCAATATAAGGACTGGTATGGTACCAATTAATCTCAGATTAGAAGTGCCCTTTACCAAGTTAGCTTCATCCCCTATCATTTATTATTGTGCCACCCAGTAATCACAGTTCTGAAACAAAGAGATACAAAGTAAAATACCCTCCGATGTAATCAAAGTATCGTCAAAATACTTCTCTTCTTATCCTTCTTTCGGATTGCACATTATTGTTTAAATAAAATCACCACAAGAGTTTAATTTATTCATTATCCCCAAATGAGTGTGATGCACATTTCCGCTACCACGGCAGTATCGTATTTCTCAAAATCTACCCCAACGGATTTATGCCGTATCCACTGAAAAAATATAACAGGACAAAATACATCTGCATATCACTATTAAGGGATACCATGCAGCATGCATATCTCTTCCCATGATATACCACTTCGGGTCACAACGTGCAGAGATATTTTCATCCTTTGGTCGCATCGAATTACAGAAAACTTGCTGAACTCACTTAAATTGACATTTTTCGCCATCGTGCCACAATTCTGCGAAGCCAAATGGTTTTTCTAGGTGACCACTTCCGCTTTTGAGGCGTAATGTAATTTATTTTTCAGTCCGACTTCTCTGGATATGGCTGTGGTGATCTGGTCATGCGAATTTGTGTGTGTGGTCTGGTCAGAAGTAATCACTGCGTCGGTCGGTAGATACAAATCAAAATAATATATTTTCATCGAAATAAAACGCAAAATGACTGAACAAGTGGCTCGATGAACTTAAATGTAAATTTGTGTATCGCTGTGAGTTGCTATCTCACGTTGTATCTATCTATAGATAATTGAAGATTGTGTCAACAAGGGTTCAGAGTGTCCTTAATTTGAGGAAAGGAGATTTTAAACTGTCAAATAGAATGAAGTCGATAGGGAATAGATGGATGCATGTAAAACACTATTGTCAAAGCTTCTTAAGTATTGAGGTGGATCAAATGACTCAGTTGGGGCTGGGGGATCAGTTGCTTCTAAGAACAATGATCTTCATATTCTCCTCTATGGAAATATGTGCCGTATATGAATTGAGATCAGATAGTCAGATCAGCATCAACCTTAGTACCTTAGCTCGAAAACGAGTTCCTAACATACTATTACCGTACAACTGCCAGAGCGTAAGGTCTTCAAATAAATTCTCGATTGGCAATATCAAACGCTCTTTCGAAATCGATGAGCGGAAGGTGAAGAGGCGATCGTAGTAGGGTCCAGAGTGGAAACCTAGTTGTTCGGCGTCGAGTGTATCTTCAAGGTGTTCTTTGATTTGCTGAAGTATGATTCTAGCTAATAGATTTGGCATTGCTCTACTAATTCCCTAGACATGAAGGTATAATAGGCAAGGAGGAAGCTGCTGAACTAACAAGGAAAGGTTCAACGAGCTGCCCTTTCTGTGAGTATCCCGTCTTCAACTCTGGACTTTGATTTAGCTATTGAAGCCATTAATAAGGAAAACGCTAGTAGCACCTCCATGAAAACTTGTGCTACCACAATGGCTATCTTTTGACATAGCAAAGACTAAGATTTAAGATTACTACGGGTAACAGGTAAGTGCCGTGGCAAAGTGATTAATGCACTGAAGTAGGTATTGTGCACGACGTAAATATATATAAAAATTACCCATACTTGGATGTAATATTGTTCGGGGTTTCCTACTTATCCAATTTCAGAAAACCCTCTGGACCTAGAGCCTTAAACGTAACGTTGAAATCGGCACGACAGCTGAAGGGAAGACCTTTCTTTTGCGCTGGAAGGTGGTGATCTTCAAAAGACGAAACTGATCCCGGTACCCATTAACAGTGTGGGATTCCTTGCCCACAAACCGCTTCTCCTTTGTTGCCCTTATCCCTACGTACCACTTTCTTGGCATTTCATCGTAGACGGGCTTATGACTTACTTGTCATCTGGATCCATGTAGTTCCCTTGGACTCTTTCGTTTCATCTCTGTACTCAAATTTTGCATTTCTTGTGTTTTCTTCGCTTTCTCTCCTTTGTCGCTCTAGTCTCCTTAACTCTTGGCATACATCTTCGGCATAAGAGTAAGAGCTCACTGCATTCCATTTATTCTCGGATTCGATCTAAGTACGCATAAATCTAATGTTCTGGTACCATTTAATGCCCAAATGGATTTTGGCTTCCTTTCTGCCTCAAGCCTTTCCAAACACGTTCTCCTTATTAACTTCCAACTGTAGGTATATGAAATCACGAAATATACTTATTCCTGTCAAATCTCCTTGCACAACCTGATCTTTGTTCCTTGCTAGCAAGCTTACCAGAGCCAACTGTGAATACTTATGCTGTTATTGAAAACCTTCAAACTTTGAACTCACTCTCTCTTTGCACAACGAATTAAGGTATTTTAAGGATAAAAGGCAATCAACTGCTTGATTCCTCACAGAAATCACTTTCAAGTCAAAAATATCTTCCTTTTTCTGGCTAAAAAAAACTTCTTTTCATAAACTCCTACTATACCATCCATCTTTCATAGCGAAATTCCCTTTCTGCCTGCCGTTGAATACAAATCCAAAAAATATCTTCTGAATTGATTCTTCCACCACAAATTTTATTTTCAATAAACATTCGGTTTAGTTTGCAGGAAAAAGGAAAGTAAAAAAAATCTTTTCATAGATAGCAAGCTATTTCAAAGCAAAATCATACAAATATTCCAGATTTCAAGTGGCTGCATTGAATTTATACAAATATTCGACTCAATGCCCGTACAAACAACTGAACAAAGGCAATCAGAAAAAAAAGGACGAAGAATCTCCCCACACAAAATCATCCGAATTATCTGCTTTTAAACGTTGTCGTCGTCGTCGTCGTCGTCGTCCCTGTGCATCGTCATTCTGTGCTTTAAATAGATGAGAATGAGGTCAACTTGCAAAGTAATGAGAGAACGACCGCAATGAAAGCAAAACTCTAGGAATGGATGATGACCTCGACGCGCGTTTATTCGTCCTCTTAGTCGTCGTCCTTTAGTAGTCAATCTCCAACACAAATTTACATGATGAATCCCTAGGAGCAGCCACGAGGTTCGACTCGCAAAAATGTATGCACAAACGATGTCAGGATGAGAAAGGGAAACCTTTTTTACCAATGGATCTTTCATCATCATTATCCTGTTATAAATTCAGAAGGTATGCATTGCTAACAGTGGTTAAGGATATTATCCAATTATTTCGGTATGAATATAAAATGAGCTAATGACCAGGAAAAGGTAAATAGAATTTTGAATACTTAAAACGTATACTCTCTATGGGTAGCGGCTGTCGAAGGGTGTAGAAGGGACGTGTGTGTACCTAAAAATTTGAAGGTTAATGCTTTTATTGTGAGGGATACTGAGGATGATGATGGAATGGGACGAAATTCAAAGAAAATAGTCAAGATATTTTAGGCATTGCTTGGCCAAAAAATTTCCAAAAGCAGCATTCTACGGGATCGTACGTGTTACGCATGTACGAACGCTGTCCAGGGAATTTGACAGAAGAAGCTCTCGATGTTTTGACATCTGTCACTCTCTTCAATGGTTAACATTCAGCGGCCTGGATGAAATACTCGTATTAGCTACACTCTGTCGACGTAGATCTAGTTCACCAAAAGACCGATAACCAGTCGAAAGACAGTGGAATGTCTAAAGAGATATTTCTGTATATCGTCTTCTCACCAACGACTCTAAAGAGACAATTCAAGAAGTAATGTTTAACATTAGGCTAAACTTTCAAACGCCCTCGGAGTATTCTAGTAAAATGCATAGCATGTACAATCTCTTGTAGGCTTTTTCGAATCATGCTAAATATCGGTAACCCTGGACTTTTAAGAGCCAAAGTTGTTTACTTACTACTCATTCCTTGCCACCATACTGATTGCTCAGAGTCCGTATAAGGACGACAGGTTCTTTCTAGTTATCGTCACTGTGTACCCCACATGAGACTGGACAAAGTACTTTTTAGATGCTCCATATTTGACCCCTTTATAGCCACATCTGGAGTACTGCAAGGTAGCCATCTTAGTCTTCTGATCTTTATTTTGGCTATCACATGAAAATAATCAGGCACAAATCCTCCACAGATGATTCTCATCCTCTTCAAGCTGATATGGTTAACTTTTCAAACTGCTGCTAAAAAATTTCCTTGAACGCATCAGGCTCTAGATCCTATCTAATATGTGATAGGCACGTCGCTTCAGTCACTTTACTGCGTGATTTGGCTGCCATCTGTAAAGGAACTTAACATTCGCTGTCATATAGATAACATCATCAGGAGAGCTAGCTCTGTGCTTGCACTCTGGTTCATCCTCTTATGAGGATTGTTTGAAACTAATAATCGTACAATTACTTGAAAAATTGCTGACATTCTATTTATACATCAGCTACTAGGAGGTATGATTGACAGCTCTGCTCTACTAACTATGGTATCCCTCAACTCCAAATCCCGAAACCTAAGATCTGTACCACTCTTTCGTTTCAACTTTTACCGGACAAACTATGGCTGTAACGAGCTAATCTGGCGGATACTCAACTCAAAGTCCCGGGCATTAGAAAAGATAAAAAAAACTCACTTGGAACCTGAATACCAATGAAAGAGTTAAAAAGGCCAGCATATCATAAGCTGGGCACCTTCTCCAAAAAAAAATTCCTTGGTCGTACACGGCTATCATAAGACCCATGCTGACCTATGGCAGCCTCGTATGGTGACCAGCGCTAAACAAGACCACCTCCCTATTGCCCCTCACCAAAGAACAAAGATTAGCGAGCATTCGTGCCACCAGTGCGATGAGAGCTACTCCAACTGCAGACCTTGAGGCTATGAGGCAACGGCAATCATTAGAGCCTTAAGACCGCAAACTTAAAGTCGACCATCCTGGATAGACTTTTGGGCCATGTCTTCTTCTTTTTATCTTTTGTATTCCCTTGTGGGACCTAGAGCGTCTCTTATACACCATGGACTACATCACGCCTTACTTTAACTTTGGAATTCCATTTACCTCACGAACAGAGTAGGTAGGAACTCTGCAGAGGCTGCGGCGATGAGAAAGATGTTGAGGACACTACCCACTTCCTATGTTAATGCCCTGTGCTGCAGCATTCCAGTAATAAATTCCTCGGTAAACACTTTTCCAAAGCCTAGATGAACTCTCTAGTCCAAATACCGACAAGATGCTGAACTTCACCAGAGCTTCAGAGTGGTTTGTATATTATGAAAACAATTAAGTACTATGACGTTGTTTTTAGACATATGGGTTAAAAGGGCAAGGGAATTCATGTCTTCCCAAAAATGAAGCCAGCAACTCTCTAAGCTCCATGACGAGGTGGTGAGACGACTGGTTGGCTATCTACTCGTTCATAAAAGGATACGAATAAGCGAATGACTTAGAGCCGAAGCGACAAGTTCAGATGATATTGTATAAGTTTCTAATCAGCCCTGCAAGTTTACATCTAACAACAGGAGATAGTAGAGTGCTTGGTTTATGACTCATTAAAGGATTAAAGTTAGTTACATAATGTGAACCTCCCTGTTGTTCAATAAATTTCCATTCCAAGTCACGTCATGCGACAGGAAATCGCCTACAGGAAATCAAATCCGCAATCAATGCAAAATTTTTGAATTCCAAAAAAATATAAATCCCCCAAAGAGCGTTCAAA
Organism: Chalcosyrphus nemorum; assembly: GCA_949716465.1. Lineage (NCBI taxonomy): Eukaryota > Metazoa > Arthropoda > Insecta > Diptera > Syrphidae > Chalcosyrphus > Chalcosyrphus nemorum. Next base: position 21,282,678 of record OX454332.1, on the reverse strand, counting down.
TTCTATTACAAAACTTTATCATATGAATAATGCATGTCATGCAAAATACATTTACACTTCCACGCCTTTCAATCCCCTGAACCAACAATTTTAGTGTCTCGTTCAATTCAAACACTCCTCCAGCTGCAGTTGCAGCTCTCAGCATTATTATATTGGTATCAACACGCCACAGAAATTGAAATTCACTTTATGAGATTTATTTAAATGATTTGATGGCAAAGCGACACACCTGACTGTCTGACGAGCTGCAACACAAGACAGCATCGCAGGCAGCAAAAAAGGATTAACTTTGCAGCAAAATCCAATTGAAGGAATCCTCCAGATAGATAGAAACAGGAACGAGTGCGACTTGAGTTGCAAGAGAACACATTTCTTGGCACAAAAAAAGAGTATCTTGTTTGGCTTTCCTTCCTTTGGCAAAAGCACATAAAAATATCTTCCTTCCGTCGAAACAATAACTCGAATCCGATTGAAAAGAAAGTAAATTTGAAAGGGAAATTTTGTATCTGCATTGCTGTTTTTTTGTGGAGGATTTTACTTTTTGAAACAACAAACGAACTCGGCCAAGGGAAAGCCAAATGCAATAAGGCTTGGCGAAGTGGATGCCCTAAAGTAATGACGCGATCCTTAGGAAAAAAAAACACGTCCTTCATATCAGTGTCAGTCGCCTTATCTGCTCTCTCTCTTTGTGGGCTAAATAGGGATCAGAAAATTCACTTAGCAGAGGAAAAATCTATGGACAGCGAGCATTATGACACCTACATCCGGCTGTTTGACAGGACTACAAATTGCCATAACACCATCAGCTTAGTTGGCCTAAAGTCCCGGCTATATCCTCTGGCATATTTCTGCGCTGCGCTGGTATAATTGTGTTCCCATTCAAATGAAATATTGTTGGCGGAACCCTAATTGAGTGTGCATTATTAACACTCGGGTGAAGCTTCCGCAACTGGCCCGTGACTAGCAACAGCAACTGCTGCTGGTTGTGTTGATACAGGTCCTTGCCATACCATTTCCATCCTCCGTTTAACCCTTTTTTGACAATAATAGCCAGAAGCAGGACGACGACGACGACGACGACGATTCAAACGAGCAGACGGTTTAATGGATGGTTTGGCATTTGGTTTGTGCTTCGTTGTCCCTTTGGCCTTGGTATGGTGTTGATTTTTGTAAAGCGCACCCTAGCTGTGTCTGAACTTCAAAGGGAATAATAACGAATTAGTCCAAACGGAGAGGATGACCAACTAGACACAGACATGGAGTTGAATAAAAATTGTTACCCCGAATAAAGGGGATTATTTGGGAGATCAATTTGGAAGAAATTTGGGGACACATTTTCTGTGCACTTAAGGATCTGTTCACTTAAGAACTATGTCATCTTCAATTACCTGTTTAGGCTGTAACTTTGTGCACAGACAAACAGACAGACGGTATCCGACTTCTCCAGAACGAAAATCTGCACGAATCCAATAATTGCACTATGTTATAGGTGCAAGTAAAAATCTGTGATATGTCGTTAATGCACACCTTTTCTTAAGAGCAACATCCCTTATGGTGCGTGTCCACTTGAGAGCACTTTCGCTAGTAAACTTTCGAGAGTAACTCTCAAGTAGCTTTCCATATGAGAGTAAAATTTATGTGAGCCATGCTCGCGACTAGCTACTCTCAGAATACGAACATTATTTGAAAAGTGCGAGGTAGTCTTCCACAGTCCACTTGCGAACAACTCTTCAAAAGTTTGAAAGCTGAGAGAAGTAAATCAGCTCTCTGCGAGTTGCTCTCAGGTCCGTGTCCACTTACGAAATTTCTCTCGAGAGTGGCTTGAGAGTTACTTACCCAGATTTTACTGTCAAGTGGACAAGCACCCTTAGATGTCCACACAGCAGCTAATGTTCACAGATCCATATGGAAATCCAGCGCTGACTTGTGTTGAACCAAGGACCAAAATTGTTTCGAACACTTCAAAGCCAACATTCGTCGCGTAATTTACTGATATACTGCGAAGAGTGTGTGAAAACTGAACCATGGTCATAACCAGAGTAGAATGCCGAAAAATCCTGTCAAAAAAAGATTACCACGCCTCGACCTTTTTGTAATAGGATCTTCGATCAAAAATCGTCATCTGATCTTCCTTCTGAACTGTTGAATGATCGAGGAAAAAAAATTCTTTATAAACTTTTAGTCTAAGGGAAATTTTATTTAAAGGACTCAAAGCAAAGAAGAAGAGCTACAGGAAGGCTTAGAGTGGGTGAAAAAACATGTGCTTTTCACTGTAGAAGATACTGTGGTCATCTAACTTTGAGGTACATTTCATTTACGTTTCACTTTTAATTTTAGCATCCGAAATTTTTACTAATTTTTTGTGTTTCTACTTTTTTTAAATACCAGTTTTTTAAGATATTTGGCAACCCTGTTGTGACTTTTTTCATACGAAGAGGTATACCAACTCCATTTAATTGTTTATTCAACTCGAAAAAATTTATTATCTCGTACACTAGTCCACAAAACAAACTCACGTTGCCTGTGTTGAGCAACGCAATTCGACTAAAAATTGAACAAGTTCGTGTTGAACGCGTTCCGGGCCTCGTAATCCTAGTTGGTCAACTCATTCAACTGTTGAACAACCTCGTACACGTAGTTGATCAACTTGTGTGAAAAAACTGGTTTCTCGAGTTGATCAACTGTGGTTTTTGGTGCGATTGCGCAAGAAGTTGATGCACGTGTTGATAATCGCGTATACTAGGTTTTGAACCAGGGATTGAATGTTGATCAACGCGTTGAACACACTTGGCAACTGACAGCTGTAGCGCATTTTGATTTAAATTGCTGGTTGGATGATTTTTTTTTGAAACGCGAGCACTCTCCACCCTCACACAAGAACAATGCACGAATGAAAACAAAACACTTAAATTGAAACACAAATTTACTATACATGTGAGTTGAACGTACACCTGTTGAACAACTGTTTGTGCAACAAGGTTCAACCTTATACAACGCGTCGGTTGAGTTGAATGTGTTGAATAAGAAATTGAAGCATTCCGCACACAATGAACGACGGGCATTAACGTCCTCTGCATTGTCTTTCTTCTCAGGAACTTTTAGTTTCCTTTTCGTCCCGTCACCGCAATCACTCACGCGCAAACTCAACAGCAGACGGCGTCTCGGACATTTAAGTGACTATGAATCTATGATATTTAACAGAATTATGGAAAAATCTGTTTTTATAGACTTTGTTTGGGCATACATATGTGCGGTTCGTTGCTAAATTAATTACGCCCTACTGACTTTTATAGTTCAAGGTCAAATTGTCACAAAGAAGAATCATAGCTACGTTAGCCTGGGTGCAACCATGGGTATTTTCTGGGATCGAAAATTGAATGTCAGAATTTGCGAATATTCGCTCGTTTCCTATTCGCAGATCACTGAGCTGTCAAATGCTCTTAAGACCAGCAGCCACTGCAGGGTGAGTAGAGGCGAATTTACGGAAAGATATTTTCCCTCAGGCTCACACCCTTCCTAATGCTTCTTGCTGTAGCTGTTACATACTTATCTAGCATTTGCACATGTTCATCGCATGATAATAACCGTTAAACATCATGCCCGCCTTGAAAGTATACGTCACTCTACGGATTTAAGTTTCAAGCCTTTCAGAGCACGAAATCTCAAAATATGAGCGTAAAATATTATAAAATCTAACTCCACTAAGTAGGCAGCATCATCCAAAGCTACCAAGATACAGAAATAGACTCTAGAGACAAAGCCATTGTCCGGCAATTAAGCAAAAGCAAACTCTCCCTTCAGTCAAGGCACGTATAACAAGACACTCTCCAGGATGTACACAGAGAATATAATGAGTCCCACAACGAGATGCAGTCAAAAACCAAAGTCAAGTTAACAATGGAGGAAGAAAATTAAAATACTGGAGAAAAACCCCCTCCCGTAACCCCATGGTATGGTTTGAATTTCTGGTTGATATATTCATGTCCAGCTCACACGGTGAATGAGGCATCCCTCAACTCTCACAATAGGTGTGGTTCTTTTGGTTGCTTCCTTTGATTAGCCCCTAATGTGTGTGTGTGTGCATGAAATCCCCACCTTGGAGGATGATTTGCCTTTGCCTGTCATCTGTTTAATTACTGAAAACAAACACACCGGACAGGTAGCACTTTCTTTAACGATAGGGTTTTTGTATTTTCCTTTTTTGTCCTTTTTACTTTAAACACACTGAACTTATGCTCCTTTCCTGCTTAAAAAGACTTGGATTTTAGCTTTTAATGGCATCAACTACACAAAGTGCAGGGGGTGTTCTCAAGTAACTATTGCACCCAAATGGATTTGCTATTAGAGGTTTGAGAGGATTTTTCCAAGGGAGAATAATGTTAACATATTCTGGGGTTGAAACGATGGTCATTTTTTTTGTGTAATCTCTTGGAGTGGGTTAAAGGTTGTATTTTATGCAGATAAGTTAGAAGAGTACCTACCTGAGCTCTTTAAATTTCTTTTCCTGCCACAAATATGAGAATTTGTTGAGTTATCGAACTTCCACATGGACAGTGGAACATAGGATTTTCAAAAAGATATGTTTGGATGTGCCATACATTGTCAGCTATGACCCCTAAGACTACAAACTCTGATGCTAAGACAAGTTTAGTTATGAAGCTATGTCAGAATCATTTCCAGACCCTCATCTGTTAGGCATCTCCCAACACTCTCTTGTGGTATTGTCAGACCGCTGTCAGATGTTTAGGACATCGGTAAACTCTTTTGAAATTGTTCGATGGGCGAAGCTTGTGAAATCAGATAATCATCCAAGAGCTCAGTCAAATGCAATGAGTTTGACAATTTCTGACGACGAATTTGTGACAGATTTCTACGAACTGTGTGAATTGACAGTTTTTAGTCTGACAAATTTGTCCCTAAGGTCAGTCAAATGGGTGCCTCGTGACCAAAAGGTCAATTTTCACTTAGATTCGGGTCTATTGTGCCCAATCGTTTAACCCTGGGAACGCTGTGAGATGGTCCGCTGTTAGAACCACCCAGATAGTAATATAAATCTCAGGAGGTTCACCAGCTCAACATTGCCTAAGTCATCCAGCTCGAAGAAATTTAACTGCTTCAGCTTCTACAATAGTCATTATGCTGCACATCAAGTCTCTCTGCGTGAAGGCCAAAGAGACAATGGCCGGTAATTACGCCAGAAGCTACCCGTGCGTTATGACGACTGAGTTTAACCAGAGTTGATGATCTCTTCTTGCTAAAGACCGGCCATAGAGCTCTAGCCGTTACGCATATATCCAGATGAACCCAGCGTCTGTTTGCACGATCGTTGGCTTCATCTTCTACTTTTTTCTTTAAAGAACTGATTTGGGCTGTCACAAAGGGAAAGGCTGTACCACTGTCCATCTTAGAACCGTCGGTATAGAATGCCAACTCCTTTTTCTTTTTAGTCCTCCAGTTCTTCTAGTAACTTCTGTCAGGAATTCTTGCATTGAATCTCCTTTCGAAAGTTAGCATCGGGTTCATGTGATCTGTTTCCGTCAATCCATTGGTAGCGTCACATCACGACCGAAAGGAGGTGTGGCCGTAAGAGTTTGTTGACCTCAATCAGCCTTCCCTAAATCTTATAGCAGTTTTGGCTACAAAAAATGTCAAGCGGAATGAAACTAAGCGTCTTACAACCGCCGTGCATATCCAGTATATCACAGCTGGTCTGAAGTCCCAGGTGTTTCTGAATGCATTGTTGGCATGTTCCAAAGCTGGCGGTAGCCAGTCCTGAATACCTGGAAAGTCGACCTCATACTAGCGCCGCAACTGAAGCCTCGTTTCATACCAAAAGCCACCACGTCTGAGTTTGTGGATAGATTTAAGCCAACACCCCATGATATAAGTATCAAGAGGAGGGAGATTCAGCAGTGCATCTAGAGCAGAGCCCGGAGTACTCGGAAAGGCTTGCGTGCAGCCGAGAAAACTTAGTCAAGGGTCTGTCGCGGCCGGTTGTCTTCATGGAAAGTATAAGAGTTCAGGGGCAGACAATTTGTTTCTCTGAACTCTATGATTATAGCCCGGATTCTAGATCATACAGTGGAACAGATGGAATTGCTACATTCAGAGAAGCCTTCTCATGACCTGAACTTGCATATTGTCTCCTTGACCCCTCGGATGGAGCTGAAATATAAACTCCTCGACCACTTTCAAAATTTAGCGAGTCGTCTTAGTCTTCTTAACAATAATCTCTATAAATTTTGTTCTATGCAACTGCCTCCTCTACTTGAGTAAGTAACCAAGTAACCACATTTCATACTGGTAGGCAATGTGGAAAATATACACATGTTTCCATTTGGATGATGTTGGAAAGGATAATCTTTGCCAAACCCGCATCTCATGTCAATTACTAATTTTGCCGTGGGAAATCTCTAATCTTGCAATTTGAAACTTGCTTGCAAAATACACATAGCTATTATGGGCAAAACTAAACCAACAATTACCTCTTAAGGATAATACCAAAATGGCCACAAACTGCAATGTGCTTGGAGCTGGGGAAACCACAGATTTGTTTATTCTCCAAGGAGTTTCTTTGTCTGTTTGATTTGAGTTAAATAATTCGTAAGTAGGTATGGAACATGCTATCGGTATCGAATGTCAATTATTTACACAATGCATAGGTAGGTACATATGTTTGCATATATAGAGGCATTGGGTTAGAGGAATACATCAAAGGAAAATTATTGTAGAACACATTTAAGGATAAAGACGTAAACACCGATTGATATCCCTGATTTGTTTAGTGGTTTAAGGCCTTTGTGACTGTGGAAGACCGTAAAGTGGTTTTTACACATAATTACATATGTCTATTGAGGTGAGCTCTAATGTGCTTACAGGCAGTTGTTTGTCCTCAAATACAATTTTTTGTAGGAAAATCAGTGGTTGATGTTTTGAACAGCTGTCCTTTGTGGAAGACGGGACATGTGGACTTGTCATATGTCTCCTATATGACGAGGGTAGAACTTCGCAGTCTACTTTGGCATGTTAGCCAGGATAGTCCAGATGTTGAATGATGAGCTCGATACAGTGTTCTCCAAAAGCCCTTACAACACCAAATGCATGCAACTTTAAGGCTTTATTCATCGAACAAGATCATTTCTTTAGCTTAATATACTTCCATAATTTCAATATCCAAATATAAACAAACAAATTTACATTTAAATATTCATTTTTGTAAGATTTACAAACAGTAAAATTATGCTTTAATTTATTTGCCTTTATTTTCCTTGCAACAACACATTTTCAGCACAAATATTGACTTCGAATTCGTTCAAATAAAGTGTAAGCTTTTGTCAAGGATCTCAACTCGATTACAACAAGGAGCTATTAACAGCAGCACTCTTGTGTAGCACAAGTGTACACACATACTCCACCTACTTTTGTTGCAAAGTGCACTATAAACGGATGTATCCATCGAAAACTAATTCAAACATTACACTCAACTGTTGGATGGTTGTTGTTCTTATTAAGATTTCGAAGGTGGAATAGTTTCTAAATCGAATTTATAAATAATTTAAAGAATCACAAGATAACAGTTTGGAATAGTGTGGCAAGGATTATTGAGGGTGTTGAGTTTGAGGGATGATACAGAGTGTTTTTTAAGAGCTATAGGTTTAAATAGTCTTTATGAAGAATGGTTCAGTATTTTATCCTTAAACCACGAGTTCAATAATATAGCTCAGTCTACTGCAGACCTATAGAAGAATGCAATCATTTTGACATGTAATTCATTTGACTTCACAAGCATTAAAGGCATTCGCATTCATGGCAATTACTTGAAGTCTTTAAAGTCATTGAATCTTTGAAGTCTGTGAAGACATCATTCATTAAGACTTCAATGACTTCAGATAACTCCAACGACTTCAAGAACTTTTAAGTGAATGCAATGAATTCTAGTGACTTCAATAAACTTGTAATGTGCCTTCATATTTTCTTCTCTTTTAGGAGAGTTTTTGATCTGGAGTTTGTCATTATGACCTCAGGTAGTACTAGCAGTCTTTCTGGTTTCAGATCACTTCGTCGCTTCTGAAACCTAAATCTTGCTTAAGGTTGTTCACAATAGATCGAAGTGTATTGAGGGTTCAAGCGTCAAGCATCACTTCGTGTACCATAAAACGATAAATAGCGAGCTTAGTTGGTTGATTATGAGAACCAAGAAACCCAATTTCAGCAAAGCATAAGTCGGTAAGTCTTTTCATAATGATATATCAAATAATTCTGTCAACACGGATTGAAGGTTGTCATTATTGCGACAAAAAACCTCTAGAAAGATTCATCAGATTCATCAGATTAGAGCTGTTAGAACCTTTTCACTTTCTAGCTTATGTTAATGATCCGTTCTGTATTAACGAAAGGTATAGCGGTCCGACTGTTCATCGAGAAGAAGCTGCGAGCCGTCAAGAAAAACAAGCCTAAGCACTTCAGAAGGAGCCAGAGCCTACAAAGAGCATCTGGCCGAGAAACTCACCCATTCACCCATCATAAAAACTAACAACCAGTGGACCGAATACCAGTGACAGAATACATCAGCAAAGATGTAGCCGTGACCACCCTTGGCTAACAACAACCATTAAGGAGGAGGCCTTAGTATGATGATGAGTGCGTTCAGTTGAAAAACAACAAAGCCACTGGCTCTGATGGGCTTCCAGTTCAACTCTATAAATACAGAGGTGATATGTTGGTAGGGTGCATGCGTCGAGTCATCAACCAAGTACGAGTGAAGGAAAGCATCAGCTCTATATGCCCCACCTTCAAAAAAGGCGATCCTATGTCTTGTAAGAACTACCGAGGTGACTTTCCTAAATGTCTTATATATGATTCTATCCAACGCATTGTGTGAACCTAATCGGCACGTACCAGTGTGACTTCCGGCTCTGCAGATCGACAATAAACCAAATATTCCTACTCAGACAAATCCTGGAAGAGACCAACATTCAGCATTCATCGTCTTGAGCTCTACCAGGCGATATGGCCCAATTCATATACTGTCAAAACTTATCCAGATGTGTCGAGCAACGCTGGAAGATACACGGTGCTCTATGTTCTTTCAAAAACTCGGTTCAAAACTCCTAACTCGACGGACCAAATTAATGCTCTACAGAACGCTCATCTTACCAGTCGTGCTGTATGGAGCCGAGTGCTGGATTAGTAAGAAAGCTAAGCAAATATTGGGCACCTTCGAGCCAAAAATACTTCGTCGAACATTAGCTCCCTTATGCGAGGAGGACGAATGGAGGAGAAGATACAACCGTGAACTCTATGAGCTGTACCAGGATGTGGATGTAGTCCAAAAAGCCAAGATACGCAGACTACATTGGCTCGGCAATATCGAGCGAATGGACAACAATGCTTCAGCCAAGAGGATCTTCGAATTCCAGCTCCCAGATTCGAGACGGAGAAGAAAACCGAACCTTCGGTGCAAAGACCAAGCTGTTGCGGTAACCAGAAACCTTAGTCCTCACAGCTGGAAGCGGCTTGTTCGGTACCGCAGAGTTTGGAAGGCAACGATGTGTCAGGCAAGGACTCTACAAGGATCAGGAGCCCTTTAAGTAAGTAAGTAAGTTAGTATAAGGGTCCGTCCAATACAGTGTTACCAAACAATATATTGGCGTCACTGAACTAATGACAGCGATAACGACCGATTAACATTTTGTCATATATTTTGCTGATTATATATATATATTTTTCTCCCTCATTAACTAAAAAATAAACATCAAAAGGAATACATTGAATTTAAAATCATAACAGTGGGCCGCAGGACGAATCTATAAATATATGTTTTAATATTTTTTTCTACAACAATAGTCGATGTCACGTACCGGGTTTTAAGCAACAAGCAATAAAAAAACATGTGACAAATTATTGAAAAGTTTTATGAGTTTGTGTAATTATTTTCGAGCTAAAAAAAAAATACGCAACCAGCAGAAAAATAAATTTTTAATTATAATAAGAGGATGAATTTAACAAGAGATTGAAATAAATATAATTGAGTACATATACAATAATATTTTAATCATTTAATTAACCTATTACCAGCTTATCGGTTAATTTCCATCTCATTAGACCAGTAATACGAGTAACGGTATGAAATGAACTCTGGTTTGTTTTAATTGGTGATAAGTAGCCCCCAAGACCTATTGTTGTCATAGTTTTCAATGTTTATTGTAAAACAGGTTTGTCATAGTTTCAATATCACAATAGTTGCATGAACTGAAAAAAATTAATAAAATACATACCGGAAGTTCAATAGCATGCTCCGGTTATTAAAGGATACTTGTTGTTACGGAATTAACATGAATAGCAAATGTTGGTTTTTTAACCTTATAGGCAGACTAGGAGGGATGCAGTGAGAGGAATAAAGGAACGTAGAGGAGGTTCTTAAAAAATCACATTTTTAGTATCATGGTTGAAAGGTTCGGCCTTTTAGGGTAAAGTTCTTGGACGATCCCTACTGAGTTACCGTTAAAAGAAGACTCACTGTCTCCACGGGGGGACCACCAGGCAACGAATGCTGCAGGGAGATAGTCGGCTTTACTCTGAACATATGTTCTTTTTGCGCTTGCATGTGGTGTACGGCTTGCATTCACGACTGTATGTATTCGGCCAAAGTGAGGGACGTGAGGAGTAAAACTCTGGAAACCATCTCTAATCCTACGTGGAACAGCATACGCTGAGGAATGCGTGGCGGACTCCGAATACCTTAGCAAAACCGGTTTTAATCCAGCCTTCCTATGGTATATCGGACTCTGCCATGGTCGATATACTATTCTCGATGACTCGTGGGTCAAAACGATGAGAACGGTGACACTCTAAATACACCAGCTTCTGTTCCAGCTGTTTAGCTAACAGTCGTATTTAGTCGCAATGCTACAGAGCTTCCGACGGCCACTTTAGTCGGTAAGGTTGACGATGCCGAGCGAGCCCACTGTTTGCCTACTACTTGTGTCAATTCCGGGGAAGCAGATAATGCCACCTCTGATTCCGACATTTCTGTTCTTGTGGAAACGTGCAACGTTGTCACGGAAAAATCCAGCTGTTCTTCCATCGGGAAGAGGTTAGACGAGCTGTGATTTGTCAAGTTCAATTCTGCCAAAATAAGGCGGTTTAAACACGCTCTTCGTACAGGCGATGATAGAGATAGCGTGATAGCCTATGCCAAAAGCCCATCATAAAGCAAAGGTTCCAAAAAGGTTAGGTCAGAGGACCACACTCTACCAGCACCAGCTGCCAAGAGAGCTAAGGCAGGACCTCGTCAGGTTGGGTGTTGTCCCGACGGACTTGGAGAACCTGCCTCTAACTGCAGAGCATGTGGCTCTTGTCCAAGAGGCAGTCGTCGATGTCTCTATCGAGCTGAGTAACAGGCGCGTGTGGCCCCATTTCTCCGGCTCGCAGCATAAGACTGGATGGCTTTTAAATCACGGATTATTTTAACACTGACAGCTGTTTCCCGCTCGAAATCTTGACAGAAAGTCAGTATCATAACTCCGCGGAACGAAGTAAGTCGCTTTACTTACCTAATTCCAAAGTGAGTGCTGTATAGCCCAAACAGAGCGATTTTTTAAAAGGAGTTTTGGCCAAAATGAAGCACCCACCGCTGTACGCAAGTTTGTGCGAAAAGCTCGTCAGATTGGTATGCTAGTGCACAACACTCATGGTCCCCGTCGTAATACGGTGCGCACAGACAAGAATGTGGAGAGTGTAGCCGAGAGTGTGCCACTTCGACAATGAGGCTAAGAACAATGTTTCGGTCAACGGTGGGCATTACAGAGCCATGCTAACCCATTTTTTTTTTACTGATCTTTAAGATAGGAATTTGGGCGACCCCTAGGATGGCGCACCAAGCAACACAATCCATGACACAATCGATCTTTTGCGCACCAAATTCCCAAATCGTGTTATCAGCCTCTGAGCTGCGATTTGATCCCTTTGGCTTTTAGTTGCATGAATATGAAATTTTGAAGAGGTAAATCCTCACAAGAGAGTGGTAGGTCGAAGAGGTGGAGAATAGTTTTTTGACTTCCTGTCAAACAGTGTCATTCAGAAAGAGGCTGTGATGTCAAACACATAAGCACAGCAATAGCACTTTCGGCGACTACAAAGCATAGCAATGGCAACAGCAACAGCGACTTTGACTTTGACAACCGCAACAAATACGTTTGAGTCAATGCTTTTCAATGAAACAAATAAATTTGACCACAGAAACAAGAGCAAGACCCGTTTAAGAACTTTGTCCCAACCTTTCAGTTGCTGTTTGTATTTTAGTTCTTTTGGTTGGTTCTACAATTTTTGTTTCAGTTGTCAAAGTTCCTGTGCTAATCTGCTTTTGCCATAAATGGGTGTTACTTTGTGATTCGTCCTTGTTCCATTTGTCCTCTCTCTTTTGAATATTTATTAATATGCCCTGCAGTCTGGTTGGAAAATTGTTATTCAAATTTTATACGGAATTCTGCATGTAACCTCAATTATTCAACACAAATCCTTTGCATTACCGTTCGAGTTGTTCATAACTTCAGTTGTAGAAATTTTTTGTTAATGGCGATACCTATTTCGATTTTCGAAAATCCTTTAATGGAAATTGGGAGAATTTCATAAGGTAATTGAATCTGTTAAATATTTCATAAAGTTACTATAAGTCCATTCGTTTCAGTGGTAATTTATTCGGTGGATGTTAAGTGGTAATGAAATGAACGTTTTTGAATGGATGGTGGGCTTACAGATGCATTTCAGTAGGAATTATAGTAACGAAGTGGGGAAATTTAAATAAAACTTGCACATGTTTTGTTCTTACAGAATATCGATCATTGGCAGCACTGAAAGTCAAGCAACTGTCAATAAGCGAGTATTTGCAAAGTGTTAAACGTCAGTCCGCAATACCATTTACTTATCGTTTAACTATTCTATAACGTGTCAAATTTTTCAAAAAATGTTAACAATTGTGTACGAACTGTATAATAACGGAGAGATTTTGGCACATTTACCTAAATTGACTACTCTTAATCATAACCGAGCGAAAATTTGACTCCTCTGGATATTTTCCTGTCTTCTTCACCGATGGCTGTGGTTAGTCCCATTCTTACTTCCTCCGTGCTTTCTATTGCTGTAGCTCAACGTCAGTTCCTTTTATTCAAATTTGATACTGCATATGATTAAGGTGCACCTTAATATTAAGTATACAAGCACAGTGTTCATAGTAGGATTCATGTTCAGTCCTATCCTAAGGCACCATTTCCGTATGAGTCTTAATCCTCACAAGATGGCCAAATTTTCCTCTCCTACCTATGCTAGTTTAAAAAGTTCGTCCACTACTAAGCTTCACAGAGTTTCTCTTTGTGGGCGTCCTCTAGGCTGCCGATGGTTTTGGCCCTCAAGCTCATGAATCATGTGAAGTATCGGAACAGGAGCAGTGCCACCTTCTGTAGTTCTATCTTTTACCCTTTTTTCCAGCGTTAAAGCCTCAGAATATTGTTGTAATTCACCACCATGATAAGCCCAATTGAAGCCATATCGCATTTTGGATCTTTGCTCACCTAGTGTCCGATTCCACTGAAGAACACAAGGTTGCTTGGCACAGCATGTAGGACAGCTGCATATGAAGGCCCTTAGTATAGTATAGGACGTTTCAACTGTTTCAAGTCGTACCATAGCCCTTTTCATCTCTTCCAAAAATTTCATATTTAATACTCCACTCGAGCGCACTAGCACTAACTCTCCCACCTTGCTCTGTATATGATTCTTGTATTCGTTCATAATTCACAGTATTTTGTTGACGTTTTGCAATGTTTGGTAATTGGTGGGGAGATCCAGCTTTATGATCATGACCCATAAATAGTCCCGGCTTTTATCCCTCATAGAGAACAAATGCCTCAGATCAGGAGAATGTCAGACAGTTTCCTTACAAAAACTCACAACACAATTGAATAAATCAGGGTAACTGAATGCCAGTTACCACCACTTCCTCAGATACATTAAAACATATCGAAGTCTAAGTCTTTTTTAAGAGCCTTTCATTCTTTGCTCGAGGCTGTCGACCGAAAAAATTATGTGTAATACCGCGAATATGTTCCACCGAAAACAATAGCCACCACTAATTCGAATTTTTGTCTTCTATTGTATCCGCATGTGAATTTGGTTCAAATTCTAGGAATCAGTACCTCTTAGGCGCTGTAGGCCTACCCTTGTTCTCGTGCGTACTTTTCCCGGAAATACTAAAAGGAGAGAGAAATTTCGTGTATCACCCACGCATGATGATTTTAGACTATACACATGGTAAAGCTGATTACAGAGGTACGCCGCGGCCGATAAGGAACTAATCCGATTGAAAGTAGAAAATTTCTCTTTCGTCAAACAATTGACTCACTGTAGCAAGATCTTTTTATGACAGATAGCAGTGCTTGTGCTAATTGCCGATTAACGTGCAATAAATTAAAATTAACTTTTTCGCCAAACGGTAATGATTGCAATCGATATTCTCCGTTCTCCGCCCGCCCTTTTTCTGTGGTGAGAAATCGTTAATTGCCACTCGAACGTTCTTAGAAAGTCAATGAATGAAAATATACTCAATTGCAGTCGTTATCTTGTAAGTACATCGTTGGTGGCACGAGCGAAGACTTATCCCGACTTAATAACGTTCAAGTGGGTTTGGAGGATTGCTATAATCAAATGAAACAATCACTCACGCTATTTGATTAGCAAGTAAGTTGATGGAACAAAACTGGTATCTATGTATCTAGGTACCTATAATAGGGTAATTCATTCATTTAGATTGAGTAACAGGTAATTGAGGGCGACGCATAATTAAGAGTTAATTTTGGCTTACATTTTCCGAGCAATATGTGCGTTTAATTACCGTAACTGGTAGCTAATGAGGCCTACACATTTAATATGGGCTTTAACTTTTGCTAGAGAGTTTGAATTTCAATGAAGTTAAGGCCTGTTAGTTGGTGATATTTGCTTTATGCTTAGTGCACTCATAGGTCTGGGCAACTGAACGCATTCGTCAAGTATCCGTTCGACTAGGTTCGCTGTTGACTGTTAATAGGAAAGAAATCTGCAAATCTTCTTTTGTCGTAGACTAGCCATTGGTATCTAACCGACATCAGGGCTTGCTAGTCTTTTCGGTGGAATGGTTGTGCAAAGTGCCAAAGAACTGGGCCTCAACCAACAAACCTGTCCAGCAAGCCTGGTTACGAGGCAGCTCCCCCCAGTTGGTTGAGGTTCCACTCCACTTGTTTGCTCCACCTACCGCGAGGTCAACCTCTGCTACGCCGTCCATCCGGGGTGAATTTGAAGCCATTCTTCGCTGGAACGTTGGGCTCCATCCGCTCTACATCACTCAGCCATCTAGTTCCTGCATGCGAACTCTTTTGACCATATCGATGTCCTTGTACAGGCCGTACAGTTCGGCGTTATATCTTCCTCGACACTAACCATCTATGCAGATGGGACCAAAGATCACTCGAAGAACTATTCTCTCAAAATAACCAAGGGCATCCTCATCCGATTTTGTCAATGTCCTTGCCTCTGCGCCATACAGCAGGACGGGGATGATTAGTGTCTTATCAAGAGTTACCTTTGTAGTAAGGCTTTGTTAATCATTTGCCTTCTTAGTCCATAGAAACACCGATTCGAAAGAGTGCTTCTTCATTTGATCTCTCCATTGGTGTCATTTGCAGAGCTCACCATAGAGCCTAGGTAGACAAAGTCCTTGACTGTCTCGAAATTACATCTGTCTATTGTTGCATTCTGTGCCGATGTTCAGTGTCCTTTTTTGTAGACAGCATATGATTTGTCTTGCTTTCATCTACTGCCAAACTCATCCTTGCTGTCTCGATCTCAATGCTCGCAAATCCCCCACTGACGACCCGCTGAGTCCTTCTGATTATGTCATTGTAATCGGGGTAAGCTAGTAGTTGTTCAGATCTGAAAAAAATTATACCTCCGGTGTTGACTTGTGAGTTTCGTACATTATTGAGCGTCACCTTGTCTAAGTCCTTTCCTAACATCGAACATTGGTGAAGTTCTCACCGACATTGATGGTACAGCAGGAATGTTCCAGTGTCATTTTGCACAGTCGAATGAGCTTGGCAGGGTCTTGTCCAAGACTAGACATTCACTCTGCTAAGAATTTAGATCAATGGCTAATGGCATTTCGTCAGTTTAAACCAGTGTCAGTGGACTGAAATACCCAAACGTGGATGATCTGTACTAAGCCAACGTTCCTGACTCGACTACAGCCTTTGGTCCTTGTCCGACCTCCTTTTGTTTTCGTAGGCCAGCAGCAAAATATAGAAAACTCAGCAGCCTTGAAACGTGCACTAGTCCACGAGTCTAAGTCAATGCCTCCCACTGGCACGTTGGATTGACAGTTGGAACTATTCAATATTTGTGCAGAGATAATTGCTTTTTCTGTAATACCTAGTCCAAGTTCCTTTTTCCTTTCCGTCACTCCTTGGCTTCACCAATGACAACAATAAGATTCAAAAGTAATTACCTTGTGCCTCAGAGCATTCTTGGGCGAGCGATATTTCGCATCAGTGTCATGAATAATTCAATGAAACTTATGTTGACACATAATAACAATAAACAAAGTCAAGTGGTAGTGTCTCTAGTCCTTGTCCTGATTCATTTCTTCGTAGTTAACCTTTTCTCCTTCTTTTTTTTTTTTCTCACTAATGCTTCGAATATTCTGCCAATGCCGTCGCGCCGACAGAATCCATATAAACACTCTTTCTATCTCTATTCACCAAAGACGAAATCCTTGTGCAACTTAACGGAACTTGTAGAAAAATTAAAAGAATCCCTAATGCTTGCACGTCGTTGTCGTTATTGTCAACGTACGGGTCGTTGTGTCGCATAGAATTCAACATTTTTTTCCAGTACACTTAGAGTATGTCTTGACAAGCCATTCTACTCCTAGGTTCCATACCATCGCATTCCTTAGACTATTTACGTTTCGTGATGTTTGTTATACTTGTGTCGTTATCCTTCGAAGTCTTTTGTGATTGCAGCAAATATAAAAAATAAAAAACACAGAATGGAATTTCACGCCGTCACTTTTTTTTTTTTTTTGCTGGTCGGTCTGTCCCTAGAGTCCATTTTCCCCGAGGTCCTGGTCCGTTGTTGCACTTGTCCTGTTGTTAAAAAAAAAAAAAAAAAACTGCCATTAAGACTATCACGAACTCTATGCAATTGGTTCGAGTTTATTTTTTTGCTCTCTCATTGTTTCAGGGCAAAAGGTCCTTTTTCGTTCATGACTCCGAGTGAATTAACAATGAATGAGATTGGAAAATAATAGGTACAGGATATTTTTATATGCATTTACAGTTTGTTGACACAGGAATACGAATTGTTTGGGATTTTATAAGAGAGAAAAGAGAATCGGAATAATTGATAAGTCCTGCAGAGTACATAAGTGATAGCAGTTTTTACCCTCGAACCAGTGGCACATCCTGTCGAGGAGCACTTGTCCAGTCAAGCTTTTTGGTGTGTCGGAGGGAATTTGTTGAATAATGCAGATACAAATTAGTATAATTTTATTGTCTGCTGTGAGGTTGCTGGTCCTTTTATCGCCAAACGGGAGTTACTTGTCTTATTTACAGGATTTGAAGTTGGCTTAATGGATCTGGCAGTCAGAATGTTCAAGTAGATGTAGAAGGATTGTTTGGCTAATTGAGGAATGGTCACTTGATGTTACTTTGTAATAAGGTTGTACACTAGAAGAGTGATCCTGGCATTAAAAGTCAGCCAGCCACGGTTTCACTTACTGCTTCGCCAGCTTCTTGTGTCCTTCCAGGAATAGTCTTTCCTTTGTTTGGGTCGTCCAATGTTTGGCATGATCATTTTGGGGCAGCCGTTGTTCTCTTTGCCTTCTCCGCTGCATGTTGCAGATGTTAACCTCGCATCTGTAGTAACGCCAAGGTTTGTCCACTACAACGATTGCTATATCGTCAGCGATTTCAAGGATCACGGATCTCGTACATACGATACCACACTAGTGGACTTAGTACTCAGCCCTGAGGGACACCGCCTGTGACGTTATACTGCCTTATCCCATCGTCGGTGTTGTAGTGTGGCATTTTAGTTGTAGAGAGTCCGGTAGTGTCTTGGCGGTAAGTGCTCGTAAAATGTTGCTCCAAATTGCTGTTTTAAAGGAATTCCAGAGGAATGATTGCACGGTACTGTTTACTGTCACCCTTCTTTCGTCTTTCTGCTTAGCATTTCTGTGGTAGTGTTTATGACTTCGTCGATAACATCGATCGATATACTGGCGAACTGCGAGGCCTCCTGCTTCATCGAATACACTCACCAGTCTGTCACTTATTATGCGCTCCAGCATTTTACATTGCTTGCATTGTGTCCAGCATGCAACAGGAGGAACGCAATGAGCTCTTATGCCCCTGTACGCCAAGATTTGAAGAGAATTTGGCGAGGAAAAAGCCGAAGCAGTGGTATGCAAGCCAGGCTTGTAGGCTTTACAGTGGCTCTAGAGCCCAGAACATAAGTAACTAAACAGTCAAGCAGCTTAGAATTTGTTTGCGGATCCTTTAAAGCTTCATCATCCCAGCTATACATCCGAAACTCCATGACTGGCGAAGTTCTCATTCCATATCAATTTTATCCACATAAAGCCTGTACCTAAGCACTAAAGTACATATTTCCTATTTACAACTGTACAATAAAACCTTTCAAAGTCACAACGACAATGTCCTTGCATTGTACACACAGCACAGGCACAGAAACAAAATGAACAACTCCCATTCCATCTGTCCCATAGCATTGTGTATAAAAGTTCATTTGATTCTTGAAACAAGAAACCATTCGTTTAGTTTTGCCATCCCTCAAGGGAACAATTAAGTCCCTCTACTTCAACTGTGAAACAAACCTACCGTAACGTTATGAATGCGTAAAAACAATGAATCCTTGCAAATAGTCTAGAGAGCGAGTGAGCGAGTGAATCATCGAACAATGAAAGTCCTCAATGTGATGATGCCAATTGTGTGACAAATGTGTTCATAGATACTACTGCACATATCCTTTATTCATGCATGATGAGCAATAAAACCGAACAAAAAAAATGAAAAAAAGAAAAACACGTGTCAATGTCAATTGTTGAACTAACCCATGAAACTGATGACCCCAAAGGGACAGAAAAAATAGGACAAAGAAAACAGCCTTCAAAGTGTCATGGAAATAGAAAACGAAAAATGTCCTGTACAGCGGAAACATCAACTATGAACTTGTCTCGGGTAAAATAGCGTTCATGGCCCACTGAAATATGTATCTGAATGCGAGATAGATAGGCTATAGCTCGAAGGCTTGACTCAGTCGAAAAATGGTTAAGCCTAATAGATGAATGGCAGTGGAGACAGGGTAATAGGACGTCATTCAAAGGATCCAAGAATTTGTGGCTTAATAGTCGTTATAATTGAGTAGAGAGTAGGACATCACTTTGATAGAGAAATCTAAGACCTTTTACTATGCCATGTCGTTTCAGCTCCATCGAACTCTACATGCGGTATTTTAAAATGTGAAGGAAGTAGTTTCTATACATTTACTAATGAAATGCAGCTCGCGATGGAAGTAGATTAATTTTCGTTGAATTCCCTCCTATCCAGCTGTCAGCTCCTTAGACAAAGCCAATCTATAGTGCTATGTCTTTCCCTGCTGTGAACGTCGAATTTTCTATGGGGCAAGACAGTTGCAAGAGTCCTTCGAGTTCACCGGCAGTATAGTTTTCGCAGCAACAGGCCCACTGGTGACTTGATGGCCAGTCTCACCGGCGGAGCAGAGATTGTTTGCGCATAATATTTCAAAGGCCTCATGGTTATTCCTGTTTTATTGGATTTTACACCAAAAATGCTCCAGAGAAACAGACACCTGCATTCCTTCTCTTCGAAATGACACCTGCGTGATACGCGTCACGCTCAGTATCGAACGTATTTTCATGTATGTGGCTCCAGCCTCTGCTCTTCCTCGTCACATCTACCTTCAAACATTTAAGGCCAACCGATACTTCCTCTGTGTCTCTTCTACCTTCTCCAGCGCCTCTTATCCTCAGTATAAGGGGATTCATTATTCAATCCTCGTCTGTGGTTCTCATTTAGTCCGAAAAGGAGCACCAGAAATCCCTCAAATACGATTCAAATCTAAATGAAAGTGTTAATTGTAAAACTTATATCCATTGCAAATTATCACACATCCCAGCTCAGGCTCATATTCCAAGTTTTTCCTGTTTCCCAAAAAAGACCTCATTTGACCATGATGCCAAGTCAATGTTGTGTTATCTGTCCTAAAACTAAAGCCACTGTGGATCACAGCAAGACTTAACGACATGACAGTAGCCGAAGAGGCACAACAAAACTAAAACAAAGTCAAAGGACATTTTGAAACCAAAATATATGCGTATCCACGCTGCCAGTCGCTGCGAACAGGCCTATTTATTTAAACTTTATTGCCATGGATGGCAAAGAAGAGGAAGAGGTTTCGTGTGGCGTTAATTCCAAGAGTAATGGATAGCATGCTATTCGTATTCCGTATATTTCACAAGGAACATTAATTTTGTCATCTCATGTGAGCTTTGGTAGTTCGGCGTAGTATTGCTGGATAATTGACCGAAGTGGTACACGTTTTATCCCTATCAGTTGATTGATGGATACGTTTTTGTTCGCAATGCTCTCATGCTGGGTATTGACAGTTTCACATCGCTTATAAATCTTTTCTTGGATTTGGCTTATTTGCTCGAAGGGGACAGTTACGTTTCCGATGAAATACCTATTTCGAATGATTTTCCAATTTTTGAGAGAATGATGAATAAAGGATACTCCTACATTACAGGATATTTGATCTCGGTTAATGCTACTCATACTTAAAAGTATATTTAATGTTGTTTACGTGCAGGACAAATATTTTTATCGAAGGAAAATTGACATTGCGCTTGCCGCATGAAGATGAGAGAAGTATGGCGAAGTGTGCGATGTGACAAGCAGAGGAAGCTGCAAGAAGGTGTGATAGCAGAACTGTTCACTGAAGAATTGACAAGTGAATGCGCCAGTTGTAGTAAAACCAGCCCAGTAAAAGACTTAGATGGTTCGCTTCTACTTTCAGATGAGGAACTACTCATGCCTTCAGGAATACTTACTAATGCTTCCAGGAGGAACAAGATAACTACCGCGATCTAGTCGCTCAAGAACAAAAAGACGATGGGACTTCACGACGATGGTATGTCAGTATGCCAGTGGAACTCTTAAGATCAGTGCCAACAAACTGCTGAGAGCTCTTTCTGGATTCATCCAGAGTCCAAACAATATTTACAGTACAGTCGGATCCTGGCAAATGAACATGGTTCTCTTTTGATCAAAAAACTGTCGCCCAAATCGATCTCTTTATAATCTAAAGTCTTCTCTATTCGCCAGCAGCAAATACTGTCTTCAGCAGCATTGCCAGCAAGCCATTATAGATGCCGCCCCTGATGTACTGGGTCTCTTGCGGTCATCATAAAGAAACCGTGAGGAATGCCGGCAAGCACAATCAGCATAACAAGCGTCGCTACATAAGAGGGGACTAGAGCTTTTCGCTAGCTCTACGAGCAAAGAAGAAAAGAGGAACATGGACTTCTTAGAAAGAAGAAAACGATCGAGGAGATCTTACGTCAGGAATGAAGTTCAAAAGTTTTACCAGAAAATTTTTTTCAAAACAGGAGGGGATGTGCTGGTAAGGAGCATGCACCAGCTTATCTGCGAAATCTGTTCGGACGACACTATGCCCGATGAATGGAATCTCAGCTTCGTTTACCTGATCCTCAAGAAAGGAGATTTTCTGGACTGCGCTATCATACGATCTCTTTTTAACATAGGACTTTAGAATCAGAAGTCAACACCAGAGATACCTTCTTTTTCAAGTCTGTACAATTACGATGACATTGACATACTCCGAATAACTCAGTGGGCCATCAGTGGGTCATTTGCGAGCATTGAGATCGAGGCAGCAAGGATGAGTTTGGCAGTAGATGAAAGCAAGACAAATCATATGCTATCTACAAAAAATGACACTGAACATCGGCACAGAATGCAACAATAGACAGATATAATTTCGGGGTAGTAAAGGACTTTGTTTACCTAGGCTCTATGGTAAGCTCTGCGAATGACACCAATGGGGAGATCAAATGAAGAAGCACTCTTTCGAATCGGTGTTTCTATGGACTAAGAAGGCAATTGAGGCCCCATCCAAAACTATTAAGGTAACTCTTTATAAGGCACTAATCATCCTAGTCCTGCTGTGTGGCGCAGAGGCATGGACATTGACAAAATCGGATGAGGATGCCCTCGGTTATTTTGAGAGAAAAGTTCTTCGAGTGATCTTTGGTCCCATCTGCATAGATGGTTAGTGTCGAGGAAGATATAACGCCGAACTGTACGCGGCCTGTACAAGGACATCGATATGGTCAAAAGAGTTCGCATGCAGCAACTAAGATGGCTGAGTCATGTAAAGCGGATGGAGCCCAACGTTCGAGCTAAGAATGTCCTCGAATTCACCCCGGATGGACGGCGTAGTAGAGGTTGACCTCGCGGCATGTGGCACGAACAAGTGGCGGGGGACTTCAACCAACTTGGTTTGGCTGGAGAGGTTTGTTGGTTAAGGCCCTGGTCCACCCCGGACTAAAGGGCCACATAAGTAGCTAAGTATATAACATTTTAAGAAAATTCATTTCTTTAATTATATAAATTTCATAAAAGGAACTATAACTCACGAACATAGCCACAAATACATATTTTTTGACAGCTAATGTCATAACATCGAAGTCAAAGTACCACCTTGAGAGTATAAAAACTCACCTGCCGATAACTAACAGATTTAACTATTAAAATTCTTCTTCTGACGTCAAATTTTGATCAACATAACAGCCAGCCAAATGTTTACAATACCATTATTCACTCAATTTCGCGTGATTTAATATTTACTCAGCCAGGACATTTAGCGAGAATGCCGCTTAAACTTTTTAATAAATCTGATCAAATAATAACGTCCAGTGATAAAATAAACAACTAAAAAAATGACGAACCAAAGCCGTTTTAATCTGTGTACTTTGTCAAGTCGCCGCCCAAGGCAATACAGTATACACTTCATATTTAAGTTCAAGGCAACGTTCAAGATTACAATACAAATCACACTACCTACCACTACTTTTGTACGACTCAAGGACGAAATGTTTACAAAGGTGTGCACAGATACGCACTGCCATCTTCGTTGTCTGTAGTGTAAACAACAGAAATTCTTCTTTTGGCTTATCCATGCTAACCATTTTGCAGTTGTTTGATTGATAAAACTTTTACGCACACCCTTACATGTACAGGATTAATACTAGACCCTTGTCAGTGTTATGCAAATTGATTGTCCTTATCTGCCTTACCAGTAGGTATAGCTCTTTTATTTGTATTAAAAAAAATATATCTTAAAACAATGAAGATATGGTGTATAGTATCTTTAATTCGATGAGGTCCTTGGCAGGTAAATATCATCAGGAGAAAATATTCTTCGGGAATGCACAAATGCAGCATTTAATCATAATATTCCTGACATACTCCATGCCCGTAAAGTAAAATTCTTTCGAAGCAGAGATACAAATATTGATTCATTGGAGGAGCACCCAAAGTCCTGGGATATATTTTGTTGATACCAAGTCATCCGAGTGTTAAGATTCTTATCAAAAAGGGATTGCGATTGAATGGTATACAGAATAGATAATGGGAGGTCATTTACACGATTAACACAGTATTTCATGGGGTTATACTCAAAGTAATAGATAGGATTTCAATCAGATGACTTGTAGAATTATTATTGCTATTCGGTAAAAGGTGTCCTGTGGTGCCTAAAGGATAAATGCCATTGTTATTCAAATGTATGAGAAATAGTAGAAAGATTCACACATCAGTTGAGTTGAGCTCAAAATAACGAACGAGATAGATAAATGAATGGATTTCCGTTTAAGGATCCTTTTGTGTGTGTGTTTTTTGGCATACAAAAGTTTTGAGAATTTCTCACAATGATTAGTTAAAATGATGATTGGACGGATGTGTTGGACTTTATGGTATCAGTGAACTGGAAAGAAAATATTTAGAAAATTAGGTTTTCTCTTTTGTGTTGCATGAAATGGATACGCATATGTATTTGCATATTATTTGTCAGAAATGTCAAACTATATACATATGTCTATATGATGCTACTAAAAGATGTGGCAGTGAAATGGTCACACTCTTCGAAAGGGTGACAGGTCCATAGCCAAACAAGCGATGCAATGGAATCCGCTTCCCCTGGAGTAGGGGGGTCCTAGGAGTACGTGGCGCAGAACAGTTAAGAAGGAAGTATGGCATCTGAGAAAGAATTGAGGCACATTTCCAGAAATCGAACACGATGGCGCATAGGCATTGTCAAGGCTCTAGGATCCACAAGGGGTTACAGGACAAAAGTAAGTAAGTAAGTACTAAAAGATATGCTTACTATGGATTTCAATTCATGTTCACAATTAAAAAGCCTCTCCATGTACCTTGGACTTTAGGTACTTGCTTCCAGTTGCAATCCTATGGGTGAGATTTGCAGACTTTGTGGGTCGAAGGATTAGAGTCCATTTGGCATCTCAAACGTCCACTAAGCAGTTCTTTTGTGAGGAGGATCTACAGTTCGTATAGTTCGTCATTGAATCGAATCCATCTGATTTATGTACTGTTGTTAAAACTCGAGTCCCTAATTCCAACTTCCAGAAACCGTAAGGCACTGTCTTTCATAAATTTGTAGAGCTGCTGGGTTACGCAGAAGATATTGCAATCGTCGTAAAGGCGTTCACGGATAGCAGGCGCAACATGTTGGTCTTAAAAGAATGATGACAAGAAGTATATGTTAGCAACAAGCAAAAATGTATCTATCCAAAGTTTTGAACAGAATGTAGCTGTTGACAACAACAATTTATAGGCAATTGATGAACCAGCCTTGCCTGGTAACGAGGACAAATGGAAAAACTGTTTCCAGCTTGAGTTGAGTTTATGTTTAAACCTTTTTACGATCATACAGGGTCTTGGCAATATTGTCATCTTAAATAGACATAACTGAAAAAATTTACTAAATTAAATAAAGCTTAAGTCCCTTTTCTTTTTAGGCATAAAGTTCATTGCTCAGCAATATTCAGCAGCAACTTCAACAGCATACACAAAAAGACTGATGCTGTGTGACATGACACACGGCAACGACAACAGCAAACAACGTGTTTTTCAATGCAACACAACAGACTAACAGCAGATTTATGACACAGGCTTAATGTTGAAGTTGTTGGATCAAAAATTTCGCCACGGTTGTCAAATTTGCTGCAAAACTTATGAGACAAATCAATTTTATCAGTTAAATACTGACTTCTAAAATGTAAACATGAAATTAGTCCCCAAAGTCCCCCTTTATATGGTTACTGTGAATGGAAATGCATTAGCAAATTAAATTTTACAGATGTGTTATTTCAAACTTTACCTTTTCATTGCTAAAGTTCTTAAGAACGGAAAAAAAAAATTTCTACATGTTGATCGAATTTGCTTTCACAAACAGGACAGAGGCGAAATCGGTCTCAAAAACGCTTTAATTTTTTACCTTCAATTTAACCATTATGTTCTCTCAATTAAATTCGTAATAGAAGGATGTGGACACTTATATTTAATGGGTCATTGGACTATCATAAAAAAGGGAAACAATTATTAAATTAAGGGACAAAAACAAGCATCCATGCTGCACAAGAAGACCGAAAGAAACTAGAGAGCTACCAATAGCACGGACTTAACTTAACTTATGTGGTACCCTCAAAAAAGAGCTAAATTTACCACGGACATTCAAAAAAGTGGCAAAAAAGCGACACGGGGCATTAGATGATATGGCACACTGCCACATGTATGGCATAAAATGTATGACGCAAATGCAATCCAAATACTAAATAACAGAGTATAGGTATCAAAATGTCATGTTGCATTATAAAGCACTAAGGATTTGATAAGTCAAGAATATCAAAGAATTTTGTTTGTTCCTTAGGCCTAGTGAGTAACACCTATAAGGCTACAATCGCATAGTAATCCTATGGACATTATTGAGAGTTGTAAAGAGAAAGAGCGTTACAGCATTACCACTTTGCTGCAATTGCAATTGGTCTACTGCATACTGCATTTTCGTATTATTAGCATGCACTTTATGGCCGGAAAAGCTTATATTTTTTAGCACAAACCAACACTTTCCGGAAAAGTTGAACGCAGTCACAATCCATGAACGATCCCATTCAGATCGTCTGCCACTACAGACTCTATCCATTTTCTTTTCCTTCTCTAATAAAGCTTTAAAAGGGCCTTCTTGTACACTTCAGGATTACTCAAAAACGTAACTTCCTTTCAATAAATGGGCATGTCAATCTAAAGATTTTAAAAACTGTTCAATGTATAGGTACCTACTGTATTTTGCTCCTGATATCTAGAAGTAATAAATGAGACTGTTGGGTACCTTAAAATGGTTTTATTATTATCTAAGCGATTTTTATTTTACTGATGGGATGTTCACTGTTTTATTGTTCATTGTTTTTAAAAAAATCTACTTTGAAAGATTTTAATCTACTGCACTTATTTTAGAAAATCTACCGCGAAAAAATAATAATCCCAAAGTGGCAACTCTGATCCAATGCAACTTAGAATATGTGGCCAAGCGTAATATAGGTCTGTTCCCGTACTGACTAAAACTACGAAAATCTACGAAAAATATCGAATTCCTGTTCCCGTACTTCAAAGTTTCGTAGTTTTTCACAGAAGAAAGAGAGCTCACGAGAGAGTAAGAAATTTCCCCATGCTGGGAATTTTCGCCCAAGAATTGCTTTGCGCTTTATGAGTTTATGAGTTCTGTCAATTGTGGTTGGCTGGCAAGATGATTTGATGTAAAAAAAAGTGACGTTTATAAAGTGGGCAGCTTTTTGTTCAAACTGTTCCCGTACTTTTTTTGGAGATTTGCCTTTCTCTGCGAGAATTTTACTCCCACTTTTAAAAATCTGACAAGCTGCGAATTTGAGTGCAGAAAAATTTTGAAAAATAACTTGAACCAGGTGCTGGCACGAAATGAGCATACAAAGTATTTTACTACATATGTATATTGTGAATAACCTTTAGAAAAGAAACACATTGACACAACAACAGCCAGCAGCAACTTTAACAGCAGATTTAGGACTAAGGTCTAACGTTGAATTTGCTGTTGCTGTTGGTATGGAAACAACATTGTTTCGCGTTAAAAGCAGGAACAAATTATCACCAAGTGAATATGAGTTATCAATGTGAATCTTCTAACCTCTTTAATATCGAAAAAGGTCAAAAGGTTGTTAGACAAGTCTACAAGGGAGAAGCCAAAAAAGGTACAGCAAACTATTGTCCGATAGCAAAGTTGCCATTTATAGAGGAGTTAACAGAGTATTTGTTCAAATGTGAAATTTTGTTGAGAAGCACAATCTGATTTTGCAGATATCTAAGGGAAAAGTTTAGCATATAATTTAGTATAGCAGGCTTTAATGACAACAAAGTCAGAATTTTTCAATGTCTAGACAAATAGGCTTCCCTTACCACAAATGTCTGTTAAATAAGTCGCACATTCTATGCAGCTGGTGACTGTGCTGACACCTTGCTTCTGGCGAACTGTCAAATTGCGGCGACTATAAAAATATATATAAAGTGGAGCTTTCCCCTTCGCCATAGCCTAAGCTAACCTTACCTAATGACAACATAACACTAAAAGTTTATTGATAAAACCAAATGTCCAGAACAATATCTCAGTAGATACCTCTTTTCAAGGAGTGTCCGCAACTTGCCTAAAAACCATATAATACATGTGGAGAATGAATTAAATTTTTATCGCAGCAATTTATTAGGCAAATTAAGGCATTTGTTGGATCATTATCTTAACAAAAGAACACTGAATTGAATTTTCCAATAAGCGAACCTTCATAGAGGCGTGTCAGCGGCCAACAAATCATCAAACCGACAAACTTAAGGACTTCTTTTGTCCTACAACCTCCACACCTTTACATTATTTGTTGAAAGAAAAATAATTTACAAAACATTACCACGCCTCAATCGCCTACTTTACATGCCTAATCTGCGGCCAATTTCACGCGATAAGCGATAAAGCGCAAGCAATTTTTCACCGAAACGCGCTTCAATAAATATTGACACGCAGACGACACAATGCCGCCACTCTAAGGCATTCTATGGAAAAAAAAAATAAAAAAATAGAAGCATTACTCTAGATAGCTGGTGAAATAAAATAAAAATCCTTGGATGGACCCTCAGCTAGAAACTTTCATTCATTCATTTATCAGTGAGTGAAAGAAAATACCCCTTGGGGACCAATCTGAAATTGAATTTATTTTTATTTCACGCACGCAATTGTGCGCGTCATTGCGAAAGCGTTCAATGGAAAACGCTCAACGGAATAGAGAGCGTGTACAAATTTTACCATACGCTTTTCGGCGGAAAAAAGGGGGGAGAAATGGCAGAGTTATTGGTTTGGGGGTGGTGGTACTATATATGGTAAAAGCAGACGGATTGTTTGGGGACTTGTGAGTATTTATTGGAATGCCATTTGGTTATATTTATGTTAACACATTCTTTATCGGCGGTATTAAAGAAATGGATTCACGTGTGATTGAAGTTAACCACCTTACCCGTTGGAGCGTACGTACACATTTTGTGTTGTAAAAAAGAAAAATTGATAGTAATTGTAATTGTAGCGAGTTTTATCAAATCTGAAGGCTAGAATAGGTTTAATGTGTCTCAAATGAAATGTAGGACGAGCTTACAATCGCTCCAACAAACGAACTGACAGATACAACGATACCTTCTCCCAGCTTTCGTAAAGCTTGCTGAATGATAATAAACTTAACTGAAACAATCAGCACCAACTATTATCTCTGACTATTGTAGTGCCAGAGAAGCTATCCTCTGAAATTAGCTTGAAACAAACCAAGTGAGCACTTCTGTGATGAACAGTTTGCAGTACTAGTATAGGGTGTTTCATTTAAAGGTATGAACTTTTTTTAAAAAATAATATACAACAAAGTCAATGGAATGAGCAAAATGTTGACTTCATTGGCCCACAATTTTTGTGGCATTTAATATTTATGAATAATATCTGGCATACGGCTTCCACGACTTCGACTTATGAACGACATCTTTTCGGCACCAATTTTTCAAGCATACCCGTCTCATTTCGCCAATAATGCGTCGAATGTTGGCTTAAAAGACATCAATCGTTGCTGATTTATCAGCATAAACCAGAGATTTGACATACCCTCACAACAAGTAGTCCAAAGGCGTGAAATCACCTGAACGAGGGGACCAATTCACAGGTCCATTTCTTGAGATGATTCAGTCACCAAACGTTTGGCTCAACAATGTCATGGATGGCATGTAGCGCCATCTTGTTGGAACCATTTATCCTCCAAATGATTCCGAATGACATAAGGAATACAAAAATCATGAATCATTTGTCTGGAGCATTCGTCATTCACGGTAATGTTCGCACCGCTTTCGGTTTGGAAGACAAATGGGTCGATGAGGCCTTGAACCGTACCAAACACTAGTATTTTTTTTTTTTTTGGGATGTAATAGAGTCTCAAGGGTCACAAGAATCAATGTAACTTGTTAACATACCCCTCAAGCCAGAAAAGAGCCTCATCGCTAAAGATGATTTGACGATAAAAATCTGGTCCAACTTCCATTTGATTTGCAGCTCATTCACCGAACACACGACGCAACTGATGGTCTGGCTTTAATTCTGGTCTCAATTGGATCTTATATTAATATAGACCAAGATCTTTCCTTAAAAAGTGTTCCAAGTAGTGGACGGACAGAGACCGAGTTGCTGAGAACGGCGTCCGATCGATAGATTCGGGTCTTCTGACACAGTCACGTACGGGCTCGATTTGGATGAATAATACCAAGAAGAGTAATTGTGGTCATGAATCTATCCATAGTATTGCGAATAAGCTGTTTAGATGGACGATTATGCGCACCGTAAACTTGACGAAGTGGTCTATAACTTTGGCGAACAACGATGTTTCAATTTTCCTTACAAAATCCAGTGGGAACTACAGGAACTACTTCCCTGTAGACTTAAGGCCCTATACCGTTATATCTCCGAACCATTTAGTGGACTTTTTAAAGCATATTAAAGCATTGGATTCTTATGAGAGGAGAATCATAAAATTCACCCGATCAAAGCTTTAGGTTTTCCTCTCTCAGGATATCCTCATACATCCTAGCGATTACTCTGTTAATCTCATGTTTCACCAATCCATTTCCAACCATCCACAAATCTATCTTCCAAACAGAACATTTCAATTCGACACAACCTATCCCAATTCAAAGGAAATTACTACCCTTTCACATACTCGTACGAGTTTTTCTCTCCCTCTCTCTACATTTTGCCCCCAACGCATATCTTCGGCGGACCGGAAATTGGCTGCTGCCAAATTTGCAGATGGCGGATGTAATAATGCAACCTCGTCGCAAATGCCCAACGATACATTCATATAGTGCGCAACATGCCCTATTTCCCTCTATATTTTTCATCTCCTGATCCCTGTCGGCGGAAATTCCATGGGACACACACACTCAGAATCGCACCCGGATTCCTGGTTCCCGATTTCTGGGTGCCATCACAAAACAAAAAAAAAAAGAAATCCCTAACTTGGCCAAGAAAAATCGCATTCCTATCGATTTTTCCATTTGAAAAGAAGAAGAAAAATAAAGGACGCCGGGCCGCGCGACAACACAGATGTTTGGGAATTTGTACTGAGGAAATCGAATTCGCTACAAAGCCCCCCAAATGCCACCACTACTACCTCTCGACCTCATCGTCATCGTAATGTTATGCAAAGGCACGAAGGCATAGAGAGATTTTAGTGGCTCTCGGGATTCAGTGGGAATAGTGGCGACCAGCTATACGAGTACAACATACTCTGCTCCATGACACAATCGTGATGTTATTATTCTCCATTGGAAAGCAGTTTCTCGTAGGCAGACGTCATAAATGGCAAAGCCATTTGCTGCTATTCGGCTTCCGATGACTCCTGCCTGATGATGGGCGGTCGCTCGGTCGGTCGCACGGTCGGTCGATGGTGAGGGTGTTCGTGTCGCTAGTGTGGTAGTAGAGGCTTGTGCGATGCCGCCTGTGATTGTAGCCTTGTTTTTAGATAAAGTGATTTGGCTATGATGGTGGCAGTCGTTATGGTGTGACAGCGGCCTAAATTCACCCCCTTTTCCCGATGTGGGCACACACGAAAAGCCATATAAAAGGAACCGATGGACAAGACCATTGAAGCGAACTGATGGCGGCAAATTTCGATTTAATCTTTCATGGGTTTGAGAAATTTTTTGCATTCATGAGGAGTCTCCCATCCGTGGAATTTCGTTAGAGGCAATGAAAGCGTTTTTCTTTAAGCGGAAGTACTTAGACAATCACAAATTGTATTCTAAAATTGGCAAAAAAAAAAATAATAATTCTGAAATTCTAAAAATGGATTTGTTTAATTCCTGACGATGGGTAGGTGTTTAGTATGACCTCAATCATCGCTAAGACCAGTCAAGTTTAAGGGGCTGTGTCTTGAATAGATGCTGTTAATTGGGAGGCACTAGACTACTTTATGAAAGAACAACCAGATTACGTACTGCAACCTGGCAATATGTAACTTTGGCATTCGTATGTAATTCACAGTATTTTGCATCTTTCTATTCACCCATTTCGATAAAGCTTTGGCTTGTGTGCTTACCTCAGCACGAAATAAATTTCACTATCTTACAAATTTTGAACATTCACCAAATGACCATAAAAATGCGGCAGAAGGCTAACTTCTCAGCCCTGACCTCAGAAGTCTTGTCTCAGTTAGTAAAGGACCGAAGGCAGACATCTGTCTAAATCAAGTTAGGTAAATTGTCAGCATGTGGAATGATGTCCAAAATCTAGGGAGGTAATGCTATGAACCTAAAAAGGGATTCGCTCCAAGCTCTGTTGCATCACTCGTACTTGGCGCAGAGCATTAGAGGTGTAGTCCTGATAGCGGAGGAAGAGTTGAAAAGAGTTAAAATTCATTGCCAGGAATCACACAAGCTTAGCTTTCAGAAATGCTAAGACCCATAAGACACACAGGGAAATGTAGGGTGTAACAAGAAGATATACGGGGGCATGCATACGTAGTATACAATTCCGCAGAGTCTTCTGAAGGAGTTACATAGTGCAGATCGATTTCGGGTAGCAGACTCATGAATATCATTATGATTTAAGCGAAAAATAACCCTTGCTAACCGCTGTTTTTTTGGGCCAATAAGGCAGTTCAACTGTAAAGCCCTATCTCAAAGAACGAAGGAGACTCTATACAAGATCCTGATCATTCCACTCCTGCCTTACGGCAATGAAACGTGGACTTTAATGAAAGAGAGAAATGAGAGAATGAGAGAAAAATTCTTCGTAAGTTGACAAGTTTTGGGAGAGAAGATTAAACGACGAATCATACAAGCTGAAAACCGACATCAACCTGGAAAAAAAAGTCGCGTATTGGTCGCCTGCAATGGCTGGGACATGGAGAGCAAATGGACACCAACTAACCCTATTTGTGGCATAGGAGGCTTAACAAGTTTATTACACTTAATCGTCCTACAATGCAAGTAAATCAAACATTTTCACTAGGTACACATATGAAAGGGTTTACACTGGTCATTTCCAAAGAATTTTCTAATTTGCACTGTAATCACCCATCAGATTTAAATTACTTTACCTGAGTCCAATAAACCCGTTCACATAGCAACTCTAATTAATTAACTTTCGTCCAACACAGACAGTAAATCAAAATCCATAAAACTTTAATTTACTTCTAATAGATACAACATATAGTATAAAATTATTTGACACAAAATACAACATATCCGCTAACTAAACAAAAAAACTTGTACCGACAAATTAAACACTGCAACACTGGAAAAGTCCGCAATCGCAGTCCCAAATATGAAATGATTCTCGGAACAAATTAATTTAAAATTTATTACGCCGTGATCCGAGAACTAATTATTTGAATAATTCATAAGGTGGATGCAGATACTACGTCCAGCATACGCTGTACCGGCCGCGCTGCTGTGCAGTCTCTGTGTGTGTCCAGTAATTAAATATTTAATTGATACTTCTAAAACTGGGCGGCAGCGGCCACCGATGGCTAGCTGCAGGTACTGTGCTAACACTGTGCTGACATTTAACCGGTATTTCAATTTAATATCCATTGAGGGTTTGTATCTTTTTTTTTTTTTGTAGCTCGAGCTTTAACGTTGACAATGCGCGAATTGCAGAATCCCGGCATTAGGCCGCAGGCAGTCGATTAGAATTCTGCTGTTATAGTGAATAATTAACCAGAGGGCGAATGTCGCAACATTGGTTATATATCATGTGGAACGGACGACATGTCGACTGGCGGAATACAAAAATATTAATAATTTTGTGAGAAATTGTGCGGGATACCTGTGAAGGCACGAAATTTGTATTTTGCGTGCAAAAATTTATTCCCCGGTGGGAGAGAAGTCAAAAATTTGTGCCTCTTAGTTGGGGGCTTGTGGGGGTGCCATAGCTTCGACTACTGTGCGTGGGATTCCAAGTTCGATTCGACGAAAGTAGCATCAACAGTTTGCGGCCGTACCTCTTGCGAGCGTTAGATAAACATCAAGGACTGTCTGACTGACTGACCCTTTGGATACGGGATAAAACTACAGGACGTGAAGAAATGTATACGACGTTCAACGCGGCTTATTTCTCTATGGTATCTGCTACATTCCGGGGTGAACCTGTGTCTCAACCAACAAGCCTCCAACCAACTAACTTATTCGACCGCTCAACTACATCAGCCAGATATGTGTATGAATCATTGGAGCTAGTTGAGCTCTATGTTTCCTAGATCATACAGCTCCGGAAGGAAATAGCTCCCTACGGTATCTTTCATTTTCACGGCCACTGCTGGACAGTTACGCAGTAGGTGACGAATTGATTCTATTTCCTCTTCATACCTACAATTTCTACAGAAGTCTTTGAGGGATATACCTAGCCGTGCTGCATAATTGCTTCGCAGTGGTCTGTCACAAGGCTTACGATAGTTTGTATATCTCCGCGACTTAGTTCCTGGGGATCTTCATGTGACCTGGTGCCCAACAGAGGGTCACCTCATTAGCCTCTGAGATATCGTCCAGTCTTTTGATGCATATTTTTACGAGCTTGAATCTTCCCGATGCTGACAGCAATACTTTGATTGCTGTTTGGCTTTCAACATGGATACTGCTTATTTTTCCTGAAATATTTCAGCTTATCATAGGGACAGTGGGAGTTCACTGCTGTATTGACAACCTCGACAGGTTTATGGATCCATTGGAGGTGCGCAGCCGAAGCATCTGTTAGAAGATCATTTGGGTCTCAACCAACAGCCAACGAACATCTAATCAGACGACATTGGTGACGAAACGGACATGTACAAGAACGCCATCATAGAGGACTAATGTATACATCATCTCATCTTATCCTGTATACATTAGTCCTTGCATTGCATCTCTGAACAACAACTACTGGCAAAGTTATGATCTGGAGTAGGAGCTTCGCAGCCCTTGTTTGCTGTATTGGTCCGCCTTTTGGGCTTAAAAGTTTGCCCTTATGAAGTACCGGGATAACGTGTATGTCATAATCAACAGTTGATAGAAGATATACGAACCTTTCGCTCTTAAGGAGCACTTTTTCTTTCATATTAATGCCTGCAATAGGGCGATGTGGATCAGAGAACAGGCAGCACAGGTTGCGCCTCTTTCCCTTCAAATTATTCACCAATACTGTGTCTACTGTGACTACAATAAAATATAAAGGACTCATGGCGCTTCCATGGGGTACTCCGCCTCTGATTGATAACTCTTCGTTGGCTCCTGCGGGGCAACTTAGCCTTATCTTTCTTCCCTCATATGATCATATGCTCGTAGGCTTCGGGGACTCTTCGTTGTCTTAGCGCGACAAATATATGACCTCTTAGTTGTCTATCAAAGACTTTCTCAAAATCAGTCAATACACTGATGGAGTATATTAGATGAAGACTAAGTTCAACTTCGGAATCATTACCGGCTTTAACTTTCTGGCGGCCCGCCAAAGAGCATAGACCGAAAGAAACTCAGGACACTTCTTCAGGGAATTTTTTTCGACAACATGGGCAATCTGTGCATAACGTCATCAGGATATTTTGAAAGAGGCCACTCGAATAGCTAAGCTCCTTTTCTACATCTTTAGAGGTATTCATTCATCTAGTTATCTCCCACAAAATGTTCTTAAATCTTTATCCGTATTCTTACATCTATGCGTCCGTACATAGTATATCTACGCTGTCGGGAAATTCTTTTCATAGAAAAGCATTCGTCTGATCGGAAATCGATGGAATTCTATAGAAAACACTTCAGTATCTGTCGCACTTTATCAGAGAGAAGAAAATATGTTTTCATTCCTCGTTAAGATTTGGATTCATTTTACTGTCAGTTGCAATCCTTTGTAGTAGAAGAAGGCTCATTCATAGTAGGAGTAGTCGTCCTTTCCATTGAGATGAGTTGCAGTTTTAGTTGATTGAAGATGCAAGTGCTAATAGAACATTATTGTAAATCAGAAGCAAAACTCAGCTCATTTAATGTTTATTTTTATTTAAGGACGTCTCAGATCACTATTAACACTTCTCTCCTCTGCAGATACTTTAAGAGAAATTCACAGAGACGAGTACTTCTTGCCCAACTGGCATTAGAGAAACGTTCTATTGCTCGTTAAAAATTATGTTATCTCTTCTTCTCTAAGTTAATTGAAATTTCTACTCAGTACTACAACTGACCTATGATGTCTGAACAACTTCAATTCGTAATGTCTTCATACAATATTTTGGGCAACCAAGAAGAGTAACTTCTTGCGGATAAAATTGTTCAGATACAATGGTATTCTGATTGCTTACCGCTATTGTGTGCACTCCACAAAATGACTCATAAATTCTTTAACTCACTCGAAATGAGCTACAAATGATATCTACTACACTCACTGACATAATTTCATTTCTATGTCATTATTTCCCAAAATATGACATTTTGATAGTCGACTTAAGAGCACTTAAAGTTTTTTAACTGCTTTTTTTGTTGGAATTAAATTTTTTAAAGCATCACAATTCGACATGACTGGTGTTGTTGATTCCAAGAAGCATATAAAATGGAAGAGACTTTAAATGGTACTTAACTAGAATCGGTTGGTTCTTGTTTCCGAGAATTTCATTGAGTCAAAAGCCGTAAATAAAAATATACACACATTGGCTTGTTGTCTTTTCTTTATTGCTGAGTTAATTATATCTGAACGAATACCTCTATCAACATCCTGTGGGACTTAATTAATATATTTTCCTTTTTTCGAAATTGAATTGTATTTAAAAGAGTAAATAGCTACAGTGTTGCGTGTATGGTTAATGAATACAATACAAGGATACAGCAAGAAAGAAGGATACGTAACCAATTTTTTTATTTTAACTTTTTCCCTTGATAATTAAAAACAATTTAAGTAGGCCAAATTCGTTCGACCCGGCGGGCAAACATATTTTAATTAAGCGCGAGACATGTAAAAGGTGCATTTAATCAGACAGTAATGCGTAGCTATATCCGTACCTTTGGGGTTTATAAAGTTGCAAATATATTGGATCGTTTGGTGTACTAGGTGATGGAGTCCCTTAAAAATAAAGTCGGCTATCAAATGCACAGCTCGTGACAAGTGTAAGGTTATAAGGCAAGGCTATAGAGTAAAATGCAGATACACTTAGACCGACCGACGATACTTTCATCCTGATACCACCAAATTTGAGCCTATTACTTATATAAATAACTATGTTCATACAGTGGGCTTTTCGTACTAGGTCCACAACTGTGGAATCGACGACGTCTTCAAATTTAGAATCCTCGAAAATAATTGGCTTCTTAAAGAGTTAAAACTTGACTTCAATGAAGCCTTCAGGATCGCTCAGGACTGGATAGTAAGCATAGACCTGCAACTAGCAAAAGAAGGAGGTAGTACTAATCAGTAGCAGACAAGTAAGAGTGACCGTGCGCGATCACGTTGTATTGTCTAGGCCAGAATTGAAGTACTTTGGTGCTCCTATGAATGCATGGTTAACTTTTAAGCAGCATTCAGTGGAGAATACAGCGAGAACAACACTTGCCCTGGCCAAGATCATGTCAATCAAAGATCATATGATCGACAAACGATGGGGATTCGAGCGCCCATCTTGATCTCGACGAAATAACTGATTTTGTCATACCTTACATGGACTTCAAAAAGAAATACTCCGTCATTTTTCTCGACAGACATGAGTGGGTATCCAACGCAGCAACCGGTACACAA
This sequence comes from Chalcosyrphus nemorum, assembly GCA_949716465.1. Lineage (NCBI taxonomy): Eukaryota > Metazoa > Arthropoda > Insecta > Diptera > Syrphidae > Chalcosyrphus > Chalcosyrphus nemorum. Next base: position 21,245,169 of record OX454332.1, on the reverse strand, counting down.
GGCCTTAAATTCTATATAGACGGGTGAAAAATAAATATAGGAACCAGCGCTGGAGTTTTCTCTTAATATCCGTAATTCAAACAAACTCCCAAATAACTGCAGTATCTTTTAAGCTGAAATCTTCGCCATTGAAAAGCAGCAGAGACTATATATAGAGAGGAACTTCACCCATCCAGGGTTACCATCTTCGTGGACAGTCAATATGCTCTCAAAGCATCCGGCACTACTCATGCCGACTAACAATAAATAGAATATGAAACACTCTCTACTGGGTTCCCGGACATTATAATATAGAAAGAAATGAGTCAGCGAACGAACTGGTCAACTTTAAATGAAGAACTCACCCAAATACAAGTAGCCATCCCATTTAGTTTACTGAAATATAAAATAGACCGAAAAACAGCGGATAAGATCAACTCATCCTGGGCAACCAGAGGCAACAGAGGAACCAGAGCCTCCTATCCTTAAACAAGGAATAAATCAGTATCATGATAGGCGCCCAATAGGTGCAATGGCCGCCAGACTAGGCATCAGACTGGAATGGAGCTCTAATAATACAGAAGAAATTGAAACAGTCAAACACCTGCTATGCGACGGCCCCAACCTCCAAACCCGTCGCTTCCGCTACATGGGAAACAGATTTTTCGGAGAACTGGATGTCTTGGTGCAAGTCCCGCTGGGGAACATGATTTGTCTTTGGAGATCTTAAACAAAAGAAGTGACTACTCTTGGCATCTTGTTGCGATGTCGATGATGTTCTAAGGCTCCCATATATAGCCTATAACAAGATACAAGCAGTATGCTGAATCATTGTATTGGGAGTATGCAGCGTCATCCGAACAACCTCATATGACACGTCCTGCGTAGTAGCTGGATTGCTGTCAATAAACTTCTTCGTCAAAGAAACCGCAACGAGTCGAAGTGATGATGAAGTACGACAAAGAAAAAACCTCCTTTAGGCTCAACACGATGGGAAAAATCTTCGAAATCTTCTTTCGAGTCTGTCGAAACGGCGGGTGGTCTAGTGGATCACTGATACTAAGTCCAAGCCGCTATAGACGGAGAACGAACCACAAGGTTCAGTTTTAGTTCCTCTACTATGGAACGTGATGTGACGATATCTTATACTGACCAATCCTACGGAGAGAATTAGTATGGTTCCCTCGAAGAAATACAACTGTTTTGTAATGTTGTCCGAATCATAAAACCTCATTTTTACCAGGTTTTAGCAGTCGGAAAGTACGTAAGACGATAAGTTTCAGAGTCGGAGAAAAATCATTTAAATACTTAGGGGAGGTGACTAAAGAACACAGCTCTGCTCTGCTGGGCTCCTGGGCATAAAGGTATTCCAGAAAATGAAAAAGCAGATGAATTAGCAAGAAAAACTTCATCAGATTCATAAGAACAAACGGACTAGTCTATAAGCATCCCGCCCTAAGTTCTCAGGCTTGAAGCAGGGAATATAGCCACAAGAGAGGCGAACTTAAGGTAGAATTCTGTGGAAACTTGCAAGATTGCAAGGCAACTACGTTCATCCTTAGATAAAGCAAAGGACCAAAAGAGTTATGCGAAAGGACAGACCATCCCTTTCCATGTTCTGATCCTTATGGAACATAACTCTCTGCGATGCCATCTTAAGAAACTGCGTCGCACGGAAGAGCAACTTTGCAGAGGATGCGGCGATTAGGAAGATTCTGAGGACACCACCTACTTCTTACGCCAAGAAGCTCTTTAAATTTCCCACAAGAAATTGAGGAGGTTGACAGTTTAAGTGAGTGTTGTCAATCAAACGAACACTCCGTACAGACAGGCCCTTCACCCTTTGTACAGGCATGACTATGGAAGCGTAAAGCAAGAAAATGATGCAAGGCTGTGAGCCCAATTTTATGTCCATAGCCTTTTTTCCTCAAATATAAAGTAGTAGTACAATCGATCCAAAAATATGTGAGCCCTAATCTAGTTTCTACTTGAGGAATGCGACATTTCATGGTTATGGTGAAGATCAGTAGTTTTGGAGTTAAATTTTGAAAAGTGGACCATGCAGGCAAAAGATCCCTTAGAGCGTCACAAAATTTACCAATTACCTTGCCATTCTATACATATCAGGTCGACAAGCAATTGGCTTGCTTCCATAGAAGTGATGATTTGAGTCAATGATCCCACCAATACCCTTTGCGAGGTTCCGACTCATGCCTCCGTTTTGTCATTGCTAAGCGCTGCCTCGATTCCTAAGAGAGCTACACTAACCGAAAGAAAAAATTCTGAAACACCATGATAAAGTGTTAGAACAACGAAGCGTAAATTAACTCAAATTGCTGGCACATTAACTAAATGACCCGACGGGTAACGCTACCAATCTCCCCAGCACCCATTAAATGCAAGTTTTCTGAAGGCATTTTGAAAAAAAAAAAAAAATGCAGCGGCATCATCAGCACAATAAAGTCACTATCGTTGCCGTTTCTTATCCTTTCTTTTTTACCAAGCCAAAGTCCTCCTCTACCTTTCACCATGACTGTTATATCCTTGTGAAACTCTCACCATCATCCTAATTACATAGACGCGGCACGCTATGCAATGTAGAGGCAACTTTTTGATACCAAAGGGAGTAGGAAAAATAAATTAACTTCTGGTGCTAGGATACAAATTAGGTTTTACTTCTTTCAACAGGATGAAGTTACCCATTATGAACTATGATATACTAGGCAATCAGGATTCAAAGAGAGTTCACGTTCATCAGTGGAGTGAAGGTTTTTTTTTCTATACTTTTTCCTCTCTACGCCATAATAAAGATTCGATGACACTGATTGAATGAGTACGCATTCAAGTTTATAAGAGCCGACAGACAGGACATACTTTGAACTTTAAGGCACTGAACACAATTTGCTCCTAATTGGAAATTAACACCACTGACCCAAATATTAAAGAATGTCAATCAAATATTGATGCGAAAATATTTTCAAAAAAAAAAGGAAACGTGTCGGTCCGGAATGAAAAACAGGACAAGAGTCTCCAAATTTGCATCGTTATCTTGATGAGGCAATAACTTTTATCGTTTTTTTTTTCCATTGGATGCTTAATTTTACGATATGCGCTTGTTATACATATGTATATGGAACGCATATAACATTTTCATGTAGCATATCGAATGGCATGCCACGAAATGGTTGACAACACGTATTCTGCGGGTTAAAAAGGATAATAAAACACTTGTGCATGCACAAAAAAAAAATAGGTATCCTCAAACATCGTGCTACTTTCTGTTCAGTACGGTGGTGGGCAGTGGAAAGGCAGACTGAACCTGTGTTGTGCGGTATGTAAATCGGTAGTTATACAGAGTTGCTATTCGTTACACTGATGCATGACCGTTCAAATGCTCCTCCGGCGGGTATGGGTCCTGTGAATTGGTTGTTATCCTTTATAGGTTATGAATGTGAAATGATTGAGTGTAGCAATGTCGAATGAATGCGGCCATGAACTAAATTAACACACGGTGAACATACTCACATTTGTTTACAAATTCGACAAATTTTGTTCAAGTGGTTTTTAATTGAGAGAAAAAAAAGTTACAGTTTTTCTATGACATTGTTGTGGTCTGTAATCCTTACAACAATAAATTCAGATGCATAGGTTCGAAGAGGTAATAAAGCAGTTGGTATCTATTGGAACTTGAACTTAATTTTTTTCCTAGAAATAGGAAACTGACAAATGTGCTACGGAGTTACGCTAGCACAAGTAACCCTTTATGATAGTGTAACATCGTACAGTCACTCTTTTCTGGTAGCTGGCTTTCCTTAATGTATCCAATTGCAAGCTGGTATAGATTGGGTCTGTGATACTTTCTATATGTTCTGTATTCCCTTGTATGCCCTAGGGGCTAGGCACTTACAGCGCAGGCGCACAATGGCGCTTGGTTCCTTACGATTTGTCTCAGTTCTTCCCAACTCTTTTTTCAGTTGCCGTTCTTTCTTCTCGATTACGTACTCATCAAACCGACGAGTATATTGTCGTATTGTGGCAGACTTGTTCCATTGCATTGCGTGACTAGCTATGGACCTGTCACTACTTCGGAGAGTGTGACCATCCACTGTCACTTTCATCGTCGTAGTGTGGTGCCTATTGGTTCATGGATGGTTCTCTGATAAACCTGTTCGTTAGACATACGGTTCGGATCGAAAATCCTTAAGGCATATGCAGGAACTTTAGCAGCGTCCTCGATATAGTGCTGGTCACTATCATAGTGAGAAAATCAGCTATCATTTTACCCGTGCTTATATACTTTAAGCTTATCTTTCCTTCGGCCATTGTCACTAATGAAGTGATGTTTGATATCTTCTACCAGGAAATTTCAGTGAAGATTTTATCTTCAAAATTAATTTATCTTAGATGACGCTAAATCGGATTGTGGACAACAACAATTAATAAACAAATTGTGCTATCAGCGTAAAACAATTGGAGTCTATTCCATCTATGATTCGACTTTGTCTACACTTTATGTTCACACTTCACTTCATGACTTAATTATCTTCACTTTTCGTTTTGTTATTGATTTGTGTGCAAAAATTTACTGAGCTGTCTATACACTATCCAATAAAACACGGCTTATGAAGTTTGAAGCAAATCCATTCAGGCGCTTAGGCTGCACTCAGGCATATTTCTCTATCATTGTACCGAATGTCACAATTGATTCTCCAGAATATTTTAAACTAATTCAACATGTGCTTGCCTTGTACGAAGAGTGTATTCTATAGAAACTTTATACCTCTTCCCACTTTGTTTTCAACAAAGCTGCTTGCTATTGAGTCTCTTTTGATATAAGGCGTGTTTTTTTGCTGTCTCCACAAGCAACATTTCAATTGAACTCTCCGCAGCAGGCTATCGGCAGGTCAGACATTAGCTGGCAACAAAACCTTTTACCTTAAAATTCAAATTTGGTTCAAATATGAACCAAAATGTATGATTTTTCTTATAACAAAACAAAGATTATTAATATATTTAAATGTTTGAAATATGTATTAGACTCACAGTTCCTTCGAAAGGTCAAAATAATTAAAATTGTTTGCTCATTTCTTCTATTTACTTTGTATATCAGCATCTTTTTTAGCGTCTAATTGAGACGCCATTTCGGTGATATGTTTTAGAAAAAAGATATGTATAACTTGTTATTTTAATTAACACTTAAGCGGAATAATTACTAAATAATTTGTGGCTGAATGTTTATTTTCTTAAATTGTTTATGAAATAGAACAAATTGAGTCTACTAAATTCCAAAATTTACTCGTATTTATATTCTAGCCAATGAGTGACATTTTACAAGATAACCTAAATTTCTGTCATCACTACGAACACTTCCCATTGAACCGAATAAATTTCGGTGACATTCGATGACACTGATTTCACGCAACATGTTGCTGAATTCCTAGACAGCAGCTCTCTTGGCGGCGGATAAATCAAAGAGTTGTTGGTAGTACATTTTTGTTTTTGTGTTTGTTTTACGTGTAAAATTTACCTCGATTGTAAGCAAAAAACGCAGCTTTTGATAGCATCCTTTTCAAACTATCTCTACTGTCCGTTTGTCTGTTGTTTGATAGTAAGTTACTCTTTAAAAAAATATTTGAATCAAATGCAAATAAATTTAAGAGACTTTAAATATATAACCGATTTCCAATGCATGGTGTTAAACAATTTCTTACTAACTATCAATTTCCCTAACTATCGATTATTAATTGCATTCCACCAAATCAAAAAGGATTATTATGGTAAATAACTCAAAACCATCGGCGTATTAACGAGTCTGTCCTATTGTCCTGTTTGCCTTTAACGACAGTTGTAATAATGACAAATCAAATATTCTCAGAACTCTGTTATTTTTTGTTTTAAAATATTTCAAATATTTTCCAGTTAATCTTTTAAAACTTATTAACTTATTATTTGTTTGAAATGTGTTTCAGATGAAAAAGTGGGAAATATGTTTCGTATAATGGCAGTTGGTTTCCAAGAATAATTCGAAATTTACAAAATATTCACAATTATGAGCGTAGACCTTGCATTGGATTTTAGTCGGAAAAATAAATATATTATGCCATAAGCCGGATATAATGGACCAAGGACTAGCTTCTCGTAGCACGGTATACATTTCTGCGAAAGAGAAGCTTTGTCATGACATTAATACTGTCATGACTGACTAGCCACTGAGCTATGGCATCCACCCATTTTAGCCAGAAGTGATTTTGTGCATATTTCTCGTAAAAAAATGTTTCTGAAAACTATCAATGAGTGTACACAGAAGTCTTGAAGTTTCAATCCTTTTTAAATGCATTACATTTTCAGGTTGTTGAAAATGTTGAAGAGAGTTGAATGCAAATGGGTCCAAACCTCTTTTAGACTCTTACTACGTGACCTTGAATTAGAGATACACATTACAGACATATGTAAGTTAACTTATCCCTTAAGTAGTCGTCAAATTTTCCTTTGTCTTCCTTCTAAACAAATGCTTTCAATTCTATTCTCCAGGCAGCAACTCTATTCACAAACATGTGTCCGCAATTAGACCCTTTCTATTACACGTATCATACTATGATCTTAATAGATTTTTTGAACAATGTAAAATTTTCTGGAGAAAGTTTCCACTAAGGAAACTGGTATCTTTTTATGGACACATGTATGCTTGCGCAAAGCCATTTCATAATGTAGCTCCTTTGTGTATCCAAGAAGAGAGCAAGGATTGTGTAGGTACTATCTTCCCCATATGAGATTATCGAACTAACTAGTATTATTCATATCATGTTTTCAAGAGTTTACTTTGATTTGAGCACAGAGTGTGGGAAATTGTCCGGGTGCGATGGAAGAAATCCAATGGTTACAATTTTCTTACAATAAAAGAGGATCTCAGTTTGATAGGATTCATATACGAGTACTTATTTGTTCAAAAACATATTCTTATTCATATTCTTTTGATCCTTTTAGGTTTTTTACATTTCGATTAAAGTATAACCTAAAGAATAGGTACCACCCTCAGGGATAAATTTGATGGCAGTTGATGCTCACCAGAACCATATATGTCATTTGTCAGCACTGAAAACCAACAAGGCGGTAGTACTTGACTACTGCTCCCAATTGTCGGGAGAACATGGGAAGCCGAAAGTTTTCCGGATGAAAAACGATCGGAACGATCGTCAAGCTCCCTTGAGTTTAAACACTTCGACTACGCCGATAATGTATGCCTTCTGTCTCACAGAATAATGGACCTTCACCAAATGACATCAAGTGTAGAGAGGAAAGCAGACGTGGTTAAGCTGAAAATTAACTCGGCAAAGATAAAAATGATCAGCTTAGGATCGAACACATCAACCCAGCTATGCGTTGCTGGATAGGCGATTGAGAGACTATAGAGCTTCCAATATCTTGGGCCCTCCACAGTATTGTCTCAACGGAATGATGGCGGAACGGAACAGCATATAGCCAGGCGAATAGGCAAAGCAAACTCTGCATTTAGGATGCTATCCACAGTTTGGCGAAGTAATGTTATTAGCTTTCATATCACTGTTCTGTTCCAATGTTGAATGCATGCTGCTATATGGATGAGGAAGCTCGAGAGTGACCTTCACTATCACGAGGAAGCTGCAAGAATAGGTGCCTGCCCTACATCTTAAGGATATTCTGGTGAAATCTCTAACGAACAGCTTTATCAGAGAACGGGCTATGAACCTTTAGGCACAACCATACGACGACAAAAGTGGCAGTGGGTTGGTCACACTCTCCAAATGGTTGATAGGTCCCTACCCTAGCTAACCGAGCGATACAATAGAACCCGCTTACCCAGGATGGCAGGATACGCGCCAATCTAAGAGTGCGTGGCGCTGAGGCACATTTACTTTTACAGGATATAAGTAAGTAAGTTACTTCGACACAGAACCATAGCTGATGTATCATAGTATGTGTAGTTTCTAAGATTTAAAGGCTAATTGGTCTGTAGGAAAATTATTCTCCTGTTTAAGACAGGACATCATATTTACCTTTGCATACAAACTGATAAATACACTTAATAAGTTGAAAACATTTACTTATATACCTGCAGAAAGTGTTAAATAATTTATTACTACTACTTTGCTTTACATTCTCAAATTTAGATAGAATTCCATTCCATGTAAAACTTTATCCTTTTAATCACAGTTTGGGACTTACAAGTACAAGTTTTGCTAAATTCTTCTTCTTACATCCCACACACACAGTTCTTTAAGGTCTGGTGTGTAAATTCTTTAAGAATTTGAAAGATTGCAGACATGCTCACATGAAAGTGAACAACCCCTAAACTGCTTGAGGTGATTTCACCCCGAAGAGTTTCTTTCAATTAATATCTAATGCATATTCAACTAAAGTAATCTATGGAATTGAATCAGAACAGGAGTAGAGAAGTCTTAGATTTACTTTTAAAGTTGAGGCTTAAATGTCTAAAATTGTGTTGTAAATTCAATAAGGATTTGATGATAACTCTGAAGGTAGCAATTCTTCGAAAACTTGCTCACAGTTTCATTGTTAATTAAATCAGGGAAACATTCAAGTTAATTTTATGCGATGATGATAACTGGCATATGTCTGACTATGAGTTTGAGATCTGAGGAGGTGGGAGGATAGTTAATAAACTCGGGGGATTAATCAGGATAAGTGGCGAGTGTGTAACCTACTTAGCTGCACACAGGTGGTAGCTATCGATTGAACTCAAGCACAATTGCTATATTAATACCCCGAGCTGTGTCAAGAGTTTTTCCAGATCAATGCCCTCGGCTAGTTCTAACTTATGACGGGTACTACCGTCATTTGGGAATACAAATAGAACAGATCTTATGGTGCATTACTTATTGACTCCTGCAGAGAAGAGTTCCAGGTCATTTAAGCGATGCAATGGAATGCTGGTAATCCCTTTACAATTGCAAAAAACTTCCCTCCACGAATCGTTAAACACCTTTATCCTTTATCCTTACACACAACCAAAGATCTGCCATCCTTACGATTCAGCAACTTTACATCGTGTGCCATAAGGTAAGTTTCCTTCGCAAAAAAAATAGAAAGCCTATCTCTCCTCTTTAGACTTCTTCTTAGTCGTAGTGAAGTGCAACGTTTGCGATGTAAAATATGTAATTACTTCCTGTGTTGCCAATTATTTATGATTTTAATTACAAAGTTTGCAAGTACTCATTACGTTATTACCTTGGTCGGCCTGATTTAATTCGTATTCTCTTGTGGGCTCCTTCTTAAAAGTTCAATTGTACGCGAGGCGCGTTCAGCGAAAACAATAAAGTGAATATGTGCAGCGTGTGTGAGTGTAGGTTTCCTTTCCTTTTTGGTATAAGAGGTTTGTAATTATACCGTTCACACTATGCATGAGAAGACTAGCGTTAATAATTCCACCAAGTTTTCCCCCTGACAATAGGAACAATTCACAAGGAGTCTTACCCAAGGCTTGTGGGAAAACCTCGTGAAATTATGAACTTAATTCTGATTTAGCTTTGCAATTCTTGAAGTTGGTGCTACAAAGACAAAGTTCTTGGTGTTATATTGGTATGCAACTGGGATTAGTTAGCCATTTGTGGTGTATTTGGTAAGAGTTGAATGAGAAATGCATAACTTTGACAGATTGATCCCGATGAAGGGTAGGCAATTACCAACTTTGGACACACTTATAGCATCACTCATTGATTATAAAACTAGGTTTTAACCCATTCAAGGATTTCAACAAAAAAAGTCATTCAATTGAAAAAAAGACCCAGTATTTGAACATAATTAACATAAATACCACCCTGTTCCTAGATACTCAGTAGAGTCATGAAGGATGCTTGGACTTAGATTGAAGTCCAGGTTAAAGGAGCTCTCCACATAAAAACATTTCTTTCCTAGATGGTATAACAAAGCAAGCAAAAAGCCAGAGCCGCAAAAAAAAGTTCCGCTCTAGGTGTTTGAATGTTACTTTATGACTTAAATGTAATCTTAATATTTTGAGTTAAATAATAGAAACTACTTCCCAGGCTGTGAAGAAGCAGCAACTGCCACTGGGCTAAAAAATTCTTTCAAATCCTACGAATCTAATAAAGTTATATCATCTTTGCTGGAACAGGCTCTATGTAGTGTTGTACCGCTTGTAAATATCTTTTTCGATTGGAAGAGTGGTTTTTATTCTTAAGGAATTCTGACAAACGACTTTACATGAATTCTTATATCAAGTTCGGCACAGATCGTGAAACTAGAGGACCAGTAGACGTCTATATGGCGAAGCCTGAGGTTCTCTCTCCCAAAACGATACATCGGTTGCCAAAACTGTCTAATAGACAACAGCGACCAAGTTGCAAAAAGTGCCTCTCTTGGTATTCCAGGTGCCATGCGCAACACTATTTCTTTGACAGCTCTGGAAGCTATTGTCGATTCCAGGCTTAGCTTCTCACGGCTGTACGTGTTGTGGTATACATCATTCAACGTACGCTAGCTCTACATATTGTTGGGAAATCTCGGGTTTTCCAGGGGTCAACGAAAGGTTAGCAGCGACTTCGACTATGTATAACCTTCTATTTCGACGGCTAGATCAGATTGACAGCTGTCATAAAATCAAGAGCTTCTTCTGTCCAAAACACCAGCTGTTCGAGAGGACAGCGTTCGCAAATGCGTAACAATATACATACATACATATTTTATCTTTCATTAACATTCGAAACTGAGGTAATATTAGGTCCCTAAACTTACTCTCCATGGTTGATATCCAATTCAACTGGGGAGAGAGTTGTGAGGGATTTTTGCATTCATTTGTAATTCACAGTTTCTTTTTCGCGTAAATTTTGAAATGCACATGCAGCGACTAAGTTGGCTGGGCCATGTAAACCGGGTGCAGCCCAATGGTCCAGCTGAGAATGTCTTCGAAACCACGTCGGATGGACGGGGCAGTAGAGGTGGACCTCGCGGTGGGTGGCGCAGGAGGTGGACCTCAACCAACTTGGCGAACGCAACTGGAGGGAGCTTGCTTTTAACCGGGTTAGCTGGAGGGGTTTGCGAAAGTACGCAGACTGATCCTTTATTGGCTGTACTGCACCGTGACGACAGATTTTGTCCTAGTAGCCGCAAGACTTGTTGGAGGCAAATTTTTCACCCCGGTGCAAAAGTATTCTAGCAGCTAGATTAGCAAAGAGTTGAGTAAGCGGCCAATAAAAAAAGTTCTACCTTCTTTGGCGGGATGTAATTTCTGTTACAGTTTTATTGATTGGATTGATCCTCCTCCTCTTCATCGATATCTTTTAAAAGATAAATTTATTCCTGTTCACATTAAAAGTTTCCATTTAAAACTCTTAAAATTATTCTTCGAAATACAGTAGAACCCCGTTTATCCGAGGTAATGTGGGGAAGGGGTGCCTCGGATAATCGAAAATTCGGATAACACGGAAGACATAAAGGATTTAAAAAATTTCAATTATTTTCTACGTATTTTGAAAGGTGAAATCAAATTTAGTCGTAGAGGTATACAAAATAGGAAATGTTTTGACATAGTCTAATATTTGGTATACAAAACATGGCTGAATATAAAGTGCAGGTCACTGATGAGGTTTAAGAAAATCTGTAATTGACCTCTGCCTCAAATTGCTTATTCGCTTTTTAGCTGCAATATCTCGCCATCGCTTGATTAAGAGGAGATCAACCTCTTCAGTAGCCCGGATAACGCGGAGGGCCGGATAATCGAAGGCCGGATAACCGGGGTTCTACTGTAATAGAATTTTCACTTTCAATTGACGATTTGGAGGATATTTACCAAAACCCAAGCCCCATACGGCGCGGTGCTTAAAATACTAAAAAATGTTTTCGAAACAACAGAGCAGCATCCATCACAGAATGCATTAAAAATTCAAATTTTTGAATTCTCAGTCCTTTTGGTGTTCACGTTTTATGTTATCACCTCTCGTTCGCACGAAAGTTAGTTTCAACCAAAAACTCGGCAGGATGGTGGATGGGCGACAGCGGCAGCGACAGCCTTAGGGCGTAGCAAAGTCAACAAAACGACGACGAAACGTTTTCGCATTTTCGCGACAGCATTTTAAATAGAAAAGCGATTTGCATAAACTGAGAGTTGAATTATATGAATGTAATATGGAGCGAGCGAGTTTTTTTTTCGTTTTTTTTTTTTTTAAAGGACCTCTCGCCGGAAGGAGCTAGGGCAAGTGGTGTCGATTTAGAAGGTTTTTTTTGGTTTGTTTTGTCTTTTTCTTTCTCATTATTTATTCATGCACATGATACAGTGAATTGGTTCAGTGAAAACATTTTGGGGGCAATATTATGCGTCGAATTGCAAGGACTTTGTTTTAATAGTGTGAAAATGCCGGCGGCTTGTGTAGATATCCTTAAAGACTTAAAGTTTCTAGTAACAGACTAGTTTTTTTTTTGGGGGAGGAAATCTATTAAAAGGAAAATGAAGTTCATGCTTTGCATGTCATATTTAGCTAATTGAATTTGCTGCTGCTATACAGAGCAAGCCACCACACAACCCTTACACTATTCTAGCTGTAAGGATACACAACAAAAAGATATACACCAAGAGTAATCAGTAATTTTCGTAAGTAACAAGTTACACACACGTTTGTTTCAATTCAAAGGAGAATGGCAATATAGAGTTGGATGTGCTCACAAGGGTGGCTGGAGGAGCCTGGAAGTTCTTCTTAAGCGTTTGTCATTTCAACGACGACGACGACGATGAAGGCGACGTTTAGAAGATTCAATTGTGTGGATACACACATACACTTCAATCCATCTAGAAGAGTTATAAAATTTAATGGAGCTTCTTTGCTCCTTATATGGTTCTCTTGTTTTTTTTTGTTTTTATGTACACGTCACTCGTAAAGGGTGAGATGAAAGTGGGTATGTGTAGGTACCCAAACCATTTCGAAGCTAGGGGGATGATGATGAAAACTTTTAGGTTTGCGTTTGGGAAAAGCCAAGCTAAAACCTTTTACAGTGATTAAATTGAATGGTGGTGGAAGGTTGGTACCGTAAATTAATTGCCAAATATTTAAAGGTACAAGATTGTAATTGCAGATGCCACCACCACGACGACGAACAGAAGGGATATGCTATTTGAACACTGAACGCCAATTGAGCGATATAACAAAGGATAGACGTTCTACGTTGATTCCGGTTGTATTTAATTTGACGAATTTAATTTGCAAGTGACGAACTGGAGCATGTAATAAAAAGGCACGCACACAAGATGGAGGAGGTGGAGCTGGAGTTTTGGGATAGAGAGCACATATGCGGTATAATTGGGGTCGAAATTAATATTAAGTCGAAGGTATTTTAAGGACACGACCAAAATAAACTGATTTACTTATCTTCTTCAAATTTGATAAATTGCTGGAAGTTTTTATCGCTTGTCTGGTTGTTTGTAGACTAATTTGAATTTTTAAGACTTGAACGCGGTGTGAGAAAGGACTAAGACTAAGACTTTTTTGTGGCAACTAGACTCATCTAAAAAGATTAAAAGGAAATTATGTTGGTTGAGGCTTAACCTATTGTTTTGTTGTGAAATAAAACTTTTTGATAACTCGACATGTTAAGGGTTACTTCGCGGTGCCTGTAGACGATGTGGTCTATAGATGATGAGCGAAGCGTCTGGTTTTGATGTGTTTGTCCTTAAAATTTGAGAATTATCCTTTACTGAAAGTTATTCTTATCTAGGTAATAAGATTTTTGGCTTCTTTGTGTGGTATATTCTTAGTACGCTCATCTAATTATCTTATGACTTTAATGTCGATCGGCGACGCCATGAAGGGACCAGCTGTCGACTGGTATAGATTGCTATGGTCCAGGTTTCCGAGAATACCTGGACAAGTTTCGACTAACAAATGCAACTTAGGCTGCCGGTACAGTGATACAAACGATGAGATGCAGAAAACATTCACTTGTGAATTGAAGCAGTAGGAAGAATCTTCTTAGGCACAGAAGCTCTGTTTGGCAGAAATAGATGATAGTTGAGTCAAAGTTAAATTTTGCGATCCTGAACGGAGGCAGTTCTTTCATTTCAATTCATTTCTTCAAACACTCAAATATGTGTGGCATTGAGTTCAGTATCAAGTGGAATGTCGAAAACTGATCACATGAAGCCTATACTTACTCATGTCTTCTATCCACTTTTTGGGTCTTAAGGCCTCTACAACGCCTACCCGCCATCGTGTGAGATTTCTGGAAGTGTGCCTCAGCTTTCCCCAACTCTTTTCGCAGTTGTCGTGCTTCCTTCTCCACTGATCTGCGCCACGTACTCCTAGGACCACTGCGTATCCTGCCATCCTAGGTAAGTGACCAATAGGATAGGATTAAATACCCTTAAGATGTAGCGTAGACTTCCATTGACAAACGTTTGCAGCTTTCTCGTGATAGTGACGGTCACCCTCCAGGTACCACATCCATATAGCAACACGGATTCAACGTTGGAATGGAACAGTCGTAGCTTGGTGTTTAGCCTAATTGTATTACCTTGCCAAAATGTGGATAGCATCCCAAACGCAGATTCTGCTTTAGCTATTCGGCTGGCTTTATCCAGTTCGGTTCCGCCATTGGTTGACACAATACTCGCAAGGTATTGGACGCTCTCTACTCTCTCAACCGTCTGTTCAGCAATGCATATATGAGTTGATGAGTTCGGTCGGTCTTAGGTTGATCACTTTTGTTTTTGTCGAGTTAATTTTCAGCCCAACGACGTCTGCTTCCCTTTCTACATTGATGATGGTGTTGACGTGGTATACACAAGAGGATCCAGATCGGAAACCTGCTTGTTCGGCGTTGACTGTGTCTTCAAGGTGTTCTTTGATTCGCTCCAGGATGATGATACAGCAGGCAGCTCGTAGATACCACTCCATTTTTCGCATTGTATTAGATTGCCCTTTTTAGGGAACGACGATCATTCCCTTCTTTCACTAATCCAGACAACTCTCGGCTTCCCATGTTCTCTCGACAAGTGGGATCGCAGGTATGCTGTCAAGTTTTACCGCCTTGTTGGTTTTCAGTGCTTCGATCGCGGTAATAATGACTTTCTTACTGGGGGTTGTGGTGCGAATTCGGGAATTTCTTTCTACAGACACTTCAGTCTGACTTGAGTGCACATTGCTGGCGAATATTCAGTTTGGAACCGAAGCAAAATGCTTCCTCCATCTTTTCAGTTGATCCTATTCCGATACTAGCAACGAACCGTTTAAGCCTTTCACTGAGCGTTAAGTAGAGCTTCGGCTACCTATGGCTATGGCTATGCGATATAAGGACTCTAGCTCGATCCTCTCTGCTGCTGGAGTGCTGGAGCTCTTAATTGAAGCCTATGCTCGCATTTGAAAAGAAATACATACATTGCTAGATAGAAAATGGTCGGCGCAGGCTATCCTTTTTGTAGTAGGCCCAATCAGTTCCTTACGGAAGAAGGCCGATCGAGCAAAGAGATTTTGGGTTCACCTAGAGACATGTGTAAGGCCAGCCTTCAGCAAAGTGAGATACAGCCATTGCCGCTCACACAGAGTGACTCTGTGGGCTGCTTAATGACTATTGCAGAATCTGTTCGTCATCTTATCCTATCCATCAGAAGAATAGGCACTCTGGTAGTTGTTTCTTCCAGAAGCTAAAGGAATTAGGTACACCGTCTGAGTTGTTTTTCTGAGTTGTTCAATGATTAGGAACTGAAACTTTAATCTAAGTGAGCAGAGCAGAGCAGTGACTCTCTATCCTAGTCTTTAAACTTGTCTTTTTGAATACCTGGAGGTGATATCTTAAACTAGCCTATCCCCATACTTTTTCCCGAAACTATACAGATGAAATTTTCCATCTCCATCGCTTGCCTTTTTTACCTAATTAATCACCTTTACCTACAATCCGCACAGTCACTGTTTCATTCATAGGAAAAGTGTCACCTAATTGAGATGCAAAACTATGACTAACAACGCATCCTTTGTCAGGTTGCAAGGTGAAATAATATTTCTCACCGGAGAGCTTTGCTTATCTAATTATCAAAAATGTTTTAAGCAATTTCGCGGCAGCAGAAGGAATCTTATAAATTGAATACCTTTTTTTGTGAAAATGAACGTCAAAGGATTCTATTCGGCTTCGGGCGCAACGTTTCTTGAAATCCTTTAATCATCTTTTCATGTAAATAATTTCGTGTATACACTTAAGTTTTCCGTAGAAGTTTATATCATTGAAAACAGATTAGTAGAATTGGAAAATAAATATTTTAACAAAACAGTTCTCAGTATTCTCATTTTTAGTAGGTATCATGTGAATACTCAATAATGCACAGAAGTCCTACAAAGGACTCGATTTACGAAATGTAATGTTTGATCTTTTGATAATGTGTGTATGTGATATTCTCTAACAATTAGTTGGGGGAATACGAGTAAGTATTTAGAGAAAGGATTATCGGGAGAGTGAGGACAAGTAGACATCATAAGCAGACATTCCCACGAAACTCAAAACGTATGCGTGTACCTAAATCTGTACATACAAATCTTAGGGCATAGTCTCTACAGAAAAATACTCTTACAAACTTATCCTGCAAGTGGGAAGTGCACCCGAGGTGAAGCAACTAGATGAAGGAACTGCTTAGTGCTTAGATTGGATCGCCATAATGGACTGACATTTGAAAAGCTGGTACAATAATATGGATTGTCAATCCCTGCGATAAGGAACTTATTGCGGAAAGACCACTAGGCGAAGACCTACGTACGGATCAAAAAGTTGGGAAAAAACTCCTTTTCTTCGGAAAGGACAACCTACTGAAGAACATTTAAATTTAGGATTCACAACAGTGCACAGTGCAAATGAGACTCCACGCAAAGGGACTAAATAACTTTTTTGTCGAAGGATATCCGAAAGCGTCTAATCTTCTACTCCATAAATAATATTGATATAAAGGATTGAGCACATCCACGGGAGCCTTTGGCACATTTTATTAATATATGAGGGGATTCCAGACCTTAAAAGGAAAGACAGAACATTTATGGGTCTGATACGGTGTGTCTCTCTGTCCGTCAGTCTGTCACTGCACAGCAACCCCAGGGCTCCATTCTAGACCCACTACTGTGGAATTTATGTATGAAAACGTCCTCAAACTTCGAATCCAGAGGTCCTTGAAAATAATTAGCTTCATCGACGATATAGCGATCGTTTTACGGGCCAAACTTCTTAAAGAGCTGGGACATGACTGCAATGAAGCCTTCGGAATGGTACAGGACTAAAAAGTAAGCATGGACTTACGACTAGCAGAGGAAAAGACGGAGGTAGTACTCAGTACTAGTAGCAGACGGGTTATGTAGACTATAAGAGTGACCGTGGGCGCCTTAGCTATAGTGTCTAAACCAGCATTGAAGTACCTGGGTGTTACTAGAGGCACAAGGCTAAATTTTAAGCAGAATCTGTAACAACCAGCTTAGAAGGCAGGTAGAAAGGCAGGAATAACGGTTGCCTTGGCAAGGTTCATGCTAAACTTTGGAGCGCCTAAACTAAAGAGAAGACTACTCTTGGCAAGAGAATCTATGTTGATGATGTTCTACGGGTCCGAAATGTGGGATGGGGCAATGATCACGAAATACAGTACAAATCGATGCATTGAGAGTATGCAGTGCCTTCTGAACAACTTCATACGACACGGCATGCGTGGTGGCTGGAATGGTGCTAATAGACGTCCTCCTTAAAGAAGCCGTATGGAAATATCGATCCAAAAGAACACGATTCCACCAGCAACGAGGCGAAGTGATGATGAATTATCATGGTAAAAAGAAACCTTGAAGAATGGCAAGGTAGATGGAACTCTTCTCACAAAGGTAAATGGACGCAGAGATTGATCCCCAATGTCGACCCTTGGATTAATAGAAAACATGGAGAGCTAAACTACTTGACACATATGCTTACTGGTCATAGATGTTATGAGACCATACCTCCACAGATTTGGACAAAAAGACAACCCTTGTTGCCCCTACGTGCACAGAAATATTGGAAAACTCGGGGCACATAATGTTCCACTGTCCACGATATCGTGAAGGCCGTAATCTGTTGGCGAACCCCAGATAACATCATCAGGCTGATGCTCAGCACAAAAAAACAACTCGGAAATCAGTAAGTGAAACCGTGGCACCATCATGAAGGAGGAATTACGACCAAGCGCAACGCTGGTAGCTCCCAATAGGAGCTACGAGTATATAAGGCTGAACTGAAATGACGGCAGTACAACGAGGATCATAGGTAGACGGGTTGGTGGGCTTAGTGGGCTCAGTTACTAAGTACGGGCTCAGTTTCATCTTTCAACGCAAAAAAAGAAAAGCCCTGCAACTAAGCATAGAAATTCGTTATATCCGACTTCTACTGTGTATGTTTTTGGTTAGAAAAATCCCGTAGAATGGCAAGAAGTGGAAAATTAATATTCGAATTGCAAAGGCAACACCGACAACAAAACGGATTGCTTACCTTTTACTACCTACACAACTTTTTATGACAATTTGTAGCTCATAAACCGCATATTTTGTTTTATGCTGTTAATTCTCACTTCATTAAATGTTAAATGGCTAATCTTGTTTATTAACCTTAAGTATGTATAACAAAACGAAAAATATATGAAACAGAAAAAGTCACGCGACAATTAGAGCCGTAATTCAACGCAGCCATATCCTTATCCTTGAAAATAAAATGCACGTGTACTACCTCTTCCACTCATAGTACATTGACGACATGACAACCAGAGTCATATCGCAATTAGAGACATAATCGTCTATCTACAAACGGGGAACTGCATAACACCAGATGCTATTAATCTAGATAATGTTTCTTTGATTGATGGTCACGCAATCAATGACTATATGGAACGCAGACATGTGCCGATACAACAAGTCTACTGGACAATTAGTTCCCCAAACAGAGTAGAGGGACAATAATTTGTCTGTCCTGCCTCAGTTTATTGTTGTTGTTTCGAAAAGGGGTTTACCCGTAGAGAGATGGTTATGACAATGGCGCGACTATCCGATCATGAAACCGGTAGGTAGGTATATGAAAACAAACAGCAGTCAACTGTTAATAATGCATACTCAATTATAGATACGCTAACGATATTTCATTTGAATTAGAACACAATTACATGAAAGCGAAAACGAAAACGAGAACGAAAACACGGCTATGGACACGGGTTTGGATTTGAGTGGTATTAGATAAATTGAGCGACCATTCGTTAACTCAATATTTGGGCAAAACAACAGGGAAACAAAATATATTGATTACTGTTCATTATTAGCTGATGTTCCATTATACATATTAAGGACTAAAAGCTCTAGAGAGGTAGTAAAGGAACTCTCTTAAAGTTCTGATTTTTTGGACACATTCAAATGTCAAAGCAAGCAGACTCTTTGTTGACAGACACTCTTGGTTGTTCTTTGTTACCTAAAGTGACACATGGTCATCATCAAATGTCTGCAATACGTAAAACCCTTTGAAAACTTTGATTCCAAAAACCATAAGCCACTATAAATGTCATTGGGACCATAGACATTTGACACAACTGCATCTCGCAATACTTTGAAATTTCACACTCATTCACTAGTCAGACGAACTACTCATCATCATCAATAGCTAGGCTCATTTCGCAATAAAACTAAATGGCTCTGACGTACTTCCCTAGAATGTTGCTATCGATTTTATTGGTGCACAGTTAAGTTCTCGGTTTGTGTCAATAGATGGCTCCAGTAGTAAGTGCTGGTCGATTTTGACATAACTAAAACATCAAACACGTGGTAAACCAACCGTTTTGTCACTTTCATGATTTGGTTTTGGCGCCATATACTTTTACTTACTTACTTACATATGTCCTATATTCCCTTGTGGGTCCTACCTAACCTAGGGCCTCTACACTGTCTACGCGCAATCGAGTGCGATTTCTTGAAATGTGCCTCGCCAACTCTTTCCCAGTTGCCGTGTTTCCTTCTCCACTATTTTGCGCCACGTAAACTCGCTTGGTTAGCTATGGATCTGTCACCCTTTCGGAGAGTTTGACCAATCCACTGCTACTTTTGTCCGTCCGTTCTCTGATAAAGCTGTTTGTTATTAGAGATACGGTTTGGTCAGAATATTCTTAAGATGTAGCGCAGGCGCCTATTGACAAACGTTTGCAGCCCTATACTTTTGGTTGTGTGAAAATATCTAATTCTGTTGCAAATAATCGTCCAGAAAGCTGCTCTTAGTGAAACAATGCGCCATGATTGGTTTCGTCGTTTCCAAGACGAGGATTTTAATGTACACAAAAGGCTTAAATCCTTCAAAGACGCTAAATTGGAGTCATTCCTCTATGAGGATCCGTGCTAAACGTAAGAAGAGCTTTGCTGCAACATTAGGAGTTACCCGACAGGCCATTTCCAAGCAATTGCATGTATAGGGAATGATTCAAGAAAAAGAAACTTCGGTTCCTTATGATTTGAAGCCAATTAATGACAGTAGTCACATTTATATGTCTGTTCCCGTACTGACTAAAACTACAAAATCCTACGAAAAATAGCGAATTCCTGTTCCCGTACGTCAAAGTTTCGGAGTTTTTCACAGAAGAGAGCGCTTACGAAAGAGCAAGAAATATTCCTCATGCTGCGAATTTTAGTCCAAGAATTTTCTTTGGCCAAAAATATGAGATTGTGTAGTTGTTGAGCGGGAAAATACTATGAAGTAAGTCAATATAAGGACATATGGATATACTACTCTATGCTATGCACATAGTTCCTCCTTCCACCAATGTGCTTCCGAAACTTTTTCCAAATATTTTAGGAAACTACTCCAAAAGATGAATTTTGTCAATAAGTGGGCGTGGTAGTCGGCAGATTTCTTTAAATTCTTCATCATATACTATATTTTGTTCTTAAGAATTGCAATTATTTCGGTAAAACAGTTTGTTTTAAGAAAAACGCCCCTAAAAGTGGGCGAGGTCATACAAAATGCATTGGAGATATATTAGGCAAGAGAATATTATTATATTAGCTTAAGTAAATTTTATCAAATTTCATGTAAAATTACTGAAAAACTTGAATTTTTTGAAAAGTAAGCAGTGGCAGTGGGCGGATTCTAAAAGTTTTTACACTTGTATTGCTTACTTTTACAAGGACCTCGTATACAAAATTTTATCGATCTAGCTCAAAATTTAAAGCCCAAAAACAGGTAACAGACAGACGGACGGACGGACATGGCACAATCGACGCGGCTGCTGATGCTGGTCATTTATATATACACTTTGATGGATCTTACTTCAATATAAGCTACGTGTCAAACTTAATATACCCTTAGGATAGGATATAAATACCCTTATACGATTAACAGGGCACGGGCGTTAGTAAATTTGGTAGAGAGAAGAAGGGATAGGAAAGATTTGGTGTAGTGGTATTTGAAACTCAGATGATATTAGGTTTCAGTTTTTATTCGCCATAGGAGGTTTCCAATTTGACTGGGGAGAGTTGTGTGTGATTTTTGCATTCGTTCGTAATTCACAGTATTTTTTTTCGCGTTTATGTTGAAATACTTAAAGTACTTTATATAATTTTAATACTGTGAAAATTGAATGGACTTGGTCGGGAATTGATCACCAAACCTCTCATTCAATGGCCGAATACACTACCACTACACCGTGGCCACCCATATACGAAGTGACCTCCAGAAAGTTGGCAACTTCTTTGCTCAACCCGTTTCCGTACTTTTTTGGAGATTTGTATTTGTCTTCTTTCTCTGATGCTACGAATTTTAGTGCAAAAAGTACTGGAACAGGCCTTATATATACTTATATATACTCCCTTCGGGTAGGGGTTAGAATATACCCGAGGTAAGGCATGCCTGTCGTAAGAGGCGACTAAAATCCACCCTCCGTATGCCGAGCGCGCAGCGCATACAAAAGATGCAATGAAGAAAACACACGGAAGTATTACCCCAGGTGGCAATCCAGTTTCACTGGCAAATCCACCCTCTTCGGAGGTAGGCTCTACGGATTCTGGGGAGAGCCATTTAATGCTTTCAAATCCCTTTCTGAAAAGATCAAGGGTACCTCGATCTCCACCACCATCTGGATCGAAAGTCTCCGGGAAAGGAAGTCCGCCGGTTAATCAGGACTCAGCGAAAATTAAATGCTTGGAAGCGGAAAACAACGAACTTCGCGCTAAGCTTAATGAAATGGAACGTCTCTTTTACGAGCTTAAAAGCGAAGTAGATTTGTTACGTAAAGAAAACGAAGACCTAAGAAACCCCCGTGGTACTATAGAATGCGAGGATACACCGAAACGTCAATGCGAATACCAGACGGACGAGGAAGATCTTGCACGCGAAACGAATCCGGCCTTTAAGAAGAGGTCTAGCAAGAAGCGAAAAGCCGGTTCATCACCCGAAGTAGAGACCGTACAACAAGTAGAGAAAACACCAGTCGTACCAAAAAAAGCTACAGCGGAAACTCGAGGGAAAAATCGCCGACCACCTGCAATAAATGTCGTTGGGATAGCGGACTACGGAAAGTTGCGTAACATCCTTAAAAATACTCTGGGGACGAAGTATAACTTAACATCGCTTCGGAACAACGTATGGAAAGTTAACGTCGATGACTCTGACGCCTATCGGGCACTGTCACAAAAATTTAATTCAGAGAAAGTACAATGGTTTACATATGAAAATCACCTCGAAAAGCCACTGCGGGTTATCGCGAGGGGACTACACCCATCTTGCACGAAGGAAGAAGTCATAGAAGACGTTCAAGCCCAAGGCTTTAAAATTCTCGACGCCGTAAACATAATCAAGAAAGAAAAGCAACGTAAGGACGGAGAAAAGGACGCTACCGCTGTTGTTAGGCGCGGTCTTCCAATTTTTATGCTTACTTTTGGACTGAGAACATCAACGAAATATATAAGATAAAAGCAATCCTCAACATCAAGGTCAAAATCGAGCCCAAGCGGAAGGGCAACAGACTAGTACCTCAATGTAAGCGATGTCAAGGCTTCCGACATACTCAAGCGTACTGCCAGAAACAACCGAGATGTGTAAAATGCGCCGGTGAACATCTTTCGAAAGATTGCGACGTTAGCACTCAGGCTCCAGCGGTTTGTGCCAATTGTAAGGGAAGTCATCCAGCGAGTTACCGAGGTTGCGAAATCGCCATAGAGCTACAAAAACGGCATGAAACTCTAAAGAAACGTACTGAAGATAAGGTCACCACAACTCCGAGACGTCCAAAAGCTGACAAGCCGCAAACCCCAAAGTCGGTCAGAAGAACGAGATCGGTAAAGGAAAAAGTAAAAAATCCACAAGAAAACGCCGCCGGTCCAAGTACAAAAGGTACATCAATGCTTAGTGGCCCAAGATCGTACGCACAGGTCGCGACACGTGAAAATAGACCAGAACCTGCCACAACGGATTCGGTATCTCATATATTAGTTATGATATTAGAAAAGCTTGAGCAACAAACTAAAGTTAATCAAGTAATCTTTGACAAACTGAGCGAGCTAGAGCTTAAACCTCGCAGAACGAATAACAAATCATGAATATGAAGCTAATAAAAATACTTACATGGAATGCAAATGGCCTATCGCACAAAATCGACGAACTAGAAGTATTTCTACGGAAGAACAATATTGACGTTTGCCTGATTACGGAAACCCATTGTAAGAAGGGATCGGGGCCCAAAATTAAAGGCTACATCGATTATCATGCGCATCATCCTTCAGAAAATTCGAGAGGCGGTTCATCCCTTTACATCAAAGACTGCATTAAGCACTCCAAAAACGCAGAAATTGAACTTGACTCAATGCAAATTAGCTCAGTCTCCGTGAAATTGAGGCACCTAGATTACAATATCGCGTCGATTTATTTTCCTCCGAAGTATAGGTTGGCGGATGACGATCTTACTCCCCTCTTTGACTCACTTGGGTCAAACTTTATCATCGGCGGGGATTTTAACGCGAAAAACACTTTTTGGGGTTCACGATGCAATTCAACAAGAGGCAGAGTACTCCTCAAAGCAACTTCGAAACGTGGCGTGGTCTTCTTATCGACGGGAAAGCCAACATATTGGCCAACCGACAGAAATAAAATACCTGACCTCGTTGAGTTCTTCATCACAAAAGGGGTACCTCGATACCTTACGAACGTAGAAGAATGCTATGATCTCTGCTCAGATCACTCGGCAGTTCTTTTGAAAATCGGCGGAAGCCTAGCGAAAAAGGAAAGAGCGCCTAGATTAACTAACAGCAACACCGACTGGGACGGCTTTAGAAAATACTGTAAAGAAAACATAGCCTTGAATGTACCACTAAAAACGCCGCTAGAAATGGAAGACGAAATAGAAAAACTCGTGAGAGTTATTCAGAGCGCTGCGTGGAATAATACTTCTCTCCGGAGGAACTCAGTATCGAATAGCGGAACAACATACCCGCGCGAAATAGAAGAGCTCATACGCGAAAAGAGAAAAGCGCGAAAGAGATGGCAGCGATCGCGAGCACCTCCAGATAAAGCCATCTTGAACAGCCTATCTAACGAATTAAAGTACTTACTTCAAGATTTTAAAAGTCGCGAGACCACCGCTTACCTTGAAAGCTTGACTGCCGATAGAGGATCGAACTACTCACTTTGGAAGGCCGTGAAGTCCATTAAGAAGCCCATAATGCACTCGGCGCCAATAAGAATAGCCAACGGCGAATGGATAAAAGGCGACAAAGAAAAAGCAGATGTATTCGCAGACCACCTAGAAGAAACGTTCAAACCATTTGCCGGGGAACCATTGGTCGACGATCTCAGTCCCAATTCGGTACTGGACAACTATAGAATGAAAAACGTGTCACTGTCTGAACTTCGTCAAACGATACGAAACTTGAAGAATAACAAAGCGCCGGGCTATGACTTAATTACTGGGGAAATTTTAAAGGAGTTACCGAAAAAAGCGCTAGTGAAGCTCCTCTACATCATAAACGCCTCAATGAGAATTTCATACGTTCCAAGGCAATGGAAAGTCGCAGAAGTAATAATGGTTCCGAAACCGGGAAAATGCCCGTACGACAAAAAATCATATCGACCTATTTCGCTTTTGCCCATAATATCGAAGGTCTTCGAGAAACTTGTGCTCAAACGACTGCAACCAATAATTGAAGAAAGACGATTGATCCCGGATCACCAATTTGGCTTTAGGGTCAAACACTCAACAATTGACCAGGTCTATCGAATAACTAATGAAATTGATAAAGCCTTAGAAGCGAAAATGATATGTTCTACCGCTTTTCTTGACGTATCCCAAGCATTTGACAAAGTATGGCACGAAGGCCTGAAATATAAGCTACGGAAAGTTTTGCCTGTAAAAATGTATGAACTCTTAGAGTCTTATCTTGACGATAGACTCTTTCGTGTGAGATACGGGATCGAATACTCGGAATTCAAAGAAATACACGCCGGTGTTCCGCAAGGAAGCGTTCTCGGTCCAACACTGTTTTTGATGTATACAAGAGACGTACCTCAAGATGAGACAACGACTGTAGCCACATTCGCCGACGACACGGCAATCCTCGCCACGGATAAAACAGTCGAATCATCAACGGGAAAACTCCAACGCGCTTTGGACAAAATATGCAAGTGGACGAAGACCTGGCGAATCGTCCTTAACGAGACTAAATCAACGCATGTAAATTTTACTTACAAAAGGGTAAACAACTTACCACTCTTTATTAACTCGGTACAAATCCCGTACGCCAACGAGGCGAAATATCTAGGCATGACCCTAGACGCAAAACTTAAGTGGAAGCCACACGTTAAAAAGAAACGCGACGAGCTCGAAATCAAGCTACGAGAAATGAATTGGCTTATCGGACGATCTTCGAAATTAAGCGTATATAACAAACTGCTTTTGTATAAGCAAGTGCTAAAACCATCTTGGACGTACGGTATACAACTTTGGGGCTGTACTAAACCAAGCAATATATCTATTTTAGAAACTTTTCAAAATAAGACACTAAGAGCAATCGTAGATGCTCCATGGTACATAAGAAATAGCGACTTAAATCGAGATTTAGGAATCGCAACCGTGACCGACGAGGTGAGAAACTTTGCTCGCAAACTTCGCACTCGTCTTAATGAACATTGCAATGACGAAATAATCCGAACTCTGGATCAGACAAACCTTGCGCGCCGACTACAACGAACGAGACCGTTGGATCTAGCGTCATAAGGAGAAACCGCTTATTATTACGGTATTGTAGGTGCTTTCGTTGGAAGGTAACCTGCCAAACACGATTACTATAGAAGCGTGAACTACTTGTTAAGGGAACTTAGTCGTAGTCTAGCCGGAAATGGGAGGTTTTTTAGTGAGTAAGAATCTCACGCTACTATGAGCACGCGCGGCCGGTCCTCGTAGTGCCTATGAAGGTTTTTACCTACCCACGAAAAAAAAAAAAAAAAAAAAAAAAAAAAAAGGCCTTATATTTTTTTAGTCCTTCTGCCTCAGGCTCAATAGTTAGTGCGTTGGATTACTTTGCTTTGCATGATACTCTTACGAGTATCTGACAGACATCTAACTCTAAACATATCAAAATTTTTGCCCGAATAGAAGGGATCTACAGTTAGTTTCTACTACGTCCGAAGGGTAGAGCGTCTTTGTGAGGTTTCTCTTGATGTGAATGTACCATTGACCCCACTGGCAGCTCAATGAGTGAGACGCATTTTATTGATCTTAGTCCGATACATCTTTTGTCGAAAGCAATGTCTTGATTGCAGCTTGTTTGTCTGACAGAAGCGCCATTAGTTTTTCCTACCAAGTAAAAATTGAACCCATCTGAAAATCACACTCATTTCTGTTTGAAGAAGGATGGAAAGAAGTAGACCAAAACTTCGACATCAAAAATTTGCACATAAATTGCTTCTGATTTTGTGTTCTGTAGAGCCACAATGGATCGCCTAACCACACCGATCCCTCACACTGTAGGTATTCAAATGTACCACTCTTCTACATTGTTCTATAAACTCCGATTTAAAATTCAATGTTTGATTTCCTTATAAATATCATCTAAGACACAGAAAAATACTCCATCCACCTGGTAGGACATACAGTCTCCGCTAAATAATCATACTTCCGAGACTTTCGATTCCCATTTCAATTTCCATGCACAAGTCGAAGTCGAAACTCCATATTCTTAATTGTGCAAGGAGACAGTATCTCTTGCGTTTGCATTACAAGAGAGAACGTAACTTCACTTCCACTAAATCCCAAAGCGATCGTTTTTCGTTGTCAAGTTGCTGTAATAGTAACTTTCACTTTAGATGCGGATAAGTACGAGTTCCCTTGCACAAGAACATTTTGAATTTAAAAGTAAGAATTGTCTTTCTGGAATTGTGTTTACCCCTTTTGTATATTTTAGAATTTGGCTTAAAGAATGTACACTCACGTGGGAGTCAGGATTAACTGAATACTTTTCTTGAAATATTTCTAAACAGCTTTGAGATTTGCATACCTAATGCTCTGGTGTTATAAGATATTTGACGCCGAGTATCTAAGAAGTTGGCATTTTATTGTCATAGCTATTAAATGAGGGATAAATGTAAAATTTATAAAAGTTCAATTGGACATAATGCTTTTGTTTTCTGAGCATTTAACCAGTTAAGCATTTGATTACCGGCTCTTTTGATTATTTATGAGTTTAAAAACCTTTTAGTCTTCCAATTTTATTGTTTTCGGAGTATCTGTATGAAATAGCAGCGAAAAGTGGGGCCTAAAACCAGCCATGATGCACTGGCTATACGTCACGACCCATACTCACGTAAGGAGCTCTGTTAAAGGTAACTACCAAACAGTACAAAGATCAGCCAGTGTTGCTTTTAAGGGCGCTTTGGGTACAACGCTCACTGCAGCATTGGAGATGTTCTTGGACCTTCTGAAGCTTTGCTTATGAATACAACTAAAGGCGGAAAGAAGTGCGCTATGACTCACAAACATAGGATTCTTTAAGAGAAGTAGCATAGGGCACAGCTGCATTCTAAAGAACACGGCCTAGGTCTAGGCTCAGGAGAAAGCGGATGATATTTTGGGTGTTTCCGACTTCGACAGTCTATACGAAGTAGCGATGAAGTTCACCGTCGGAATGAGCTTGCCATTTTTACAGATGGGTCTAAGACCAATTAGGGTCAGATTTCAAAAGAGTAGGATCTAAAAATGTCTTTCTAAAACTCCCGGGCCCATGCAGTTTTTTTTAGGCAGAGGTTCTACCCATGGTTAGTGTCGCGAAACTACTTGATAGGTGATCAATATCTAATACGGATATTGCCATCTTTATTAACACTCAGACTGGGGTCAAGGCCCTGTAGTCTTTTGTCATCACATCCGAGCTACCCATGCATTGCCGCGCAATGTTCAAGGCTTCATGAAAGCAGAATCACGATAGATTTTGCTGGGTACCTGGACACTGGCATATTGAGGCCAAAGAATGCACCCATAGACTGGCCGGAGCTGCGAAACTCCCATCAGTGAATAGGTTCATTCAAGGAATAGGTTCATTGTGCTACCGATGTGTAAGGTGGGTGGGTCACCCTCTTAATCAGGGAACCATTTACTCCTTAGTATGAAGTAGCCAATCTTAGCCATGCACTTAGATCATTGAACAGGTATTC
This sequence comes from Chalcosyrphus nemorum, assembly GCA_949716465.1. Taxonomy (NCBI): domain Eukaryota; kingdom Metazoa; phylum Arthropoda; class Insecta; order Diptera; family Syrphidae; genus Chalcosyrphus; species Chalcosyrphus nemorum. The sequence continues at coordinate 21,216,537 of OX454332.1, read as the reverse complement.
ACCTAATGTGGCCTTTCTAATGTTGGCAAGTGCGGGGCACGTGACTGATAACCTCCTCTTCTTCTTCATCTCTACAACTTCTACAGAAGTCATTATAGGGGATGCCCAATCTTTGGGCATGCCCAACTGTTGCCATTGATGCATGATTGGCTTCTCTTACCGCATCGGCATAGACAAGGTATTTAGCATAGGACGTTGGCGCCTTGATGTCGGTGGTAACCTAACCTAGAGCATTTCCATAGGAAAGAATAAAGGAACAGCTTTTAAAAGATCTTGTTCATATCCCATACTTCCCAATACAGCTGTCATTTCCCAGGATTCCATTATATCCCGGTAGGTACCTTCCAGTCAAGAATTGTGATGGTTTCAAGGAATTTGTCTGACCTAATAGGACTAGTAGCTCTAGCTCTCTTTTTTAGTATTTCCCTCACAAAAGCTATGGCAGTCTCATAGCATAGATTTATTTCCTCTGAGACAAATGGTCGTTCTAGTAGCTGGAACCTGCAAATATCTGTGTGTGACAGTCCCACTCAATAGGTGGATAATGTTGCATAAATAGTTTTGTTTATTAATTACAACTGCTTTGCTCTTCAAATCATTCTGTACAAGCTATACGTCCTCAAATGAGATAGCTTTTAAAGTATCTAATTACACGAACGGGTAACATGCAGCCACTTGAACTTTGAAACTTCCTGAGGGTTTGTAAATTCTGTCCACCGAGGTCGTGTAGCCCTCAATCATTGTGATAATTGGTTAATTTTATCGCCGCAAGGACACTATGCCTACCGCCTACCGCCTGCCGCACACCTGTATCAAGCTAACTTTCCTTATTCGATTACGGTTTCATTAGTTTAATAAACTTTGGCGTGTCAGACACGATTATGTTGTACAATTCCCGAGGGTGTTTGCATTACACTACTACATAGTATGTATAGTTAATTCCTTTAAGCCTACTTGAGTCATAGGGTGTCAATGTTGATTAAGAATAATGATGTAGATTCAGACATGTTTGTAGGTGAGAATATAATTTAATATGACTAAGCTACACGAAGAAGTTATTTATAACATGACAACTTCTCTCATGATCTCAATTGGGAATTAAGATAAAAACTCAAATATGAAAAAAAAAAGCCTCAGCATAAGGTCACTTCTTTCCACAAACTAACCAAACATCGTTAAGCCTGTGAGCTATTGGCCGACACTTAATCGTCACACCGGCAAAAAAAAAAAGGTTTGCCTATCATTCTTCCTAGCACATCAAGGTCCCCAAATTTAAGTAGCCCCTAATCCCTCTTAGGCCTAATTTGCAAATCTCCTAGGTGTTTTACTTTCCATCCCACATAAAGTCCTGAAAAGTAACTCATCCATCTCACTTAGGTGTGAAAATATCCCCCTCGAGTCCAATTGTGCTGTCAAAAAACTTAAACCCAAAAGCAAAAAGAAAAAAAAAAAAAAAACATTGCCAATTCGTACCCACAAAGGACATTTCTCCTTTATCCTCCTTTTGTTTTTTTTTTTCTTCTCTCATATCAGATACGCACTACTGTGAATGGGGATTCTTTTTTCTTTGTACGAACAACCTACACTACGTAGTGAATAACCCACTACACAAAAAGGGATCTTAATTTAAGTTTAGTGAAAGTTCCTTTCATCCCAAGCCTCCATTTGGTAGAGGCGGCTTCACTTCAAATATAATATGTAAGTAGAATAAGAGAAAAGAAACAGGAAGGAGAGACTACGCTTCTACGTTCACATTCATTACCTAGTTGTACGTGCATACAGAAACCCTTGAAGATATTGTTCAAGGACTTGGGATTAGTGTTTTCTGGGGCACACACACTCGATTTGTGTTTAATGACACCAACACCCGGCCCAATTAAGATTAGTCCTTTATAAGCTTTTAATATGGTAAACACGTTCACACAAAATTTTTGAGGGATTTCTCTCCCTTGTTTCTCAAATAAACAGTCTGTGCTGCAGGAAAACAAAAAAAATAAAACGTTTTGAAGGATATTCTTAGTATACGGATTTCTCACCAACTTCTGGGAGCACAGCCCACATCCGGGAGACAAATGCCACGTACAATTATGACACAATCATCAATAGAAACCCTGACTGTTGATGCAGGAAGACCTAATGCAGGTTCGGATCCTGAGAAGCTCTCCTCTGAGCCTTGTCTATCAATCTCATCGAATTTCCCGTGATACTAGTGCGACCTGGCACCCAGATGAGAGTCAATAAATTGAAGCTTGCGACACAGCTCAACGCTCTCTTGCATTCAACAACTAGTTTGGACGAGGTTAAAGGGTTAAACAAGGTCTTAAGCGCAGTTTGACTGACACTACAGACACAGATACTACGACCCTTCCACCTAGTTCTGACGATGTGAATCGCAGCCATTAGGATTGCAAAGATCTCTGCCTGTAAGACAGAGGCATTTTTGTCCAATATGTACTGCAGTCTTGTGTTATTCTCTTCCTCTACTACACCAGCCCATGATCCTTGATCGGTTTTAGCACCATTTGGCTCAGACTCTGGCTGTAGCCAATCCTGAATACCAAAAAGTCGACCTCATACTTCTGGCGCAAATGAAGTCTTGGAGTCATATCATCAGACGGCATACCTATCCATATCTCTAGTGCGACTTTTACCAAAGGCCGTCTCGTCTGAATCTTTTTTACGGACACCCCATGATATAAATATCAAAAAGAGAAAGATCCACACAAAGACTACGTGCTCTATATCTGCCAATTTTACACATATGTCTGTGGGATGTTCCAACCCATTTACCTATAGATACTGTCCGAAGTAGGCATACCCACTAAGGAGCTGACTGACAGTGGTCATCAATTTTTGGACATCCGGTATGAGTCCCTTCCTTTCGAAGTTCTCTAAATCTTTGCTGTCTTTTTTTTAGCTTCGACTGAGGCTCGTGGCTCCTGAAATGTATGTTTGTATTCATATCGTGCTCACTCTGATAATGACTATCTTCTCTTTCCTCCTTTGGGTATCACAATGGCTCAACGCTGACCTAAGTGTGGTGGGAATTGTCTCTCTCATCCTATCTCTCTAATCGCTGTACTATCAAAGCAGTAGGCTATGTTGTGCTTCAATGATGCCTGCACCAACTTTTAATCTATTATTGAGTGGACTCTTTGCTGTTCCTCTATTGAGTTCACAAGGAAGCACGGCTTTAGCAGGTGCTAGAAACGTCTGTGATTCTCTTCGCTTAGGTCCTGTATCCCCTTGTGGGTCCTACGGGTTGTATAATGCTTACGTGTGCGATTTCTAGAAATGTGCCTCAGTTCTCCCCAACTCTTTCCCAATTGCCGTACTTCCTTCTCAACTGTTCTGAGCCACGTACTCCTAGGACAGCCGCGTATCCTGCCATACTGGGTAAGCGGCTTCTATTGCATCGCTATTGTTAGCTATGGAATCTATCTGTAATTCTCTGCACGTCAATGAAGAGCATCCTCATCGAGCTTATACTCAGCAGCTAGTTGATTGGTTCTTCTCTTCCCTAGATTTTCTTCTTCAGGCTCTCTCACAGCCCTCACAGCCCCCTGGTTCTGCTTCTGTTCCTTCACGTCATCCATATAGATACTGTGTTATAATAGTAGCCCAAGGTGCTGACGAGGGCGATACTCGATCCACTGATTGTTTACTTATGTGAAAGGTGAATGCACTGTCGAACGCACCTTGTTGCAAAAAATACAGTCTAACCCTTCTTGCCTTCAATAGTGTACTACTGCCGCATTAATTTTCAGCATATTTTATGGTGTGTCCTTATCCTTCAATCGTCCATTTTAAAGTTCGTGTTTCCGCTTTGGCTCCCTGTCGGATGTGGTCTTTGCAATGGACATTTATTGGCAAAACCCAATTTAGACCTCTTACCATGCAGTAGGAGATGATACACATGTATATGTTGTACGTTACAAGAGGATGTTGATATATAATTTTTTTTTTTAGAAAACTCCTTTTGGTGTTGTTGCTTGTTCTTAATCTTAATCTTTTTCGGTTTTGTTTGGGTTTGACTTGTCCTCGTCTACTTCCGCTTGTGTTTTCTTCGCTTGACAGGTTTCTTCTCTCGCATACACAGCCATGCGAGGATATAAACATAAATATTGTAATAAGTTTCTTGGAATTATGTTGTACGTGTCTCCTTGATATACTCTTTTGTTCATTTAAAGGACATGGCGACGATAATGATGATGACGACGTTGTCGACGGTTGTCTGCTGTTTTCCTTCTTGCAGATTCATGGTATCCTTTTGCACACATATAAGTGTGATATTAAAAGAAGGAGAATCCTTCAGTCGGTTAGTGTGTTAAGTACTTGACTTAAGTAACTGTGTTAATGAGGAAGAAACTAGGGCAGTCAATACATATAGCCATATATCTTATATTTTATAAGGAATATCTGAAATTATTCAGATGAATGGTAGCTTAAGTTTGATTTTTCATTTTTGTCTTAATTACTTATGTAATAGTTTAAAGGATCTTGTATGCAATGCTATTACAATTCCAGACATAGTCGACGGGATAATTTAATACAATCTTTTGCCGCAGGGAATTGGAAACTTTTCAAAGTGTTAACACTCAGAGAAGAACTAATATTACGATAAATTTCTTATGACGTTATTTTTACCATCGAAACAAAAACTATTTCGTCAAATCCCCTGGCGTAAAAAAGTCCAGCATCTTCAATGTCGTCAAAGAAATGATCTAAGGATTCGGTAGAAAAAAAAAAACAACTACTATCTGCAACGAAACTTGGGCAAAGTGTATTACAACTTCTGACATTGTAACTCCCAAAAGATCCGTAGGAGCGTATAAAATTTTTATTTCTTTTGGTTACTGTCTCTTGAAACACAAGAAAGTCACTTCGCATGTTGTGGCAGAAATACATGTGTAAAATTTCACCTGCACCTTATGGGTGGGCCATCTAGTGGTTGCTTGCTAAATCATAGGTTATTTTGACACTGACAGATGTTTCCCGCTTGAAATCTTGACAGAAAGTCAGTGTCATATTGCCGCGGAACGAAATGAGTAGCTGTACGCTTGAAGAACGTTGGGAAATATTGAAAACTTATTTCTAAAGTGAGCAAGTTTGTGCACAAAGGTCGTGAGACTGGTATGCTAGTGGAAAACAGTCATGGTCCCCGTCGAAAATGTGGCTCCTGTAGCTGAGAGTGTGAAACTCAATTCATGCCATGCTTACCGACTTTTCTTTTACTGAAATTGAAGACATGGACTCGGACAACCTCTGGTTTACGCAGGGTGGCGCGCCATGCCACAATCCATCTCTTGCGCACCAAATTCCCAAATCTTGTTATCAATCGTCTTGGCGATGTCAAAGCTGCGATTTGGACTTTCTTTTTTGTAAAGGACCGATGTTATGCCAACAATTCGGAAACAATTCAAGCACCTTAGGCCAATATCATCCAAGGAATCCATGAGCTACAGCTCGAAACCATCAACAAGGCAGCCACTAATTGTGACAAGAGGGAGTATACCTCTCTAGATAATTAACCTTTTCAGAGAATGCGAAGCGTCTAGGACTAGGAAGTTAGGTAGGTAATGTGCTAAAGTGCACCGTTTTTTACCACAAAAACTCGTGCTTAGGTAAAGAGTGTTTGATTTGATTGTATGCAGCTAAACCCAACCCGTGGTCAGCTTGGTCCTTGTCAGGGCAGGACACCTGCAAAGAAAGTGGTATAGAGACTCTCATTCATTAGAATCCTTGCAGCTTCTACAAAAGGAGTTGTGCGGTATACCCATCCTAGCCACGTGTTCATCAACTGGCTAATGGCCAGTGATTATAGCAACAATTATAGCGATATCAGGTCTTGATTTGCTAAGTAACTCAGTTGATTTATGTTTATTATAGCTGGGCCATGTCTTTCTTGATATGACGCATTTTGTAAGACTATTCCACCTGCGATTTACAAGCTGGACCATATGAAGGTGTACACAGCCGTTAAAGTTTCCGGTAGAGAACCATCAAGGACAGATCCCCTTCTGGGCAAATCGTCAGCTTGCTCGTTGCCCTTATAATTGTTCTGTCCTGGGATCCAGATGAGGGTAATTCTTAGGTGGATACTTAATTGGTTGATTTCGGCATTGCTCTACCAGTTTCGAGGAAATGAAAACGGTATTAATGGCATTGATAGCGGATTGACTATCGATGCCTTAGGACCCGGCAGGTTTCACGAATCACGAGGAGCTCCGCCTAAAACACACTAACAGAGTCTGGAAGACGGAAAGACTTCGATATATTAAGTTGGTCCGAGAAGATGCCTGGCCAACTCTTTAGTCCATCTTTAAACCGTCTGTATATATCATAGTAGTTGATAATGCTTACGTTTCTCCATTCTTCTCTTGTAGGGAATCTGACTGAGAACTGTTTTATACAATCTAAAGGAACCGTCTCCAGAACCTTACTATGGCCAAATGGTTAAGCGGTCCACCACCGACATAGAGCGGTGTATTCTATGTAAAGTTCAGAAGGGATCAGATGTAGAATTACACTGAGAGCATCCATGGAACATGATCTCATCGCTCCAGTGATGCCAATACACGCTGATCTTTGTACTTTTTTTAACCTTTCAATATTTTATTTCTTGCTCAAAGCAGGCCACGAGACAATGGCACCATAGGAAAGGATGGGGCTTACAACGGGTCATCTTTGGCTGGAGTCCCCAATTTTTACCGAAGGTTTTGTTACAGGCGTAGAAAGTTATGCTTGCTTTCTTTACAATTTGTTTTGTATTGAGTTTCCAACAAAGTTTCGAGTCCAGAATCATGCCAAGGTATTTTGCACTAGGGCTTAAAGCGAGACTGACCATCTAGTTTGGAGAGGGTGGAGTCCAGAGTCATTTCAGCCTTGCTTAGGTTAACACCCCGACAACTGCTCGTGGCCAACTAGTGAACTTTATTCAGGGCACTCTCCATGATTTGAGAAATAACAAATAACAAAATCATCCGCTTATGCGACCACCTTGGTCCCCTCCCTGTCAAGTCGCACTGAGATCCTGTTCATGGCCATAAGCCATAACAAAAGTGAAATAGCTCCTCCTTGCGGAGTACCTCTGCTGGGCGTCTTAGTTGTACAGCTATTACCTAGTGTTGCCTGAATAATTTGATTTCCTAACATGGATACCATCCATGGATTAGGGAAGTCTTCTACACCTAACTCGGTGAGGGCTTCTTGAATAGATTCAGTAAAGATGTTGTTGAAGGCTCCTTCTATGTCAAGGAAGGTGGCAGGAGTCTATTCTTTATAGTGGAGAGTCTTCTCTGCCGTTCGGACTACTTCGTGATGGGCCGTTTCTACCGGCTGTCATGTTGGGATTTCGACAGTGGAGAACTTTCCAAGGTTTGACAGATGAGAAAATCTAGGATGCGTTCTAATGTTTTCAGCACAAAGGAGGATAGACTTATAGGCCTGAAATCTTTCGCACATTCATATCCACGTCGACCCACCTTTGGGATGAAGATAACGTACGAATAAAGTTTAAGTTAAGGCAGCTCCTAAGAATCGTAACCAGCCAGGGAACTGCTATATCTTACGAGTTCTGTGGCACATGATGCTATCTGGGCCAGGTGATTTAAAAGGGGCGAAGCTATTAAGGGTCCAAGAATTTATCCTCCTTGTGATCTCATTCCAGTCTGCGAACAGCGCGCATCCATCACTAGCTCGTTCCGAACCACCGTCAGTGAGTGCTCATAAAGAGTTCTAAGGATTCCGCAGTAGAAACCGTCATCAGATTTTTTTAAAAGAGACTGGGATTAGACTCAATGTGTTATATGAACACCAGTATTGCATATTCAAATGACTTGTATTGGTCTCTTACACAATTTTTTCCTAATAGTCAAAGAAACTACCATTTGTATCATGTCCAGGAAAGCATGTCCTTGCGTAGGCAATTATTTAGACCAGTGGGTAATATATATTTACTCTGACAGTTACTCGTGAAATATCTTAACTAAAATCAGTCTTTAAGAGGGCGGTGACATAATCCTGTGAAAAATTTCGAATAGAACATTTGTCCCGGCGAGTGCTGCCCCTTCAAATTCATTCAACATCCGGAACAGTGCGTGCAGACAAATTTATTTACTTGTATTTGTCACCCTCAAGTTTTTGAACGTGGGACTTACATTCCCTAATTGGTGGGGGCTCTTTCTGAATGACCATTCGAATACCATTTAAGGTAAACGAACTCACTGCATGTGCTCCACTAAAATCCCCCTAAAAAAAAAAAAAAACCGTAACCGTAATTATTGAGCATTGAATTCGAATTTGCACCCCAAACAACGTGCCATACAAAAAAAAAAAAAAAAAACTCTACCTAAGGTTTAGCACTACTGCCGTGTTCGTGTTGAAAGAAGATTAATTGCTTTTAAGTCAGCATAAATGGCTTCCCACCCCAAAAAACAGCTAATGGGTGGTGGCTTTGCCAGAGAATATAAACTGATTTGTTAAAATCTCATTAGAACCAAAATAAGAGAGTCTGAGTGAGAGAGAAAATTAGGTTCCTAGCTGCTGTTCATGTTCTTTTTTTTTATATCTCGAATCCGATCTGACCGGCAAATGTATAGGAAATCAAACCACAATTGGTCCTGGAAATCATTCCGTTCATTAATATCAATTAGCCAAAGAGGGATAATGAGTTTTGTATATGGCTTTGCTTGTTTTTGTGGGCTGTGAGTGAGAATACCCGCCTTATTTTTATAGTTTTTAACAGCCTTAACAAATAGCTACCCCTTGTGAAGCGGGTATGGATAATTTTTAGGATTTGTAGGCAATTTACATAAATCTAATTAATACTCACCTTCCACACAGCTTAGCAGATGGGTACCGCAGAGTGAAAAGATATGAAATTTTAATTTATATTTTCGGGCATTTTCAAAATTTTCAAAATATGGATTATTCAGGTTTTTGTGCTGACTTGTGCTTGGCGCTTTAATTTATTTAGAAAAGGTGCCGGCATACAGAAGTAGAAGACGATGTAGAGGGACGAAAAAAACTGCAAATCTTATGACTACTGGCAAAAATGTAATTAGCTACGCGTTGAGATGGAATTTTAATGGGAAATATTTATGAGAACATTTAGAGCAAGGCACAAGGCACAAGGCAAGCTAGCAAATGTTATTTTATCATTTAAGAGGGAAATTTTCCTTACTTGCTAATTTGCTCGTTTTTAATTTATTTTGTCTGCGTGAACACCTGTTTTTTTGGATAGAAAATTAAAACCGCAGACTAGCTACTACAATATATTTAGGGAATGTCTTGAGTCTGGGTAAAGATTTTATGAGACAGTGTGATGGCTAGATATGGCTAGGGAGACGTAATAGCAGAACGGTGAGATTGTTGTAGAAGGGTGAAGTTTAAGGGATGACTTTATTTCTTGCAGACAGTTGAAACTCTGCGGGTACATTTTTATCCTGCTAATGATCCAATGGAATGGAGCTAAATAAAGTCTTTAAAAATTTGACAACGACTAATCAAACAGAAAGACCATAAGCTAGCACCAAGAAAATATTTATAATTCCGGTAGATTCTAAAGTCACTAAGATTCGTACGGATACATTGAGTTTTCTCCTCCAAACTCACTTCCCGCCGATGAGCTTGCCACACAAGGTGCTCAGGCTCCTTTCGTTGGTCATCTCAGCAAAATGGGCCGTGTCCAATCGTCTATGTCTTGAAGACACTTAAACAGCCCACCACATATTGTGCAAATGTCCTGCCATAGCTCGGCTGAGACTTAAGTACTTTAGCAAAGGCTTGATATGCTTTCCATGTTGTCTCATGACAACGCATCTCCGGTGCACGTTTGAGAGATAGTGAGCGGTGTTTCCAAGTTACAAAGAGCATCGCGTGTTTTCCAATGTTACGCGACACATCTGGATAAGTTTTCACTGTATCCCGAATTGGTTGAGCTCAAGACGATGAATGTTGTCATAAGCAGCTTTAAAGTCGATGAAAAGGTGGTAAGTTTCGACTTAAAATTCGTTGATCTTTGCCAGGATTTGTCCGAGTGGGAAAATTTGGTCTATTGTCGATCTGACGGGCCGGAAGCCACACTGGTACTGCCGATTAGTGTGTTGCAGAAGGGTTTTATATATGTTAAGACCAAGCTGAACAGGAATATAACTTGCTATCATTTTTTGATAACTTTTGATGGTATTTTCCTGGATTCGAACTTGGAAACCCTTGCGCAGCAGTCCAATACCTAACCACTGAGTCTCTAGACAAAGTTGAAGCTAATATCTTGATCCTGTGACGAAACAGCAGTCCATGTTTTGCAATCGACCTGATGATACCAGCAAAGTAAATAAACAATTTGTATGATGCTGAAGCAATAACTATGGTCGAAAACTCTTCATTGTTGTACTCATCCAAAACTGCTATAAAGCAAGCTTTTTTCCGAAGCGAACATCTGCGTACATGTTTTTAGTGATGAGGAGAATACAAAAGTGACCTCATTCGCGGAATTGTATGGCAATTACAGGGCAAATAGTCCGCTATATCGTCCATATAAGTCACAGATAGTGGCTAAAAAGTTGAATGCAGTCTCTTTTTATCAGGGACAACGAAAACTTGGTCGGGAATCATGTTTTATGCAAAATACAACTGTGTCCATCTGAAACGCTATCAACAATCGCAACCAGAGAACTGCATGAATCCATTCATTTGCCGTTGTGAATCATTCGCTAAAAAGCTAGCCCTCCACAGTCTCAAGCACACAGAAAACAAGCGAGTATGAATCATGTAGGAAAAGATAACGAAGTTTCACTTTGAAAAACGAAATGAAAACGAATCATAATGGTGTGGGCATTCATGAATCATTGAGTGCGTAGTAGGCTCACATTCAAAGTATTCATTGAATCGAAGTATTCACAAATTTTATAGGTAATCAAATGTGAGCCCAGTGAATACAAATGTGCGTGAATACTTGAAAAGCAGTGAATATTTCGAGTAGCGCACATAACGAGCAACTTGCTGCAGGTCTTTGATGGCAACTCAGGGGAAAACCTCACGTAGATTTTGGACTGAAAATTTCTTCCTAAAGATGTTTATCGCTGCTAGAGCATTATCATTAGAGAATCATACGCCATATTTACAGGACCAAGGTCATTCAATAACTGTCTCGCTAGTTCATCAAAGCTCCAGTGAGGCTCATACTTAAAGCCACCACCAAGTGGGCGAAATAAACAACGAGAAGCAGCCTTTTTACGTCCTTCATCGACTCAAAGAGCAGCTTAGAAGCAATGAATTAAATGATTAGCCAGATAGAAAGGAAATGACTGTTGTTGAGGAAAAGTCAGTCGTGATCTGACCAGAAAAGAAGCTCATTTAACAACATGCTCTTTATATTAATTATGACCAAAATATGGTGCATCTGTGAAAGCTACTCAGACGACCTCACTCCTTGAATTGTGTCCCTCAAAAGGAAGACAACATGTTTACAATTTAGGTACATGTTGTTGTATCAAATTCAAAAATAATTAAGTAAAATTGATGGGTACACTTCCTAACCCCACATACACAACCTTCGAAGTTCAAAGCACCACGAGTTGAATGTACTTTACATTGAAAAACATTCTGAAAAATTACCCAGTCACGTATATAGCCTACGCAATTTGTTTTGTGAAATTATTTTGACACCTTGCCCGGTGAAAAATAATTTGCCAAAAGATGGAATCTTCTCCTATTTGAGTATGCCTCGTTCATCGCAGAGAGTGCATTGAACCATGATGGTCCATACTAAGGATTAGAGAGAAGATTTTTTGCTATGGGAAGATTCTTGAGAACCAATTCCTTTTCCGATCGAAGATTGTGGCGTCCTTGAACCTACATGCACATAAGTACAACCCTTCTTTCATCCATTTATCAAAACCCGCCCAAACCGATTAAGGTCACAAATCATTGCAAAACTTGTATGCACCTATGGCTTTAAACTTTCCTCGAATAGAAATTGGCACCAGACACATCCAACTGAGTTACATCCACTTTTTGAAATGCAATGTCATATTTACTGTAAGGATTTACTACTGACACACTTGGCTACGATTACATCCGTACAGCATGGGAGGAGAATATCCTTAATCCCATGGCAACTCTACGAGTACGTACACCTTTCTATCATGCCAGTTAGGAGAAACCATTGACAATCATTGTCCGATTCAATATTCAATGTCCTTGTCAGTGGCATAATTTATTTGAAAATGATCGATTGCCATCGTACGAATGTCAATGGGGAATAAGGACTGGAACTATCAATTGAATTTGTACTGACGGGGGATGGCAACACCTATAGAATCTCTTTTGTCTCCTCGTTCTGTTTGATTTTGCACCGCATAGTCTTTGAAGTGAAATTTAATATCGAATCGGGAAATCAACAACAAAAAGGAATAATTTCACCAATAAACGGTATTATGACACCTAAGTGGGTACTATGAATCCCCGTCAAGAGTAGGTATATAGTAGATCCTTCAGTTTAGATGAAACAGAATTGCAGATACTTTGCTGGCAGCATATGGCTCAATCGATATTATTGTTGCGAAGGAGGCAACGCTATCAAGGTTACGACGGAATGATTGGTCGTTAAGATTGCTCTGCAGAGATATGGCAACCAATTTATGGCCTTAATGACGCTTATTGTTTTTATTAGAATTTTTTGAATTTATGACTACAGATGGCCGCTTTGAGACATCTTAAAATAGGTCAACTTTTTTAAGGTCAAATCTTAAGTTTCTCTAAACAAACAAGGAGCGGAGTTTCGATTCTGATTATTTTTCTTAAGTGCTAGAGTTCTTTTTCGGCAATATGTAAACAAGTCTTGAGAGGTCAACGATAGGACACATTCTCCAGAAACGCTGATAGTCTTCTTTAGCGTTGAGATTGAATGAAGTGGCAACATTGGTTAAAAGTTCTGTTGCACGGCTTCCTATCTTTCTTCTTCAATAGCTACTGCAAATTTTCCGCCCTAAATAACCTCCTCTAGTCTACATCTTGGTATATTCTGTAAACCAGTTTCGTCGAACCATTCTCTGGCTACAAGGACCCAAACGAAAAGCACAACTAACTTACTACGAGTTATTGCGGCTGTGTTCATTTCTAGGGGCCAACCATAATTGAATTAAGGCTCTGAACGCTGCCCCTATAATGATTTTCCGTGTAGTTTCGTCGAGTTATCGTTCAGTTTTGGCTACATGCTTAGTTAGCAGTTTCATTCGTATATTCCGTATGGAGCGCTGAGAGTGATTACATCGTGTGACAGCCAGAAGAAAATGACATGACATACGACAATGTTTCCTTAATCCAATTATGGGTGCGCTTGGATTTTAACAGGGCGTGAGCATAATTTTGGTTCGATTATGACATTAGCTATCCATTATGGTTGGGTCTTTAGGGTTCCAGACGGAACACTAACACATGTGATTGATAGAGTGCCTGTCTGTCTATCAGTCTATAACAGTCTTCTGACTTTTAAAGCGCTTGACATAGGGAACTGAGCCTTGCGGTATGTATACATTATCTAAGTGGGAGTCCGAACAGACATTTTGTAGACTCTTTCTGTACATTTTGTTGTTTTATTTGAATGACAGTCTGCAGTCTACTTAAGATAAGATACCTAAATGAATAAAAATATAATATTAACGTTACAAAACTCCAACAATGGCGCACTAAAAACAAGTTCCCTTCATGTTATTAAAATAGATGCTATTGTTTGCACAGCACTGTGTGGAGGAAGCAGAAAAAAATGAATAAGAAAAACGTACATTTTGCAAAACAAGTACCAACCACGCGTATTCAGCACAAACTCCCCCCTGAAGGCAGTTAGGTGGAGTACGTACGTTTTCTAAAACTCCATGTTAGCATGGATTTAATGAAAAGTTTCAAGATTCAGTTTGATTCATTACGAGTAAATAGTTGTTCCCTGTCGAGAGTAACGGCAGATTATCCTCACTTGTGGCGTGCAATATTATTCGAAAGTTATTTGCCGCATGATTTTCCAGGTGTAGTTGATGTGGTAAGCAGAAGTGCAAGAAGTTTTCCCCAACTTAATAAGTTAAGTCCAGGGGCGGCGCGCGGCGAAGGGCTATATTAGATGTATACCTGTTCGAGGGTTGGTTTAGTGCATTCAAAAGTTTCTCTCAGTTCAAGGATGTAGCCTTGTTTGGTTGGTTACAGCGAATGTAATAAATTCTGGCAATTTGGACTGAAAAGTTCTTGATTAAGTGAGGTTGCTAATAATATAATGACGCAAGAGCTAGCTAGCGATAATGAATAAGGTGAGATGGTACAATGTCTTGAATTGGGAGAGAAAATCAATGAATTTATTCTTTATTCTTTTCATGGGCTTAAAGGGCAAATTTATTGACTTTATTACTTTGGACCAAAAAGTGGAGGCTGTCTTATGCTCACTTATTTAAAAGACTCCCGACTAATGGAGAGTCCTTGCTTGAGACATGGTTACCTTCCATTATCTCCGGTGTTGAGTAGGCTGTTTCCAGTTGTGAAGTTTTCTTTCAAGCATTTGCAGTTCGGTCTCTCTTCCAACTTTACACCTGTCTTGTGCACTAACTGATCCAACGTGATAAAAAGAGTTCAGAAGAGCTGTTTCCTTGTTGAACAGAGCATCGCATGTTTTCGAGTGTTGATTGGTCCTCGGTAGTTCTTATAAGACAAACGATCGCCTTTTTATTTGAATATGCGGCAGTTGATACTCCAGTCGTCGGGCATGTGTTTCTCCACCCATATTTGATTGATGACTTGGTGCATGCACTATACCAAGACACCTTCGTCTTGTAAGAGTTCAGCTGGAAGCCTATTAACCTATTTTTGATGGCTACATAAACTTTTTCAATACTGGCTGAGAGGCCGTTGGTTCTTCATTGACTGGAGGTGGGTTCTCTTCTTGCCCTATTACTCCCTCTATTTGTGGCCCATCAAGCAACAGTTGGATGTGTTGCTTAAACAAAATAAACAATTCCATGTGCTTCGGTTACTTCATTGCCTTGGTTAGTTTGAACAGCTTAGTTCCGGATTTGTACTTGATTTTCCGATAAAAATTCCTGATGTCCTGGCTCTCGCAAGACTCCTCCATATCCTTGAGTTGAAAAGCTGTATGTTCGCTTGTCTTTTTAGGTAGAACTCTCTTCTCTCCAACAGTTCTGGTTCGATGCAGTGGGTTCTGGTATGCTTCTTTTGTCACTCTGTTCCTCTAGATACACTTTTAGGTGATGGTTGATTACCAAGGGTAGTCACGGCCACCTATTTGATGATGTTGCGGTATTCGGTCCACTGGTTTTAAGAGTTTGTGATGAATGACTCCCCTGTACAGAGATTTTCCGTCTACTCTGGCTGCTACCATGTGTATTACTTGCGGAAATGCGTATAGACCTTTAGGATGTCCTAAAATCCATTGTTTTTCCCCGGGGTCCCACCGATTAAACCCTCCTATCTTCCTGCCTCTAATTCTCGCTGCACTGCCATTTCATTGCGAGGGATGAGGCTCATGTTTTGACAACCTACAGCTCAGCGTTTCATTGTCCCTATTGCCCTAGCTGTTCCTTCATAATAGTGCCAGAGTGTTTGCTTCCCAAGCATCTGCCTCATGTTAGATCTGCCCCAACAGCAGGTTGCGTTCTTCTTAGACATATGCCGTGATGTTCTCCGCATCCTGAACTCTATTGTTGGTCTATAGGGATTGAAGTCGTGTCCAAATCTCTGAAGATAATCTCCACCTACGTTTTGAAAGGAAGAAAGGACCCCAGTGTTTGATTCCTTCACTGTCAATCAATCCCGGATTAAAACCCCTACCCCTACGCGTATTATTCTGATACCTCATAGCATAAGTTATGCCATATCTACTAACGGTATTAACAGCTTTTTCCTTTTATATTTCAACGAGAATTACTATCAACAGAATCATCTTCCTAATCCTTTGTCTATTCTTAGCACCCTATCCTCAAGGTTGCACTTTTTCTTCCTTATTCCAAGTGTCTGTTTCTATGCAGAGACCAAAGAGGGTGCAAAAAGGGAGCAAAAAAAATGCCAATATGTCAAATGACAGGAGCTCTCGCTGAATTCGATGAGATTATGAGTTTTACTACACGGACATTTGTGGGTGGTATACTCCCAGAGGAAATTGAGTGCTTAATTGACATTTTGACCGCCGGGATTTTGTGTTGACTCATTTTCCCCAGACGACGATGACAGCAACCTCGGTCGTAAGCAGTTTTTTCGTCTTATCTTTTCTCGTGGTCATTTAAAGGAATCCGGTGATGTGGTTTGTTATTTTTTTTTTTTTTGCTCATTTAATCGGATTATACCCGTTTAGCGAAGACGAGGAAATGAAACGAAAGGATTTATGACTGAGTGATGTAGAAGAAGAAGTGCTTTTGGGCTATGAGTTATTGGAATAATTTCGAGGGTATCCTTGGATGATAAATTGTTTGTAGGAAATTTAATAGAAGTTCTTGGTTAGCTTGAAGAAGTCAAATGGAATGGGAACTTCTCTACAGGGTTTGGAGTAGTTTTGAGTAAAAGTTGTAACTACACTTTTATTCAATTTTAATGCCAATTAAGCTATGTAATCAAATGAATTTTATTCTTATTTTAGGATTCTTTCAATTTCAATTTTCTAGTTTTTGGGTGAGTAAAAGACTCAAGTCATTGAAGAAGTTCCTTCACTATTGTAGGTACGCTGTACTCCAATTCTTCATCATAGCTTTAGCTACTTTTCTATTTCGTCTTTGCAACATGTTAAGATGGGTATGACCCCAGACGAGTACTTATACTATTCCTAAGCTTGGATTATTCCAAGGCGTAGCACACCTCTTTTAGAACCTGCGAAGTTAAGCAGTTTTTTCATGTTCACCACTCCAAGGATCTTTTGAAACTTCTATGATACAAGCAGGATTCCTCAGCTGTATCTTTGTTGAATTGCTTTGTGGTTTGGCATCATCTTCGTCTTTGATGAAAAGGAGTTCAGATGAGGCTACAGTTCGAAGTGAATCTGCTTCTTAACCGATCAAGCCTTCCAACTTAGCTAGGTCTTTAGTCATTTGCCTCCAGTTGGCCACTCTAAGTTGGTCGAAGTCCCTTTGAACTTTTACATGCCACCTGTGGCGAGGAGGCCTCCTACTAAATCGTCGCTCAGTGTTTGATTCGAAGACTCTGTGGACCGGAGCGTTCTTGGCCATTCCCTCTACATGTCTTAGCCATCTCAGACTTCCAATACGCAGTTCACTGGCCAATAGTGCTGTACTTCTCATACAGTTGTCGGAGAATCTTTTTTCCAAAACACGTCAATGGAAACTGGACTGAAAATCTTACAAAGAATTATTGTCTTAAAGCGACCAAGCCAACCAATAAAATCCATGTTTCAGCGCTGTAAAATAGGACTGGTATGATCAGAATCTTGTACAAAGTCTCCCTAGTCCTTCGAGATAAGGCTTTGCTGTTGAATTGCCTTATTAGCCCAAAAAAACAGCGGTTACTAAAAGTTATTCGTCGCTTGATTTCTGCGTTGGAATCATTATCAGAGTTAATAGCAGAGCCAAAGTAGACAAAGTCCCTTACTATCTCGAAGTTGAAGCTGCCCACTTTGACGTTTTTCCAATTCGTCGCAAACGCACCGGTGACAGCCCGCTGAGTTCTTCCAATTGTATTAATATCGTCGGCGTAGGCAAGCAGATGTACGCTCAAATATAATGTTAAAGAAGTAGCATTACAGCGAATCACCTTGTCTCAAACATCGAAGGTCTCAGTATCTACGGTCAATACCGACCTTGATGGAGCAGCAAGCATTCTCCATCGTTATCCTTCATAGGCGGACAAGTTTGAAAGGGATGTCAAAACTAGACATGGCTTTATATAGTTCGTCGCTATAGAGGCTGCCATAGGTGGCCTTCAAATTGATGAAGAGATGAGAATCCATGTGGACTTCTTGCATTTTCTCGAGTATCTGTCAAAGTGTGGAGACTTAATTGATGGTGGACTTAGGTACGTGGCCTGAAGCCGCACTGTTAGAGACCCAGTTTCATATCAAGTCTTGGTCGTTCACACAGTATCGCAGAAAAGATCTTGTACGCAATGTTGAGGAGACTGATGCCTCTATAGTTGGCGCAGTTGACAGCGACTCCCTTATGGGTGATTTTTTTTTTGTCGCTGGGAGGTGGTAATCTTCACAAGACGAAGCTCAGCTCGTACCCAGTAACTGTGTAGGACTCTTCTTGGCATTTCATCGTAGGGGGATTATGACCAACTTGGATCTGGATTCGTTTAACCCCTTTTGGACTCTTCTCTCACATTCCAGTTTACGCGTTTGGGTGCTATTGTGAATCGGGCGAATGATGCTAAGGTTAAATTCAGTAGGCATACATTCGTCTGACAGGATTTAGGAGATGAGCTGTTATATGCTCTCTACCAATTCATCCCTAGCTGCCTTGAAAAGTTCAGCCGGTAAGCCGTCAGATCCAGCGGGAAAAATTATGGGCCACATTTTTAGCATTAGGATCTAATCGCACTATATCACTCTAAATATTAGTTGACAAGGCTACCTAGTCTGCATTTTGTCAGAATACGAAGAATATATCATTCGAATCACAACATATTGTTCGAAAAACATGATCTTTCTCTCGTAATGTTGCTCTAGCTCTTGGCTTGTATTTCAAAAATAAGGATCAACCTTGTCACTTGTATGAAGACCTCTTCTCTGTTTAATCCAACGCAGTGATGGCTTGATTTGTTTACAACACACGTCACTGAACAAACTATTGAATGAAAAGAAGCTAAGAAAGAGTCCAATCCATGAACTTCGGTTCCTGTACCAGCTGAATCGGATGTAGTCCAAATCTGTCTCACAAAGATGAACAAAACCCAAGCTGTTGCCATCGCCGTTCCCGATTCTGAACCCTCTGCCATAATTCCACTCACAGGGTTTATAGTTTTCTTCTTTGAAGGACTTGCATCATATAGAGCATGGGTGTCAAACGCAAACTCTTTTAGTGCCACTTTTTTGTTTGAAGTATGAAAGCGGGCCACACTAAAGAACATTATGTATTCTCCAATAGGAATATCTTAACTTTGACAGGTGATTGTAACTGATAAGTCTGCATCTGTCAAATTGGCTGTTCTTTATTTAACCTAGTTTGCCAAATCAACGTGACAAGTTATAGCGTGAAACAACAGCAAACGATTTAATTGTTTTAAGAAATTGGTACTTCTGTTCGAGCAACATTTCGCATTGGGGACAATAGTAATCCACACGAGATCCATGGAATTGCAATACATCTAGAGAAAGTTACTGTTTGGACTGGTGGGATCAGAGGGCCATACTTATTTGAGAACGATCTTTGCCAGGTCATCACCGTTAACGGCCAGCGCTATAGGTCGGTAATAACCAATTTCTTTGGCCCCTATTGGAGGATATGGACAACGACAACACGCGGTTTTAACAGGATGGCGCTGCGTTCCACACAGCCCGTGCCACAATAGACATTTTTCACGAGCAAAAAACATTTATGGAAGTAAAATTGCACATGCCTACATCGTGCCTGATATAGAGTGCATGTTTATCAATTATGGGAATCACCAAAATCATTGATTTCTAGTCTATTTCCTTGATTCAAATTGTCCTTCGACAAGAGTCCTTACTTTATCACTGATGCCGGAGTTTATTTACATTCACATAGCACTTTTGTCAGGGTTCGGAGCATTCGTTCCTTTGAGCACTCTTCCGTGATGGATTCTTTGACGTGGTACCTAACTTAAAATATAAAATGTCAGTTCTAAGCAGATCACTTTTGAGCTTATACTCATTTGAGTTACGTTCTATTTAGTGACTTTGAAAATCCAAGTCAACTAAGCTGCATTTTCTCTGAGAATTCCTAAAATTCAATTCCATTGAGAGCACTTTACGTCATGCTGTTTCACGACCACACGTTCTAAAACCTGCCACCTGCCACCCAACCAAAAATGCAGTGCACATCCTTAGAATGCAAATATGTATGTGTACATCAAAAACTTCCTGCGGTTAAGGCTTTCCAGAAGCGTGCCACCACTATAACCTCAGTTAAAAGTAAAATAACATCTTGCACCACACATTACAACCAGAATTTAATCTTTTAGAAGAAAAGTGTATCTGTGTCCTTTAATTCTTAAAGTTTAATGTGTTCTCTTGTGATGAGAATAATTAGTCCTTAAAAGTAAAAGAAAATACTAATTGTTACAAAAACAACCCATACCCGCCAAATAATTGAGAACTCACAAGGACATAAAGTAAAGAGAACGAAAAAAAAAATCCATCCCTGTCCTAATTAAAGAGTAATTAACAACATCCTTTTCTCTGCCGAAAAACCTCTTCACAATATGCCGCCTTGCCGGAGGAATCTCCCATTCGGAAGCCATCAAAATTTCAAACACATTATACGATGCAATAGCCTTTTTGTGTCGAACAACCAGCATGGTCCATTATTCACACAAGAGTGGGTGCTCCGACGACGCCTCGACGGAAACAAATGCTTCTGACAGATCTACTCTAATACCCTCATGAGCGTAACGGGAAGGAGTGCTACGGCGGACCGTCTGAAATAGGCCATTTTTTGGGGCAATTCCATAAATTCTGATTCGGTCTGTGATCCTAATTAAATCATTTAGTTCGTCCGTCCAAAATCTTTTCCTCTTTTTTTTTTCTTTTTGTCCCGTTTTGGCATTTTCCCACGCGCGTCCACCCTTATTTGCGTTTCACTAGGAAATCATAATTAAAATTTTAACAATACCTCTACCATCCAGAGTGAAGCTTTAAAATTCATTTCCCAGAAATTAGTTTTAATTAATAATGGGGTTAGAGTGCGCGCCGGCCGCCGCCATCCAAGCTCTGATCTTTTTCCAGCGGCACCTAGCGCCCATTGGTCTGTAAATCGCATTAAGTGGGTGGGCCCCTAATCAATTCACATGTCCTTAATGTACCTCAAGCGCACCTCTATTGTTATGAATAAATGGAGTGCGAATGACAGAGAGTTAACAGTCATGTGGGGCCCCTTTCAAGGCCCCTTTCGTTCCTCGAGGCAAATCAGTTGATCTACATGTATAGCTAGTAGAATGATTGAATTTTAATTGTAATTTGATTAGAATAGGACCTGCAATGGTCAGTGAAGAATGTTCAAATGTGTAACCACCCTAACTGCTGACTGCAAGTTAATTTAAATGTTTCATTTTGGACGGACGATAGCAAAGCTTAGGTGGGGAATTGTTGTTATTAATCATTGGATTATAACTGTTTTTCCTGGTATTGTTGTTATTCTGGACTGAAATTATCTCCTATTAATTTTTTTGTTGTTGTGTGCTGTTTATCCATAAGCCGGCAAGGACGTGTGGATGACAAAGTGTTCATTTGCGAGGGATTAACGTAAATCGGGTTGCCTAGGGGTAGGTGCCTTTTTTGTCCAAATTAATAGGATTTTGTGGATTTTTAGTGAGAGATTATTTGGGTTATTATTTTTATTTAAATGCATTAGTTGGAGTTAGGCCCCCGGGGGCTATAGAGGGATTTACAAATTTCGTGGATGAAATGATTTCGTTTTTAAAGCGCTTTATAGGCACAATTAGTTAGATATTGTACAGCGGATGTTTGGGTAAATTGATAATCTCTTAACTATCACATGGGACGCATCATTTAACTAATTACATGAATGCACTTAGCACACAATGTAAACTATTAAAGTGCATATGGCAGGCATTTAATGCAAAAGGAACCATGGATACAATATTCTCTTTTCAAATATTGTTGCTGTTGTTTTGAACAGGATTTATTCAGTGAATAAAGCTTATATTGTCGGGGTGAGGAACCTACACAGAGGAACACATCTGATTCTGAAAAATCAAAGTGCCCCATAAGAAATTCAATTAGCTGTTTGCAGTCTTCTCTTCCAAGAGACAGTAAGAATGCCATGGACTTTTGTCTAAGAATCACGGCAGTGAACCAATATCCTGAGAAGTAAGCTACTTGCTTACTTACTTATCTCCTGTATTCCCTTGTGGGACCTAGGGCCTCTACAACGCCTATGCGCCATCGTGTTCGGTTTCTGGCAATGTGCCTCAATTCTCTCCAACTTTGTCCCCATTGCCGTGGCTCCATCTCGACCGTTCAACGCCATGTTCTCCTAGGACCAACCCGTGTGCTGCCATCCTGGGTAAGCGGGTTCCATTGCATCACTTGGTTAGCTATGGAACTGTCACCTTTTCGAAGCATGTGACCAATCCATTGCCACTTTCGTGGTCGTATGTTTGTGCTTATAGGTTCCTGACCCATTCTCTGGTAGAGGTGTTCATTAGAGATACGGTTGGGCCAGAAAATCCCTAAGATGTTACGTAGGTACAGGAAATCGTCTACTCTCTCTCTACTGGTTGCCCAGCAATGCATATTTGTGCTGATCAGGTTGTACCAAGGCTGATAACTTTAGCTTTTGCCGTATTAATTTTCAGCCCGACGACGCACGCCTGCCTCTCTCTACATCAGCTGTTATTTTGTGGAGATCCATAATTCTATGAGAAAGTAAGCATGAATCGTCAGCGTAGTCAATATGCTTCAGTTGGGATGTAAGAGTACATCGAATTCCTATGCTTCCCGTCAACAAAGCTGCACGAAGCACATCGCCAATCAGCAAAATGAATAGAATTGGCGAAAGAATGTAACCTTGTCTTACCCAACTTTGGATCTCGAATTCCTCTGACAACTTTCCTCTGTGCAGGACGTGACATTTTGAGCCAGCATATGTAGCCTTGATAGTAGCAATTAATTTATCTGCGATACCCCTCCTGCGTAAGGCACACCACACAAATTCCCTGTTCACACTATCGAATGACTTCTCAAAATCAATGAACAGCAGGTCAAGTGGCGAAAGATATTCCACGCACTGGTCTATAATGATCCGCAGAGTGTTGATGTGGTCGACACAGGAAGATCCAGAGCGGATCCGCATCCAGTGTGTCTTCTAGGTGTTGTTTGCTTCACTCAAAGATTATTTTAGCTATTATCTTAGCTCAGCAGGGAGCTCATAAGCTCGTCAATGAAGGCGGTGACTGAGGAAGCATGAAGATCCATTTCAGGTACGGAGCTTGAGAAATTTTCTTCTGAGATTTGTCTAGCAACCTTATTATGATTTTGGTGTGACCTGGAACCCCAAAGAGAGTCAGTGAATTGAACTTCAGAAATCTTCTTCTCGTTTTGATGAGGCTATGAGGCAGGCAGGCTTCCCTGTTTTACATCAAATGCTGGTGCTTCTGTGTTTATGTGATCTACATAATTTCCTTCCTTTATTCAGTAATTGTATGGGAACACTGATTGGTTTTGGCTTTTTGACACGGAACGTATGATCTTCCTTTGAACATGACTATACCAACTGAGTTGGTGGTGCTCTATCTTGCTAGTGGTGTGTTCTTTTGCATCAAGGCTTCCTCAAATCTTATTATGTCAAACCTTGCCGCTTCTGCTGTCATGCAGCGTTTTCACCTTTTCCTCTTATCCTTTTTGTTCACAGAATTTATTCAAACTTTTCGCAATTGGGAAGAGCATTTCCATTCAAGTAAATGCCTTAAATAGACCAATATGGATCAGAGGACGAACAGTATTTAAACTCTGTCCTATTCCTATTTCCTCAAAAAAAAATTGGGTAAGTGCGAGGAGGGCCTCGTGCAATAGTGTTCCGGACATTTTATATATATTGTCATTAAATAGAAGGCAATTTATTCATATCCTGCATAGGTACACCTGATACTGGTTTTGATATGAATAATGTAATGTCTTGTACGTAGGTATGTCCTAGTAATACTGAACTGAGATTCCAGTCCATTTTAATTTACACTTTCAATATAAAACATGGCGTACCAAGCTTTTGGATAAAAATGCATGTAACGGTACTTTGATTGTTAAATGGTTTAAGTAAAGCAAAACACTGGAATACTTGACATGCGAAGGAATACAGCATTTAGAGTTTTAAAAATTTAATAAAAAAATATTTTTGAAAAAATAAACAAAATTAAAAAAAAATTTAGTTTTTTAAACTTATTTAGTTTTCAAAAGCAGCATAGAGGTAACATATACGATCCATTCGTGCAAATGACTTAGTTTTTGAAAAATCGAAATCGAATGCAGTAGCAGTAAGAGAAGAACTTATAGGGAAGTCCATGCGCTCTTCTAAAATTAATTTTTCTAAAATAATTTTTTTAATTTTTCTCAGAAAGTATATAAGATGCAGAAATTTTCGTAGTTATTTCACAATCTACACAAAATTCTACGTATCTCCAATTTTTTTCATATTTTTACCATTTATGGTCTGGCCGCTAGGGGGGGGGGACAACATTTTTCAAATGTTTGGCGAGCTTTTTTGTTCAACAAATTTTGCCAGAAAAAAATATTTCTTACATATATGGAGCCCTCGCAAAATTCTCTTTAAATTGATATGCCACATGATGGGGAACAAAATAATTTTTTTTTGCCCTTCATACAAGGTGCCCAAAAAAGGGCTCCCAAAATGAAATTCATTGCCGCCATCTTCTGCAGCCTTCCACATAATGTATACATAGCGAAAGTTTCAGCTCTCTATGTCTAACGGTTCAAAAGTTACAGGGCTGTGACAGACTGACGGACAGACGGACAGACGGACAGACAGACACCGTATCAAACCCATAAGTGTTCCGTCTTACCTTTTAAGGTCCGGAACACTAAAAAAAAACTCATAGGTATATCAAGTGCTCGTTGCAGGGATGTGCGATTCTTCAATTCCTCCACCATCAGCAAAACTAGGTTAGGTTAGAACGGCTGGCTGCAGTGGGTGCAGCCACACTTAGGCCAAAAAGACCCGTTGTATTACCGATGGGATCGAGTATCCTCAGTCTATCCATTTAAAACCAACAGGAGCTTATTACAAAGCGGTGGATACTAGTGATGTCTAATTCAGCGAGTTCACTTAGATTGTCGAAGGAGTATTCAGCCAAATGGAACCTTCTTCGGAGAGCAATCATAATCCATCTAGACCCGATATTTCCTTTCTCTTTTCAGAACTCAGAGTGTATCTTATTTTTTTTCGTTTCTTGGAGTATTTCACCGCTACCATTTTCAAAAGTAATTGCGGCTACTTCGTTATGATTGAGAAAGAGTATTGGGAAGTGTACCGGGCAAAACTATTCGTTCAGAAGTCCTTCACAATACTGACTGTGGAGAGCTTTGTTCTCTACCTACCCTTGAGACTTGATAGTGAACTTTGGTGAAGGAAACTTCTGAGGTTGAACTTCCAGCTCTGGAACAACTCAAGTTGTTTTGTTGAAGCTCCTGGATAGCTTGGTTCATGGTTGAAGGCCTCACATAGGCATAATTTTGACCTTGATGTTATAGACACCATGTGATGGCAAATTCAGCTTCTCGCCCAAAACATGTTACTCAGTTACCACTGCAGTTTCGACGACCTTTTGTGACACCTATCATATGATTTTGGGCTTCTTTCTGGCGTCAAACAAACGGTTTTGCATTGTCTATTGAATGTCAAACGATATTCCTAAATTTTCTTAAAAAAAAAAAAAAACACAACACCCAAGGAAATAAAGACACTTGATCCGTCGATATATTAAAGATTCCTTTTAGAGAACTGAATCCCTTTTATCCATTGATCCGCATTATTAGCTGCCAGCGGATACCTACTGCGGTGAGTATACACTCATGTCATAGATACATTTTCGAATTTGAATGTGTAAAAGGAAAACTTTTCTCATTTCTTAACAACTAGACAGAAAGGATGCGTGTGTGTGCGCATTCAAGCAATCGATTTACCAGAAAAGCACTACGACTAAGTGTGTCTAGGGAGCAAAAAAAAATAGAAAGGGAATCCCACGGTTACACGTTTGTAGTGACGTTATTACACCGTAACCAGACAGTCGTAAATTAAGTACCTCCCCAACAAAGGTGTCATATGTTAGTGGTTTTGTTGAGTAACGACTTACCTCCAATAAAAGTGGTTTTGTTTTGCTCAAGCACTGGATAGGATTTTCGTGTGTCAAACCAATTTTATAGGTATAAAGTTCTATTGTATGGAAAGACTACCTAATCGATTGTATTCAAGGACCCTTCTGTCGGAGTTCCATGCCATGCTGTGAATGCTCTTTCAAGCCGTGATACTCTTCATCTTAAAACACCTTAGAACAGCCAAACAACCTTTTTAACTAGCATATTCATTTTAATCTGCTTTCATCCTTACAATGAACCGAACAAACAAACACTTCCAAAATGTGACTAAACACTTGATCCTCTATGTTCCCACTACAAATTGATGTTGAGCGAGCGCCTCCAGAAATTTTCATCTGTCAAAAGCCGATTACACCGTCTAACCCTCATCTTTGTCGCAGAAGCAGTTTTACAGAAACAAAGGATCTCTCACAAAACAAAAGCCTAATTCCCTAAGTACACACACACACACATACAGCAACACCACTCTTGTCTGCCTTGTCAGATGGATAAAAATAAAACTCTTCGCCTGATGTGCGACATATTTTTTCCTCAATCCATTTCGCTTCCTCTCATTCATTCATCACCCTTTCTTTCGTTACCCGATTTGACTCAAAAATAAACCACTTAACACCATAACCATGCCACGCCACTATGAAAGGAGTTCTCATCCTTTGAGAATTTTTATTTTTTTTTTTACTGAATTGGAAGCTTATCAACCACTAACCTAAGGGAGGGCCAAAATTAGAACAGTCATACAGATTTAGCAGTGAAGACCATGGCAGTCGTCGTCTTCTCTTCTGAAGGACTAGACTTGAGCGAGAAAAACAACAAAACAGCTCATTATATTGATTCATCACTTGAAGCTATTTGACCGAAAACCAACAAGAGCCATTAGCCACAGTAGCATCCTCTAGTACACGAACGACATCTTTTAACCTAGAAAAAAAAAAAATAAACCTTTAAGATTGCATTATGCAGTTCAGGAGTGGCAGTTGCAGCAATACACATGCAAGGGAGAGAAAAAAATATATAATGATGTCAAGTCCTAAAATCCGATAGTAGTCAATGGAGAGGAAAAAAAAAGAAAGTATGAAAGGACGAGACCACAAGGGAATATGAATCCTAATGCAAATGGATGGTACATAAACCTCAGCGGTTCTTGCCTCTCGAGGTTTTTTTTTTTTTTTGCTCCATTCAGCGAATTGGTTCTCCAACCCAAACATCATCGTCAGATCGACCTCATTTTGTCGACACTGTAATGAGCTTAAGAAGTTCCGTTTTTTTTTAGTACAGAGGATTCACAGCCAAGAGCGGCAGGGATAACCGAATGACATCGTCATGATACCCACCTAGTTGGCTTAAGGGATATTGGATAAATGGATCGCAAAGATTTTCGTTGAATAGTTTTTCCTTTTGAAGGCGAATTATTAATTTTAGTCAAATATTTCGAAAGCTAAATCAACGGAGAAGCGTGCAAACTACAAAAGAGTGCGGAAAGTGCGGATAAATGGAGGCGGTGGTCCTTTTAAGGATGACTATTTCGGAGACAAGTTCTGTGATTCTTCTTTTCTCTAGCTCATAGGGATAACGACACGCCCACCCGCAATGTTTCCCACAGGCAGACTAAATCGTTGTATTCCTGTGGTTCCATAGCTTAGATCAGGCATGTCAAAGATGCGGCCCGCAAGACATCGATTCAATAATGTTCTGATTTCATGTACAATTTCAATTTCATAAATTTTTTTCTCGTGCAAAATATCTATTATGGGACAGGCTGTGAGCCCGCAGTACCGTCCTTTTGAAAGCTCGTTTCGTTGATGTCTGGGACCAAAAGAAATTGATAATCATCGACCGATAGCGCTAGCCGTTGACGGTGATGGCCTGGCCAAATTCCACACCAAAAAGTGACTTTCTCTCCAATCCGGTGGATCTCGTGTGGATTTTTATCGTGCCTAATTCACTAGTGGCACTAAAGGAGTTTGGGTTTGACACCCCTGGCTTAGATGGTCGCGTCCAAGCTTGAGAAATTAGAACCCTCTCAATCATTTGTGGCGCCATCTCTGATACCGCATGTTAAGTATTGCCAGGGATGCCACTTATCTACGGTAAATACGGCACTTTACTGCATACACGAATGGGCGTGAGCGATGGGTAAATTAGAAAAGAGAAGGAAGAATAAGAAAGGGTTTTCAATATATATTTGCCATGCGTGGTGTCTAAATTGACGGGGAAGAATTGCATGTGATTTTTTCATTCTTTTTTTAATCACAGTATGTTTTTCGCATTCGTTTAGTTTAATTTCATTGAGTTTCTGCGATATAGTCGTGACTTGGGCATTGAACCTTTTATTTAAGACCCATTTTTGAATGCAAATCAAATGTTATATATTAACTATAACCCTAGTTACTTCAATTGAATATTACTTGAATTCATTAATGATAAAGTCCGAATAGTAGAAAACAGGGTGGGTTCCATGACTCAGTGGTTAGGGCATTGACTACTGAGCATGGGGTTCCAAATTTCAATCCAGAAAAATACCATCAACGTTATTAGTGTCATAAGACAGCTTCTCAAAAATCCCTTTCCCCTTTGGATAAGGCATGAATCTGTAGAGATGCATACCACGCACAACACGTGCAGTTGTGAGAAGCTAGATCTTGCCCTCTATGGGCAAGTTTTCCTCCAGCAATGTGAACTATAGTGTCATAAGAAAGCTTTTGTTCTCTTTAATAGCTATTTGAGCCACATCTGTCTAGATATGACATAGCTCCACAAAGCCTGTCACCTAGTATCAGCTCTCAAAAGGTAGTGCGCAAAGATTCTTCTTCTGAGGGCACCCAGTTCACTAGGACGTTGCCTGTCTCTGCAATCGAACCGTCAATGGCAGAACCCCTCCTCACTAATACGTTCGCTCCCTCTTTACTCTTGATCCTGTGCTGTGACCCAGCACCTAAAGAAGGCAAATTTTGAACCTCTAAGCTAACGAGGAAAGTCCTGCTCACACTGTATTGCCTGACTGTCAATGAGGATGGATGTAATGTTTAGGCGTGAGAAGATTTACTTAATTAGGCGGCAAGCCTCGAGTACAGCAAGCAATACAGTCTAGAAGATGCTGCAAGAATCCGGTAACCAGTAGGAAGTAGAGATTGTGGCTCCCACTCCACAGTCACACTTGAAAGTCACACTTTGACTGGTATCATTTAAGTTATCGGCTCCGGGTGGTCAAGTTTCCTATTTCTTGTAAAGAAGCCAGCCATTTTCAACCATCCTCGAGGCATGCTTTCCTATAGCACAGTGTCCTATAATGGTGTTTACTATTTTGGAGAGGATTTCTCTCTTGTGTTTCAGAAGTCCGATGGACCTGGTTTTACTTAGCGTGGGCCAGAGCAGCCTTGCAGTGTTACAGTGGCCGAGCTATTGCCATCGATAGTTGGCTTCTCTCACCGCATCGGCATGGAAAAGGTATTAAGCATAGGAAGTTGGAAGGCTGAAAGAGAGGTCCAGGTCTTTTGAAAAGATGCCAGCACCGACTTCTTCTTCGGTTTTAGAGCCATCCATGAAGATTGTCAGCGAATCATGGCTGTTGTGGTTGTGTTCATTTTGTTCTGTTGGGTGTACTAAGCATTTGTCGTCCATGTTGAACTTGCGTTCAGTGGGCACGTGATCGGTGACTCTTGGAAGATGGCGATGCATCAATAGTATTCTGGTGTCTCCAGTGTGTTGTTTCTTCCATTGCTTGGAACTTCTCAGTCTTATTTCAGGCAGCCAGTTGTTTGCTGACGATATCAGTTGGAAGTAGGTGGAGCATGGTTTGGAGCGCTGCAGTGGGAGAGGTTCTCAGTGCAATAGTAATATTGAGACAAGCAACTCGTTGAGTTTTTTCCATTAGGATTAGGTTGGAGGTCTTCTCCAGGGCAGGCCCCCAGACCAGTGCTCCGTACATGAGTATCGATGTATACAGCCAGTGTATGATGTTTGGTTGCAGGCCCCAGGTGTGGCCTACTGTTTTATTGCAAATATATAGGTCAGCTAGAGATTTTCTGGCACGTTCGACTATGTTATCTTTCGGTCAAGTTCAGGCCTAAATATTTTGCACTATTTGAGAGGATAAGGGGGGTGCCTCTTAGCTTTGGGACTGAATCACTACTAGAAGCTACACAGCACCAACTACAGTCCATATTATCAGCAGAGCTGTAACTGATGAGTTCATACTGAAGTTGTTGATTAGCCTGGACGTAAAAGTTACTCCTCAATTCCAAGTCCTCGTCTTCTCAAGACAGAGCCTTTATTCCACGTGATAACTGAAAAGTAACTAGACGACCAAGTCACCTGGAACTAATTACAAATTAGACCTAAAGGCAGTGTTCTGCTGCCAATTCCAATCGATTTTCTGCTTCCTTGATTAACTCCCACATCTATTGCAAATAAACATTGTATTAGCCTCATTGCCATGCAACGAAGCATCATAAGTTATTGCTTTAAAAAAAATCTACACTCCAACTAATAAGAACTCCCATCTCGTTGTTATTCCGGACTTATCCTCTTTAGTGGATCAAGGGAACACTCCACTGTCCGTTGTCATTTGACTTGTTTTTTTTTTTATGGAAAAATCTCTTCATTCCAATTGTGTAGACCTTTTTATTGCTGCAATTGCGTGACAAATGTGTTCTCCATTAGACAGCACGTAACAGCTTAAATAATTTTCACGTCTCAAGCTCCTTTGGTGGTCCTTGGTGGGTCATAAAATCATCTCCATTCATCCGTGCTAAACAGAAGAAAAAACAACAAACAGACACCATGCTTGAGCACCAGCAAATTAAGAACATTAAAACGATTAAAATCTAAATTGAGTGCGAAAATATTTGCTCAGCATTTCACAAGTGGCGCCGCGGCGTACACCACTTATCCTGTTATATTTAATTGATAAGAGCCTTTTTCGTTTAATTGGTTGACTTTTGAATGCGAACTTAAAACAGCTGCTACCCCTAATCAAAGTCGAATAAAAACACCGAGATCCCCCACAAAAAAAAAAAAAAAACATGCCAGTCAACATGCAGTCAAAAGCTCTCTAAATTAATCATTTTGGTGACCGAAATTGTTTAAATCGTGGCCAATTAAATTCTCTTTGGTACTGTGCTGCTAACCACATTGAATGGCGGCGGCGTTGACGGTATGCAGCCCAAAAAACCGCTCTCATTCCAGTCGGTGTCGCTTTAAGAGCGACCATAAATAACCCAGAGGTTATTGTTTCTTCTTTGGTGCTACGAGGGACCTGCTGCTTTATGACGATTATCCTTTCAATAAGTTTGTTCGGGCCCTTTTTCGATGGATGGCGAGACGAGTGTTAGGGTTTGAGTTTGAGTTTGGGTAGCTGCCTCGAGGCCAAGTTTGCCGAACGAACTTTTGTGGTAACGATCTTATTCTCTCA
This sequence comes from Chalcosyrphus nemorum, assembly GCA_949716465.1. Taxonomy (NCBI): domain Eukaryota; kingdom Metazoa; phylum Arthropoda; class Insecta; order Diptera; family Syrphidae; genus Chalcosyrphus; species Chalcosyrphus nemorum. Next base: position 21,185,095 of record OX454332.1, on the reverse strand, counting down.
TTCACGGATAATTGATTAACGGTAATTTATGGCTTTTCCTTAGAAATCGTATGAAAGTTTAAGCAGCGCGTCGAAGAAATAACGACTGTGTTAACCCCTTTTGTGTTTGCCAGCGGGCGAATGTATGGATGTGTGTGTGTGTGGTATCCTTAGGGATGGTGGGTAGTCTTCGATGTTCGATGTAATTTTACGCATTCATGATAGGCGGTGTAGGATATTAGGTGATTAATATTCTTAAAGCATTTCCTTAACTGAAATTCCTCACATATGAGCTTTTTTTTTTTTTTTGTGCTCCTTGTTTCGGTAAAAGGAAGAGACTGAGCGACTAGTATTCAGTTGAAGGAGGCATGGCCTGAGGTAATATTGACACGTAAATTGATTTTCGCGATTAACATCTTACACGAGGAGATTGTTTGACATGGAAATTATGTGTTTAGATTGTAAGAAGCTCCTTGGTAACAAAAAAAAAAAGTGACATACACTTGAGATTGAAATTAAAGTAGCTAGCGTATGTTGATAAGGAACTATTGTGTTCATCTAGCACGTGATTGTTTTTGGCAAGTTTTTTCCTTTGTCTTATAAACAAGTTAAAGTTTAAAGCTGTAAACTGTTCAAAATTCTGTGGAATGGTATGCGAAAATAAAAGTTTGAGAACCACTGGCTTAATTTACATTACCGAAACCAGATCGCTACGGAAAATGACACAATGATTCGGATAAGGTCTAATAGCAAGTTGACGACCTTTGGCGAACCGGACTAAGATTGGTTTCTGGAATGTGAAAACGCTCCTTGACTCTCAGAGTGAAGGACCTCAGAACGCCAGAGTTCTTCAATTGGAGCATGCGATATAGGCCGTGAACATTTTGGGAGTAAGTGAGATCCAATGGTTAGATGCGGGTGAGTACCAATCCTCTACGCGTACCACTGAACTGCTCTACAATATGGAAGACCAATCGGAAGCCCTTGTGGATATGGAGTCGGACTGCTGTTAACACTCAAAGGCCTGATTTTCTGGCGGCCACATGGTGATTTGACGGCTAGATTCCCGCCAAGTATACATTGTTACGCCCCACGGATAGTTCGTTTGAGGACGAAAAGGAGATCTTCTAGAACCAGTTGGAAGCTGTGTATAATGCAACACTCAACGGGGACATTGTCACAGTGATGGAGGACCCGAATGCCAATGCAAGCAACAACAACGAAGGGCTCAAACATGTTATGGGACGGCACGGATTAGGCAACCGCAATGACAAGGGCGAAAGGTCTATTGACTTCTGTAACGCAAATCGTCTTGTCATAGGTGCCACCATGTTTAGGCCCAAGACCTGCCATACAAATCAGTTGCAATCAGGAGCAACCTTCAACCAAATTGACCATTTTGCCATCAGTCGCCGTCTTAGACATAGTTCTCTAGAACTCCGAAACAGACGAGGAGCGGACATAGGGTTGGTACGGGATCACTATCGTATGATAGCTAGTCTCCCTGCTGTCGTTCACAAAATCACGACATAAGAACACCTAGGTTCAAAGTAGACCGATTAAGAGTTCCCACAGTGCGCCAAGAACTAAGGAAGCATCTCTCACGTGGAGTGGAAACAATCAGCTGCCTGAAAACTGTTTTAACATCAGGCGCTAAAAGGATTGTTGGTCCATCTCAGGAAAGCCATAGGGCCTGGCTTTCTGATAATACCTGGAGAAGGATCAACGAAGGAACGAACAGCTAAGAGCTCGAATTGAACGTTGGTTACCCATTCTTACTTATCTACTGTAGGACATAGGGCCTCCATTACGCCTACGCGCAATCGTATACGGTTTCTGGCAATGTGCCCAAGTTCCCCCCAACTTGTTCCCAACATCTCGACCGTTCTACGCCATATTCTCCTTGGACTGATTCATTTGCATAGCATGGTTGGCTATGGAACTCTTAGCTTTTCAATCCATTGCTACTTTTGTCCTAAGATGATCGTGCCCATAGGTTCCTGACCTATTCTCTGGTAGAGATGTTCATTAGCGATACAGTTGGACTTGGAAATCCTTAAAATTTAATTTATCTGGGATACCGTTCCTGCGAAAGGCACGCCAAATAAACTCCTATGAGGTAAGGTCTAAAGTTTTGGTCGACTCTGTCAAACATGGCCTGCAAGGAATGAATACAATTTTCTAGTCAAAAGACATACGCAAAAGGTACCTAGTCCATTATGATCTCAGGTCTTGAGAGGCCTACTTGACGTTTAGCAAACCATAGATTTGGTTATTTATGAAGAAACAAAGGACGAGAAAGAAACCATACTTCTGCTGTCTGCCTTCAGCCGACTACAACTTTAAAGTTCCAGTGATAAAATATATATAAAAGTAGCCAGTTTTTTTTTTTTTAATGTGTTTCCAAGGTGAAAACTTAAGCATTCCAGTAGCAGACCGAGTGAAATCGAAATAAAAAAACAAAACAAAAGACATCAAAAAAAAAAAAAAAAAAAAAAAAAAAAAAGCAAAAAAAACCTCACCAGACAAATCATCTTTTTAATAATAGAACATTTATTCCTAGGTACTTCTGGGTCTCCATAGAGCCTTGTTATCTTGATTCCCTTTACACCGGCATTCACTGTCATATTATTCTCGAGGACACATTTTAATTATATATTCGCTAGACTGTGTATTTCTGACAAATTTTACCAAAGTTTTTCTCTTTAAAGGACAGAGAAAAAAAAAACCACCCATTCGTTTGCCACAAGTAAAAGTCCTTAAGACACACATTCGCAATCCTCTTTGTTCCAATACATTAATTCAGCATCCAGTGAAAGTACTTTCAGCACACAGAAGGGGGGGAGCACACTTCATCTTCTGCTCCACCAGCAAAAATAACAAAAAAAAAAAAAAAATGAAATAAAAGGGACCTAGGCCCCCGAAACAATTTTACAATTCAATCGAATTCGTAGTGAAATGAAATTCACTTTTCCGTGTGTATCTGTGTAAGTGTGTCACTTACTCTTGAATTATTTATTAAATCTCTGTACACAGGGCATCCGCCTTTAGCGAGGAGAGTGAGTCAGAAAGTTTTCCCGCCTCAGCCTCTGAGGCTGAGATTTTGAGTGTTGTTGAAGCGCGCCAAGACACTTCATCGCATCGCAGATTACAAAGGCAAAGGACCTCTGCCACATCTTCACCAACCAACATGGTGACAATGTTTTTTTTTTTTTTTTTTCTCTTAAAATGCTTTGTTGGCGGCTTTGTATATGTTTTAATTTTTCTTCTCTATTTTTTGTTTTTCTGTTTCTTTTTTTTTTTGTCGCCCATTCCAAGTTACCTTGGACACCTTTAGCTTTTGTTTTTATTTGTATTTTAATGCGCTCCTTTGCAGGTATAGCTGGCAGGATCAAGACCATTATTATTCGTTGGATAAGTGTGCGGAAGAATCCACTTCAACGCACATCATCTCACCTTAGTGATGAGGTGATGAGATGCTGTTGCTTTTGCGAGATACTTTTTATGTGGTAAGGATTTGGATGCCGCCTACGAAGGTGGATGGTAACGCATATTGGTTGTGTTTCAAAGGGAATACTGTTTCGTTGAAAGTACGAGTATACAGAGAAAGCTAAGGAATATCTTTGGCACTGGCACAAGAGAAAGTATGTCTTGTCCTTGCTCTAAATTTCCACAAAGGGAAGAATCTAGTGCGTTTGAATAGGTTAGATAGAGTGGAAAATGTTTCAAAGTAAAGCGGATGCGGTACCTAAGTAGACCAAATCGGATGAAGGAATTTGTTTGTTTAAGTCGTGGAAGAGGTTCATTAAGAAAGGGTTCTGTAAGTGTATTGGCTGATTAAGAACATTTGATGAGGTTGCATATTGTTCGCTTACTTTTCATCGTCGAAATACCTGAGCTATTTGATCAAATATTGAAATATAGACCTCTGATTTAATTTGACACATATCTGACGTAGTTACTTGTGGTTGACAGGTGTTTCAGCTGATATAAGAGTTCAACTCCATTTTTGTGTACATCCGGCCAAATTGTTTCTATCTTAATTCCTATGCTTTTCCTAGAGACTTAATAGATCCGACACATTGTGCCAAAAAAACACCACAAAAGCAAAATGATCAGTAAGACAGAATGCTTACATATTCTGACCTTAAGAGAAAATTACTGTTTCTTCTGAATTTTGAACTGGCGGCATCATCAGCCCGCTCTTCTACATACCCGCCATATTTCTACATACATTAAATTTTGCTCAGATTTTGATTTTGACCAAAATTCATTGAGTATTAACCAACAAATGGCCAAATTTCTAACCAGGTAATAAGCAAAGTACAATTTTACACTAGACTAACTGAAATATGAAGTTTGATCAAAATTTCGATCATTCCAAGCAAGAACTTCACAAGACCATCATAAATATAAAATTTTAACAAAATTGTTAGTGCCGTTTAGGAGTAAATCGACTAAAATCTATTGATGCTAAGAAAAATACCGTTGTTATTACTTTTAGCCAGTTCTACAGAAATAAGAAGTTTGAATGAAATCGATTGACCCGTTTTTTAACAAACCGCCTTTTAAGCAAATTGGCCTAAACCTGCAACAGATTGACTACTGTGATTCAAGGATAATATGCGCTGGAGGGTTGTTGTTTAGTCACAATAATGTAGCCGTGTCAGTATTGTCAACATGTGTTGGCCTTTTAGAGTAGATGTGTGATGCTGATAGAGCTCATAGATTTTTACTTCATTTTCTTGCCCCGGCGGTGCCCAAGATTTGCTGCTGTTTCTTATTTTTCGTCCAGCACTTGGCGCCATACAGTAGAACTGGTAAGAGGATGGATGCTGTCATGAGCGACTTTAAAGTCGAACCGAGTGCATACCTACGTTCAAGACATCACATTTAAAGTTTATCCAGGAGTTAGGAGCTTTTTAAATTACTAAATATTACTCTATCTTCTTCCATCATCGGGATTGTGGTTCACCATTCACTGCAAATGGGATATCTTCTTCCCATGTCACTCTTTTTGCTTGGTCCTCATTTGGCAGTTGCTGGAAGTGTTTCTTAATCAACAAGTGTTTCGATAACTAAATTACTTTCGATATTTTCCGACTCATACAGTTTCCAGCTCTTATGAATAATAGGCATGCGTTTGAGTTAAAAAGACTCTTCGACGGTTCGTGGTGAGAAACTGAGGAGTTTTCTATTTTTTTACGCGCGGTTTCTTCTTTTTGTTTTGTCTGATGCTGAGCGCACCCATCATCACAGCATTGGCTTCCCTTTGGTGATGATTGGCAGTTCAGGGTATTCATGGCTGATTCCCAAGTGATCTTACAGTATTGTTGTTGACGTTTGTCGAAGGTGAATGCACTACGGAGCAAGTAAAGCAAGTCTTCCATTTGTTCGATTTGGTAACGTGTTCCACGAATGCTGTTTGTACTCTCATCCTAGGGAACTTAGTCCTGTTCATCATCATGTTTTTGCCATGGCTTATACGTTCCTTTGTCGATCCAAATCATATTTGAAGACATGAATAACAAAGACTAGATCCAAGGATAGTGGCTAAAATTAACACTTGTTGTCTTATTGTCTGAGTTGAGTAACATACCAAAATAATTCCCCTTCACAGAGGAATAATTTTCTTATACTCAAATGCTTTTTTGGATATAAGTAATTTTATGCTAAGAAGAGAAAAAATAACTTTTTTTATTTTCAGAAACCTTGTCAAGTCCCAGAGCTGTCAACTCCTGTGCGTTACATGTTCATGCCCGAAATACATTGTGCTCCGCTCATCTAGTCACATATGGCACAGTTTCTATACGAGCGAAAAAAGTATAAATATATAAATATTTATAAATGACAACTTTGTCATCATCAATGTGACATCCTGCGAGTGAGATCTACACGTATCTTGCAACATTCTTCTAATTGACTGATCAACCGCAAAAAATCCCTTCTTATATCACCATCACCGTCACCAACACCAACACCTCATCACAACCATCATCGAGTTTCTTTTTGTTTTTTTCTGTGCTGTTATGACATCAGCAGGAGACGGGAAAAACAAGAAAAACATATTTTACTCTGTGCGTAAATTACCGCTCCCCAGGACATAAAATAGAGCACGACCGAAAAGTACACCAGGAAATATATGAAAATATGGAAAACCCTGTGGAAGGAGCCCACATACACATTTACTGCCTGACTTTCTTACGCAGCTATACTGCGAGAGGATTTTCGCGGCGCGTACGTTAACCATATTTCATTCGGTGGAAAGTCAAAGGCGCTGTTGTGGCACAGGCACTCCGCCGCCACCACCTTCACACACATGCGATGGCATAGTAGAGAAAAATTAAGGCAAAGTGAAGGATTCTAGCGCGCCACAAAAACGGAAGTGATTTTTTTTTTTTTGTTTTTGCTTTTCGCTAGGTACCTATAAATTGCACACTCCTTTTTCGGTGATATGGTAGCGGGAGCGTAGCTTTTTTATTACATTTTTAATATTCAATTGGTTTCGTTCGTTGGTGGTTTGTTTTAATTAGGAAATGCTACGCTCCTAAATGAAGGAAATGGGGGTGGTGTTTCTCTCCCCGAGGGCGGGTTAATATGGTGTGAAAGTTCTAAAAATGAGGTTAACAGGCTCTAAAAAAAAAGACATCGTCAGGGTTTTTAAGACCTCATAGTGGGCTAATTAAAGCTGGTGATAAATTCTTGAGACTGTGTATATGCCAATATCATACGTTTACACTGACATGTTAAGAAGAGTTGTGAAAGTGTAATGAGATTGGATTATTTGCTCAAAATGCTCTTAGTGTATCTCAATATGAATGCGAAAAAAACTGTGAATTATGAATGAATGCTTAAATCACATACAACTCTCTCCCAAGTCGAATTGAATGCCACCCATGGAGAGTAAGTTTTGAAACCTAATTTCACCTGAGGTCTTTTTCTCTGTTAACGCAACGTTAACATTAATCAGTAAAAGGGTATTCATATCCCCTTTGGCAATTTCCATATTGTTCTATTTTTACACACAAATAGATGTGTAAATGCATTTTGTAGAAGGACGTAGTAAGTGAAAGAAAAGAGCAAAGACTTGGATCAGCAAGTTGGATCCTTGCAGCGACCTACAAATGCTAATGAGCGAATGTTCCCAAAATTCACGTTTCATTCACAGCACATTTTTACTTGCACCAATACGTTGTACTTATGTACATATATAGGACAAATTTTGGATTCGTGAAAATTTTCGATCTCGAGATTTTGATAAATTCTGAGAGATGTCGAAAAAAGTTAGTCGATCTATTCTGTCCGTCTGTCTGTCAGCGAGACTGCAGCTTAAATGGCTGAACAAATTTTGATCAAACTTCGTATCTGGGGTCTGTGGGGTAATCCCTAGAGGCCAAATTGAAATTTTTGTTCTTGCCCTATTATTAACGGTACTTTACTTTTACTTTACTTTACATTTTGTTCAAACTTACTAATCAATTCAGTTTCGACTTTTTAAGTCGCTCATGACACCATCCATCCTCTTACCAGTTCTACTGTATGACATCAAGTGCTGGATGAAAAGTAAGAAACAGGGGCAAATTTGGGCCACCGTCAGGCGAAAAATGAAGTAAAAATCTATGAGCACCATCAGCATCAGATGTACTCTATAATGCCATCATACGTCGACAACACTGATGAATAGACAACAACAGTCCATATTATGCTTGAATCACGACAGCCAAGCTGTTGCAGATCCTAGCTAACATGGTCTTCTCAACGAGAAGCAACCTGCTCCGGAACGCAGAGGAAGGTTTGCTGCACACAAACTTCAAGCGTCAGGGAAGTATTTATATCTGGAAGACTGTTATAAAGAGGTGCGATGGCAGAAATATTTCCTTGCGATAAAATATACATATATCCTTATGTACATGTGAACGGTAAGGCTATAGTCAGAGTCTGAAAGCACACAAACTCTTCTGACCAATACTACTATTCCACGCGAGACATTTGTTAGAAATATCATATGACAATATTGTCAGATCTGTTACTGAAAACATTGTCCCAAATGTCTTACAATTTACAATTTTGTCTGACAGTATTTGCATAAAACCAATTGTCAAACAGTCATCTCGCTATGAAAGTGTTAATCATCCAAAAATCGCCTGAATACACCATTGTACCACTATCAGACTATTGAGAGATGTTTAAGACATTTGAAGACTCATATGCTATTGTTGGATGAGCTGTGCTTGTGACAATTCCATTGTCTGATGCGAAACAAAGTTTCGATGCTAGTACGTTGATGTAGAAAACGATCCAAAATTTCGGCCTGTTGAAGTTCCTCGGAAAGCTCCATCGCAAAAGAATAAAAAGTAAATAGTCGTAGGAACAAATTTTAAAACTAAAGCAAGAAATCGAGATGCGCCGTTGTTTGTGCGACGCTGGATGCACAGAATATAAAATGCTGAAGGAATCCTTATTGCAGGAAGTCACTGATAGCATTTTTATGACTCTCAGCAACTGTAAGGGCAAATGGTCGAATCTTCGCATCACATTTAACAGCAACTATGAACCAGTTCCTCTTACCTGAAAGTATTTTAAGCCAGTGATTTTTTAGGAAGCAAATAAAGTTCTGCAGTCCACCAATACATTGCAGAGACCGCAAATTTTGGCAGCTATAACACAAGCCGCTGAGCTGCTGAAATGCTCACGCACATATTCGTATTTGATATGTACAGTCACCAAAGCTAGAAGGCCAACGAATTGCTGAAATTTCATACGCAAAAAATTGCGATACAATTCTGGCTTCTCAGCTCTTAATTCGACGAGCAATTTAGCGTAAAATCCTCCTGCTGACGGCGGGCCATTCAATCCTTCGTCCAAACACAGCGACGCTTTTGTCCTTGCTACTTGCGTGGCCAGAACAATCGCAAGTGCTTCTTTTTTTTCTTTTCGATTTATTATTTGGATTACAATACTCAATGCAGAATGAAAAAAATCGTTATTAATTTGTCTGAAAATGCCTGTCACCTGATCCGAAATCTACCATCTGACAATGAAATTCCCAGAGTTTGGAACAAAATCTGACAAACTTGTCAACTGACAATTTAGTCTTGAAAGGCAGTTCGATCTTGTCAGCTCATTTGCAGCTTACAATATTGTCAGATCTGGCAATAATCTGAACATAGCTTTCGACTCAAATGTATGTGTTGAAACAGTGCTTTGTTTCTCATAAAAACAATAAAAAAATTTGCAAAAAGACATTAAATGCAAGTTAAATTTGTTAAAGCCTACAGAACTATGAAACTTATCGTCACTCGCTAAAGAGACCTTAAATTGTCAAGTTATTAATTTCAAATTTTAATTGAAGCTCATATTTCAAAGGGCGCATCTCTGTCAGTTTTAAATAACTTTTATCATATCGAATCCAACAAAGCCGCAAACCACCTCTATGAAATAATTATACTATTTCACAAATGACAATTCAATATAATTTCAGTTTCGGTCCAAAATCTAATTAAAACCGAAAGATAAATACAATTAGAGAACGCGTGCTTGTGCCTTTAAGGCACATACATATTTACATACGTTCTTATATATGTATGTATCTAAATGCTGCTGCCACAAGTGCCGCTATTGCCGCATAGATAATTAAACATTGCGTTCAATTACAGGTGCTTTGTACTTCCATTAAGTTGTCTAGGGCTCCAAGAGTGGAATGTAATTTAATTGATACACACGCACAAATTGAAAAGGATGTAATTACAAGTAATTATTTCAAGGACTTTCTACAACAAACTCAAACCGTAAAAGATGTTAAAAACAAATAGCTAGACTCAAAGGATCAGTTTTAAATTTTTTCGAAGGAAATTGGTCCTTTTTTTGGCTACACAAAAAAGTAGACCACCTATTTAACGGTTAACCCTTTATTTATTTACCTTCCATAGGGAAACACCTACCCCAGACTTTTGAATTTTGAATGACAGAAGCCCCGATATGCCCAAGCGAGGTACAAGAACAGATACATATTTCGAACAATAATACGTAAAAGCAGCCACTAAACAAACTGAATCAGGACCAGAGGCCCAAAGATTTGCCCTCTTTCATTTATTGAATTTTAAATAATCCACCGGTTATCCATGGATTCGTCCTGGGACTTGGTACATACACACTCTCTCTCAGAGTAAACAACTAGAGTTCTATTTTTGCCGAACTAAGCTAGTTGATTGGAAGTATCATGAAAGGCTTAGAATAGTGTGCCTTCCCATTGAAATAGATTGTTGCAACTTTTTTCAAGGAACAGACAGAAATGGACTTTGCTTGGCGGATGTTGTTTATGTTTGGTATTTGGTAAATACCCGTACATAACTTAATTTAAAGTTTGTTCATTCGGTTTGCTTTGCTCGCAGGACCTTTGGGAATTCATCGAACGAAGGTTAGGCATCTATCGAAATGAAAAGGTACATAACGCAGTTGTTTTGGGATTTGAAATTGTCTCTATCGGCAAATATTTAATGTTTTCTGACGTCCAATGATTTTTCGTTCTCTGATGTTTGTAATCAAGAATGGAAAATCAATGGATGGATTTACTTTGAATTGTGAATTTATTAAGATGTGCCACGTGGAATTTTTAAGTGGGTGCTTAACAGTTGATTAGATTTAGAGTCTATCAGAACTTGAGGGATAGCTTAGGTCATTATTTATGCCCACAAAATATCAGATAGAAACTGCCAGATTTAATTGGCATTTACGAATTTAGAACTTGATTACAAAAGGCTTAAATACTCAAAACCTCTTCTTTAAGGCTTAACTACCTGCTGGCCTGTAATTGATAGAATTGTTCACCACACTCCCTCTGTATAAACTACAGGTGCTTTAATTACTACCCCCTTATACATATGGACTTCATCGAATTGCTGTAGATGTGTTGAGAAATCTTTAAGCAGATAGATAAAGGTCCTAAAGGCGGTTTAGTTCAAGTAGCTTAACGTAAGCATCTCATCCCTTCTTCTTGGACCATGGTAGTGCTTTCCAAGAGCAATAAAGCGGGCTCTGTCTTGACTGAAATGTAATGTCATATTCGGTAGTGACACTAGCATCTTCGCCAATAGTCAAGCAGCAATCAAGTCTTCTATTCTGCCTGCTTGGGTGAACGGAGGGTGTGTCCAATCTACTGTCACTTTCTTCTTCGTATATTAATGTTTATAGGTTCTAGGCCCGTTCTCATATAAAGCTGTTCGTTGGAGATACGGCGGTTTGTCAAGAGCACACTTACTTACTTATGTCCTGTATCCCCTTGTGGATCATAGGACCTCTACAACACCAACCCGCCATTGTGTGCGATTTCTGGAAATGTGCCTCAGCTCTCCCTCACTCTTTCTCAGTTGCCGTGCTTCCTGTTCTGCGTCACGTACTCCTAGGACTGCCGGTTCCAGCGTTCCATTGCATCGCTTGGCTCTGTCAACCTTTCGAAGAGTGTTACCAAGCCACTTTCGTCGTCGTATGGTTGTACCTATAGGTTAGAGATACGGTTTGGCCAGAATATCCCTAAGATGTAGCCTAAAAGTTTCTCGTGTTAGTGACTGTCACTCTCCAGGTACCATATCCATATAGCAGCACGGATTCAACGTTGGAACGGAACTGTCGTAGCTTGGTGTTTAGGCTAATTGCATTACTTCGCCAAACTGTGGAAAGCATCCAAAACGCAGATTTTGCTTACCTATTCGGCTGGCTACATCCAGTTCGGTTCTGCTATCGGTACTCCAAAGATTAGAAACTCTCAACCGTTTGTCCAGACCACACTTCCTAGATAAAGAAAGCTGTCAACTTCCTCGTCTTCCTGTCCGGTAATGTTAAGTTGGGCGCTGGTACTTATTTGGAGTGCTGAGGGCTTTTGTTTTGGCTGTCTTAATTTTGAGTCTCACTTTATTAGGTTCTAGATTGTTGCCCATAAGGATGAGTCCATTATCTTGTGTGAAAGTAAATAAATAGCAACCTACGTAGTGTCCTTCCAACAATGCTGCACGGAGTACATCACTGATAACTACTAGGAACAACAGCGGTGACACTATGCATCCTTGACGTACTCCACTATGGATTTCGAATTCTTCTGACACCTTACCATTGTGCAAGATGTGAGACTTACTACCCTTGATAAGAGCTATGAGTTTCAAGTCGTTAAGAATGAATTCGAGCCCAGGATCGTAGTGCATAGGAGTGGTATCTCAAGAAAGAGTAAAGTGTCACAAATGTCATTGCCTTGGTCGTTTACTTGCATTTTTTCCACCCGATAGCCTTCATAATTTATTTACAGTGTATTCAAAGACCAACTTCATTAATTTTGACACATATGTATGTACAGATATGTGTGAATTATGGCCGACCAACTGTTTAATTTTTAAACCACTCTTTCCTCCTTTCTCTAGATCCCCATCCACATGTTGTGCAGAAATGAACTCCACTTTAAATAAAAGCTCAATCTTCAAAAAAGTAAATTTCCTCCAGACCATCATACTAGTTCCCAGAGGATGATGAATGATGTTCAAATATTATACACACGTTCAGTGAGAGCTATCAAAGGTTCACAAAACGAAAAATAAATAAGCAGGACAACCTATATTAAAATTTTCCAAATATGACAGCAAAGCCTCCCAGAAATGTATATATTTCAAAACCAATTATTCATAATTTACAGTCGGCTATTTTTCAAACAAAAAAAAGGGTAATAGCTTCACACAAATACACACAGTCAGACTAGTAAATCCTAAAAAGCCACAAAGATAGATGTGCCTCTTTCGATGGGGAAGAAGAGAAGACGACAAGAAATAAAAAAATAAATATGTTTTCCACATGCCGCCTTTGAGGGCAACCCAAAGAAGACTATCAACTTTTCCTTACTTAACCATTAATACCAGGAAAATTGCTACGGCAGACAGGAAGAGGAGACATATCTAAAGAAATGCCTCGTGGGTGTTTTAGAGAAACTCCAAATAGATACATCGCCAGTTTAAGGCATCCCTTCAACAACCAAAAGAAGTTCGAAAACAAGTAACACACTACTTCCAGCCACACGTTGTACACATCCGACGAAACATTGCCGAATAATTTTTCATCGTCAACACACACACACACACGATACAAGTGGGGTTAAACTAGAACAACAATCCCCAAAGGATATGGAACGCCTGTGTTGTTTTTGACCTAACCTAAGGAGTATTCCTATTTTTAACCTTCTTCGCTCGCTGAGACTACAAGAAATACTGGAATATACTCAGTGTCTTGGAAGAATGTGCATCGCTTTTACCCCCCCAAAAAAAAAAGCTCAGGACTGTCATGCGCATTGAAAAATCCCGGTTATAATGCACAAGTATACTCCGAATCCCTCACAAAATCAGGGGAAATCTCCATCTCGAGAGCTTTCTCCTAACTAGGCACTCCGAAGCCGAATGAAACTTTTTCTCGCCACCATTCATTTACAGGATATGGCCCGATAGATGTTGGGCGAGGATAACACAAGAGAAAAAACCTAATACCTACATCTCAAAAAGCTACGGCAATGCAACATGGAATCATGCTACTGACTGTCACAAGTCCAGTTATAATCAAACTGTTGCCAGAGTAGCACAATGTCGGTTCGTGTCGGATTGAGCTGTGTAATAGAAACCCCCTCCGAATAAAAAAGCTCCTGCTACAGATTGCTGTTATCCTTTTTAAGATACAATCATGGATCGGATCTCAATTAGGGATTAAATATAGGAATTTCTAAATACAAAAAAAAAGGATAAATTCTTCCCTCTCTTTGGATACTCCTGCTGACACCCGCTTCTTATACGCATAGCAGCTGTGTGTGTTATGTGTGTAAATAGTCATCCTGTTTCGTAAGATTATTTTATTTTTTTCTGTTTTTATTTTTTTTATTTGGAATTTACAGTAAATGTTGACGTCGAACGAGAAGAAGTATAAGAAGAAGAAAAAAAAAGGATATACCTCGTTAAATTTCATTGTTTTTCGGTTGGTTATGGTGAATTTTATTTATTTTACGGTAAACTCGTTGCTTTCCGGTCCCGTAAACGTGCGTATGTTTACTTACACACAAGAACAATAGAAGGAGTCCTGTGAAATATATAATTTCCCACGGGAGTGGCACTCAAATGTTATTTCGTAGAAAGTGAAAGTAATGAAAATAAACTTCTATTGTCCCTGTTATGGTGTGTTCAATGTTCAATGTTTGTGTTTAATGTCCTTATTGCCGACGACATTGTTTTTGTTTTTTTATCGCAAAAAGTCAGCTTAATATTATTGCCCACCGTTAAAATGAGGAATTATCCTTAAGTGCAGTGCAGAATTTTATTGAATTAATCCTTGCGAGTTGCTTTTTGTAAAACCTATACACTCGTGGGCCTGAGATAAGTTTTCATAAAGCCCAAAGGCTTCAAGTGTCTGCAAAAAAAAAAAATATTAATACACTGATTTGTGCCGGAAGTTCAGTGTTACACTGGATTAAAAAAAAAGAAGAGATTTAAAAGATTTGCTCAGGTCCTGCGTAGGTATGAGTAAAGTGTAATTCAGTGAAACATAAAACTAATCTTGGGAATATCCTGCGGAGTTGAAAGTCCCTTAAGTGCTTTAAAATAAAAGAATAAACGCGCGCGTTCCAGTTCAGTGAAATTACAAGAGTCTAAGGAGATAAGAGATAAAAATTTGTGCTAATCTGAATTATCCTTGCTGTGCATTCACAGAAGAAGTAATTATATTCCAAATCGTAAAAGAAAATAAAAAAAAAAATTTGAGTGTCCAGTGAATTAGGAACGGAAAAAAGGATTCAAATAAAAATTCAAACACCACACCAACTACATCCGAAAAGGATTCCTCAGTGAACAGTGTAAGTTTATTGTTTTCCTCTTCTATTTTTTTTTTTTTTGTGTTTTTTATGACAATCCTTCAATCTAGGATAATCGGCTGTAGTTCCTTTTTTCTTCATTCTTTGAATTGTATGCAAAGACTGGGGGTGTGGGAAATCGGATCTCATCACAGCATACAGGATCTAATTCCTTTTTCGCAATTTAGTTTAGGACCACTATTATCCTTTTAGCTTGAGTCGTCTTTCTCGTTTTTTTTTTTTTTTTTTTGGGGGACACCCTACCGTCACCACCACTTTGAAGGATGAAAATATTCAAGTCTCTTTTAAGTGACACAAAATAAAATGAAACGAAAGATGAAGATGAAGATGAAGAATCCTTTTTTTTTCTTTTTGTGTGCCGTTACTTTCACCATCCCTGTGCTTGAAATTCAGGACAAAAATGATTATTTATGCAGATCCCTTACGTGGGTGGGTGGGAGGCGGCAGTGGTGTCAAAAAGGGTTAACTTCCCTATGATTTCTTACTTCCTTCGCCTTTTGTGTACGGCGGCGTGCTACTATATGTTACCCGTGGTGTTATCCTTACCCAATTGTGTGCTCTCCCCCTTGTTTTTTTTGTTGTTGTCATGTTCGTCCTTGTTTTATTCTGGAAAGATAGTGTGAGTTGAATTACAATTTTCTTTCAACCTTTTTCTTTTGTTTTTTTTTTGCTTTTGCTTTTGTGTGTAAACAGAAAATGAAGAAAAATTAACCTATTTTCCTGTTATAGCAAGGACATTGTCCCTATGTTTTGATTATGCATTTTGATGAATGCTTCTGATAAAGTTTTTTTGTTTTTTTTTTTTTGTGATTTCATACAGCTAATCTGTTGGGGGAGGAAAGTTCGTGACCTCGATTTTGTTGTTCAAAACAGGATACATTCAAGAAACCTGTCGAACAGGAGGGTTTTTTTTTTTTTTTTTATTTGTTGTAGAACTGCTTTTATTTACTTTTATTTTTTTCCACAGACAGTGTTGAACTTTTCTTCACTTTTTGGATTTCAATTCCTCATCATACCTACTATGAATCCTTTTGGGAGAAAGAGAAAGGAAGAGCGAGTTGTATAGAAAGTTTTAAATGAGTTTCCAAATTTTTGTGATTGCTCTTCTTTTTTTTTTTGCTGAATTCTCATTTGGGGCAGTTGATTTTGGGTGATTTTTCTTTCGGTTTTTTTTTTGTGTGTGATTTTTGGGGTAATGAAAGTTTGTCCTCTTTTTTTTTGTCGATTTGAAATGATTTCTAATGTAAGGATAATGGGTTTTGATGTTTGGTTGGGATGTTTAAATCTGCAGATTGCTTTACGAAAGGTCAGATCAACTTTGAGGGTGTTTTTCTTCTATTCCACTAAAAAAAAAAAAAAAAAAAACAGAGGATACCCTTAGGTTGACGTTGCTTTTTTTCTATTATTTTTATATGTAATATTTAAAAGACAAAGTTTGTTTATTCGGAATTGATTTGAGGATTGTTTGTGTTTTCATTGGTAATTGTAATTGTAATGTTTTTTTTTTTTTGTTGCGGGAAATTCATTTTACATTCACATTAAGTGATAAAAAAAAAGTTCAGAAACTGGAAATAGAAGTTCTATGTGTACTTTTAGACTTAATAACATTCTACTTAAAATTTCTCAAACTTTGCGATAAGTGATGGGCATTGTGTGATGATAAGAGTGTTAGAGTACTGAGCAAAAAGACCGCCAGAAATAAAATTACAGAAGTTCGTTCACGGCCTCTGATCTTTCAAACGTCTGATTACTGGATACCCTGAGGAAGAAATGTTTCAAATTCAGACAGACAGACTAAACGGAATCGGCAGACCCAATCTTTCGAGCTTCTCGATCATCGTAATGTAAGAATTGATTGTTGTTGTGTTCAAATTTTTCACAAATCCAAAATATTTGCCCTATATTATAGGTTAAAGTAAAAAACGACCTCGGACTTGTGACGGATTAAGACACTACTACTCGTATTATAGAGAAGTCCAAAAAATTGGGTCCTATTTGTACTCACTTAAGGCCAATTTAACGACAAGACTATTTTTTTTTTTTTTTGACTAAATGTATTATTTGAGTTAGAGCAGATAACTTTATATCAAAAGCGCTTTTTTGGCTGGAGAAAATTTACACAAAATCGGCTAAAATGCGATCAACTGATTTCATTTAAATGTTTAAATTAGATTGTATTGTATATTGTATATTGATTGTATTAAAAGTTTAATAAGAAGGCATTTTCGGCTAAAAGTGCGTAAAGGGTACTTTGGAGTCAAAAACGGCACCAACACTTCTATTTAATTTTCATATTTGGGAAAGGTTAGCAAAGTACTAGATCAGTAGATGCTAGCTCACTTTAAGAAAGACCTAGAGCGACGCACAGATACTTGAAACGAATTTGGATAAATGTATATTCCTACATAAATACAGTGTTTCAACAAGTCACCGTCGTCGCAAGTAAGAAATAAACTGACAGGTTACCGGAAATTGGATGGCAATTACATAGCATAAATTTTATTCTTAGCTCCACTTTCAGTTGAACTCTTTAATTTGCGTATTTAACTAAAAGTTGTACGAATACCTAGACTACAACTGAAACTTAAAGATTCATAAGAAACATGGGAATTTTTGTTAAATATATTTATATGCATGATTTTACAAAATTCTAGAACTGTACTTTGATCCCATTCAAATTCGCTGTGTAAGTCAATTTCAAGAATTTATTTGTTCAAATTTTACTGGTAATGGTAATATTTTTGTTCGGTTTTTCAAAAGCAATGTTTATTTACATATTAAATGTAGAAATTCGTAAAGTGCGAAGAGGGCCTCGTGCAGTAGTGTTTGGACGATATTATTCATATCCTGCATACGACCACCTAAATTTGGTTTCGATATGAGAAATGTAATGTATGATACATAATATGTGAGTAAAAGACGAAATTATAATATTTTTTTTGTGAAAAGTTCAAGTTCAAATAATAGAATAGATCAATTTACTTCAAACTTCATATCTGGGAGTTTCTAAGGGGGACATTGAAATTTTTATTCTAGCCCTACTATTAGAGTTACTTCACTTAGAGCCATTTTCACAAAAAGGGAATTTTCTCGAATAAGTTTTCAACGATTTTGATAAAATTTCATAAATTAGTTTGTTTAGGCAAATCATACAAAATGGCATACCATCTTTTTGGTTAACAATGCATGTAACTGTACTTAGCTTGTTTAAGTAAAGTAAACCACGAGCAATATTTGACATGCGAAGAAATACTCGTATAGCATTCAGAAATTTAAAAATTTTAAATATTTTTTGTTTTTTAAATTTGCAAGAAATTTAAAATTTTTTTTATACTTATTTAGTTTTTAATTTCAGCATAGAACCAATATGTACGATCCATTCGTGCAAATTACTTAGTTTTTGACAAATCGAAATCGAAGAAGTAGCAGCAAACGGAATTCCATGCGTCTTTCTAAAATCTCTAACTCGAAAACTACTGGGCAGATTTGGATAAAATTTAAAATTTTTAACAGAATGGAGTCTCTCAACGACCTGGTACACATATTTTTTGAATTACATGAATACAAGGAGAGATACAGTGGGGTGACTAAATAATTTTTGGATTTTTCTCAAAAAATACATAAGATAAGGGAATTTTCATATTTATTCCACAATTTTTTTCCCCTTCATATAAGTTCCCAAAAAAAGTGTCCACAAAATAAAATTCATTGCCACTATCTTGTGCGGGCTCCCACATAATATATACCCTTATAGCGAAAGTTTCAGCTCTCTACGTCTAACAGTTCAAAAGTTACAGGGCTATGACAAATTGTCGGACAGAGAGACACCGTATCAAACACATAAGTGTTCCGTATTTCCTTTTAAGGTCCGGAACTCTAAAAATTAAAATTATTATGTAATTTCCTTTACTGTATTATTTTTAGGTAAGTTCCGAGTGACAAATTATTTCTGAGGAACCACAATGACAATAAAAAATATGTAGCTATTCGGGTTGATGGTCAAAAATTTATTGGAAATATTGTACTAAGTGACAGTAGTTTATGTCCAGTTAATAAATAAAGATATACTAAACCATAAGTAGCCCACAGAGGGTTAAGGCCTACAGTTTTGTGCGGTATCCAAAGGTCAAGTGGATTTTTTGAGAAACTTTCTCATGACAGATAATACTTTTGGATATTTGTCAGAAGCTCGCAAGAGGTTGGGCCGTGAAAAAAATTGTATGGTAGTTTTTTAGATTCAAACTTGAAACTTCAAGCGCAGAAGTCCAGTGCCCTTGGTCACTGAGCCACGCCACCTTGTTTTTAAAATAAATTTTGTTCATAATAGGTCTGTTGCCATACTGACTAAAACTACATAATTTTATGAAAAATAGTGAATTCCTATTCCCGTACGACAAAGTTTTGTAGAAGACAGAGCTCACGAGAGAAATTTCCCCATGATGTGAATTTTAGTCCAAGAGATTTCCTTGGGCAAACATTTCAGTTCTGTCAAATGGTTTTGTTGTTGTTGGCTAGCAAGATAGTTTGATATTAATCAATACAAAAAAAAGTCACATCTAAAAAGTGGACAGTTTTTTTGTTCAACCCGTTCGCGTTTACTTTTTTGGAGATTTGTCTTTCTCTGAGAATTTTACCCCCACTGTTAGAATTTTGACATGCTGCGAATTTTAGTGCAGAAAGTACGGGAACAGACCTTATATATGTGGCAGTTCAGCAGATTGTGTTGAATGTAAAAGTCTGGGGCGAGGCCTACTTATTCAGCTCTGCCAAATATGATATTTTTACAATTTTAAATTCTTTATTACAATTCTTCTTCAACGAAATTGTTTTAACCTAAGCAAAATTAATCCACGCTGCTCGCGCCCAAGGTCAAGTCCAGACTGCATCGCGATTTTTTCCTGAACGTCAGTTCCCGTGACTGCTGTCAAGTTGTAGACCTGTTAGTATTGGGTTGCGATAGTGCAGTAGTAGATCTGTTTGTTTTCGGTTGGGATGATATAGTCTCATCTCGTTACAGGGAAAATTCCTAGTGCACATTTTGACACCATCAGTTGCTAATTTGTATGATTGTTTAGGTTATTAAAGAAAGAGTAAGAATAAATAATTAATTTTGACAGGACAATTGAAAAGAATTTTTCAAAATTTATTTCCTCTGAATAAATTTCTTGGCACGAATTAAACCCAAGAGTTTATCCTGTTCGGCAATGTTTATTGTAAATGTTAAATTGTTTGTATTTTTTTAATGGAGTCCAAATATTTTTTAAAGATATATTTTTGCGAACACTTCCGGACAACAAGCTCATACACTGTTGTGAATCTGTAAATACAATCGAAATTCGAAAAAAAAATTCATAGTAACGAACGATAAAGAACACCATCGAGTGGGGCAATATAAACAGAAGATATCCAACCGGACGATGACGAGGGGCAGGAAAAACCATCGTAAAACAAATCGATATTCCACTGATGGGATATCCGTAGCCGTACCCTCGAATAGACTGGCCCAATATTGATTCAACTATTATGCGAATTATACTTGTTTGGTTTTGAATTTTCGCATTGAAGAGCGTATCGCTCTTTATTTATCTTAATGTTTATCCATTTCTAGTAGCTATTTGTCGATACAACCTGCAAAATATCCAATTCCAAGTGCCAGAATCAACACTACCCTGGACTGGCATTTACATTTATATAAAATGTCATCGAACCGATTCTTGCGACAGGTGGTGGAATCACATTTTCGATTTCTCATCGATGTCAGTTTTGCCCTATTAACATGGAATATCCATCTGTTTTCCAGATACATATATGCATACATATATTGTTTTACATTCTCGAGTGGAATGATTTTATTATTATATTTGTAAAGGATTCGACAGACTTGGTAACAACAACAGCAGCAGCAGCAGCAGCGGATGTATACCATTGTCAATGCGGATGTAAATAATAGGCCTTTATTTTGGTTTAATTTCATTAATTAAATTTAATTAAATGTCAATAAATTAACGAGTGATGATGAAAGATAAATGAATTTAATCGTTAGGCCGACCTGGATTGAGAGTGTTCACATGTTTTATTTTTTATTATGATTTTAAGCACCAATTACAAGATATGAATGTGATTAAAGGCTGGCGAGCTAATAAATATTTAAGTAAACAGTCAGTATTTTTGTTATAGTTAATGAATATAGGTTATTGGTATTTATGTTGTATTTCTGATGGAATGTTATCTGTTTCACTGACAGAAAATCGAAAAATTGCTCTTAAATATTCCTTGGCAAACGGGATACGGGCGAGATAGAATATAGCTATCAGCGGGTATTCCATGTTCTGCAAATGACATTTGAATGATTGGATCAAAATGGAGTGGCAAACACATATCTGGAAGTGAATGACACTCATCTGCGGTGGACAAGTGAATGACATCGGCAAACGCACCGATGATCTCTCAGTGACACGCCACCACCGTTCGATACTTACTTACTTATGTCCTGTATCCCCTTGTGTGTCCTAGAGCTTCTACAACGCCTACCCGCCATCGTGTGAGATTTCTGGAAATGTGCCTCAGCTCTCCCCAACTCTTTCCCAGTTGCCGTGCTTCCTTCTCCACTGTTCTGCGTCACATACTCCTAAGACCGCTGCGTATCCTGCCATCCTGCGCAAGCGTGTCCACTGTCACTTTCGTCGTCGTATGATTGTGCCTATAGGTAGGTTCATGACTTGTTTTCTGATAAAGCTTTCGTTAGAGATACGGTTTGGCCAGAATATCCTTAAGATGAAGATGAAGATGAAGGCTTCCTCGTGATAGTGACGGTCACTCTCCAGGTACCACATCCATATTTCAACCTTCATACCTTGGTGCTTCATCAAAATGCATTACTTCGCCGAACTGTGTAAAGCATCCGAAACGCCTTACCCATTCGGCTGGCTATATCCAGTTCGGTTCCGCCATCGGTTGAGACAATACTCCCAAGATTTGCTATTTGAATTCCGGACTCGAAACATCACATCACAGAATAGTCAGATTCTATACGTGGGAGTAATATTTTTGGTCAAGTAGACAGTCAAGCAGCTATTAAGGCTTCTGGGATCTCTAGGCTTCATGGTAATCAGACCGCAGCTTGTGAGCTTCTGCAAATCATTTCTGAAAAATTATACGCAGAGCCGTGCATATGGATATTGTGGGAAATGAAAAGGGCTGATGGTCTTGCAAAAAAAGATATCAGCGATGCAAGCATCCCAGCCCCTTCCCTCTATTCAGTCCCAATATGGCCTTTGAAGAAGAAATCAGAGGATGAATGCATCTCGAGAACCAATCGATACTGGACTCATGTAGATGTATGTTTGTGCTACAACTAGGGCCGGGCCTTAGAAAGAAGACGATCCTCTCCGACATAAGTAATTACTAGACACTATTCCATTGGTATTCATGCTTCTGTGTACTGTATGACGACTACTACAGAAGCTTCAGGAATGAGGAAGAAATTGAACCTGTTCGACAGCTATTGTGCGACTGTTTTGCGACGCTTTCCTTCAGAAGAATTAAGACTTTCAGCAGCCTTTTCTTCACAGCTCTGGAGAGCTTATGATAGACTGAGCTGATGGACCTCCTGATGGACCTCCAATCTCAACAATCTTTATGTTGTGTAATAAGTTTGATAGAATGGTTACTATCGCAGTTTCGCGGTTATGCTTCACTGATTAAGCGTTTTATCATAAGTTTAAAAGTGACCTATCTGCCCCCGATGCCTGCCATCTTTTTGCAGAACTGAGAGGGTTTTTTCGTCTGCTCCAACCGCTTTTATTTGAGAGTAATGTCGTATACTTCGTGGAAATAGTTTACCTTATCCATTCTAAGGATATACTTTTAAATGGCTTTAGAATTATCTCCCTCTATGGGGACATGTCTTCCGTTTTGTTCCAAACCTCATGGTATCATGTGAACCTGATTTTTTTCTAAAAAAATATTCCACATACGCCTCCAGTATTACCCAATATAAATCACAGTATCCCACTCCATTGTTCTTTATCATCTAAAAATCATCGCACGCTCTAAGCACTTTCGCTATTCCAATTTCGATTCAACAAATTGGATTTTTTTTTGTTCATTATCCTCTCTGGTGTGCAGATTCGCGGATAATTTGTCACCCGTCGAAAATTAGCATGGCTAGAGGGAGTTTTTTTTTTTCCTTTACTCATTCTTTTCCCTTGTTCTACTAAGGTTGCCGGTCATAGCTATCTCTCGTCGGGGAATAACCTTTGTGTGGGCGGACAACTGCTGATTCTGTTCCACCTGTAATCGCAAGAATGAAGGCTTTAGTGCAACGGCCGTGCATATTAAATTAACCTGTAATCAGACCACAGACTAGAACCGATGTCACTCATAAAACAACCCCTTCACAGGGTGCCATTGTCGTTCGAAAGAAAGAGCCTGTGCACCAGACAGACTTTTCTTTTTTTCGTTCCTTTAATCAGCTTAGTTGCCGTTGATTGAACAGGGGAAAGCCATTTCTTTTTTTTTTATTTTCTGTTTGTACAAATCTGGGTTGGAAAATTCAAAGTGAAACTGGAAATTTTCTTCTCATTTTAATTCAGTATCAGCGGCAGGCATTTTAAGTGATTAAGGCTAGCCGTAGGAAAGGGGGAAATAGCTAGAGCCCCAACAATAGAAGAAGAAAAAGTGATTCCCACTCACGGGGAATGTGCCATGACAATGTCACTAAATGGTATGACTTGACTTTTCACACATTGACGGGAATTTTTTTTTCTTAATTTTTTGTTGTGTAGGTAAGGAGTCGAAGATAAAAGCATGGCACGTGATTTCGTTAAGAAGGCATTAGGGCTTTAAGCACGAAAGGACCTAATTTCGATTCTGTTTTGGTGAAGAATTTAATTAGCTGGATTTTTAAGGATTTCTTTTTTTTCATTTGTGCGTTTGTGCGTTTGTATAGAGAAGCCCTATTGACATACTGTAACGTACTGAATTAATTGGAATGCTAAGCGGTTTGAGCTTGTTTCTTTGTTTTTTAAACAGAATTCGACTGTTTTGATGGGAAAATAAACTTTTAAGAAAAGTGTATTATGTATACTAAAAGAGATTTTTATTAAGCTTGTGAATTTATTAAAAATTTACTAGTAGTTGGGTGAGTGAAAATTAAATGAAAGTTATTGTGTGTGTGTGTGTGGGAGAGTTTCCTTGAAACTTAGAAGGTCATATCGAAGAAAATTGATTACTTGCCTTCGTCGAAGAAGAAGAATACAATTTTGGCGGAATTTAGTATTAAAATGTTTATTTACAAAAAAAAAAAAAAAAACATAGGAAAATGCTGTAATCGGTCTGAAGCGGATCGTATGATACCTTATCCCTCTCCTATATACATATCTCCCTCTTCTATCAATGTTTTTACTTGAAAGAATTTTTTTTTCCATTTTTTTTTTAAATTACAGAAAAAAGGAAATTTTTGAAAAGTGGTTTTGATATTTTTCAACATAAACTCTATTTGGTCCTAAGAAGTGACCTTATTCTAAAGAAACCTTCCATTATTTATGGAATGAAACAACATTCAAATGTTGGCTTTGAGAGCAGTGGTGTTTTGTGATTTATTGGCAAAAACCTGTGACTTAAGAAAACTCCACAAGAAGAAGGCTTGCGGAGTCAAATACACGATCTCGGTGGCCAATTTAAATCGCCTCTGCGTGAGATAACCATGTTCGGAAATCGCTTGTGCAAAATGCCCATTGTGGCGAGGTTGGTGGCACGTAGTTCGGTCCGTATCATCTCATCTCCTTTGCTCCAAAATAAATTAGTTATCATCGACCGGTAGCGCTCGCCGTTGACGGTGTTGGCCGCTGCCTTACTTCAAACAAAAAATGATTTGAGTTTGACACCCCTGCTTTAAAGGTTCAAAGCACTTAAAACTAAAAACATTAGAGGCAATCACAGATATCTGACAGTGTAAGGGTGCTTTTGAAATTTGTGAGGCTTATCACTAGCCAAGGTCCTTTAGCTCTATGTGGCTATGATAAGACTCTTTCTGGCTTAGGTTAGGTTAGGTATGGGAGTTGGCAGAAGAAAAGACGTCCGCCGAACTCTGGTCAGAGCTGACCACCCTGATCGTCTGGCTAAATTTTAGCATCTTGTCAATGTCTGGACTAGAGAGTACTTCCAGATCGTGAAAGAAGAATTTGCCGAGGAAAGAAAGAAGGCTTATTGTGGGGCAAGAATATATATTTCCATATCTTTTCAGATAGCCAAGTTGTCATCAAATCCCCGGACTCGATGTTTTCTAGTAGCCGTCAACTGCCGATCGTCTCTTACGGCGATGTCAGAGCAGTTTAACATTCACCTGTGCTGGGTGCCGGGGCATAGGGATATGCAGGGATGAGGAAGAGGAGGATCCTCACCTTCTTTGTGTCTGCCCAGTTCTCTCTCGTAGAAGGTTGCTTCACATAGGACCTTCATACTATAACGACTTAGAAAGTTTCTTCCGCTTTACAAGAAGCTCAAAATGGTTCCAACGAGTATTGGAGAATTAGGATCCATACGCCGTGGTATCACAATGGATCTGTTTCTCTATTTCTGGTCCAAGTGTGTCGACGCTTCTCAGCTGGCAGCCACTTCCAACCAACCATTTGCTGAGGAATTTGTTTCTGGAGTGCTGGAGTCACGGGCATTTGCAAAGGAAGTAGGTGGTGTCTGATACCGCAGTGTATTCTGGAGATCCCCACGAGAAAAGAAAGTGATCGTCTGTCCATACTCATAAGTCTTTCAGTTCGTGCTTTGTCGAATGATGGCACTGGAATGCTCAACACTACTTGCTCACGAAATAAATAGACAATCCCACCCCCAAAAAGTGACTAAAAATATAAAACAATTGATAAAATCACCCCCAATGTTCCGCCCCACGAACGAAAGTAATCAACTTTCTCTCTCTCCCCTAGCGTGAACTTTGCTTTCCTTCGATATCCGTAACACCGTATCCATTGTTTGCTACCTTTCCGTTTCGAGTAAATATTCAATTAACAAAAATGACGGGAAATTACTCATAAACCTATTTCCTTCCTTATCCTGATTTGATTTCATCAACGTCAGCACCATTACCCCACTGCTATACCTACTAAGAGAACAATACGGCTACCAACTAATTCCGTTTCTAATCCCAAATCGCAGGTGTTTGGGCAGGTTCATGTCCTTATCACCCATGGCATCCGCTCTTCTCCATCAATCTATTCACCCCTAATCCCAATCAATAGCCTCCAACTGAAAGAGCATTGTCCTTACTCAAACAAAGTCATCCATTAGGTTATTATGTGTTGGCAAAACAAACACAAAAAACAGAAACTCTGTCAAAAGAAGAATGAATAAGGAACTGATAGTTTGTCAATATTATATATTCTGAAAGCGAGAAAATCCTTGTTTCAATAAGTGACAGGGATACATAGTATCGTAGATAGATAGAAGAAGGAAGGAGGTGCAGACAGTTAACAGATGGTTAACGTACCGAAAGGATAATCCAAGAAAACAAAAAAAAAAAATACTTTACAATGAGGATTACGAAAGGATCCTCATCATTTAAAATCACTAAACGGAAAGCTACTGCTTGGATACAAAAACCTCGTCAATTTAACTAAATCCTCGCGGTGACACTTTCGACGTCGTGTCGATCTTGATTTGCTTTATAAACGGTGTTTGTCGTTCGAGCTCGCTCTCTCTTCGTTCATAGTTTCAACTGTTTAACGATTCCCCGTTCTTCAAGTTTATAATCCTTTTTTGGGAAAATTTCCATCCTCCATCTCCTGCTGAATTTTAAACATTTCGCTATTCACTTTTAAATTTTTCGTCGTTTTCGTCTTTTAATCCTTGCATCGTTTCAATGAATGAAATCAAGTAGCATGCGGGACCGGCATTAGTTAAGAGATCCTTCAAGTTTATATGCGCCATTCGAAGGGGGAATGTATCTATACTACGTTGTTATTTCTTAGCGCCCACGGTTCATCTTCTCAGCATCGCTGTACCTACTTTCGTTGTCGTTGTCGTTTTTATATTCTGTCTCAAGTGGTAAATGGTTCGAAAAAAAACCCCATCAGGAAGACGGGAGTGGCAAATGTCAAAATTTTTTTTTTCAATGGCGCGCAAATGATTATGCAACCAACATGCTTGGTGTGGTTTGGAAAATAATCCCTTTCCCTTTTGACAAAAAATAAAAAGGAGAATGGCTCTGTGAAAGGAAGCTGTCCTTATGTTCTTCGTGAGTGTTCAGTGCTAAGAAGGATTTATTGAATATGAAGGACACTTTTGCGGATATTTTAACTTGCAAAGAATGCTATAATTACAGATTTAGTCGGGGAGTTAAAGGACATTTCAGCGTCTTGCGTGGGTGTCATGTTTCACAGAGTAAAAGTTGTAAGACATCTTGTCCTGGTTAAGCACTGTCCCTGCTGAGATAATCTCTTCATAGAGTGTTCACCTTAAGTTAAGGAGTTCTATAAGAAGCACTGTCATTAATTACTAACTTCTTCTTATCAGCAGTGAGAAAAGCGAAGTTTTGATGTATTTCCTAAAGGATGTCATCCTAAGGTGGTTACGCAATAGGCGAGTCCTCTTTCTTGAGGGTTGTGGGTGGTGTGGATATGATATTTAAGTGACTTTCCACTGCAGACGTCAAACAGTTTGACGCAATTTACCTACAGGCCTCTTTAAGGATAACAGCATAGGGCTCAGCTCCATGCTTAGGAACACGTTCATCGAGACTCAAGAGAAATCGGTTGATATTTTGGCTTCTCTCGACTTCGACACCCTGTACGAAGTAGCGAATCCTAGCAGAGAAGACTGGGTAAGAAGTTCATCTTCGGAATGAGATGCTATTCACTGTGATATTCAGCGCAACAAATGCGCCTACAGACTGGCAAAAAGAACCGCGGAACTCCCATCAGGGAGCATTATTAACAGCCCCAGGGCCAGGAGAAGTACCATCAATAGTACACACCACATGGCTAATCGAAGATTGGCTTATTTAGAGGGATCTAGAGGTGCCTTATGGTCAGAGATTAACCATACAAGATCAAGAGAAATCATTAAGCTAAGGAGATCACAAATTAGGGCTATGATTGGGCTTCTTTCTGGACACTATCTTCTGAGAAGACACGCCAGTAGATTAGGATTATCAGATTCGGATATTTGTAGGTGTTGTGAACGTCTACACGCCTCGGAGGACATTATGCACGTACTAATCATCTTTCTTACATCTCGACAGGCACATCTTAAATTATCTAGAAGAGGTAGGTTCATGTAACCAATCGAAGGACATACTCAATTACTGCAGGCCAACCAAATGCTTGGGTGACATGAGTTAGGTCTTAGGGTTCTTTCTGACATTTTAAGCTGACAAAAGGTTTCGCAATGGGCCCATTACGCTGCCTAGTGTTCTCTAGATCATTTGGAAAGTCCATACTTTGCTTGTAGTGGCCCAAGTTTCCACAGGGATGCATTTACTGATGCTGATATTGATCACCCCTTTGAGCAGGAGTATGCAAGGGGTTATTCCCAGAATAGGAGTGGAGTTTTACATCATTGAATGCTTCAAATCTCCGTCTTGTTCATCGACAACTTCTAGACTTTGAAAGTATATGTTAAGCAAGCCTGTAAGACGTCTTAAAGTCGCCCTGCGATAAATCTGTCTATAAAACAATCCTTGCTATCTGTTCTCCATTAAGTACCATTTTGTCAATTGACGATTAATCCCAAAACAGCCATTATTTCCGCTAGATGAAACCACATGCCCAGTCCACTATAGGGGAAAAATAATAAAATATGAATTTAAGCCTCCTTTACGTCATGCTCCTTGTCGCGCAATTTATCCATAAGTAAGTCCTTTCAATAAACTCCTACTGCTACTTAAGAGCTCTCCCGCCCCCTTCAACTTCCTCTCAGCGAAATCTTTTCAATTTCCCGGGCGGGCACTTATTCATCCCAAGGACGCTCCAAATTGACTCTTAAGTACCCCACCTACATAAACAAATGGCAGGATGAGGTAAAGCAGGCTGACCCAACTGGGTTCCTAGGAGAACAGCAATTAAACGTCCCAATCAATGTTAATTGGCAATTAGCATGCGATAAATTAAAATTAACTCCTCACAAATGAATAGAATCCATTTAACCAAAATAAAATCATTTATCTTCACGGAAAGGCTTGCTTCTCACTGCTTCAGCCGATGTCCATTCGACTGAGTAGGGTGCGATCCTTATCGTTCTCCCAAAAAAATTTATATACGCTCTCTCCCGGGCTTTCACATAAATGTTGATTTATCAGCTCAGTCCGACAGGTGGCAATATAGCCACCAGCACAAAAAGAAAAGGACGATGCACGCTATTTGACTATTAACATGAAAACACAAGGCATGGAGAAGTTATCCTACTTGAGTATCTCTTGAAAAAAAACCAAAAAAAAAAAAAAAGAATATTATTACAATCCTGACTGAGGAGGAGAAAAAAAAAATGAATCCCTTAAGCCCATAATAACGAACGCGCGCGCGTTTATTCCGCACAATGAACCCGCCGTCGCTGAGCCGCTTTTGGTCGCCTTTATCGGCACAGTAACACACTTTGCAAGGACATTCATTTAAATTTTATTATTTCGCCCCAGAGACCGAATGAGTACTCGCGTACACGGTGTGTGCTCATGCATACATATGTATATGGGTTGTGCAGAGTTGTTCTGCCTACATTAAGGATAACGATTGCGATTGCTCCTGTCGAGAGCTGAAATGTACAAATGTAGCCCCACAGATAATTAGGATGACCTATGAATGTTAAGGCTTTGACTATTTCTACACTGACACACATAGGCTGGCGATTTTATGAAGCCGAAAACGAATGTGGTACGCAGAGCATCCTTGTTGAGTTGCAAAATGTTGTTTCAGGGAAATTTATTAAAGCTCTCTCTCTCTTTGTATGATGGTTGAGAAATTTATTTCCATAGGATTTCACAGTCGCAGTAATATTTTTTGGTATTTGACTACCATGGCGAAGGACTATTTACTTTGTGGTTTAGGCAAGTATACCGGAGCGTTGCGTTGGTTGAAAATGAGATAAACTTATTCCTCATTTTGCCGAGGTAGTAGTGTTTGTGTGGCGGTTTGTGCTGAAAAGAGCACATTCATCACGAAGTATGTTAATAATAAATGAATGTAATTACCGCGTCATGTAAATGAATAGCGCGATACTGATAGATACTGATAGATGTTTGCGGCAATAGAACAGTTGGTGATAATGGTTGCTTCACCATAAAATAGGTATCCTTTCAATAAATGGAGTGTTAGTTAGATCAGAGCATGAGTGGCGGTTGATTGAATGGTGTTATGGTGTACGGAATGTGATAATTTAGATATTTAGTAGTAGAAAAGCTATTCTATTTCAGAATTTCTGTTCCAGTAAGTACCATTGTACAACAAAGACAAAAATGATTTCATTCATGAGTATTTTCTGCACCATCATAGGATTCCTACTAACTTACTTATGTCATGTATTCCACTGGGGTTCTTAGGGCCTCTACATTGCCTACGCGCCAGCGTCTGCGGCTTGCGGCTTGCGGAATTGTGTATCAGCGCTCCCAACTCTTTCATAGTTCCTGCGCTTCCTTCTCGACTGATCTGTGCCACGAACAAGTTTCCAAGTTTCTTTAATAAAGTTTTTGTATGACAAGCTGCGTGGTTGTTGAAATCACAGCTCTTCACATGAATGCTATTCAATTGTGGAACCAGAAGTCAGTAATCATGGATCTATAGCGCATCGATACAAGGTAACGCTTTGCATGCCTTAATTTGGATCAATTACTCCACATGCCCCTAGATGACAACTGCTTTTCTTTGGTGCCGTCTGCAACGCCGAACTATACGGACTATACAAGGACATCGATATGCATGCAGCGACTAAGATGGCTGGATCATGTAGAGCGAATGGAGCCCAACGTTCCAGAAAAGAATGTCTGTTAAAAGCACTGTAGATGGACGGCGCAGTAGAGGACGACCTCGCGGTAGGTGGCGCAAGCAAGTGGAGGGGGACCTCAACCAACTTGGCGTGCGCAACTAGAAGGAACTGGCTCGTAGCCGGATTGACTGGAGAGGTTTGTTGGTAGAGGCCCAGGTCCCCACAGGACTGTAGCGCCACATAAGCAGGCAAGCCATTCATTTTGAAATTTTCCCTCACCGCTGTCCAATGTCCCTTAATTGAAGTGTGACTTAATCAATGACTTTAACTCTTCCATGAACTGGAACTTGTAAGATCCCTTTTTTAATAAAATGTTCCATTGCTGAGCGCTGTGGCGAATGGACACATTCGAGTAGTTGTCAGTATTATAGTAGAAACTCATTGACATACTCAATAGCAGCAACAGCTTCTTTGGTCCACGATCCACACGTCTTTGTGGATACGAATTATCAAATAGAATGCGTGATCATAGGTGAAAGGATAAACGATTATATCGGCCGTAAAAAGACATAATTACTTATCTCCTGTTGTCCATTAATGAATATTTGAACTGATGAGGTTATACCAAGACTGATAGCTTTGCCTTATTAATTTTCAGCCCGATGACGCCATCCTTCAAATCAGCTGTCATTTGGTTGAGATCCATTATTCTATGAGAAAGTAAGCACGCATCGTCAGCGTAGTCAATATGCTTCAGTTGGCATGTAAGAGTCCATCGAATCCCTCCGCTTCCCTTCGACAAAGCTGCACGAAGCACATCGACAATCACCAAAAGGAATAGAATTGATGAGAGAATGCAACCTTGTCTTACCCCACTTTGGATCTCGAATTCCTCTGACAACCTTCCTCTGTGCAGGACGTGACTTTTTGAGCCAGCATGTGTAGCCTTGATAAAAGCAATTAATTCATCTGGGATACCAGGAACTAAATAAATAAATTTGCGCAGTTTGCAATTTTTTGTCTGATCACAAACCATCTGTCAACATTTTTCACATCGGTCGTGGCAGTTGCTAGGGTTGCCAGAAATGTTTTTCAGCAAATCAGTAGATTTTGGGCGAAATTCCGGGACAGTACAAAACAACTACAATTTCACATTCCAAAACATTTCTTCTAAAAAGTGGGCGTGGTAATGGAGACTTAAGCGGCTAAGTGAATATTTGTTTTTTCGAGTTTCTTCCAAAATTAGTGGGAAAAGAGATTTCTTTTTCGAAAAAAAGCTTGGCTGACAATTTCCTGTAGCCCGGGAGATTAGTAAAAAAAAAAAAAAAAAAACCCTGGCAACCCCAGCCATGGCTTGGAAAAGTGTTGCCAATTTGGAAAACAATCATCCTACACATATTGAATTTTTTAAGCCTAAATTCAAGGAAGAGAACGTAAGTTAAAGTACATACGATCTAGTTCATCATTTACTTAATTTTTAAGCAATTTCTGCACACAAGCTTCACAAGGAGGAGGCATACATTTTAAACGAGCAATTATAACAATTTTTTAATTCAAATTGTTCCCTGCATTATTTATTTCGCTTCCCCTTCCCAATTCCGTGCCTACAAACATGAAGTCATATCTCTCTGAAAGGACACTTTGTACAAAGAATAAAAAACTGTTTTTTTTTTTCGTGTATTCATTCATATCTTCTTAATACATTCCATCTTTCATACAATGGTCCTGCGCTGTTAGCAATTTTCTTAAAAAAAAAAAAAAAAAAAAATACCCAAAAGAAAATCGCACAATAAGTAATAGGCACTGAACTCTCGCGATGTCCTTGTTGGAGAAAAAACGCATAAAAGTTGCTGACACATTAAATGCTGTTGTGCTTTTTGATTTTTCCATTTCCAAGGACATCATCATTGCAATATAGTTCCTCTCTCCCTCTCTCTCTCCACAAACTAAATGAGTGACAACATCAAACAAATATAACACAGAAAATGTAACGATGTCCTTTTTTGTTGTTGGTGTAGTAGATACATCTCTAAACGCCCCACTAGTGAATATGCAACTACTACTTTGAACGGGAATGATGATGAGTTGATATTAAATAAATTTTCAACATAGCTTCAGTGCTTTTCATTCCATTACTTGCCATTCACATCCGTCGTTGTCGTTGTTGTATCGCTTGACAGTACAGATATACATAGATACAAAGAGAAAAAAAAGGACTCACGCATTTGGTGCTGTATGTATCTCTGGAATTACACCATTAAATTGCAATTAGGCTCGCTATAATATGATATACCTATAGTACATGTAATAGTATGTTTGATGAGCGGAGGATGGAGAGAAGAACGACATCAACAAGGACATGACATTTTCTTGTGTTTGGTGTTCGGTTGGAATGAGTTGAAGATAATTTGCCACGCTCTCTCATGTTCCTGTCAAGGGTAATGTAATTATGATGAATTGTAATTTTTTTTTTCTTTCAACTCTCGCTATTATGTGGAGGAGGACGAATGATTATATCATAAGAGACAATTTTTATTTCTTGTCATTGTTGTGTGCATTGACAATCTTAAGTACAGGATGTGACACTTCTATTCAATTTTAGTAGGTGGATGGGATGAAGATCTGTCTGACCTTCAGTTGGTTGTTATAATTATTTGGGGATTGGATAATGACCTTGAAGGATTTCATGGGTCACCCTCAGAGTAGAGGAGAACATTCTTTATATGTAAATTGGTTAAACAGACAAAGGTCATTCCAATGACCCAATTTACAGCAAATGGATCCTCATTAATGCACTCCGCAACGAGGAATTAGTAAACATTGTCATGTTTTAAATATTCCAACCGTCGTCGTTGAAAAAGGACTTGTCGTAACCCAAATGTGTGTGTTTGTTTGTACCTATGTAGGGCGGATTAAAATGATAGCATACTGTGTGTGTGTTGACGTTAATCTCCCCCATCGGCTACAAATTACACCTGGAGTGTGGAACCTCCTTCTCCCGCTTTGGCTAATAAAATCATATGACAAGCCTTCACAGCATGTCCTGTCGTGGCTTTTATACCGCATCATATACATATATTTGTATACCAAACCACGCTGTACACACCGCGATTGATGGATACAAAGTATAGGGGGGAAAGGATGGATCATTTTTGACAACTCTGTTACAGTAACACAGTTCTAACCACCGTCTCACCCGCAAAGGACTCTAATCAAATCGCATTTAACAACGGTTCGGTTGGCAGGCAGTCAACCATAATAGTGTACGTATATTGTAGCCTAATTTGCTTCTAGCTTTAGGTAGAACTAGTACCTACGTCAGTCTGTAACCATCCCGCCCCTCTACAAGTAGAAAATGATTAAAAAGGGTACGCAACAAAAGGGACTGGTTTCTGTTATCCTGGTTACTGGGTTTTACCTTTTCGAGAGAGAGAGTTGAGGTTGAGGATGGTGTTCGCCAAAACCGATTTGCAAACATAATATTTATTGTATTTTATACCTGTTTAAGTTGCTTCTACCTTGAGGGTAAACACCAACATCACCAATAGAATGGCATACAACCAACAACAACAGCATAGATCTAGGTAAGCTACACACAGCCCATTTGTTGTAAGAATGTTTAACTATGAATGAGCCTTATCGCTGGGCGAACACGAACCCAATATTATATTCTCTCTCTCTCTGTGTCTCTTATATGTGTGTGTGTGAGTGTATGTGGATTAGAGGTTTTGTAATAAATTGTTCGTCCTTGGTCCTGTTGCTTGATATGGTTGGTGGACGTATTCGTTTGCATTGTACTCTCTGTTAGACTGGGGAAGAGAAAAATTATGTGAAAATTTAATTATTAAAATGGATCGAGCTCTGTTATCCGTTAGGTGTATCCTTGCAGTTGTTACATGCATACATACATATGTATATATCAAGGAAGGCATTTTTGTTGGGCACCTGTTTTAGGTGGATTCAAATGGGATTATTGGTGATTCTGTGTTTACTACGCTAATATGTATGTTGGTCCTCTTTTGAACGGTTGAGTGAGTTTGTTTTGCTTTGCTTTTTTTTTTTTTGCGAAGGAGAATTGGTCAATGTTGTGATAAGTGATGTGTTGCTAGACCGTAGGAGTAATCTCTGGCAGGGTAACTTAATTCCCTAGAAGGCAAATGCAAAGGTTTTTTTTTTTTTGTTTTCATGAAAATTTTATAGAATGATCCATCGTAGGAGTAAGAGATTTCATAATATGAAAAGATGAAAATAACGAAGGAGAATACTTGTTAGTATGTAGTTAAATGTAATTAAGTTTATGTTTTAGCAGCTATGGTAGACAGATTTAGTGCTTAGAGAGGCGCAGTTCCTTACTTCTGGGAATGGAGGTAAAGGACCCTGAACTTGCAAGGGATCAACGAAAGACAGCCTTGGCAATAATGAAAGCAGAGCTTGCTTTCGCCTAGGTAATTAAGCCTTAGTATTTCATATTTACCGTTATTCGTTACAACTACATGATATGAGGATTTTAAGTGACCAGAGACCTTTTAAACTATAAGAATCGAGCTCTTCCCATTAAAAAGGTAGAAGAAAAAGAAAGGAATGGAACACTTTTAGGTCTCCCAAAGGGCATTCACATGATGATTTCGGTTGCAGCTCTTATTTATGTGTCCCTTACATGTATGGCTTTTATGTGTCTCCACAAATTTCTTTTCATAGAATTAACCGACAGTCACCATTCAAACTCTATGTACTTATGTTCCATGGAATTGGCCTGCTATTAGCACATTTCAAAATGTTTTGATCTTTCACTTATTAGGTGATAGACTAGAGGAGAACTTCAAACTGAAACTAGTCTTGTAGATTGACAAGTGCCGACTATCATCGTGGAGTCCTGCAAATTGATCCTGACCAGTGTAAAGCTTTATGTAACTCAATAATCGTTAAAACGCTGTCGCCTAGCTAGACCATGTGAGCGATACCTAATGAGGTAGAGATAGAGAAGAAGACACAGAAAAAGGGGGATGAGCGGTGGTTGGATTTATCTAGAGGAACAAATGGACCTCTTGACAAAACGTTGTAGATAAACTCGTCAGATCACCAATGTCATCAAATAAGTAAAGCCACAGGTGGAGGTTCCTCTTTGATGCTGGGTAGGGCAGTTGCAGGAAAAATGAAGAATAGTTTCCCCTTTTTCGTTATCCCTACAGCTCTTTTAAACATTTTTTGCAGAAGTCTAGCATGTGATGATGCTCAGGTTCGAACAATTAGAAACCATCAGTTCGTTTGAACCCTTCTGGGTCAGGTTATTCCAAGGTTCTCTTCAAACAGATAGATACCTTTCTAGAAGCATCTATAGTTTGAACAAGCAGCATACCAAACCCCATCTTATCAGGGTTGATTGAGTCCCCTGGAATATCCCTGTGATCTGGTACCCACCATATGTAGGTTGGCTTGTTATATCCCAAAATCTCCATGAGAGCAGCAATCTAGTACGACCTTTGACTTGATTGTGGTCGAGTCCAAGGATCTGCCTGACTGTCTGTGAAAATGTAGTCAGATTGATTGCTGTTAAGACGGCTATTTAAAGGCAGTTGGTGAAGAATAGAACCTAATGCTGTCGACTAAGAATACCACTGATACATAGACAGGATTCTCTTTAACCTTTCCCATTTGGGGCTTGATTGCAATTATCTTAAACACCAGGCTACGACTGTTCTTCTCCAACGTTGAATCCCTGCTTCTGTATGGATGTGGTACTTGGGGAGTGACTGGCACTATCACGAAGAATTTGCTAACGTTCGTCAAAGGTGCCAATTGCTGTATCTGAAGGTTTTTCTGGCCAAACCATATCTGCTTTATCACGGCGAAAGTGGTAGTGGATTACTTACACACTCCGAAAGGGTGGCAGGTCTATAGCTAACCACAATTGAACCCGCTTACTCAGGAGTGAAGAGTAGGCGGCAGTCCTAGGAGTACGTGACGCAGAATAGTTAGGGGGCGGCCCGGCAACTGGGAAAGAGTTGGGGAGACCTGAGCCACATTTCCACAAACCACAAATGATGGCGCGTAGCCGTTGTAGAGGCCTTAGGATTCACAAGGGGAATCAGTACATATGTAAGTAGACATGAGGCTTCAATCCCCATGTTCTACTCATTTCTCTTTTACTGGAATACAAGTCAGTTCTGGCCTCTTTGACACGCTCTAGAATATTGGCTCTCCATTGGAGCTTCCTGTCCAAAGTGATATCAAAAATGTTGGCTTCGTCGTTCCCGCACCAAACACAAACACAAAATTATGGCAAAAATATCATTTATAACATTTTGGATGAAGTGAGTTTCAGAATAGTTTCTGTAGAATACTTACGGCTGTCAAACTTCGTATAAAATAAACGAGAGGCGAGCCTATAGTGACAAATTGATGACGAAATCGCTGGGTGCTATCGCCCGGATGATCATCATTCTAAGAGTTTCAGAATAAGTGCCCTGATTGAATAGAGTTTAGGATAGTGATAGCAGTCAAAAGGATCTTTTTACATCATTTGTCTTTAGTTAGTCGGTTATATACTCGTAACTAGACTTGTATTTCGTTGAATAATAGGGCATCATATAGTCAATATGCAGCACACCGAGTCTCTCTGCGTGAATCCTAATGACCAGTACTTACGTCAGAAGAAAGATAGCTCTTGGCAGTCATTTCTTCCCGGAGCTGGAGGACTTAGGCAATGTTGAGCTGGTGGACCTCCTGAGATTCATATTACTATCTGGATGGTTCTAACAGCCGACCTTCTTACAGTGGTCACAGGGTTAAGCAATTGGGCACAATGGACCCGAATTGTGAGTAGTGACCTTCTGGTCACAACCTGACCTGACGTAGGTCATCAGATGGGGCCTCTTAAAGCCTATCTGAGTAGGATGGCTACATCCTCATATCACAGCTCGATATTATTCAAATCCATGTCAAGTTGTAAGACGAACATTTCCTACATGGAACACTTTAGACTGAGTAAATGAGTAACTGCACGCAGTACACTCTCCCCATCTTAAGTGAAATACTAGTACACTAACTAATTAAGCTAAATAGCTTCTTTCGCTTCCTAGAGCAAAACAGATTTGCATTCTGCTGTGGTATCTTTCGCCGCACATACTCGCACATACAAGATTATAAAGTGAGCTTATTTACATTTCCGGGTGAAAGCTGAATCTCTCTTAAGGACACAGTTTTTTTTTTTTATATTCTAAATCCAATTTAAACAAAGCATCTCCAACAACATTTCCATATACAATTGCTTGCATACAGTAAGTTGGCTTTGGCTTTCCCATAGCAGTCATTCAGTCGGAGTATTATAAGACAATCTTACTCCCTGGCAAAGTATGCAATGCGAACGCTTTTCCTCTCGTATTCAACTGGGACAGCCATAACAACATCCTAGTGCCTCGCCCTATTGCCATGTAGGAACAATCCAATGAACCTGTGAACTCGTAACATTATCTAAATATGCTGAGTAATAGTCTTTGTCTTATCGGGGGTGGCCTTGCAGCAACCCTCCTCGATAGAAAAGATTTCACCGCACCAAGACACAGCATATGAAGAGATAAAGAAAAAAAGGAAAAGAAAATCTCAAGAAACAGGATATCTGCGAAAAAAAAAAGAAATAGTTTTGCAGTTCTTTCTTTTTTACACATTCATTCATTTACTTGTACACACATTCGCCCTCGAGTTGGGTTGTTGTAATAAGTACACGGAAGGGTGGGAGTACAGGATTGTATAAGTGAAACACTGATAACGACTTGAAGCACTGTTCTTTTTCTCTTTTATACTTTATCGGTGCCCCCGGGGGAGGGATGTAGTATGCCAGGAATTGATCGGAGGATGAGGTTGTAAAATGATAGTCTTAGTCCGGGTTAGAGACATACTGTAAACACAGACAGATGGAATGTGAGTAAGGAAGAATACAAAAGAGAGAAAGGCAATTATGCGGTGAGAATGTTGTTAACTTTGTTGTTTTTGAAAGTTTTTTTTTTTTTTTTGGGAGTAAACTCTGAAAATATGGACAAAAAGGGAAGCAAAAACTTTGAACTTATCGGTTTTGAAGTTTTTGCTGGGACTTTACTATATATTCTCTGGATTTTAGGGTTAATATCCCTTTTTATCTGTTTATCTGAGCCTGATGTAGGCATATGTTTTTGAAGTCTTTTTTTTTGTTTTTGGTTTTTTATTATTGTAGCTTTTACAAGAATATGGAGAAAAGTTTCTTTGCACTGACATTTGGTTCTGGCATTTCTGTGATAAGTCATTTTTTATGATGTTGCGGAGATGTACATTTTTTTTTGTATGCCTTCTGGCAGGCTAGTCTCTTTTTGAAAATAAACTTTAAATCAGAAAACAATGTTTATCTGACACATATGTACATAGGCAGCCGCAACATGAATTTCAAACAGAAATTTACAGGCCCGTTACCCTTGTAGGCACATAAGATAAATAAATTATGCAAACGCAAACTAGGGATATGATCTGTTGATTGTTCTTAGTACCTTCTTATCTTTGAAGAATTGCCTAGGTTGCTTAGTTGTTTCGAAGGGGGCTTCAATGAGTGGGACTTAACCCGAAGAAGTAGATCCATTGGGTGCCGTGGCTCAGTGGACCCAAGGGGACCCAAGTTCAAATCTAGAAAAATATATTATATAAGTTTTTTCATGACCCCACCTCTTCAGAGTGTCTGACAAACAAGCTAGGCCTTGGCCCTCTGCTTAGATCCATTGTGCTTCCAATGTGTAAGCCTTCTACTATTGGAACCATATGCTATTCTGTATAAAGGACTAGTATACTTTGTCTTTGTAGGAATGGCCTAATAGGTGTCATCGCTGATTGTCTTCAAACACCGCGTCGCTCTCGATTTCAGTAATGGTAATGCTACTAGCCAGCTCGGTAAACCTCTAATTCCCGGCTGTTCCAGTGACTTTGTACTCAGTAAAATGAAGTTTTATTGTCCAACTATTTCGTTAATAGATATTCGGCAACGTGTTATAGACTTAGATCGTATACATGCGAAAGATTTGGTGGGCTACATGACTGCATTAACCGCGAGTAAGTCGAGGAACATGGCATGTATTGG
The DNA here is from genome assembly GCA_949716465.1 of Chalcosyrphus nemorum. Lineage (NCBI taxonomy): Eukaryota > Metazoa > Arthropoda > Insecta > Diptera > Syrphidae > Chalcosyrphus > Chalcosyrphus nemorum. Next base: position 21,145,217 of record OX454332.1, on the reverse strand, counting down.
AGCAACAGGCAAACTTCCAACCGCCGCCAGGAGAAGTTCTTGGTTGGTAGCTGGAGGGTGACCGCCTCTATCACGACGAAGCTGCAAACGTTTGTCAATAGGTGCGAACAGCTTTATCACACAACGGGTTCTGAATCTATACCCTCAACTATACTTTAATGAAAGTGCCAGTCACACTCTCCGAAAGGGTGACAGGCCCATAGTTAACCACGGGATGCAATGGAATTCGCTTACTCAGGATGACAGGATATGCAGTGTTCCTACTAGTACGTGGTTCCAAACAGTTCAAAAGGAAGCGCGGAAACTCAGAAAGATTTGGGAGGAGCTGGGAAACATTTCTAGAAATCGCACACGATGGGGTGTATGCATTGTAGAGTCCTTAGGCTGCACAAAGGGATACAAGACATAAGGGGGAGGTTGTGTTTTTGTATTTTTGATAACATTGAGAGATATTTCAGAAAGTTGTTAGGTGAGGACGCCCATGAGCCCATTGTGCCCGATATCAGGAAACAATTCACTACATGAGTGATATTTTAATACCAGCTTTAAATTGTAGGTTATTTTGATCATCAAGTAAAGATTCGCCTTCCAATTCGCCTTCCAATGGAAGAGTAATCCAACGTCTGATTTAGGTAGAAATTCATTGCAACTCATAGTTGCCCTCAATCAATGGAGCACTGATGATCGCCAAGGCTTGCAGTAGTAATCCATTGCCTCTGACAGCAGTTTTTTTTCCCCAAAAATCAAACTCGAGGCAGTCACTCAAAAATATTACTGCTGTGACTGTAACTTAATTTGATTTCTTTATGCGTGATTGCCCAACCCATAGAATCCGTCGATCCGTTGAACGTTAACATGTAAGTTGACGTATTGTCAGATAGAACAGTCCCATGGAATACGTCACATTAATCAGATGATTGTCAAGGGCAATGACAGTTTCTCTCCCTCTGCCTCCACCAATGAAAATACGTACTCTCAATCTTCTTATGCGTGAACGTGAAATTTGTTAAATGCAGCTCCTTCCATACAAACTCCTATGATGGGACACTTTCTTGATCTGAATACCTTCGGTCTAACTTCAATACTTCTTACCTGAAACTGCATAAAAACAAACATTATGTGCACCACCCAGCCATATGTACATCCGTAAAGTACTTACAAATTCTGGTGAAACTCTCCCAAAAGGACACAGTCCTAAAGGCTTTACTATCTAAAGTCAGGAATTTTTTACTTTTTTTTGTAAAAAAAACGCCGACCTTTCATCCTTTGAAAGCATATCTTAAGGTCAGACATTTTCATCCGCAGTTTTCCTCTCTCTTTTTTGTCGCCTTTCATATCCCATGTGGCCAAAATGCATTTCAATAAAAGAATAAAGGACTCAAAGTCCTCTATCAGAATGTGTAGCCTAAATGCTTTTTGTACCACATTTTTGCATCACCTAAAAGTTCAAACCTCCCTTCAGAGGATATTTGATTTTTTTTTTGCCATTCTTTTTCGTAAATGCTACTTCCATTCACACTGTATTCGTCCTTGGAACTTGTTTTTTTTTTCTGTTCTTTTTTCAGTTTATGTTTTTAGTACTTTGAATGGTTTTTTTTTTTTTTTTTCTAAGTGGGTCAACATTCACACGGATACTAATGCACTATAAGCAAACAGCAAACAGGACGAAATAGAAACATTCAGTGTGTTAACATTTTGCTTGCCTGTTGGAGAAGTGAAAAATGTCCCTAAGCATTGCAGTTAAAGCTTGAAAGTATGAACGCCCACAGAGAAAGGGTAGCTCGAGCTATTTATTTGCTTTTTGCACTGACACTTCAAGTGAATGATATAGCGAAGCTGTGTATTGGTTGTTTGTATGTATGTTTTTCAAAGAGAGAAACTTTAAAGGAGTGCTGACACTGAGTAGGTTATTTATTTTTATTGCGTATTTTAAGGTTTTGCTGGTTTTATTATTATTTTTTTTGTTGGAATCTCCTTCGATCGATTAGGAAAGCAATCGATACATTTTTTGGAGTCACTTGTCCTTAGTTGTTTTTACTAAAGCTTTATAGACTGATCCTAGTTGCTATGTGCGTATATAGCAATGCGATATCGCATAAGTCTCTGCTTGTTACCTAATTGGATCCTTAAAACAATTGAAGTCGAATTTCATTGTCAGACAGAGTGGTTGATACCCAAAAATCGATGCCAGAATTGCAGGTATGCAGGCTGGGGTTAGCAATCACTTCGTTAGGCTAGTTAGTAACTCATTCCACATACGTCGCCTTGGCATTTGATAGTCCTTTGTCTCTTGTTAACGTGTCAAGATTGGAATGCCGTCTACAACACAGGATACTTGATCAAACATTTTTCGTAAACGATTCATCCTTCTATCTGCACAGAGTCTGTGTGCTGAGTAGTCTAATTTGACCGATGGATAGACATAGGTGGTATATTGAGTTCTAAGCCAGCGTGTAGGCACCAGTTCTAGAAACTATCTTGGTTCTGAATCATATATGGGTGCTGGGCCAAGTCATGACGAATTTGTGGTCTGCGAAATGCCGAGTTCTTGTGCGTGGCTTGCAATTGAATGCTTCTCCTGCACAATCTTACGAATAGCAGCGATATTTTAGAAAGATCTTCCATTTTGTCGAAGTCTACTCCAATTTATCTGCCACGTTGTGAATAGTCCTCTCGGAAAGATATAATGGCGACCAAAAAATGGGCGAAGTGCTTGAAATGTTGTTCGAACAGAAGACCCAATTTCATAAAGCAATTCAATCATTTACACATCTTGTTGAACATTATGACTCTTTGTGTTAATTTGGCAAAATAATTTTAATAAAAGAGACTTAATTTAATAGATGTAGCTTAAACAATATGGCCGCAGTCATTTGTCAAAGTTGAGAAATCTTTATTGGAAAATCCTTTATGTTGGGAACCACTACTTTAAAGGCTTTCGACCCTTGTAGAGTCTCTACTCGAGAGTTTGGGCGTTACCCCGAATTGGGCCATCACCTGGTTGAGCTCAAGATGATGAATGCTGTCATAGACGGCTTTAAAGTCGATGGGTAGTGTTTTTAACTTGATCTTCGTTGGTCTTTTCCAGGATTTGTCTGAGTGTGAAAACGTGGTATACTGTCGATCTGGCTTGCCGGAACTCACACTGGTACGTGCCGATTAGTGCATTGCAGAAGGGTTTTAGACGTTCACACAATGTGTTGGATAGTATCTTATATGCGACATTTAACAGGCCTCGCTAGTTCTCACATTCGATCGCCTTTTTGAAGTTGGGGCATATAGAGCTGATACTCCAGTCGTCGGACATGCGTCCCTCCACCCATACTTGGTGGATGACTTGATGCATGCACCAGGTTCAGCTGGAAGCCAGCGGCTTTGTTGTTCTTCAATTTTCTAATGGCTACAGTAATTTCTTCAATACCGGGTGGGGCGTTGGTTCTTCATTGACTTGAGGTGGGTTCTCATCTTGCCCTATCACTCTCTCTATTTGCTGCCTGCGGTGACTAGGTTCTATTTCGTAGAGCCTGCGTTCCGAGTTTGTAGCCAGCTACCAGCTGCTTGACGTTCCGATAAAATTACCGGATGTTGTTGCGATCGCGAGACTCCTCGATATACCTACTTGAGTTGGGAAACTGCGTGGTCCTTTTTCTTTTTATGCAGGATTTTCTTTTCTTCCCTTCTTGTGGTCCGGTACTCCTCTCTCGTTGTGTATCCTCTGTCACCCTCTTTTGCTGTACATCCGCATCATCATACCAAGGGCTCCTCCTTGGTGGTGATTGGTAGCCAAGGGTGATCACGGCTACCTCTTTGATGATGTGGCGCTATTCGGTCCACTGGTTGTTAGCATTTGTGGTGGGTAAATGCACTGCAGAGAGTTTCTCGGCCAGGTGCTCTTTGAAGGCTCTGGCTCCTTCTGACGTGCTAAGGCGTCACGGTTCGCAGCTTCTTCTCGTTGCACAGACGGGTTCTGAATTTAGCTGCAACAACATCTTTTTTGATGGATGACTTAAAATCTAGTAGTATATTTTTTTCTTTAGTATTCAACACAAAAGCCTCCTACAGATGTCCATGTCCACGAAGAAGATTTACATATACAATGCACTTCCATCTCATAAAATTGTCTAATCTTTTTCAGAATAATTTCTTTGAAAATCAGTAATTCTCACCAGATGTTCGCTGGCAGATGTAGAAATATCCATTACACCTCCTGACCTTCTTTGACATTTCTCTTCCATGATTAATAACTGATAGAATTTGCAAGTGAAAACGAAAAAAAAAAAAAAAAAAAGAGAGTCTCCCTAAAACTAATTAAATAAATTTCGTCCTGTCGCTTGGAGCCTCCATTTTATCTCATTTATCTTTCGCTTTTCACATTTTTGTTTTCGTTTTTTTTTCTATTTCTTTGCATCTACCATTCATCGAATTTCATTTCCACAACCATCGACATTCAATTTAAATTCTGTTCGTTTGGTTATGGTCGAATGGAAAAGCAACTAACCGCTTCGATGAATTTTCATTCCTAATTTAAGCCTCCCACACTCCATCCACACCTCGAATATGCACCAGTGGGCAAATTGACAAACACACACACACAGGCACACAAACAGGCACACTAACTGTGTGCCATTTTACCTGTGCGAATCTTTCGTTCGGTTGAATTTCGAATTTCATGTTATAATCTCACCGTCATTCCATTGAATGCCCACCTTTATCCGTACACATAAAAGTGATCCCAACCTTTAATTAATTTTACCATGTCTACCAGAGCTGAACGCCGCCCTTACTCCAACACACACACACAAACTGTATAAAATTATTTTTTTTAAGGATTTTGCTTTTTGCTCCTGCCGTCATAGGAGATCCGCGACGACGTTCAATACCTAGAACATAAAAGCCTCTAAACTGATGGCTTGACGTACCTCTGATGAAAGTGTTCAACTTTGGTTAGTAACTACTTTTGATTTGTGGTGCTGGTGCTGGTTATGGTGGTGATGGTGGTGGAAACGGAAGCGGAAACCTTGGACGTGCATGCGTTAGAACCACATACTAGTGACAGGCAGCCGATTGAAACATTATGCGCGGATGCAATGTGCCTACACATTTTGTGGCTTGACGGTGATAGGCTGGATTCTTAAGATGAACTGTTGGATGAAATGTGCTGGATGCTGGATGCTGTGTGGTGAGGACTCTCTGGAATGCCACAGGAATTTCTAGCGATATTTGTGGGTAATGATTTTCGATTGCTTGAACACCGAAAAGGTGTTTTGGAATTCGAAGCATCCGTGTGGATGGGGTTTTTCATGATGTGTGTGCGTACAGTGTGTGTTCCATTTTCGTCGTCGGTTTGTGGGTGATAAATGGGTTTTCCGGAAGGTTTTGCGGGGGGTAAACACATTAAATTTGATGGCCTCTGATGAGTTATCCGAAGAATGTTTCAAACACAGCTAAAACAATTCTGAACACAAGCGTAATGAGGGCATGGACTTAATTCGTTAGCCAGCCCGGTTGGGTGATACGGAATAAGATAGATAGAAAATATACGACTTCACCCACACACACACATACTAGCTGTATGGCATAAAAGAGCTATAATCATAAAATTCTTAGATAAAATGTTGTACAAGGCACATTAAGTTCGACATCAGTTAAATTTACAGCAAATAGAAAATAAAATTGAGGTTTTTTTTTTTGTTTTAAAACGGAGTTACATGTAAGTGTTGCTGGGGAAATTTTATTATATCTGAAAGGTTGCAGGCAATTTCTCATCTTCTGACATTATGAACTTTATTTAATATCAGAATGTTGCTGATAAACGGGTTTCTTAATGGTTTTACGACTTGAAATATGTTAAAGGAATCTTGATTGAACTGACAGCAAGACATGAATATATTATCTGTGGTGAATGGTTATAAAGGATGTGTGTATCTATCTACATACGAATGCCAGAGATGTTCTTAAATTTCGAAAAGAGAAATTCAAAGTTACTCTTCAAAGTATCTTTAAAGGAGTACATCACAACAAAGAAATGTTTGCTACTTAAGTAACATTTTTGTATGGTGAAAGATGACATTATTTCCAGACTATCTTCCATATATAGTGGGCCATCTAGTGGTTTATTTTTAAATCATATGTTATTTGACACTGACAGGTATTTCGCGCTCGAAATTTTGACAGAAAGGGCTTGAACAACATTGGCAAATATTGAAAACTCATTTCCAAAGTGCTTGCTGTGTAGCCAAAACAGTTTTTTGAAAAGGAGTTTTGGTCGAAATGGAGCACCCATCCCGGCTGCTGTATGCAAGTTTGTGCCACTGATATGCTAGTGGACAACACCCATGGTCCCCGTCGAGAATGTGGCTGCTGTAGCCGAGAGTGTGAGACTCAATTCACGAACATTAACTCGCCATCGATCTGAACAGCTCAGCCATGTTAACCGACTTTTTTTTTTACTGAAATTGAAGACATGGATTTGGGTGACCTCAAGGTCATGGAGGATGGCGCGACATGCCACACAGAGCACCTCAAATCCTGTTATCAGCCGTCTTGCTGATGTCAATTGGCCGCCTCTGAGCTGCAATTTGACCCCTTTGGACATATTTTTGTGGGGAATCACATGAGCTACAGCCCGAAACCATCAATAAAGCCTTGGAAAATCGCCGCTTAACAGTCTGCAGAAGTGTTCCTTCCATATCCTTCGCATCGACTGCGACTCTACTACTATGTTGGCATTTTCATCCCTGTAGGCTTCTGTTCTGGCCTTGGAAACCTGTTATGTTCTCTTTGTTCTCGAACATCATTCCTGCAGTAGAGTCCTTCAATCTCCTCGAGTTTTTTTTCTTTCTGAGAAGCTGAAGTTCCTCTTTTCTCCTCTGCGCTCATACATACCACCTATACATACATGTATGTATGTATGTTTATCACTTACTTCAAAATCATATGTCTTATTCAAAGAATTTCTCTATTCATTGATAGTTCAGTATTAAGATGCAGGTGTTTCATAGCCTATTCCCTATAAGTAAGTTAGGCAAATAAGTTTCCGAGAAACAATTCAATAAGATTTGTTGAAACTACATAAGAATTGTAAGCAGTAGTACAATTGTAATAGAAAAGTAATTCTTCTTCGAATAGATACAATAGGTATAACTTGTTGGATTATTCGACATAAGTACTGCTACATTTGATAGTTTTTCAAGGGAACAGTGTGAGCACCTAGAAAGGAAGGAACATTCCAGTCTTTACAGCATTATGTGTATACGCAAGGAAGTCTAAAAATGCAGTTTCTCTCCTGAAGAAACCTGTTTGTAGTACTTTACAAATCGCTGAATGTTGTATCATAGTTTGAACACACTGTTAGAGATCTGAAGGATAAACATGCATTGGGATTACATAAATTAAGCACGTAATAAATTTTAAACGAAATTTTTGCCGTCAACTTCAACGGGGGGGCTGGGCGCAGCATGCTTTTAAAAAGGGAGACCTCGATATCTCCCAAAAGGACCAGATATGACTTCGTCCTCTCACGAACTTTACCCACGAGTGCTATTTTATGAGGTTTATATTCAACGGTAAAGTTACAGACAACAAGTTTTTTTTTTTGCTTTTGTTTTGTATTCTTATTATTTGCTTGTTTAGATAATCATAAAGTTTGAAGGATACTTCTGACCCCGGGTATTTGATACTACCAAAGAGCATCCTTTCAAAGTGCTCGCTTTATAGAATATGTTTAAAACAGTAAAATGTATAAAACAAAGCAAAAAAACAGAGATGAGAGTAAAATTAATTAAATTTTGCATATCGAAGTCATGCGCTAAAGCTGCTCACTGGATGGGATGCATACCACTAAAAGGACACAATGTTTGCACCCAGCTGACAAAATGTCACTCACAATGGTGTGAGTATAATTAATTGAATTTTTTTTTGTTTCTCGTTTAGTCTTTAATGCCTGGAGTTAGAGTTTGTTTGTATCATGGTTGTTGCTTCGCTTTATGTGTCACTAGCAATGGGGGTGGGTGTATATGCCTGTATCCTTAGACAGGACGCACTGTTCTATTAGTTTAATGTGCCATATCGTTTTTTGTAGCCACATGATAGTATTTTTTTTTTTTTTAACGCATTTCAAGGATACGAAGTGGATGCCTTTCTTCTTTGGAGATGTGCCGCCCTACTATAGTGCACACCATGATGTGAGTTGTGGTGGGCGATGTTGAAAAATGATGGCAAAAAAAAAAAACTTCCCTTGGGTTATATCTTTATTTTATTTTCTCCTTTTTTGCTGGTCCTTTTTTTTTTGTGTTTTATTCTGCTCAATGAATTCCCACATTGCGTATCACTTTAAGACACGATGATGATGATGATGGTGATAGTAGAGGAGGAGGAGGAGGAGGAGGAGGTGTTGGTGATGGTCTGATATGGTATTGGTTGGAGAAAGAATCGAAAGATACACTTCTGTTTGTTTGTTTGTGATACCGAAGATGGCAATATAAGATTTATCTGAGTGGAAATTTTTTCAACCACTCCAACTGATTAAAGGACAACGAGCAGAGACGAGCCGTATTCTCAAGCAGAAACATTTTGCAGATGGTTGATGAAACACGCAGGCGAAATAGTAAACAAGGAATTCATGTTTTCATCTTTTTCTCTCCTTTGAGAGAGTTTCCTTACGATTTGTTGGGCGCCATTTGAAGGGATATAAATTTCATAGCATCGTATCGATTTTTATTTGAGTTTCGGCAAATGAGAGTGAAATTGAATTAAGGGTGGAACTTAAAGAGGAAGTGTACCAGGAAATATTGTCGCATGTGGTTTCAGGCGTCGTAGTACACACTGAATTTCGTCATCTAAATTGGAATCTGGATAGGATTATATTTCCAGTTCTAAAGAAATTGATTTTTATATGTCAATTGGAAGGAAAAAATATCGTCTCCTGGCACTCAATTGATTGCTCTATTGATCTGGCAGTGATAATCCTTTTCATGGGAACTTTTAGGTCTAACCAGTTGTGTGCTTGAATTGGGTGGAGGTTTTTTTGTGTGCCAATCGAATTATATTCGTAGCAAAATCGATTTAACAGTTGGTGCAATGTGGTGGCTTCCATTTAAACGAGTTCAATCGTATAAATTGAGTTTTAAGTGAGGTTAACCTTAATTGCAAGAGATCTGTGCTATTGCAGTGCAGTGGAGGTATTTACTAGCAAAAAATTAAGTTTAATTTTATTGAACGGGAGCTAAATAAGTGAAGTTGCATATTTTGGAGAATTTGCTTAGAATTTGTACAGTCTAATGTGAAAGCTCACTCACGCAGCAAACTAACTCTACGAACAGACTTGTCGTTGATGTTTGAAGGACTTTCCGAAATAAGTTATAGCTTAGCATTTACTAACATTCAACTTTAAGTAGACAAAAGCCAGCGGGGATAGAGACCTTTTTACAACTGTTCATCTCCTTCGCATTGACAGAACCTAACCGAAATGGTTCCATAATCTCATGGACGTCATTAGTTGACAGGGTTAATATTAGAGGCTAAAATAGCTACCTTGTGGAACTCCAGAAGAAGCTTTAAAAGGACAAGATACAGTAGATCTGCAAAGAACTTTGCACTGACATTATTGGAGGTATAAGGCTTTGAGTCTTAGCAATATTATTATATGCAAAATTTTATCATCAGCTTTTTGCTGAAATCCGAAGCAACTACATCGAAGAACTTTACCAAAACTTAGTGAACACTCTCTGTCATATGGAGCGCAGTAAGGAGCCAAATAGTTTACACACCGCGGAGTACACACAGTTTAGTTTATGAATCTTTTCCTTTACATAGAATTAACAAGGTTTTATCAACTGAAGCCAAAGACAATCAATGGTTTGGAAAGGATTAGTTGTGATGTGACGGGACATGTCGTCTGATAGAGCCCATTCAAGGAAAGATAAAGTTCCTCAGAACTAGGATGATATCGCGATGACAACAGACAACAGATAAACTATCGTGTCAATGACCAGTTGGTAACTCTGAATGGTATGGCTCAAATCCTGCACTTTGCTGATAGTTATAGTAACACAAATATAATCCAATAAATGAGGACTAACAGGAACTCTTATGTTGCTTGTTGCAAAATCTACAAAAAATATAAATTATTATTTGACCTCCATGGAAACTTACGTAGCCTCACAGAAACTATGGTCGTCATTCGAAAAGCAAAGAGCGTTAAGGTGCTTGTTCACTTGAGAGTAAAATTTTGGGCGAGTAGATCTCAGGCTACTCTCGAGAGAAATCATATGAAAACATATGGAAATGCTACAATCCGCCTGGTTCGAGTGATACCCTATCCCTTTCCTATATAAGGACATATATAGGTACAAATTAAACCTAAAATTACATAATTTTTTTTAGTAAAATACATACTCCAAAACAATTTATTTTTAATAAGTGGGCGTGGTAGTGGGCGGATTTTAAAAATATTTGAACGTGTACTCAAGTATGCTGCTAAAAATTGATAATTTTAGATTGAAATCGAAGAAAAACTGTTTTTTAAGAAAACCGCCCCTAAGAAATGGGAGTGGCTACATACAATGTATGGACGAATTGTAGAGTAAGTGAATATCCACATATTTGCTGAAAGAAGTTTTTTTCAGGATTCATATAAAAACATATGAAAACGCTATACCCTTTCTCAAATTTTTCATAAAATTACTCTAAAAACTGAATATTTTCAAAAAGTAGGTATTGTAGTGGGCGTGTTTTAATACGTTTCAATAAATATAGTATTTTGTTTCTAAAAAATGTTATTGAAAAGCATCCGTAGAAAAACAGTGTTTTGAGAAAAACGCCCCTTAAAAGTAGGCGTGGTCGTACAGAATGTATGGGAGATGTATAGAATGGAAGCATTGCTACATATTTGCTTCAGTAAAATTTATCAAGTTTCATGTAAAAAACTGCAAAAAAACAGTTTTTTTTCTAAAAGTGGGCATGTTAGTGTTTCGTATACGAAATTTCATCCAGGTCAAAATGCAAGGCCCAAAAATTGGTGAAAGACAGACGGACGGACATGCCTTATTCGACTCATAGTCCTAATTTAGTTTATTATCTCTGTTACAAATAACTTGTCAAACTTAATATACCCTAAGGATAGGGTATAAACTACTATCTTGGACTATTTATTGCTAAACTATATATGTATGTATGTATGTATGTATAGAATGCGAAGCTATGACATGAAAAGCGACATAAAAATCACAAAAAAAAATATTCTTAAAGACATCCGCCAAGCCATATTCAGCTTTTAACCAAGACTATCTCATAACTGCCATATATACCTTTGAGCGTCCACTTAAGTAGTACCAAACGACCTTCCGTGTTGAATAAGATATATAAAATTCTAAAGAAAGTCATAATCGCCTCATAGCAACATAAAAGTTATGTGTAAAGTGCCAAGCCTTTGTCGACCATCACACCCTTGCGTGATGACCTTAAACAAAACGTCAAAAGTGAGCAATTCTTATTCTTTTCTGCTATTTTATACGAGTACTATTTTTGCATGTTTACAACGCACACAAGAGAGCATTCTGTGAAACTTTCAACCGCCCAGAGGGACAATTACATCCCCATTTTGTAGTCCAAAACAATTCAACTCAACTAAATGAATGCGTGTGAAATCCTCACAAAGAAAAAAATAACGCCAGGACAATAGAGCTGCTTTTCTCTTCATGCTAGCTGCCGATTGCTATGACATGTGTCCGCAATGAATATCCTTTATTTAAGCATGAATAGCTACAAAAAAAAAACAACAAATGTCTATGTCAATTATTCACCTAATCGCCCAAAATCACTGACCCAAAAAATCATTCAAAATCTATTCCATGTGACATAGAAACAACGAACATCCTTTCACTTGTTTTTCTGTTTTTTTTTTTCCGTTGTTTTTTTACTATGCACATTCCTGTTGTAGGCGACGTTCTGTTGGTTCTAATGGCTGATGGGGGGAAACAAAAAAAAAAAATTATCTTGAGTGCTGGAAATAGGTAGGCATAGGCAGTCAATGTTTGTGCCTCTCTCATGTCGTAAAATGCCATTCAAATGTCTATGAAATCTCTCAATGAAAATGGTTTCCGGGAATAATAGCTACAAAAAACAACTAGACGTCGCTTCCAGTTGATTTGAGGTTTTGAACTCTGAAACAGTTGCATCGTTGTTTTGTTAGTCAACGATTTGTAAAAACAAAAAACAGCTCTATAATGCAACGACGGTATTGTGGATTGATTTTTAATCCTTTTTTGAAAGAACTTTGAACTCATTTGCAGAGCAGTTGGTTTTGGTTATTGGAAAATATAGCGTGCTTTAGGGCTTGGAATTTAAATAAACCAAAAAAGTTTTAGGAATTTTGAGTGAGTTGAAAGTTATCGACTAGAGAAGCTGAATAGATTTGTCATTTAATCATATTCTACTGAGGAATAACTGGAGCTCCATTCAAGCATTCGGCCGAACTAGGATACATAGCTCGATATCCACAAGTAGACATGGCTCTCTTTTGATCGGAAAACCGTCAACCAGATCGATCACATTGCGATCGACGCAAGGCACACCTCCAGTATACTTTCCGAGGACCCAACGTGGACTCAGATCATTACCTAGTTGTCGTCGAGGTTCGGATAAAAATATCCATAACAGACCGAAATCAACGAAATACTGCGAGGAAGCTTGACGTCGGACGGCTACAATCGCAAGAGACTGTCGGAGCCTTTGCTATCGATCGAGTCTCCTTTAATCTCAATCTCAGTCCTATGCTGCTAGCAGCAAACGCCAAAGACCAGTGGCAACATTGCCATCAAGCCACTGACTTTCACCCGGGACCAGTACGAAACCCCTTGTTTGACGAGGAATGCCGGCAAACGCATGCAGCTGAACAGGAGGCATATAAAGCGCGGCTGCGAAGAAGGACTAGAGCAAGCTCTACGAGTAGAGGAGAAAAGAGGAACATCGACTTCTCAGAAAAAAAAGGAGCATGAGAAGCGCTTAGTCGAGGAGATTGGAGGACTCTACTGCAGGAATGATGTTCAAAAATTCTACCAAATCGTAACGAGAACATCCCAGCGTTTCAAGGTCAGAACAGAAGCCTGTAGGGATGAGAATGGCAACTTTGTAGTAGAGTCACAGTCGGTGCTAAGGATATGGAAGGAAAACTTCTGCAGGCGGTTAAACGGCATTGATAACTAATATTCCGCTGTCAGGCAGAATGAACCATTCAACAGTGACGATGATAGTGAAGATTCCCGTCAAACCGATCAGAATCAAGTGAGAATAGCGATATCTAAACTCAAATCCAACAAAGCCGAGGAAGCCTTGCCGCCGTACTTTTCAAAGCAAGAGGGGCGTCATCATCATCAGCTTATCTGCAAAATCTGGTCGGACGAATGTATACCCTATGAATGGAACCCCAGCGTCGTTTGCCCGATCGTCAACAACCTGATACGTCCTTATCAGTGCAATTTTAGACCGGGAAGGTTCACCGTCTTGGAGAGAATGCCACAATAGACAGATATAATTTCGTGACAATAAAGGACTTTGTCTACCTAGGCTCTATGGTGAGCTCAGCGATTCACATCAGTGGGGAGATCAAACGAAGAATCACTCTTGCCAATCGGTGTTTCTATAAGACAATTGAGTATCAAAGCTCCATCTTGAACTAACTCTTTATATGACACTAATCATCCCAGTCCTGCTGTATGGCACAGAGGCATGGACTTTGACAAAATCGGATGCGCTTGGTTATTTTAAGGGAAAAGTTATTCGTGTGATCTTTGGTCCAGTCTGCATTAATGGAGAGTGGCGAAGAAGATAAACGCCGAACTATACGGCCTATACAAGGATATCGACTTGGCCAGAGGAGTTTGCAAGGTCATGGTGAGAGCCCAACGTTCCAGCGAAGAATGTCTTCGAAACCTCCCCGGATGGACGGCGCAGTAGAGGACGACCACGCGGTAGGTGGCGCAGGCAAGTGGAGGAGGACGCTGGCTCGTAACTGGGTTGGCTGGTGCGGTTTGTTGGTTGAGACCAAGGTCCACCCCCAAACTGTAGCGCCAGCTAAGTTAATAAGTCAGGTTTATATGATACTTTACAGATTTTCGATTCAAGATCCCTTTTCCCTAAGGACTCTTTAAACCTTTTTAATTTTCACAGCTAGACGTACTTCTACGCCTTTCAAAACAGGTGCTAGAGGTGTAAACAGTTTTGAACAAATTGTCGTCAAGTGTGTTTTAAGTACTTCACCGTCTACTCTTAGATCTATTAACAAACACTTACAGCTTTGTCTCAAAAGGGACTCAAGTACTATTTTTAACCGCTTTCTAAAATGATATACTAAATAATATAAAAAATCAGAAAGGAACAAAATTCCATGATTCTCTCGAAGGTCGTGTGTAGGAAATAAGAAAAAAAAAGAATGGCTACTCATTTCACTTTCATCAGCTCATGCATACTTCAGCGGGTTGTCCTTGAGTACGTTTAATCCTGTTGCCGATGTTCCGGAGTAAATCTCAGTAAATCTTTATGCCATTCCACGCTCTTAATACACTCGATTCAAGGATATTTGCAACGAATTTCGCATATAAAAGCAATTTCTCTCTCTCTTCCCTTATGGTATTGGTATGTGTGTGTACGATACCCTGGGGGACTTGAGAGTACTTTACACCATTCACCCAAGGAACCACAACATGTTACAAGAAAAAAAAAACAATAACAACATCCACCTAACGATCCTTGTCTCCATCGAGTGAGAAAATACATTTTCTCGGGATTTTATTTTCACCTGTCCGATCCGATGGAACCACTAGAGAAGCAAGCACCAGCAACGCCATCACCATTCTCAAAATGAAGTGAAGTGGAGCAATGGCGGCGGCGACGCCGACGACGATGACTACGAGTCCTAAAGCACATAACATTAGTAACCACAACATTTGGGGGGGCTAGGTTGTTTTCGCTGCAAACACCCCCTTCGGTGTAATGTATTCTCTCACGCGTATATCCATATTTAGGTGTTCTGCTTAGAGCTTCCTGAAGCATAACTTACTATACACACATACATACATATATCCTGATTCTTTTCTCATGCCATTATCGTTCGTACATCGTCATCAACATAATCATCGGGATGCCACCCGATTGCACCTGAACTGAATCTACAAGTTTTACTCTTGTTCTGCTCCTCACATAAATATTGCTATGTGAAAGCCAGCCAGGCATAGGAGAGGGTGGATTGAGGAGAAATAATTTTCACCAGATTTACTCAAATTGAAATTTCTACGAAACAAAAGGATTTCACCTTCGCATTTTTGTGTCCCCCGTTGTAGTCGTAGGAACCGGAGAAACAACTTTGAAAAGGGTATAATGCGGCCTGCCAGCAGCGAATACAAGGCGTACGTATACATTTCTTGAAGCCAAAAGGACCTACATATATCCACCCATTCCGTAGCCGGTGGGTGGGGGGTGGAACTAACACCAAAATGTAGGTGAATGTAGATGGAATAATTTTCCAGAGATATAAACATTCATTTGTATAGAGTATCCTTTTGTTTGTCTGTATGTGTTTGCAAAAAAAAAGTTATGTATACTGTGAGGCTTCATTTACAATCCTGTTTTTTTTTCTTTACTTGATTGTGTGCTAATAGCACCTGAGTATCATCACAAATGGATTGGGTAGAAAGAAAACGCCAAAGGCAAAGGAAGATATAGACACAAACACACAACACACTACAGAGGAGTGAATGAAGTGATTTTATTTACATTTCCATTCACATCCGGCCACATTTTGTAATGCTTTTAGACATCTAAACTACGAGCACTGACAAAGATGCGAAACACACATTTGTATACACATCCTTCGGGGGTGGTGGTGTGGTGTTAAAAACTTTGAGAGAACCCCTTCTGATGAGCAACGAATATCAAATATTTACTATGCCATAGCTTGGTGAAACTTTACGAATGCTACCTTATTAGGTTTGGGTTAATTAAAATATTCAAAAGCATACGCACGGTGTTTTGCCAGAGATGAGGTGCCGGCTGACTCTATGATGCTGGAAATGGCCTTGCTTTCGTTTGAAATAATTTTTATTTTCTTACAGTAGATACACAAAGTTAAATTTTGAGGGTGGTTTCGTAGAAATTCTTGAGAAATAAAAAAAAAAAAATACGAAATTATAGAATTAATATAGGTTGAGATCAAATACGAATGCGAAAGTGAATTTTAAATTACGTTATTATACTATAATAAGAACATAAGGACATAAGAGATGAGAACAAAATATGCCACGTGCTTAAATGGAAAAGGCAATTTTCCTTGTGTTTCTTGGCATTACCAATATCTAAGTTAGAAGGGCATAAGTATAAGAAAATTATTTGGATTTTTTCTTGTAAAAATAGCACCAGTAAGGAAGCGGTCCTTAACATCTGTTAAGGATATGTTTGCAAAGGGCTTGGTTAGATTAGTCTGACGCACTTTTGCACCTCCTGTGTTCCTTTTACTATTGTCATACCTTTGAGCTAACTAAACAGACTTACATAAAGGGCTCCCGACCGTTGTAGAGTCTCTACCTGAGACACGGCTGCCTTACATCCTCTGCGGTCCCAGCCACCCTGCTTTCAGTTGCGAAGACCAAGTTTTCTGAACTCTGCGACAACTTGATCTTTGTTGTTCATTCGCTCGATGTAGCCGAACCAATGTAGTCGGCGTATCTTGGCTTTTTGGACTACATCCACATCCTGGTACAGCTCATAGAGTTCGCGGTAGTATCTTCTCTTCCGTTCGTTCTATTTACATAATACCTAATATCCGACGGAGTAGGTACCTAATATTTGCTGAGATTTCTTACTTATCGTGGTTGTGGATGACTTGACAACTGTGCAAGGGCTTCTAAGTTCGAATCCACGGCCCCAACTCTTCCGAGTATCTGACGAACATTCAAGAGTATAACTGACATGAAAAAGCTTCTCAAAAACCCTTATGCCCTTCGGATACGGCATAAAACTGTAGGTCCCTTCTGTACATGCAGGAATGTATGCCACACACAATAGTTGCCTTGTTCTTCTATAGGTTCCTTAGGGTAAGATCGTACACTGAAAATAATTGAAGGGCCCAGGTGACTAACCACATTTTGATATAGCGAATAAATGAAACTCGACTTCGTTCATATGACCACCGCAGACACATTTCCAGCCGTCGATTTGTTGGACCCACTTTTCAATGACTCGGCCGCACATTTTACGTTTATTGTTGGCTCTCAGCTCTTCCAACGTCGTCGGCTTGTTGGCATAAACCAATGACTTAACGTAGCCCCACAGATAATAGTCAAGGCGGCCAATCGACTGGTCCATTTATTGAGATAACACGCTCACCATACTTACTCTTCAAAAAATCGATTGTAAGGTGTGCTTAGCACCATCCTGTTGATTCTTTTAGAGCTATGTTTTTCAAAAGCAAATAAAATAGTTAAAAAATTAATTTTATCGAATTATGTTATTATCAGACGAAATAACTATTTTTGGCATTTAGTTTTAAATTTTATATTTGAGTATTTTTATTGTTATTTTCATGATAATGCCAACTAAATTTGGCTTTAAATTCAATCGCAATCCGCTTATCTATGTAAACTTTGGGCTTTATATACATAGTTCCAAAGCGAAAGGTCATTGGTCCGAAGTTTGAAATTAACTCTTCACCAATTTGGTTGTAAGCATTTGTGACGTCATATTGGTACTAAATGTCCTGGAGATCACGCACTCGAATTTGAGGTTAATTGACTGTTTCCATTGACGAACACCATTGACTGTTACTTTCTGGCAGGCCTCATCCATAGTCATTTCGTTCAGTCTCAGCTACTGCTACAATATTTTCTTCCCTACGTGCTGAATGGGATCCATATTGTCCCGCAATGAAAGTGTCGACGTTAAACCAAATCGAGCTCTAAGTGCACGAAAGACATTCCTCATAGATGTTTCATTTACGTTACGTACAGCTGAAAAAGTTATCGACGTTACCATAATGAAATTTCAAACAATGCTTGACTTATGCTAAGATGACAGATCTGTCAAAAAATCCATAGACAAAAACAAAATCATACTTTACTATTCCACTTAATCAAAAGAATGCATGCGTTTAAGGAACCACTTCCTCCCAAATGCTATCCAATTGCTTACGTCCTTTATTCGGCGTTTCATTCACACTTTATAGCTGTATAAACTTTTCTAACTTATAAAGGAATTTTCAATTTGTGGCACCTATTTGTTCAGGACATTCACTAACTTGGATACAAAAAAAAAAAAAAAAAACTCCGAAAGGATTTGTCATCCTGTTTTGACAGCATGTGTCAAAAGATTTTCTTTTTCAAAACTTTCAGTTTTCCTCCTTTTATCTGTTGTGTAAAATATTTGATATACACATTCCATCACACCAAGGACAATCGTTTCTGTTGTATTATAGGTTGGCAGCCAACCTTTTCCTCGAAAATTGATTTAGTATCCTGGAACTCTAAAGTAAATCACTCTTTTTTTGGAAGTTTTGTTTTTTATTTAGTTTGTATCAAAAACAGAAGTAAAAGTTTTGTTTAGAAAGTTATATTGTATCCCCAAAAGACTTGCTGTAATGTCAATCGATGATAGATAAATATTAAGGATTATTTTTTAGTGTATATATCATTCAATCTTTCTTATGAAAGCTATGTAAGTAGTTTGCTTGGAAATGACCATGAATCCAGTAACTTTGTCCTTTCAAAGACAATTGGATGTTGGAATTTATATCTTCAAGGAAATTTGCATCCTTTTCTTGAAGGTCCGCGCTGTAGAATGCAACCGGTTTTCTAGAAACTAATAAATTATTTCAAACCGTTTCCTTGTCAGCTTTTTTCTTCCAGTCATTCTTTTGCGGGATATATGTATTCCCCTAGGATCTGAGAAAAAAAATACCCCTTCCCGGAAACGATAGGAAAGCATAGCAAATTACGGACAAACCGGAAATTCGATTTCCTTTCTATATTCCATCTTGGAGTCTTAATATCTACACACACTCGTATTTATTTCAGAATAGAACCCTGAAATATGTGACCATTTTATCGAGTTTCCTATAAGTTCCAGTATCCCAATAGGATGTTAAATTTATGATTTCTCTATTTTTTGTGTTCCGGGCAAGTAGAGAATGTAGGGGATACACCAAAAGGCAATAGGAGAACAAGGACTTCATAGGAGAACAAGAACAAAAAAAAAGGAAAAATGAAATTCTGATTTTTTACTATTCAGCATTCAATTCTATTCATTGATATTCCTTTGGGCAAGATCCTTTGTACACCGGTGTTCAAATGGAAAAATGAAAGATGGCAGAAGAAATGAGGTAAAAATAGAAAAAAGGCGAGGAGAGAGAAATGTTATTAAAAAGGAGATTTGTCGCAGGAAATTGTGCTTGAATATAAACTGTGTTTTACTACGATGGATAGCGGAGATGAAGGAAGTTATCCTGTTGAATGTCCTGCTATGCTTTCAGTTCAGGCGATTCTTCATTTAGAATGCAATTATTTATTGCCACGAGGGGCACACAAAAAAAAAAGTTAAAATCGATAGTATCCTGTTTTGCTGGACAGCAGATGCTGTGTAGGCATTTCGTTTATTTATGGAGCACAAAGTCTAACCTTATTCAGTTTTTTGTTGGAATTATCTTATGCCTATGGGAGTAGATTGTTTGTATATATTTTTTTGTTTTCCTGAAGGAGTAGGGAATACATTCATTTGGCTTGCTTTAGATTATCATCAAGTCTATGTTGTGGATGGACTTCGGAGAGGATAGGATTTTTGGAGCCCCAGTGCACTGTGACCTGCAGGGTCTTAAACATAGTAAATAGGGGTTAATCAGAGGTAGAATTGAGGCCTAGGTTTCAAACCCTCTATTCTGCTCTTCTCCATTGAAACACAGATGGTGCTGGTTGATTTTGAGAAGGGCTTTGATAGAAAACCAAAGGAAGGGGCTAAGACAACCTACATGCCTGGATCATAGGACAGATATTAGGAAGCAAAGAGAAGAGTAAGATGCCCCGCAATAGTCTCCGAAGGTCCTAGTCAAAGTCGGTGCACATCAGGTAAGCGTCGGCAGTCCTTTGCTATCTATTGCAGTCCTATCTGCTTGAAGCAAGAGTAACGGACCCTTAAGTGCATCCGTAAGTCATTGTGTAAGATGGCACTATCATAAGTCTAGAGCACTTGATATAAGAGTGGATGTTTTGGAAAGAAATGGGTACCCAATTAGTTAAAAAAAAGACAATACACAGCATCTACTCGTATGATGGCCGGAAGTGTTGATCCTTGCGTAACCGTAGCATGAATTAAGTGCAGGAAAACGTCGCTATCTTCTGAAACCGTTCTGCCCTCTAAGCTGAAAGGAAGGCTCTATGTCGGTTGTATATCCAGCGCCCACATACTTTACTTATGACCTCTAACCCCTTGTGGGTTTTAGGGCGTCTACAACGCCTACGCGCCATCGTGTACGTTTTCTGGAAATGTGCCTCAGCTCACCGCAACTCTTTCCCAGTTGCCGTGCTTTCTTCTCTACTGTTCTGCGCCACGTACTGCTACGACCGCCGCATATCCTGCCATCCTGGATAAGCGGGTTCCTTTGCATCGCTTGGTTAGCTATGGACCTTTCATTCTTTCGGAAAGTGTGACCAATTTACTGCCACTTTCGGTGTTGTATGGTTGTGCCTATAGGTTCATGGCCCGTTCTCTGATAAAGCTGTTCATTAGAGATACGGTTTGGCCAGAATATCCTCAAAATGTAGCGTAGAACCTATCACAAGCAATAAAGAACACAAGTGGCTGAGTTTATGTTGTTCATTCTGCAAGGAAAGATCCTTTGAAACACATCATAAAGGCCTTCAATTTAATGTCGTATCCGAAGAGCAGCGGGTTTCCGAGAAGTTTTCCTTCTAACTCTTGGATGTTACCTACTCAGATGATTGCCTGTGGCCGTTAAAAACTTGAATGCTATTTCTTGGGATAAGAACTTGAAACTTCATGCACAAAAGTGCTAAGCAATACTCACTGAACCATGGCACTCACAGAGCTCTGAGCGACTACACATGGGTCCTTGATGATCTCATGTTAATGTATTTAGTGTGATACTTTGTTTCCCCCCTTTAAAATCATCAAAGCACATCATAGGCACATCATTATCAGGCCAAATAGGTACTAAGCAAGTTCTCTCAAAAAAATCCTGGTTTACTTTTTGGGTAGATAACTTTCCTTTCTGGCAAGAACCCGTTCAACAAATCTTCCTAAAGCTATCTGAATACAAACTGATTCACTTTTGTGTCTTTTTGTAGATCCCTAAAGTGCAGAATTGTGTAAATAATACGCTCCCCCAGGACACTCCATAGCCAGGTTAAATGAATGACAAAAGCTTAATAGTTCACTAAATTCCCACACAAACTATTTCTCAATTTAAGTCACAAATTGCTTAGTTCTTGTTCTCCCTCGTCCACCCAAATTCACTTCAATGATTTGAAATTAGTTGCGTCCACAAGAGCCACAAGAAAAGATCATCCAAGCGATAAAACCTTCCCTAATTGTAATACAAATCCCCAGAACTTGCTCAGATCTTTCTCTTCTTCTTCCTTATGTGTGACAGTAGTAGCGTATGTGTGTAACACACACACAAGTACAAATATTTCTGTGGAAAAACATACAAAAAGAATAATTACTAACTACAACCAAAAACCTGTAACACATTGCTCACCCTGCCATGAATTCCCATCTTCGTTGTTCCAGTCGTCGTCGTCGTCCTTCTTTTGGCAGCACCCGCTCTCCCCCAAAAAGTCGTTTGTTCTTTCATTAATATTAATTTTAGGGTAAAATGATTTTCTAAAACTTACTTACAATAGAAAACTCACAGTCATACATATGTGTTGTATATATGTTTAGATAGTCCATGTGCTGGGAAGAAGTATCCTTGCTAGAACTAAAGATAGAGATTGGTGGGGCAAAGAGGGAATTAATGGAATGGACTGTTGTGTCAATTAAAAAAACCTGGTACCCACAAACCATATGGTTTGAGGGTATTGCAAGTAGATTACGCAAAAACCCACACTACCACGAAAGGAGGAGTATGAGGACTTGCCTACACACAGTCTAAACGGGAAAAAGCAAGTGTAAAAGCCGAACACGTGGACCTAGGAGAAGCTTCTTTTCTGCCTCATTTTATTACCCATTAATGTTATTTTTGGGACATACATACGTTGTCCTCGAACAGGGATAAGGCTTTAGTTTTGCAGTAAATTCTTTTTGATCTGCCCGAGACATGTGGCTGTAATTCTGTTTGGCAAACACGTGAATGTAATTTGTGTATTGCTGATTGAAATTATGGTTTGCCTGCTTTAAGATGAGATGTTATCCACAATTTATATTACTCAAGGAAACAGATTTGAGTCACAGCAATTAGAGGGAATTTTCTTTCGAATACGGGAGTTCAACAAATGTCATGATGAAGTTCAATAGCATGTCGGTGTTGGTGTTGGAGAGTTCTCCTAGATCCTGAAAGAAGTGCTTACCGAGGAGTCTGTACCTGGATTGTTGGGGTCCAGTGGACTGGCAAAGGAAGAGGGTAGTGTCCTCTACATCATCCTCATCGCCGCATCCTCTGCAGAGTTCTTCCTCCGAACGACGCAGTTTCCTTAAGTGGTACCGCAGAGTGTTGTGGCCCGTGAGTATCCCCACAAGCATGGACAGTGAATGTCTGTCCTTGCATATAATTCTTTTGGTCCTTGCTTTGTCAAAAGTTGGCCATAATTGTCTTGCAGTTTTGCAAGTTTCTAGGGAATTCCACCTCAGGTTCGCCTCTCTCGTAGCCAGTTTCCCTGGTTCAAGCCTGAGAACGCAGTGCGGGATGCTTATGGATAGGTCAGTCAGTTTAAGTGGGTCCGATGAAGGTTTTCTTTTCATTTCCTGTGACGCCTTCATGCTCTTGTCCCAAGAACCTTAAGCTCTTCGCGATAGCACTTCACAAGCTTGGACTTTACTTCTGTGGCGGTAATTGCTTTGATAGCTGCTTGGCTGTCGATAAAGAAATGATACCTTATGGCCGAATTGTTCTAAGGACGGACTCACGGGCAGCACTAAGTACTACAAGGCTTCCACAGGAGTTCCGCAAGAATCTCTTCTTAGACCTCCTATATGGAACATTTTGTATCACAGAATTCTGAGCGAGTCAAAGTGATTGGCCTTGGAGGCGACATCGTCGTAAGCACAGTGGTCTAGCAAGTCCACTGGCTGGAATCTGCCGGTCTGGACAAGGCGCCAACAAGACTCAGGCTGTCCTAATAACAAGTCGCAAAGCGATCAGATCTAAGGAATCACTGAAGTACCTTGGATTCTCCACGAAAGTATGCTAGTAAGAAGGCATCGCTGATACAGGCGGCACTCTCCCGTAGCTCCTGAACATCGACGGACAGTAAAACGCACGAAGGATCCTGCTATCCAGAACGTTTAGTTCGGTCCTTCTTTGTGTTCCTTCCCGATATGGCCAGGCGCACTGCCGAAAAATGTATGCATGAGAAAGCTATCATCAGCTTACTGGCTCTACGCAATCAGAGTAATCAGCGGCTTCCGAGCTATTTCCGACGAAGCAGCTTGGATATTAGCCATATTGGACTCAGTCGACATCCTCGTAGGTAAAATGTGAAGGATGTACCTACCTTAGGCGACCCTCGAACTGGCAAGAGGCAAACAAGGCGGGA
Source organism: Chalcosyrphus nemorum (assembly GCA_949716465.1). Lineage (NCBI taxonomy): Eukaryota > Metazoa > Arthropoda > Insecta > Diptera > Syrphidae > Chalcosyrphus > Chalcosyrphus nemorum. Next base: position 21,121,467 of record OX454332.1, on the reverse strand, counting down.
GCTCATTCCCACCATGGACACATGGACAAGAAGAGGGGGAACTGTAACTACTATCTTACACAGTTGTGTCCCAGCAAGGTGGTTATAAGAAATCTCTGATTTGAACAGGATACTTCGCCCCAGTGCTCGGAGTGTCCAAATGAGTAGGAGGACGCGGTGCATGTAGTGTTTTACTGCAGGCGCCTTGCTATCATCAGCAAGGCTGATTAGAGGAAACCTTAAAAGTCAAGAAAATCTTGTAAATCACACGACGAGTAGATGGAGATCTGTTCCTTCATAGTGTGTGTGCAGAATGCCCTTCGAAGAGCAGAAGCCCCAAGGAGAGCTGAAGAGGCGGCCTCGGAGAGTATACAATTGCCAACGAGCCTCGCGAAGTAGTGAGAGTGGTTAAAATGTGTATGATGACGCTTAGTGCCTTGATCGCGGTAGTGATCTGATCCTTACTGGGGATCGTGGTACGTATTCGGGAATTTTGATTCCATCTCTTAAGTTGTCCCCTCATCCGAACTAAGTAAAGAGCCGTCTAGGCTTTTCACCGGGTGTTGGCTTAAGCTGCGACCACCTGCCAGTTCCTTTGTGATTCTATAGACAGTCCTGCTGTCGCACCTGCGTGCAGTCCTCTCTGCTCTGCTGTACTTCTCTCATTTTCATGCGATACAGGGACCCCAGCTCACTCCCTTCTGCTGCTGGGGTAGTGTCTATGTAAGATCAGCCTTTAGGTATCCTCGGAAAGCCATGTCCTATGTCTTCCCTGCGATGGACCAACAATTTTGCCGGCGCAAGATGTAAAATCACCAGTGGTCTTGAATGGTTACAGGCATTGAGCTGCTGATTGTTTCGACACCTTCCAAAATATGGTGCACTGAGGGTAAAACCTAGGAACTTTGGCGTCATCGCAAGATCTTCGAACTGCAGCAGTCCGTAGTCGGAGATTAGTTACCAAACCACACATGTGCTCGTCGTCTGTTTTGGACGTCCAGGAGACTACATCATAGCAAAAGCGGTCAATTTGATTGGTTGTTGCCTGCCTGTCATTAGAAACCCAACTGTGGCAGGACTTGTGCTCAAACATGGTGCCACCTATAACAAAAGTCCACAAACCTTTTGCCTATTCCAAGCTTCCCCAGAAGCCATTACAATGTAGCTATCAAGGACAAAGATATCTTTAATACAAACACCTCTTTATAGTACCAATGTCGCTCAACAATTGATACTAAATTCTCATATCACTGCAGTTGCTACATATATGTGCCTCAGGACTATATTTGATGATTAATCTGGTTCACAAAATAGTGGGTGTCATAAACAGACAAGCCAAGAAACCTTGAATTGATAGATAGATCCTAAAAAGCAAAAGTCCTTAATAATTTCATAACTTTTCGCCTCTTTTTATCCCCCCACAAACCGGTATCTATGTCAAAGCCACAAAAAAAACATAACTCGAAAATGTCTACTTACATAAGCATTTTTTCGATGACAGTGAAAATGTCAGCTCGTTTCCAACTATAATGGTCCAAAGAAATATATGACCACATCACAAACCTATCAGGACGCCGCGCGTTTTTCTCTTCCGTAAACACCACTAATATAATCAGATGTATCTCTTATTGAATATTCCCACGCATTTCGGCTGCCGTTTTTTTTTTTTTTTTATTCCATTCGTTTTGTTAGTTTGTCACAATCCTGGAACGTTGTCCTGTTATGACATTATGATTTATAGCTCGATTCATCGCAAAAACGAACAGAAAAGCGGATGTTTTTTACAACACCAACAAACGAAATTCTTCGGGTCCCCCCCTTTAAGCCCCTACCAGTGGTCGAGTGTTTTCTTCTCTTTTTTTTTTATAGGCAATGTGTAGGTGGAGAAGAGTCCTTTACGACTTCCTCTTGATGTTTTTTTTTTTTGTGTTGTGTGTTGTCGTCTCAGTTTGTCAACTTTTTTAAATTTGCACATTTTTATGCGAAAACTTAAGTGCTAAGGACATAAATCAAACTTTGTTTAAAGTTTGTTTCGTGTTGTTGTTGTTGTTGTGTATGATTTTTCTGCCTCTTTTAGGAGCGAAAAAAAAAGTTGTGTATCGATTGGTATTTATCACTTTGCCACCCACCCTTCTGAGCTGTCCATTTGGGATGGCCCACCGGTGGTGGTACTGGTGGTAGTATAAGAAACTAATCGCCCAAAAGCCCTAAAAATCACGACGGAACTCCATTGGCATCATTAACTGGCTGGAATGAGCGTACACTTAAATTGAACGAAACAGCAAACCAAATCAACATAATTGAAGAAACCCATCGGAGTAACTGACGTATTACCATTTCACACGAGCCAACAGTAATTCCAAGAAATAAATGGAAATAAATAAAAACAGGAGCAAAAAAAAAAAAAAACGAAGGAAGAAAACATGAGTAAGGCTCTAGCACATGGCAGTTGTATACTGAAAATGGACACGAAAATCCTTGTTCCATTATTATGTTCGGGGCCTGTTTTGTATTGTATCCTGTAGCGGCGGCAACCAGTAACAGAGTTACTATACAGCAGATAGCATCATTCCGCGTGTGTATTTGTGTGTAAGCCAATCGAAGGCATTGTGCCTTTCATCAAACTCATTTAGTGGTGAGGAAAACTCACCACCCTACCCCAATGGGTCGACCAACGGCAACCGTTTGTAATTACAACCCCCGCAGTGGAGGGTAACATAACCTCAATGAGACGGAACGAACCGTTCCACTCATTTGCCTGTTGTGGGATTTTCATGAACTCACTCTTGTCGCGTCCCTTTGTTTTTGAGGTAAAAGGGGCCTCCGCTTCCTTCTCTCGAAAACCCTCGATAATTAATTGTGAATGGCAAAATCGAATCACGTGTCATGTCATGATGTTCTACATATCAAGAAAGGGGTTGTGTGCGGTTGAGGGATGGTTTCAAATGAAGTTAGAAATAAGACACAAATTTATTTCCTGTGCTTGATGTTGTTGATTGGTGAGGTCTCTATCTGATTTGTGTCTCTTGTGGGTAATGAGGAATGGATTTCTTAAGCCTTGGCATTCGTTATAAATACGAGTAGAAACTAAGTTCAAGTATACTTAAACCTCATACTTATGTGAAGGTAACACGAGTGGATGTAATTTGACTTTGTTGCGCTAAAGAGTTCTACCGCTCTCCCCCCTCCGAAGTGAAGAGACTATTCATTATATGGTTGAGGAAGTTACAATGAAATCCTTGATGTGAAAATCCTTTTCTCAAACATGCTACTATAGTAGCGGTACGAGTATAAAGGTACATCAATTTATTAATAGAAGAGATGAACATTTGGGCTTCTTCGGTTTTGTTCCTAGTTTTCTAAGGAATCCTGAGTAAAGCTGTTAAACATTTCCATAATTTAATTTAAAGAATGCCATAACCTAGGCTGTACAGTGTGTTGTGGGATATTGTAATTTTTTGAGTAGATTATATTTGTTGCCGTCTTTCTGAATAATATTAGTTGAAAAATCCAACTTCTATGGCTCTGCTGAGTAGATTCTTCATTCACGTTGCCAACTAGTACTTTTTGACCACCTTTTCTCGAATGTGATCTCATGCGAAAATGGCCCCTCATATGTTATAACGAGATAAATCATTAACCAAGCTTAAGGTAGATAACGAGGCAGGAAAGCCTCACTTTCTTCTGTGATAGAAGTATTTATGACATCTAGACTCAGGACCATGGCTTATAAAACGTTGTGTATCCTTCATTTATTCATATTTGTACAGTTCGTAATATTGGCCATTGTACAAAACGAATGCCATTGGGAAATGGTTCTAAGAAGGTACGCACTGGCCATATATAAAGACCGACTTGGTCACTGTTGATAGGCTGGTTTTCTATCAGATGTGGAGAGGGAAGCAGACGTCATTGGGCTGAAAATGAACTCGGCAAAACCAAAAATTATCAGCCTATTACCGAACTCATCATCCTATATATGCACTGCTGGACAACCGGTTGAAGGAGTCGAGGCACAATCATACGACGACGAGAGTAGCAGTGGACTGGTCACACATTCCGAAGGGGTGACAGGTCCATAGCTAACCATGCGATGCAATGGAACCCGCTTACTCAGGATGGCAGGACACGTGATCTTATGAGTACATGACGCAGAACAGTCGAGAAGGAAGCACGGCTACTGGAAAAGTGTTGGAAAGAGCTGAGGCACAACCACACACGATGGCGGGTACCCATAAGGGGATGCAGGACTTAAGTAAGTGAAGTCTTTATTGTTAGTGTTATCATTTGCTACTACGGATATGTCATTCCTTTAGTCATAGTATGTCATAGAACATTATATTCCATAGAACTGGGACTAGAGCTGATCCTTACGTTTCTATACAAGTTAGGATAGGTTAGGTAGATGGGTGCCTTGTGACAAGGAAGTCACTGCTCACTTAGACCAACAATTCGGGTCCATTGTATCCAAGCATTTAACCCTGAAAAAGGTGTAAAAAAGTCCACTATTACAAACACCCAGATAGGGGTATGAATCTCATCAGCTCTTCTTTGCCAAAGTGCTCCAGATCCGAGAAGAAATGGCTACCAAGAGTTCGCATTCCTCTGACGGATAGTTCAAGAAAATCACACAATAGGTGCCGAATAGATTTGACTTCTTCTTCATCCCTGTAACTTCTGCAATAGTCACTATGCAGCACACCGAGGTCGTCCGCGTGAAGGCCAGTAGTAACGCCAGAAATGACCCGTGCTTAATTTTCCAACCCCTCAGGTAAGCAACTAATTGGGGCTGCTATATAAGTAAGAGCCCGCGATATGTGCCACGCAGGGCGAAAAATGAAGAGGTGCGTGCTCCCTGCTGTAGCTAAGATAGTAGCTAAAATAATCCTTGAGCGAATCAAACAACACCTTGAAGACACACTGCATGCGGAACAAGCAGACTTCCGCTCTGGATCCTTTTCCTGGCTCAAAGTCTCACATCCTTCACAGAGGAAGGTTGCCAGAGGAATTCGAGATCCAAAGTGGTGGGGTAACACAAGGTTGCATTCTTTCACCAATTCTATTCCTTTTGGTGATTGGCGATGTGCTCCGTGCAGCTTTGTCGACGGGAAGCGGAGGGATTCGATGACTCTTACATCTCAGCTGAAGCATATTGACTACGTTGACGATGTATGCTTACTTTCTCATAGAACTATGGATCTCCACCAAATGACAGCTGATGTGGAGAGAGAGGCAGGTGTCGTCGGGCTGAAAGTTAATACGGCAAAAGCTGAAATTATCAGCTTGGCACAACCTCATAAGCTCAAATATGCTGGACAACCACTAGAGAGAGTAGACGATTTCTGTATCTTGAGGATAAATCCCACTAGTCGACTTTTTCGTTGTTTCTTTCGATATCCATATGCCCTGGTACCCAACTCAGGGTCACCTATACAAGTTAAAATCTACAAAAAGTCCTTCCAAAAATATTTAGCCTGAACAAACACTTCCTGATTTTATTTAAATTTTCATTCGAAATAACAAAAACGTTCTCTAAATCTAGTATGTAACTGTATCCATCCAAACATCCCTCCATTTGTTTTTTTCATGTTCCAAAACTTTATCAGAAAGAACAAAAACAAAACATCACACTCTTCCCAAAGAGTCTCTTCACTTAATTAGTTTCACTGTATCTTCTTCGCTAAAAAACAAACCACCACCTACCTACATATACACACATATCCTTTAAATTTCTCTGGACTCATATTCCGCAAACCAAAAGATTTTCACATGCTAATTATACCCAGTGCTAGTGATGATGATGATGATTGTGAATTTCTACTCTAAAATTATCCTTTCAACCCAACAAATTTATTTCACTTACGCATATCCTTGTTAGAGGGTTTTTTTTTTTGCTTCTGTAACCCTTCCGGGATTTTGTACATCCACTCACATTGCTTCTACTTTCATTCCAGGTCACTGCTGTAATCTACATTTAAATTGGCTACAGTGACACGCTAAATGTCTCTGAACTGCTTTTAGCTAAAACGGAACTCGTGTGTTGAAGGAGGACAAAAAAAAATCGCAGGACAGTCACATTGAAATTTGCACACACATCTCCTATCTGTCTGATTCTGCAGCTAGGACGAAGGTAAGCTAACTGTTGGGAGGAGATATTCCTTTATTTTTTCCAACTATGCATGGAAATAAAATGTTAATTCTGTGAAATTGGGGAAAATAAAGTAAAAGTTGACCCTGTCCGGGATATTAATTCTACCATTTTATGTATGGTCGAGGTTTTGTCTGAGTGTGAAGCTGCTCGTGATGACGTTGATGATGGTAATGGTTCAGAAAAAAACATGGGTTCATTATGAGGAGGGCGGTTCAAGGGTACTTGGAGCCCTTAATATCTTTTAAAATTAAGTTAGCATTTTTTAAGTAAATTTATCCAACAGAAGGAATGGAGGGCTTCACGCTTGTGGGACTTAAGGTAATTTCCTTATAACGTATGCCCTTGTTTCCTTGGATAATTAAATACTTTATAAATTTTGCAATGTGTAATCAAATGCTCTATTCAGCAGCCAATACAGTTGTGAACGAAATTGCAAATAGTGTAATTGTGCACGCCAAAATGAAGATGAGAAGGATGTCAGACGCTGACCAACTTGCTGCGATGAAGGTTGATTTTTGATTGTTCAGTGGGCATTTCTATTACGAGGACCTTCTACCCAAAAGTTCTTGCTTGAGCATGGTGACATCTACTAGCTGACATATTCCATACATACTGGAGGTGAAACTATTCCGCCAGGCTAAGATTCATAGGCTTTTTAAGTTGGCGAACTGGATCAAATCAAATTTCAATTGGAGAACTGGATGCATTCCTCTCAGAGTTGGTGGTACAAATCTCTCGACATGACTATCGTGTGTTCAGACTTCTCTAAACTATGTTTTGTCAGTGACAGATCCTTAATCTGGATCGGCATTTATGGATCGGAATTTAAGGAAAGCTTCGCTGGAGCACTCAGGCATCCAACTTGTCCATTGTACTACCAGAAAGCATCCCATTACGCTCCCTTTTACTGTATAAATTTTCTCGTCTTCTTAATGAATTCGAGTAGGCGCTTCAGTAACGAAGAGCTTACATTGACAGCACTCACCTGACGCAGTGTCGTCACCCTCTCCACCAGCGTCGCGGACAGATGTTTCACTTAAGCCAATCATATTAAGATGCTTAGCAAAAGCGAACTGCCCCGTAAGAACGCCAAAAGGTTGTCTGCCATCTTTTCTGCTGAGAGACAGCAAGAATGCCGCGGATCTCTTACTGACGTCTGGGAGCATCTGTCTACATCCAGGAGATTCATGCAACACACAATTGTGTTCATAAGAAACCCAATTATCTATGGAAGCCCTGATCTTAGCTGCAGGAAGATCTAACGCAGGTACGGGTCGTCCTCTGAGCCCGCGATACCAATGTGACCTGGCTTCCAGATAAGAGTCAATAAATTGAATCTTGCGAAGCAGTTCAAAGCCGTCTTGGATTCACCAACTAGTTTGGATAAGGTTCAAGGTGTTAAGCAAGGCCTTAAGCGCAGCTTGACTGTCGCTACAGACACACTACGGTCCTTCACCTATTCCCAACGATTCAAATTGTAGCCATTGGGATTGCATAAATCTCCGCCTGGAAAACAGAGGCATGCTTACCCAATAAGTATTGCAGTTTTGTGTTATCGACTTCCACCAATAGGCACCAGCACCTGAACCTTGATTGGTTTTGGAACTATTCGTGAAGACGACTAAATATCCATAAGACCAGGATCATAGGATAAGTGTCGGTCAAGGCACACGTTTCATACCAAAAACCACCACGTCTGAGTCTGTGGATAGTTTTAAGCGAACACCCCATGGTATATAAGTACCAAGAAGAGAGACATTCAGCAGTGCATCTAGAGCAGAGCCCGGAGTTTGAACTAACCAAAAGAACAAAGAAGATTTCCCTCTTTGTTTGTCACTCACTCTTGGACAAAATCCACTTTTTGAACCAAAAAAAAAACAGGGTCCTAAGGCTTGAAAATAAGGTGTATGAGGAGACGTAGTTGTTTTTGATGTTGTTTCCGGATGTATTGAATTGGTATCTAATGGGACCTTATTCCTTGGAGATGTAGATAACTTTTAAATAGAATAGGTAAGGCCTAATCTCTGACATATAGAAAGGCAAAAGAATTTTTGACAGTTTGCACATTGACCTTAAAAGTTGGGAGGACTTTATAACCTTCAAATACAGTCTACTACCTCAAAAAGAAATGCCTTACTTTGCAGTCAAAACTGAAAACTGAATCCCTAAGAAAGACAATCTTTCTCCAGTCTCGTTGCAGCTATTTAGACACAACTTAATGGCATCACTTTGATTTAAACTTAAGTTCAGCGACCCCAATTATTAAAATTTATACTGAGAAGTTGATCTCATTAAACACGTTCAAGCTTACAAGGGCTGTGTAGCGCCCTATAAATTACATCTGCCACAGCCAGCCCTGTTAATCTGCCAACACTGCTGCTGTCCCCCTTATTTTGAAGCTAATTGATGGCTACGGTTTAGTGGTGAGATTTCGTTTTCCTGGGGTCAGTTAGTCCGTATAATTTGGCTGTGTTTTTTCATTCAGTTCTTTCTCCTTTTTTGTCCTAGTAATGTCATGGGCATCCTTTTTATCAGATGAAAACGTCCGCACAACATATCATTTTGTGTGCCATAAATGGGGGTAAAATGAAATCGAACGAAAAGTAGTAGAAGCGCACATCCGCTTGTACATATATACCGTCACTTAATACGCACAAAATACAAGCACACACACTGATCTCAGCGAAAGGATACTAAGGATAGTGCAAATGATTCATTTTAGTGTTTTTGACATGTGAGAGGGAAAAAAAATCTATGTGAAGACATAAAAAAAAAAATCTCTACCAATCTGTCTTAAGCCTTTTTTTTTTTTTGTGTGAGCTACTACTACTACACACTTGTATTGGTAAGTGAAATATCCTTTCCAACAAAAGGGGATTGGAGCGGACACAAAACTTTACGAACCTATTGTGGAAGAAAAATAGCATCACAAAGATGCTTACTCGTCTATTTTACGTTACGGACATAAAGAATAAAATATGAAAAAAAAAAAATAAATGTTTTATGTTCTCATTTGTGGCAGTATCCCATGTCCTTTGGATGCCACTAAGCGCATTTGTACACCACTATCACAAGACACCCTCGACTCACTGTCATAAAAGGCACAAAAAAAAAACCCCTCATCGTGTTATGATTTTTGGATTATTTACGTCGAGCATCTGAACTTGTTCCACACTCACCGAGGTAGTGTTCTGTTTCATGTTCTCTGGTGTCCTCCCACATAATATTTCTTCTACTCAACTGAACTAGTTCATTTCCTTTTTTTTTGTGTTAGTTCTTTCCCCGATCCTCTAATTAGCAATCTGTGCGTGGTAGTGATTAATTATTGACGGGGTAATAAATGAAATAAACACGATTCGTATAGCGAATGAGTTGTTATTTCTGATGGCTTACTGGTGGTGGTGGTGGTGGGTGTATTTTTAATTGTCAGGACAATAGAAGGACGAAACATAATGGTGATGTTGTTGTTTTGTCAGTTTCACATTAAAAGAGATTAATTTGTCAAATGGTGATAAGTAATGTGAAATTCTTCGTAAATTATGTGAATATGTGGAAAATTTGAATTAAGGCTGTCAATCAGAAGAGCAAAGACCTTGAGGGCGAATTGTAATCGTTCATAGTGGGTGGCTCTGAGTGGAGAATAATTATGCCTTTTGCTTTCGTGATTTCTAGTAGTCATATGGACCTTTGAGGTCTTTTTCAAGAAGTTGAATGCTGCATTAACAACTTTTATTTATATACCTACCTACGCTGAGAACATAGAAACTTGAGTGATATGCCTTCCTCTGCTGACTGCAAGATGCCATTGACTGTTTTTCTAACTTACTTAAAGGCCCCCCGACCTTTGCAGAGTCTCTGCCTGAGACACATCTGCCTTCCACCCTCTGTGGTCTCTGTGGAGACCAAGACTTCTGGCATCCACGTCTTTTTACCGGAGCTTCGGCCTTCTTCGCCGTCGCGAAGATCTCTTCTTAGAATTTGTCAAGCTTCGTCTTCCCACAATGAAGGTTAGGTTGACCCATAATGACCCATAATAATCATAACAACAGTGGATTTTATGAATTTCCATATGGAGTCTATTGAATGTGTGGGAGACTTCCTCTAGATCAGTAAAGAAGTGCCTCCAGGCATGTTGTAGCCCGTGGCATAGGAAGTGGGTTGTGTCCTCAAAGGTGCTTCATCACCAGTAGGATTTTCATATGATACCGCAGATTATAGTGCCTTGTGACGGTACCCACGAGGGTGAAAATGGGTTTCGTTTCTTTCCTAACAAGTCTGTCGGTTCTTCATTTGTCAAGCGTGGGCCATAGTCTCCTTAAACCGATGCAGGTCTCTATGGCTTTTAAACCTCTCGTGGCTTTTTTCCCTGCTTCAAGCCTTAAAAGCGCAGGATGGGATGCATCCAGGGGTAAGATGTTTCTGTCATGGATGCTGAGCCATCTTGCCAGTTAGTTCATTCATTTGACGATATTCCTTCCTGTATGGGGAGCCAGTTTAGTTCAATCTTGTACTGCCATCCCTTCAGTTGATCCTCATCCAAAATTAGTAACGAACCGTCTAATCTTTTCACTGGGTGTTGAGTAGAGCTTCGGCTACCTATAAGCTCTTTTTTCTGCTGTTGCTTCTTGTGCTTGCGTGGCCAGCTCATTGATGTACATAATTGCGCTTGTCACGTCTCACGCTATGCTGCACTTATCTCATCTTCATGCGATTTATGAACTCTAGCTCGATCCTCCTTGCTGCTGCAGCTGCTGCAATTCGAGCTCTTAGCTGTTTTCGTACGTTGATCCTTCTCCAGGTATCCTCGGAAAGCCACGCCCTATGGTTTCCTTGCGGCTAAAATTCCTTAATAATTGAAAAAGTACCGTTATATGAACTTTTGGACCAACAACTTTTGGCCAAAATCTGGTACGTCATCTTATTGCACATATCTATTCTTGTCTCACTGTGTCTTTAAGCAAAATCATTTGACCACGTTTCGCGAAAATCGATTTCTTGTAGAAAATGTTCCTAACAATTTTGGTAAAAAATTTGATATGTCAACTGATTGGAATTTCCTAATCTAAAATGAGATTTAGTCAAAATCTTTTGAGCCTTATTATTTTTGTGAAAATTGGCCGTAAATAAATTACCGTTAATATGTATTGTATAAGAGCTGAAATTAAAATTGTAATTTCGCTTTTAGGGAAGTTTGATCAAAATCAGTCCCAATTTTACTAAATCCAACTCATTTGTTCTTCGATGACTCACCTTTTTGGTCACCCAAACCTAAAAGAAGATACTACATACTACTACTCACCCCAATTTATATCCTGGCTCCGATACTTTCAATTCTTTCTGAAATCCATGCCAACTCTGTAGGCGAGTTGCGGTAAGAAATAGAAGCAATTGAATATTATTCACAAATAAATGTCAAATCAGCAACAATAAATTGTGTTGCGGCAAAACGACTGCCAAACTTTTAAATTAAAACGATTTTTATATTTTGTTTATCATAAATCGACATGACCTCCATTTGGGAGGAACTTTGTTTTTTTTTTAAGCAACATGACATGTAGATTCCTTTTTTGAATTGCCAATTGTGTTTGAGAGTAATAAAGTAAACAACTTTTCCATACCTACTCTTGTATTCCCTATGATGACACGCACACATATACATATCATTTATAAAAAAAAAAGAAGTATATTTCAAACAATAACTTTCAAGGATGTACGCAAATGGATTTGCATTGCTCACTGGAGAATTGTAGACATCCATTAAACAATGTCATACAGGCGGGCGTCGTCGTATACTTAAAACATTTTCGGGTGTCAATTTTAAGTAAGAAGCTTTGTTCTTGGAATTTAATGAAAGACACGTATTCATGTTGTATTATGCTGTTTTGATCTTAATCAGGCTGCTAATTAGCATTTCAAAATATCAACAATTACTTCAAAATATTGGGTGTACGAGTATGTTGTGTGTGTGGCATGATGGCTGCACACGCGTCAATGTCATTTACCTTGACATAATACGTTTCTAAGTGCAAATTAACTCGAATCTAAGCATATTGTTATGATGATATCTTAATATGAAAAGCGGATTACTTGTGGCATTACGTGAAAGTATATTTGTGATGCAAAACAACAGCTTTCGTATAAATTAAACCTTGTGAAAGGATAAAGTTAAATTTACTTATAAATGTCAATTGAGTTTTTTCATCAGACAAGTTTCTAAAGCAACGTCTTTGTAATAATTCATATAATTACTTTCATTATTACGGCGCTCAAAACTATTTAAGATTTTAATTATAAAGTTTTGTAAACTTTACCTTTGTGTGTGCGGTCTTTCATTTTGCACCGACACATTTTGTTCCTTGAAAGTTCAATTATTGCAAAGGTGTTGAAGCAGAAATAATGCACAAAATACATTTTGCATTCTTTCACTTGGCGAAATCTCTTTGAGAAGGATTGTAATTACTGCCAAGGATGTGAGTTTTTTTCTTCTTGTAAAAGTGAAACTCACTGAATTGAATTTACTTTAAGAAAACTCTTAACACTTTAAGTCTTTTACCCAAAAAGAGTCTTTTAAAAGTCTTTTGTATAAATTGGAAGAGCATTTGTACACTTTGGCGCGGTTGGAGAGCGAACTTGAAAATTATTAACCACTTTAAAGGTCTCCAATGTAAAGAACATGAAATTTTCAGGCTTGAGGTATTCCAAAGGAACTCCCAACCGCGTATCCTGCCATCCTGAGTGACCGAGTTCCATTACATACCGTGGTTAGCTATAGATCTGCGACCAATTTTGAAGAGTATAACCAAGCTACTGTTAATTTCTTCGTTGCTTGGTTTGGACAGAAAATGTTTAAGATGTAGTGTAGGCACCTATTGAGGAACGTTTGTAGCAAAGTGGCCCGTTAGAACGCCAATATGTTTTCTGTAGCCTTTTCTGCTGAGAGAGAGCAAGAATGCCGTTTTCACTAACTTCTGGGAGCATCCGTTTTGTCAGCCAGGAAAGTCATACCACACACAATTGTGTTCATAAGAAACCCAATCATCTATGGAAGCCCTGACCGTAGATGCAGGAAGAGCTAACGCAGGTTCGGGTCCTAAAAAACTCTCTTCGGAGCCTAGTCTAGCAGTCTCATCGGATATTTCATTTCCCGCGATACCAGTGTGACCTGGCTTTCAGATGAGAGTCAATAAATTGAATCTTGCGACACAGTTCAAAGCTCTCTTGCATTCACCAACTAGTTTGGATGAGGTTAACGGGTTAAGCAAGGACTTAAGCGCAGCTTGATTGTCACAACTGGATATTACACCCTTCTACCTATTCTCAACGATGTGAATTGTAGCCATTAGGATTGAAAAAATCTCCTCCTGGAAGACAGAGGCATGCTTACCCAATGAGTATTGCAGTCTTGTGTTATCGTCTTCAGTCCTTAATACCTGGAATGTCGACCTCATACTTGCACTGCAATTGAAGCCTCGGAGTCATAGCATCATACGGCATAAACATAAGACCAAAGTCATAGGATAAGTGTCGAGCAAGATCATCGAAGCTCCAATGGGTTTTATTCCGAAAAACCACTACGTCTGAGTCTGTGGATTGAAGTTCCTATTGGTGAAAGTATGCTGCATTCCGGAACCCCACTTTGGACTTCGAATTCTTCAAAAACCCTTTCACTGTGCAAATCCTTACATGTGGACCCATCATATGTCTTTTCAGAAATATGTAAAGACAGAAAAGGAATTCTTTTAGTAGGGTCAAGGTTGGTGATGGAAGTTCTGCAGGCTGTGCCGCGGTTCAGTATAAATATTCAGGTTTGAATCGCAGAAAAGCTAGACATTGGGCTCCTATGAGCGGCTTTTGGCATAATTGTTTTAGTAGAGTTTACATGTAATGGCGACAGAGCCGGAAGTCTTGCTGTCATGTAAGGATCTCGTCGTTTCATTCACCTACGCTTACGCAATAGTCAATGTCTTCATCATAAGTTCGACATCGATGATCTTCAATCATCTTAGCTCACAGAATAATATGCATATTTGCAGGGCTATTTTGAGATGATATATAAATGTGTCGCTAGGTTCACATAGGATTTCAGACTTTTACACAGACTTGCAGACAAAGTTTCTCCAAAAAGGGACCTTGGCACATAACTTGTAAGGTACTCATCATATTGAAAAGAATATGTAGGATATTTCAAATTATAGTCAGTCTCAATCACATTCGTGAAACCGACCTGTCAGTCAAAGGTTTATCATTTTACAAAAGCTAATTTGTCAAAATTCTAAAAACTTCTACAAGTAGGGTCGACATAGTTGCCCAACTGAGCAGAAACCTGGGTCCCTATTTCACCAACTTACAAATTGTAATTTACAAACGTTTTTCCACAAAAATTGTAGAATTATTAATCAATTTCTTTTCACCATGTTTATGTTTTATAATTTTATATTGTGAAGCATAGGCCGTATTACAAATTTGTAGTTGAGATCTTCAACCACTAATTTGTAGCTGTTAGCTACTTGTACTTGGTGTAATAGGCCACAGATCAGAAGTAAATGCCTTATACCATAAATCCACCGAAACGAAATCGAGAAATTTGTATGATTTTTTATTGAAACCTCAGAAAGCCGTTTTCACCAAGTCAAAATAATTTCAGATCTAAAAAATAAATATCAATGAACAAATTGACACCTAAAATAAACAGAATTTTAAGCTATATCATTGTTTGATTTGACAATCAACTCTACGAGATTACAACGAGATTACACCGAAATCTTGTGGTTTCGAAACCTTGGAAATGTATGGCGAAACGACGGAGGTTTGGAGAACTTTCAGGAACCTCTCGATTTCGTTTCGTGGGAACATAGAATAAAGGTCGATCTAGGGTCAAAATGTATTTGGATGAACAATTTTCGCACAACATTTTCTTTACCGCTGATGCTCACTTTTAGCTTGGTGTCGATTTATGTCTAAAAGTTATCGAAAAGTCATCGAAAATTACTTAGTCAGTATAGAGTCCTGCAGTAACTCCCTTCAGAGATCTTGGATGATGTTACATCCTATTCCCAATGGCAAGTTTGAATCTTGAAATAAAATTTTTATCTAAATTTGAATGATAAATAAATTTACTCGCGGTACTGCAAAATGGATGACCATCATACGTATTTTAAACTAGCCAAAAGTTTTTATACGTAAATTCTTTGAGGTATATAATTATGTATTTACCTACGCGTATACAAATGTTAAAAATTTAAAATCTACAAGTTCCCTAATACTGAGAACAATAGAATTTTAAAGTAAACAAATAGGTACATTCAATTTGTCATCATTGAAATATGTCCCAACGGAATTTCCGTGAAAACACAAGGCGTTGTATAAAATCACCACGCCTACATAATTACGTGTTTGGTGGGTTTAAATACCAAATGGCGCATTTCAAATAAATTTAATGAGAATTTATTTCAGCAAAACCCACAACTACTGAGTAGGAAACTATGTAAACGTAATTTTTCGAATAAATTATATGTAAAATAAAAAAACTGACAAAACAAAAAGGACATGAAGTATCTGCCATTTGTAATTTGGAAAAAATTTTAGACACAGACATGCTCCAATGCGTAGAGAAAAGGATATAATCAAATTTGTTTTGTAAAAGTACCTTTAGATCCTTCATCCCTTTGTGGCTAGTTCTTTCTACTTTCTGTCTCAAGGCTGTATGCCTCTCAAGTTTTTACTTAAAGCTGTGTTTGTTTGTTAAAAAAAACGCATTTCTTTTGACATAAAGTAAGGTATAGACAATTCCAAAGAAGGTACACTCAGTGACATAAAATATACATCAGACAATTTTTTTTTTTTTTTCTAAATCCGCCCATTATTCTAAAGTGAAGCTTTCAGGAAGCTTTATTAATAAATGCCCAGACTCACCGTAGGCAAGGCACTCATTCACTCACACACTTGTGGTGAGGATTTTTTTTAACATAAAATTCGAATCCTTATTACATTGAACACATTTTCATATTCTTTGCTTTTGCCCACAATTTGGATTTTTTTTTGCATTTTTGACGGGGGAAATGATTTAGGAGCTTTTAGGTTGAAGTACCACCCAACATTAGGGCAGAAAAGCTGATGATGAAAATCACCATTTACATCATATCCAACACCCTTATACCGATCCCGCACATTTCAACAGAGAATCTTCGATAATCATTTCTATGGCTTCTCAAGGAATCCAAAGAGGAGTTTCCTTTTTTTTCGTTTTCTTGTTTATTTAGAGATGAAGAAGAGAGAAAGGGAAAATTTATAAATTCCTTGGTTGCGTTGTTTTCTGGTCTCTTCGTTCCGGTTTTGGTATCAACATCCTTTGCAATTGGGGGTATGTTTCCTTGGAATTTATTTAATGGGTGTAGAACAGATTTTTCCACCACCCCTACGACAGGATTGTACCTACCCTCATTTGGCATAAATTTTCATCTTGTAATGAGTTTTTTTTTTCCTCGTTGCCTTCCTCGTAAGAAGATGGGATAAAGGGGGAGCGATTGGTCTTTCGCTTTGCCGTTTGGTCTTTAATTTATTTTAAAATTATGAATTTTAAGGATGTGTTTTACGTATTTTCTGATTCAATAATGAAAACAAACATTTCTTTTTTGTTGGTCCTTCGTTTGGTGGAAAAAAAAAATTTGAGATATGGTTTATTTTATATGGGTCTTTGGATAATGAGCGAGATTACGTGCGCTGGAGCGTGCAGGAGTCAAAATTAAAGGAGCAGTATATTTTTTATACTTTTTTATTTACCCAAGTTGGAGATGACAGGATATTGGTGGTGTGACGGGTGTAGGCTATGGTTTTCCCCATTAAAATTTGAATGTATTAAATTAGCGATGAGATTTGGATTTTTTTTTGTAATGGAATCACTGGTTCCTGGGTGGCATTGTAAGAAGGTTTGAGTTTGGATAGTATAAAAATAGAAAGGAAATGACATGGGGTACGAGCGAAAGTGTTGCCAACGAGCTTAGTAAGCCGTGAAGGCCTTTCTCTAAATCTAAAGCATGGCTGCGTATGGGGTACAAATCCTCTATTTACCTTTATGCCTACTAAAGTGCGGCTACAGTTCAGATTGAACTTAGGCTTGGATCAACATGCCTCTCAACTTAGCACGATTTCTATCTAATTGTTTGGAAGAGCTCGGAGGACCTGTTTCCTCTGCGTTTTCCTCTACCTCAAATCATTATACCTATTGCCTTAAAAAATCGGGAAGATGAACACTATCATCTGAATTCTTCTTCTTCTTTGATGGCCCTACATTTCGAAATGAACCTGTGCCTCAACCAACAAGCCTCTCCATTTAGCTCGGTCTTTATTTCATTGCCTCCAGTTGCGCACTCCAAGTTTGTTGAGGTCCCCTTGAACTTGAATTTTTTTGACATCGAAAGAATCAGTACAGTCATTTCCGACCTTCATGCGACTATTCTCCATCGTCAATCTGCACAGACAGATAAGTTTGGCAGTTATGTATAGACATGGCTTTATATAGTTCGTCTCTATAGATGCTGTCAAAGGCGGTCTTGATATTCATAAAGAGATGCTGAGAATCGATGTTAAATTCTCGGATTTTCTCCAGGATCTGTGAAGATTTGATCAATGGTGGACTTATAGGAGCCAATCAGGCTGTTGATAAAGTGTTTTAGACGTTCACGCAGAAAAGATCTTGTAAGCAATGTTAAGAAGACTGTTGCCTCTATAGGTGGCACAGTTAAAAGTGTCTCCTTTCTTGTGGATAGGGCCAACGGTGCTAAGGTTCATCAGGCATACATTCGGGGGAAGAGATCTCAGAGCCTTGAAAAGCAGCTTTGAAAAGTTTGGCTATTATGCCGTCAGATCTAGCAGCTTTTTTGGATTTCAGCTTGAATGTTGCTATCCTCACTCGGCTTGGGTTAGATGGACTGAGATTTTTTCTATCTTCATCAACGAGGACTTGTGCATTCTGCCTGACAGCGAGGTCTTTGGCCTTTCTTACCGTCTTACAGTCTGCAGAAGTAGTTTTGTCCATATTAAAAGGACATTTTGTCCTCCAAAATCCGCCTCATTGGTGCACTTTCCATTGAGTAACCGTCATATATTTTTTCACTGGCGTTAGTACAAACATAGAATGAAACTCAATGCTACCAATTTCATTACGAATCGTTCACATTTCAGTCAAGCAACAAAGTACACATCTCTGATGAACATGACACACATTCCATGGAGAAACATTTCTTTCGAAAAAAAAAACTTTCACAAGTAATTAGCCCGAACCAAACGTTAACTATTGTTTCCTTCGACAAATGGAGCCCTATTACCTTAACTTGTCTTAATTAGAAATTTAAACTATAAACTTTAACTTCAATTATCTTGAACTTTACTCGGTATGCCGATGAAATTAATTAAAATGAAATTTTACCTTAGCACACACATGTGCTTAGGTTAACTTTTCCAATTGGTTCCTTGAAAACTCACTTGTATTCTACATAAATACTGCTCCTACCTACCCCCATTTGCAACATCTGATTAATGACCAACTAATTAAGCAGCGCGAAACTGTCTAACTAACTAGCAACTATACAACGTTCAGTCAGTTTTGGTCTTCCAGAGAAAACTTTTCCATACAAATATACACAATTGCTGTTTAGGTTGTTCTTCCCTTTCTCTGATGGATGTGCATAACCATTCAAATTACTTTTGAGACTTCCTTGTGCAGTGGGTCCGAAAAAAGAAACAAGCACCAAGTCGTCAATAATTTCAAATGTAAACTTCATTTAGTCCATTCCGCTTCGTGTATCTTCTCCTCTTGTAGATGAACATCAGCAGACAATTGCAACGTTCTTAACGATCCATTTGTCTTAGGAGATAAAAACTCTCTCTCTCTCTCTTGAAAGCAACATCTTGTACACATTTCTTGTCCATAGTCCTTCAGTCAGTTTCTAGGGAAAATGAAAAAAAAAAAAACCATGATGCTCTCGCGTAACTTTAGCAATTAATTAATCAGTTTTCACCAGCAATGAATTTTAAACCAACTGCATCCACTTAAGGGAAACCACCACCATTGCTGGGGTAAAACAGAAGAAAAAGGACTTCTCATCGCGCTCAAAAAAGAAACAATATATAAAAAGGACTCCAAACAGTGTAGCATCCTCGCACCACATCAACTGCTGGCAACTAATTTCCGCAATTACAATTTCAAATTGATACCCAAAACGAAACTTAATTATCAAATGTATATGGCAAAAGTTTCCTAGAAGGCAAGGGACCTCACCCAGTTTTGTTGGCTGTTACATAAGGAGTTCATGAGAAGTCAAACCAAAGACGAGCGAGGCTTTGTCCTTTTGGGGGGCGACCTCTTAATCATGGACCTCGACTATTTGCGTTAGAAAACTTTAATTTGTTCAGCAGAAATATATATTTTTGTCCTTTTTCACTTGGAGAACATTCTTCATCGACATGGCTGCAGTCTAAGTGAATATCTTTCGAAATTATTCTTAGAGCTATGAAAATTTGGTGCACTGGTTTATTCTGTTTTGTTGCTCTGGAAAATAAATTAAGGGATTAGGTTTGTTTGTTTTTTTTTTCTCAGAGTTGTTTTGTCCAAGTTAGCTATTAAGAAAAGTGAGACGAAGTCAAATCAACTTCGCCAAGTTAAACAGTGCAATTGCATTTAGTGGAATTGTTGATTGGCAATTAAGCACTTGACAAAAGTTCTACAAAACAACTTCAAGTGCATTTTAAGCTAACAAATTTTCTTGAGATATTTATCGCTTTATGCAAAAAAGGAAAATAGTCTTGTAGATAAAGATTTATAACTACCAGCGTAGACTTTAAATGCCATCACATACTTGCTTTGGCAGCCCTACTGGCCGTGGAGGACCTCTAACTGCTTCCATTTCTATTCTTCATGATCACGCCAGCTTCTGTCCGCATACAAACTTACTTTGGCAGCCCTACAGGCCGTGGAGGACCTCTAACGTCCACTTGATCACGCCAGCGTCTGTCCGCCTTTGACCCGAAGATTTTTGAGGAGCACCGATGATCATTCGCTCTACAGTCATCTGAGTTTCTAGGGAAATAAGGGTGTGTGACACATCACGTTCCGACCCTTGTAACTTGTAACGATGTGGCTGTGAGGTTTTCACCCATTGTCTTTACTACATTCAGAGTATTCACATGTCCATAGTCGATTTGCTTCCACATATTAGATTCGCTCAATTTGATGGCTCCTATTCCGGCACTAACTCTAATAAAGAATCATGTACAACTCTGCTTGTGATGTGCTTCTCATTACCCCTCTGGTGCAGAGCTCATTCAGATAGCTCTTTATTTCTGTTGTTGTCCACCGACTAAATACCCACAGACCCAGAGGTGACGATCGATCTGACGATTGCTGTGTACATCCAGTGAATGATGAGCGGTTGCAATCCCCATCTGTTCCCGAAGGAAGACCTTTTTTTATTCTTTCTTCTACATTCCTTGTGGCCAATAGTCTAGAAAAACCCCGAGATATTTCTTCCCGTCTTCCTTTTTGCATGCCGTATTCCATCTTGAACTGCGATAATATCAGCTTTGTGAAAGACGGAATCTTGTGATCTATATTTTCATGTGCAAACACAAAGGTCGCTGGTCGTCTAAATTTGAGACTCTTCATTCTATCTTTACTAAACTTTTGGTACACAATTTACACTGATGACACAACCCCTTACCTAGCGGTCCTACTGTCACCATAAGAACATGAATTCAGTCGGGTACATCAGAGACAGTATTCTACACTATAGGACTGCAGAAATGGACCGATTGAGGGCGCCTGCACTGCCAAACTTTTTTCAAGACAAGCCCTTATCTGTCAAACAGTCTATCTACCTGACTGTTATCAAAATAAGTCGAAGCTGTTCGTGTAATGCGTTCGTTGGGTTCTATTTAGCTCGATCTGTAGACGCCACCGTTGACTCTATCTAGAGAAATTGTGGTCTACCCCTTGGACAAGACCTCTCTCTCATGTGCTGGGCATAAGACCTTTCAAAGGAGCTGGTTATTCATTCTCTAGCCTAGGCATCCAATTGCGACCATTTGGAGTTCATGGCACAAAAGCTCCTGCTTCTCTATAGTTTAGGCTAGGTAAGTGGTCTGACGGAGGGTCGTACTCTATCCCAGACTTAGTTTAATATTGATCCATTGTGTGTGTCATGGCTCAGTGGTTTGTGCGTTGGACGTCTCTATGGAAGTTTGCTGACAGCGAAGTTTGTTTGTTCTCAGCCTCCTCCTTATAGCTGCTAATAACTACATGAAGACATCTAGCGGAAGCATGTTAAATCTAGCCTCAAGATCAACAGTTTGTGATGACCAAGTTGTACCAGTGATGCCAATGTATTGGGTTTGTTGACAGCTTGCCACAATACAAAATTGCTGAAGCTCAGTGAAGATTTTCCATTAACTGTTTAAAACCGCAATATGATCTTTAGGAAGTGTCCTAAATACAGGATATGTATAAAGTATACCGACCATTGTTAGGCTAGCTATATCCCGGGTTTATATTTATTTTGCCATGATTTTTGAAAGCCATTAAATGTGTCCTCATAAAAATTAGTGCGTGAACTTTTCCATTTAATTTTTAATTTCTCCTCTCTCATTGTCATCAAAATTCTTATTCACTTTGCCATAAAATAGCATAAAAAAGTAAGACCTGGCTTTCAGAGCCCCAAAAGCTTTTGTTGATTCTTTTCTTTTTTTTTTTTTGCTGCAACATTTCAATTAACAAATTGACCCGAAAAAATCTCCATTATCCTTGGTTTTATGAGCAACCAATAATTTTACATCCTCGCGTTAATTTTTTCTTCATTTTTTATGTCGTCTAAAACTTATGGGCTTTTTCTCAAATTTATAATGAAATTAAGAGAAAATCATAAAACCCTCTAGCCCATCCTGTTACACGAAGTAAGACTATTAAATTATCTGACTGATACTTTCGTCAGTTTAGGGAAGAAAGAATTTACCGCCCAAAGGATCTCTCCGTATATAAAGTCATTCAAAGTTTTCGCACAGAGTTCCCGAAGGAGTCCATCGGCCTTTATCGAATGGGCCGCGATAAAATTTACTCCTCAACCATTTAATTACGAACAAGGAGTACGAGTCTACTATAAAATGAAATAAAAATCCATTCAGGACCTACATAGTGGCCGGTTGAAAACTTGGTGAAAGTTAAGTTTTAGCTGATTGAAGCCTGCGGGCGGTTAGCATTGGTTTTACAACTGTGGCATCGGGCAGACAGGCAGCAGTCGAAGGCAATTGAAATGATGAGGAGCAGAGTGCTTATGTGTCCTTTGGGAGGAATGTAATAAAAAGTGCAATATCTCAATGAGGATTGAGAGGTATCTGCGGGTGCAATTCTCAGACAAACGTCCTTGGTGACGAATTTATGGCTTCCTTCGGGGGAATTTCCCAAATTGTATTTTTGGTATTTTAGTAATAAAAAAAAGGAAGAGGGAATATAAATGAGGGGATGAATGGAATTGCTTACATTGTGGAATGAATGTAGCCGTCTGGGGATTGTCTGGGATTCATTAATAAGGCAAGTATAAGACTTGGTATTCCTCTGATGGAGTAGTTCTTGGCAGAATATCTGGTCTTAATGCAATCATTTTATATTTGCTTTGGTTTGTGGCTAGCTTCAGAGTGAATTTGTTCCATTATATTGGGCGAGTAATGTGCCAACCAGTTGCTTTTTATTTACTAAAATAGCAATTGGAAAACGTCGACGTTGGAGCAGCACTGCGTCAGATGTTGCTGCTGATGTAAAGTGAAAAACTATTTGAAACTTGAAACTCATAAGCTGTCTTTTTAATCGGTTAAGTATAATGGTGGTGGGAGGGAGGCCTTAATGACCCATTTTGATACTCATCGGGGCAAAAATAATGTAATAGCCCTACGTTTGTAGCCTCTGCTAATCGTCACGTACCAGTGGTTCTTCCGGCCCGGCAGATAGACAATAGACCAAATTTTCACGCTCAGACAAATCCTGGAAGAGATCAACGAATTTTCAGTCGAAACCCACCACCTTTTCATTGACCTTAAGGCCACCTACGACTACTTTCATCGTCTTGAGCTCTGCCAGGCGATGGCACAGTTCGGGATACCGACAAAACTTATCCAGATCTGTTGCATAACGCTGGAAAACACTAAATGCTCTGTGCAACTTCGAAACAACTCTTTTGAGCTCTTCCAAAAGTGCACCAGATTGAGGCAAGGAGATGCGTTGTCCTGTGACTTTTTCAATCTCGTGTTGGATCAGATAGTGCGCAAGGCAGCAGTCAACACAGGAGACGTGGGATATGCAGACGATATTGACATCATCGGACGATCCCGGCAAGCTGTCGTAGAGGCGTTTACGACAGTTGATGAACAGCTAGGCGAACATTGGGAAGAACATCGACGAACATAAGTTTCGTGGTAGTTAAGGAGCTCACCTACCTGGAAACAAATATAAATCCTACAAACGACTCCTTTGTAGAGATCCGACGAAGGATAACCCAGCAAACCGTTGCTACTTCGGTTTGGCAAAACAACTGGGTTGAAAACTCCTAACTCGAAGGACCAAATTAGTGCTCCATAGAACGCTCATCTCACCAGTCTTGCTGTATGTAGCCGAGTGCTAGACGATAATAAGTACGAAAGCTGAGCATATATTTCACTTCTCCGAGTAAAAAATACTTCGAAATACTTCGAAAAATACGAAATCCGGTACAAAGACCAAGTTATTGCGAATGCCAGAAATCTTAGTCGGGACCGCAGAGAATGGAAGGCAGCCATGTTTCAGCCAGAGACTCTACAAGGGTCAGGAGACCTTTCTGATGATGATACCTTTGACAGTTCCTTGACTTAGTTTTTTATTCAAATATTTTGAGGATAAAGGCGTTTTTTGCCAGCTATAAGAAGAAAAAAGCAGTCTATCAGGGAAAATGATAAATAAGATTCCCACCCACCCAATTAGCATGAACTCCTTAAAAATTGGCTTCCGATGAGAGCTCAATTTCTGGTTTCAATTCTTGAGTTCGATAATTTTGTTTCAGCACAGAGCAGCTTCAAAAATTACACCCTATTCAAAGACCAAATTGAATCTTTATGCAAACATGTAGAATGCATATTTGCTCAGGTGAGGGCTAAATTTACCTTTGGGGGTGTATTTCCCTATACCACCTAATCCTCTTCCCACCTGAAAGCATTCTCATCCTCCTCTAATTTCTGAGCCAGGATCAATAAGAAGAAGGAAAAAAATTCTCCGAAATACGACATAAATCTACGAAAAAGCTAAAAGGTATGCTAGTCTTCCTTTCAATTGAATACCACTCATCCCTTCGCTCCCCAGTAGTAAGCCCGTACCACACCATTCTATGACAGGTCATGAAATCCCCAAAAGATATACCTCCTCAGCTTAATCCACTATGTCAATGGTATTTCTCGTTTTATTTTTTCTCGCTACTCCTTTTCCTCTACATCCGATAGGTATTCGTATTTGTCCTCTCTTGTCCTTTATGTAGGACCACCAGGGTAATCCGATTACTTTTTTTTTTCCTTCAGAGGAAGGAACAACAAACACATGGATATTATTGTAAAAGCGCAAACAAAAAATCAGCAGCGTATATTTGTCTAACCTAGCCTCAGAAGAAAAAAAGGATATTCACAGAAAGAAAAGAAAGAATGTTTTACAAAAAAAAAAGACTAAACTTAATCAGAATAAGAATTAGAAGGATAACGGCCATGAGCAATAAATAAAATGCTTCGCAGGATTCTTTGTTCACAGTTCAAACACAAACAGAGAAGAAAAAAAAACCCCAAAGTCTTTTACTCCTGTCATTGACCGCTGCCGCTTTTATCCTTAGCAAAAATATTTATAACACAACAAGAAGATGAAGAAGAACGGTGGTAGCATGGTACAATTGGAATTGAAGGAGTAATCCATAATTCAAAGAAAGGATGCTTTAGATTTTCTATTTCATTTCATTTAATTCTTATTACTACAATGATGATCGGTCCTTGAATGAGGTCGGTTACACTTTATTAGTGTGTGTTTGTGTCCTTCCTTTAGGGCATTCATCTGGTTCGCAAATTATCTTTTACTTACCAGCAAATATCCTTACAAGAGAAGGATGTCTTCTCTCTGTGCGACTCAATCGAATG
Source organism: Chalcosyrphus nemorum (assembly GCA_949716465.1). NCBI lineage: Eukaryota > Metazoa > Arthropoda > Insecta > Diptera > Syrphidae > Chalcosyrphus > Chalcosyrphus nemorum. The sequence continues at coordinate 21,096,155 of OX454332.1, read as the reverse complement.
GCAGTATTGAAATAGAAATTAATATCTTCTATCGATTGAATGTCCTTCAAATGAAGAGAGGAACTTATTTGATTGATAACTGAAAAAATTGAAAGGAAGTCTGAAAGAAAGAGGATGCGTTGTAACTGATTAGATTTTAATTATTTTACACCAATTCTAAGAGTAATTATAAAAACTGTATGTAATAAGAAGATTTTAATTACTTAGTTGGGATAATTTGGATGAACAGGCAAACGAAGTGAAATGTCAGTTTGGCTGGGTTACCAAAACATCATTTTCACGTTTTTATTTTTTTGGTTTTTTTCTTGGAATCCCACCTGATGGGAAATTATTAATTAAAATGAGTATTTTCATTAATCAAAAAGTTTTTTTCCTTTTTTTGGTTCGAAGTAAAAATAAGTTGGAAAAAAATGTTGATTACTTTTTTTTTGGCCTTTTTAATTGAAACAGTGGGGCACCATTGTCCAGAGATAATGTGTACCTATGGTTAAGCTTAAATTAAAAAGTTTAAAATCATCACAAACTTGGCTTTGATGGATGAGTAAGATAAATGCTTTCAATGTTGTTAATCATTTCTATTATATAAAGACGAAGCATTAAAAACGTTGTCCCTAGGTAATTTCAAAAAGTACTAACCCGATTAACTTGGAACTAATTTTTGTAATATTTGTTATGTTCATGAGAGTGACATAGGACACTTTTTGTTCTAAACAAATATTTGTTTATTTTTATTTTAGCTTTCTTAGATCTTTGCGAAGCAAGGAGAGCAATAGATTGGTATCAAAGTGGTTGTTTTGTCTCCAAGTCCGTGAAAGAAATCAGCAAATTTTAAGGCCAAAAGAATAAAGTAACAAATAAGTTCAAAAACGTTCAATTGTCATGAATTAACCTCCCACCTTCAAAGAAGCCTGGCAGATTCTCTTAAGTATTATTGTATCTTATGGTTGCTCCAAAACAGTGGTACTAAAATTCTTGTCCATCTACTATCAAAATGTCAGAGAAATACGGACCAAAACACACGACGTCTTCCTTAAATCTCAAAGATATTTTTCCTTTGCCGGAAACAAACCTTACCTCGGGTATAAAAAAAGCGGTGAAGTGTTCCCTCCTTTACCTTTAACACTTTTCGCACGGATGGTCTCGTAACACATGGTGCCTTATCTGAACGCGGAACGCTACTAGCAGTAAAAAATAGCCATGACGCTTCCTTTTTCTAAAGTTCGCAGACCGATGACTTTGAGTTCTGCGTCAAGATATCCCTACCAAATTGCTTTCTTTGAATTATGTGCTGCTAGATACTTCCATCTTGTCCTACGAATATCACGTCTTACTAACAAGCTGTGCGATGTGCTCGCCGATTTAAGTGATGCCAGGAAGAAGACTTAGAAGACTTTAATCTTCCCCACCTTCAATAGTCTCTATCCGATGATTAGTCCCATTACATTGCCAATCCCATCTCCGATAAGGAAATCCTACTAATTGATTGTCTCTTAGACTCTGGCCTATATCAAGTAAGTGGCATCCGTAACAACTTAGGTAGGCAACTTGATCTCATCTTCTTTCGACCTTGGATCGTTTTCAACCACCAAGGACGGAACACCTGCTCGCTAGCACATCCGCTAGCTCATTACCCTCGATGTTGCTGTAACCCGGCACTCAAAGAAGACAAATTCTGAACCTCTGAGCGAGCGAGGATAGAAGTTCCTCTTTGAACTGTACCACCAGCTTCGACGTTGTAATGGCACATATAATGTCCTTGATAGCGGCTTGGCTGTCAATGAGAATGGCTTTAGTATTAAGGACTGAGGAGATTTTGCTTGAGTGTGAGGAAAGTTACCTAGCATCCTGTACCTCTTAATCTAACATGAGAATAGAATATGTAGGTCAAATCGGAGGAAGTGACGCATTACGTCAAAGGCTTTGGTTGGACATGTTCCCAGACGTCGTTCTCTGATGAATTTGATGTGGCCAGCTATCCATAGGAAAGTATAGGAGGATGCAGCAGAGGACATATGTATGTTCAAATTCCCCAGAGAAATCAGAGGCATTCTGTCTTCCAGTTGGTTCCCCTAACACTTATTTAGTTTCGTACTCTTGTATTTGTAGTACTATTGGAGACATATGTTTTTATGTTCGACAGTACTATCTATAGGTACTCCATACAGCCTTCTACTACACCATTTTTCATATGTGATAAGGAGCCTTCATTATGCGGCCTAAAATATAGAAACTGAGGAGACAAATTGGAGCTCAAAATAAGGACAAATGTCGAGGAAATTTACCAACTCTTATACCGAGGAAATAGTGGTGTTATCGAACTGGATGTGTGCAGAATAGCAAAGTATCGGAATGCTATTTCAAAAGCAATATGATCAGGTTAAGAATCAATCTGCTCCTGTTCCGCTCTTATAAAGAGCTGATACTGCTTCATGATTTCAGTTTTTGGTTGGTGGACACTATTAACACACGAAAGTGTCTACCAATCATCCCAAAAATATTTAACCAAACCGTCTCTCCAACGATCGGGAATAAGCATTACTATATGAATGAGAAACCTGTAGTGGATTGGACGCACCCTGTGGCATACAGTGGACTCTGCTTAATAGGGTGACGTCCTAGACAAATGTAACGCAGAATAGTGGATGTGAAATCGAGTTCTTTAGAAATAAGTTGGTAGCTCATAGGACTCCAAGCGCAGGGGTTGTTGAACCAAGGGTTTGAGTGAGAGGTTAAACAATTTATGTATGTCAAATTTTTTTTACAATGAAGCACATAAACGGATGTATTAGTTTTATTTATTTTCTTTTAACCATCAACAGGGCTAAAAAAATTCACAAAGTTTATAGCGTATCTGCAGTATTTTAGTCGAAAATAGACTGCAAAACTGGACTCTCTGGGGTCTTCAAAGAAAGCACGGGGCTAGGTCTATCGGATCCAAGTACTGCAGCAACATATGTATGTATGTAGGACCAGTAGTAGGAATGCATAAATGTCGAAGGATTGTGATTTACTCCGGACCATGACCTCGCCTAAAGAAAAAATTTAGTACGAGACACGTTACGTAACGAAAAACGGACCATTATCTTGCGTATGCCACGTCTCCCATCATGATCAAAAAAAAACACAAAGGATATTGGCATCGATTTTTCTTGTAATGCTCCGATAAACATTTAAAAATCCATTCTACTAACCCTGCTTAGGTTCAGAAAAAGTTCTTCCATCTTTTTTTTTTTTTTTTTTTAAGCCAAAAAGCCTAATCGGAAGTCACGTGTTCATTCATCGAACGCATTCGTGTTCGTTCTTTCGACTTGTTGTGTGATTTAAAAAAAAAAGTTCAATCGGCACACATTTCGTCCTTCATCTTATCGTTCAGCACGTAAAAGAGGGCGAGAAAAAGAAAGAAGGAACACCAGCCCCTAAAACGTGCCGACTTAATTTCCGCCCCTGCATAATTAATCAAACGTGCGCCCGCTCCTCTCCCGGAGCAGAACAGACCCGCCTTCTATTTTTACACAAGCACTTTTCAGTATAATTTACTAAGATTGATTACGAAAAATTCATTTGAAGTTTATATGAGACGAACTTCTAGACATTCCAATGTCAAGAGGAAGGACGACATTAAACTACATCTCCAGTTTGAGGAGTACATCCCAGCTTCAGATTCGAAATCATCTGGACCACCATACCCAGGTTGAATGTACATCTATTTTGGTATCTAATTCATTCGCTAAATTTTTAAAACACTCTCCAAGTTTGTGTGATTTAGGTCTCAACAACCGAGACAAAGAAGAGGCTTTGAAATGAATAATCTCGAAAATAATTCCGAAATTCTACAGCTGAAATGAAAATGAGATTTTAATTAGTGCGGCAAAGTGTCATTTGTGAAATGAAAACTTTGGCAATTTGGTGCATTTGCCTTTTTACTAATTTCAGGTAAGGATACTCGTATTCCTTACTTAGTGATAGGGAAAGAGGTGAACACGAGTGTCTTCTGTGTAACAAGTAATTAAAGCGAGACACGAGGACTGAATGTAAGATTTCGTCGCAACGACATCCGCCTTTGGCGCAAGATATGGTTTTAATGAAAATTTAATTAGATTTTTTTTTTTCTTCTCTCCTTGATTACTGTTGTATTTTTGTTTTGGTATTTTATGTAATCCAAAATCTTGAGGCGATATTAATACACAGAAAGTATGTTCCTTTGAGGTGTTATGAGTGTTTTGCGAATGCAGCTCTAAGCGAAAGGTTCTAGACAAAGCACATTATTTGGAAATTAAATTTTGATTAGTCTGAGAGACGAAAAATGATTGTGATTAACCTTAGCTTAACAATGGTCTTGGAATGGTATTATTGAGTGGCTTTTGGAGTCCTGTAAGGCTTCTTGTCGTAACACGAGATAACCACCATAAAGACGTCAAGGTATACGTCAACATTAACGAGCAAGAACGATACTCGTATTGGTTTAGGAGCAAAAGCCATCATCAACAACGTAGGAGACCACGGGCGAGTATGTCCGTCTTCTAGCGACAAATCGATAAGCGTCACTGTACTCAGATTCCTCCACAATCTGTAGAAAATGTCCTTCCTAGAAGCTGAACAGAACGTAAGGGAGAAGAGAGTTCAAACAGACTAACTTGGATGAGTGATTTCCCAATATTGTAGCTGGTCCATAGCTAGCTATGTAAGAATTGTAGGAGAAGCACGACGAGTTCACTACCAATATACCTCGTCAGAACAGATGCAGTTCTCCAAGACCAAGCACCTGGTGTCGATGGAACTCCTTTCAATGCATTTAAATCAGCAGCAAATAGTCAGAGGTTTACAACGCTTGTCTCAAAGAAGGAGTATTTCCCAAGCAGTGGAAGAAACAAAGACTTACTCTTTTACCAAAAGTTAATGAACCACCACAGGAGCCCTATCAGTGTAAAAGACAGTGTAAGGTCACAGAATGTGTCACCCAGGGCTCTGTACTAGGTCCACTACTGTGGAAATCTATGTACAACGACGTCCTTAAACTGAGATCCTCGAAAATAATTGGCTTAGTTAATGATATAGCGATCGTTGTAGTGGCCAAACTTCTTGAAGATTTATAGCATGAGTCCAATGAAGCCATCGAGAAGGTACAGGACTGGCTAATAAGCATGGATCTTCTACTAGCAAAGGAAAGAAAAGAAAAGGAATGAGGGGGTACTTATCAGCAGCAAACGGAGACAATCAGAGTAACCGTGGGTGATCAAGCTTTACTATAGATACAAGGTTAACTTTCAAGCAACATTTGCAACATGCAGCGGAGAGGCAGCGAGAACATCGGCCGCTTTGGGCGAGGATAATGCCAAGCATTGGAGGACCCACACAAAAGAAAAGACTACTCTTGACAAGAGTTGCTCAAATGCTCTACCGCTATTAAATATGGGCTGAGACAGTGAGGGAGAATGCAGCGCTCTCCGAACAACCTCATACGACACTGCATATAGACTGGAATGTCAGAATATCATTGTGTCAGTAATACAAGGATTCCAACAGCAACGAGTCAAAGTGATGGTGAAGTACTACGAAGAAGAATGGAAAGATGGATGGAACTCTTCTGTGACAAAGGTAGATGGACCCAGAAACTGATCCAGAACATAGACCGTTGGATCAATAGGAAACATGGAGAGCTGAACTTCTTCCTGCCGCAGATGCTAACTGGTCGTGTTTCAAAGTATACCTCAACTGATTTGGGCATGAAGACAAACCTTAGACCAATGCCACACGAGCTTCTTTTTCTGCGCTCCTTTTTGGGCGCGCCACACGAGTATACGACAAACGAATAGATCTGTACACACGAGGGACCGAATTCGCGCGACCCAATTTCTTAAGCAGTCTCCAAGATCCTGTTCGTGTGACGACAACACTAAGTTGCGCGGACATTCGAGCGCGCGTTCATTTGGGAGCTCGTATGGCATTGGTCTTATTGTCCAATAGGCACGGATGGAGAGGAAAACGTGGAACACATTATATTCCACTGTGCACGACACCTGAAGGTCTTAACCTGTTAGCGAACTGGGGTGAACTTGACCCCAGACAACATCATTGCGGCTATGCTCAGCAAGAAGATTGGGAACCAGAAATTGCAACCATGGCTACTATCATTCCACACTGTTACTGGGTACGAACTCAGTTTCGTCTTTGAAAGATTCTGTCAATATTTTCTGTTCCATTATCTTTTTTGTTTTACTTCTCCGATTGATCCAAGACTAGATTCCCTTGCAAGTCCTCACTTCAGGCTCTTCTTTTCCGTATGCTACACTCACCTCTAGAAATCCTGCTTATCCATTTCATGAGGCATGTCTAAATTATTCCCTTGGTTGCGTATAACTTTAAATTCTACTACTCTTTAAAGTGAACACCATTTCTCTACGCCCCTTTATGTCCTTCTAAAAACGGATGGACATATCAGATATATCACCAACCAAACACCCGCCGCTAACACTTCATAACATAACATTCTAATGCTCGTTAAAATATCACCCACCAGCCTCTCAACCCCCATAGCTAAGCAAATAATAATTTCCCCACCAGTTTCAGTAGTCTTAAAAGTATAAGCAAAAAAAAAAAATAAAAATAAAGAGTCCATGGGAGTAAAAAGGAAGTGCATAAGTACTATCACCAGCTTAAAAATTATACAAAATACCCTTTTTAATGGGTCCGAGTACATTTAAGTCATTTTACGAGTAGCTCGGCACCAAACACTGAGGGTATCTTCACTGACTAGTCCTCTCCTTTGTGGTGGTTAAAAAGCGTGGGATACTCTCTGCGAGAGATGAAGTATAACACGAAACACATTTACACACACACTTGCAGAGAGAGTAACTTCTGAAAGGGTGTCCCTTAAGTGGCGATAGTAATTTGTTATGGTTTTTCCGGAAAAAGGAACGAAATGAATTTAATTTATGTTAAGTAGACAACGCTGATGACGGTGATTTTGGGTGGAATTATTTTCTATCTTATTCATACAGGAAGGATATTTTAATAATTTAATGTTTTTAGAAAGGTTTTTTTTTTTTTGCTTTTTTTTTACAAAATATAAATGATTGCTAAGGGAGACCATCTTTTTTATTTCTTTTCAGAATATTTATCAATTTATGTACAAAGAGTCCCATATTTTTGGTGAGTGCCTGTATGCTATATTATTTTCTTTAGAACCTATATTCAGTATACATATGTTGTAGGGTGTTTTTGTAGATGCTTAGGTGACATGTCTCTAGCATTAACACCCTTTGTGTTTCTCGAATTGAACCATGAAAACATTGCTCCAGCGTGAGTCTATTCGTGATGATTTGGCATACTCAACTTACCTCAAAGCAACCAAGAACTGTCAAATCGGATGTTACAGATGCCAACAAGAATATGCCATTCAACCTTTTAGTTCAGTATGAAGGACTTATGTAGATGAAAGCAAGCCTAGTTGTCCTTGAAGTTCCTCAGTTGGACTTTCTTGTTAGATTTCGTCAGTACTAGTAATTTTGAAGCTATCCAAGGCTCCACAGCATAACAAATTTCGTCGCTTGTTTCGACTGGATTCAAAGACCATATGCGAACGTCTTCAGTAAAAGTTTAGAGACATCAGCTATACTTACTTACTTATCTCCTGTATTCCCTTGTGAGACCTAGGGCCCCTATAACGATTACGTGCCATCGTGTACTGTTTCTGGTAATATGTCTCAGTTCTCCCCAAGTTTTTCGCAACTGCCGTGCCTCCATCTGGACCGCTCTGCGCCATGTTCTCCTCGCCGTGTATTCTACCATCCTGCGTCAACAGATTACATTGCATAGCATGGTTAGCTATAGGACTGTCACCTTTTCGGAGCGGTGACCAATCCATTACCACATTCGTCGTTGGATGTTCGTGCGTATAGGTTCCTGACCCGTTCTCTAGAAGAGGTGTTCATTAGAGATGCGGTTGGGCCAGAAAATCCTTAAGATGTTACGTAGGCATCTGTTAACGAACGTTTGTAGCTTTCTTGTGATGTTGATGATCACTCTCCAAGTGATAAATCCATATAACAGCAAAGATATGACGTCAGAGCGGAACAGTCTCAGCTTGGTGTTTAGGCTGATTGCATTGCTTCGCCAAACCTTGGACGACATACCGAACGCAGATTTCGCTTTGGACATTCTGTTAGCTATATCCAGTTCGGTTCCACCGTCAGTCGAGACAATACTCCCAAGATATAGGAAATCGTCTATCACAAAAAGGAATAGAATTGGTGAGAGAATGCAACCTTGCCTTACCCCACTTTGGATCCCGAATTCCACTGACAGCCTTTCTCTTCGCAGGACGTGACATTTTGAGCCAGCATATGTAGCCTTGATGAAAGCAATTAATTTATCTGGGATACATCTCCTGCGTAAGGCACGCCAAATAAACTATCTATCGAATGCATTCTCAACGCAGATCTCCGCGAGGGATATCACCATCATTCCTAACAGATTCGGTCTATCACCTTTAACATTTGAATTGCTCTTAATAGCTGCTTTTTGACGAGATGACTGAACAAATAGAAACCCCCTACTGCACGGTCGACGATCTCTCCAATCACGGCGCAACTCTATCGATGTCTCTATTATTTGTCAGAAAGGGGAAAACTGATCATCACTCCAGCTAAATGGGCACTTATAATCAAACAGAAGTCGGTTAGCGCCACCAATCAAAGGTAGTCGAACTGCTCGACTAGTACTATGGTAGTACGGGCATCATTGGGAGACACGCCATTAGATTGGGCTTCCATGCTAGATCATTGACAGCTTAATTTGCCACGGCGAATTAGCTGTATTGGAATTCGCCTGGAAAACAATGGCCGGTATAAAAGGAGGTGTTAGTGCGTTTTAGAGAAGTGTTCGATAAGAAGCTTTGACAGCTAGTGTTCAAAAAAATTGTACTAGATTTTCCTAGAAAAAAGTGTAGTTGTTTAGTTCAATTTTTGTTTTTAATAAAACAAAGTTCTACCCTTTCGGGAACCAGAAAAATTGAGTTTTAAATTTAATTGCTGCACTTCGACTGAAAATTCTTCGGCGTGACGAAATTTTTGTTACAATATACATAGTTCCATTTGTATAAAAACTTAAAATTAGGCAAAAAACTTTAAAATGTTGCAACCATCGACCTTCCACCTTTAAATTTCGTATTTCAAAATTTTCCAAATGAATTTTTTTTTAATCCACACATAAACCTAAAATAAAGAAACCAAACCATATTATCTTCTCCCCAGTTGAACCCATGTGTTGCTCAAATTACAAAGAGCAATCTAGACATAAAAAATAAATGAGTATATTTTGGTTTTCGGCACCCCCGGCAAGGCATCCCCTACACCTAACTCTCATCGCGCTCATAAAAATCGTGTTGGCGTCTAAAATCCACCCAAAAGTGTTAACTGCATAAATTTCCCTCAAGATATATGTATTCTCTCATTTATTTCACGGCGCTCATATGCGAAATAACTTTCATATTCTACCCATCTACCCAAAAAGGACATTATCTTTCGCTACTACACTACATGGTGGTGGTTTTTTTTTTTTTTTTTTTTGCGCATTCCACTGAATTTCATTCTTTTTAATCTTGCAGTTCTCATACTGCCATGAAATATAATAATCCAACGAATGCATTTGAGGTTAATGAGCTCAAAATGAACTATACACCCGGTTATGTTACATAATTGGCTTTAAAAGGGTACACGGATGGATTCCTCGAAAAATTTAAAGCTCTTTACGAGAGAAGATACTTAATTGTGCAGTAGCATAAAGTTTGCTTGACTATAGTATATCCATCCTGAGAGCAGGGACTGTTTTTTGCTTTATTTTTTAAATTAGCAATTAAATCTTTTGACTTTTTATTGTGCAGTGAATTTGACAGATGCTCTCGTGTATATGTAGATATATGATTCGTTTCGTTTTCCAATTTTGAGATAATTGAAGAATTAGGAAACTCAGAAGGCAAATTAAAGTATAGAAAAAGAGCAAAGCAAATCCAATTTATTTTTTTTTCCTCGATTCTGACTTGAAAGCCATTAACAATAATCGAGTACGAATGGTGTTTTACTGTGTTTTGCTGTGTCCTTAGCTTAGATACACAGCTCACTCACGCACAGGCGACGACGAGAAATAAATAATTTATTATTTTCATTTTTGATGGATCAATAGTGGGAGAGAGAGGCGGATTCATGATTTTGGGGGTTCGGTGTTAAATATTTGATTTTGTCGACTTTAATTAGAGACTGATGAGCGGAATTAATTTTTAATGAAATACAACAATTTAAATTGGTTGTGAGCTTGAACGGCAACACCGGTGACAAACATACAACATACACAGATAAAAAGGCGTTTTGAAAATTGTTTGTTTAACAAGCTAACTATCGCTGTAATTGTTTTGTATAGTTTCATTACCTGATGAATTGAAATTTTCCAATTGAGAGGTTGACTTTTATTGATTTCAATCATGTCGATAGCTTTTAATTTTGTGTATTATTAACTTAAAAATATTCATTAATATAAAGTGCAATTTTTCTCTATGCTTTTTTGTAATTAGTTTAAACTTTCCCGATAAAAAAAACAATATCGAAATCCCAACACGCCTACCTAAAGGAATAGTCGTTAGAAACGGGCTTTCACGAAGTAGTGCGAACGGCAGAGAAGACCCTCCACCTTCCTTGACATAGAAGGAGCCTCTAACAACATCTATACTGCATCTATTCAAAAAGCCCTCACCGATTTAGTTGTAGAAGACTTCCTTAATCTATGGGTGGTATCCATGTTAAGAAATCGAATTATTCAGGCAACACTAGGTAATAGCTGTACAACTAAGACGGTCAAGGAGGTGTTATATCACCTCTGCTATGGATTATGGCCATGGACAGGATCTTATTGCGACTTGAAAGGGAGGGGACCAAGGTGATCGCATACGCGGATGAATTGGTTATACTGGTATCAGGTAAGTTTCTCCCAACGATAAGTCAAATCATGAAGAGTGCCCTGGATCAAGTTCACTCGTGAGCATGGTCTGGGTGTTAATCGAAGCAAGATTGAAATGATACTTTTTACCCGAAAAACAAAGATTCCAGACTTCACCCTCTCCAAACTAGACGGCCAGTCACTCTCTTTAAGTCTTAGTGCTAAATACCTAGGAATGATTCTGGACTCGAAACATAGTTGGAAACTCAATATAGAACAAAGAGTAAAGAAAGCAAGCATAGCATAGACTGCAGCCAAAGATGATCCAATGAATGTACGCAGCCGTTGTAGGCCCCATCCTTGCCTATGGGGCCATTATCTGGTGGCCTGCCTTGAGCAAGAAATATAACATTCAGCGGTTAAAAAAAGTACAAAGATCAGGGTGTGTTGGTATCACCATGGATGCTCAACTTAATATATCGATGTCTTTCTGTGGCCAAGCCTTCTTCGAGGATCTCAGCGAGATAGCTGAAATAAAGATTAGAGACCTCTTTCTTTATTTAAACTCCACGGGTTTGATTTGGCTGCATACAATCACATCAAATAACACTCTTCACATCGATTCCTTCAGTAATCAGAGAGGTTATGGTAGGTGTCCTGGGTAAAATCAGCAAATGGGCGAAACCAAACCAAACTATAGACCTTCACGCCTTCACGGCTCAACCATCAGCTACTTTCCTTATCATCCAGCACAAAAATTCTAGGTGTTGTTCTTGACTTTAAACTTAGCTGGAAGCTTAACATCGAGGTATGGGTTATGAACGCCTGTATGGCTTCTTATGCTTGCAACAAAACGTTCAGCAAGAAGTGGAGATTTCGGCCGATGATTAACACCGCTGGTCTGGTAGCCTGCGTCAGTAAAGGACTTCAACATTCTACTTATTAATAAAGTGCAGAGAACGGCGATTCTTGTCGCAAAGGAGGCCATGACCGAAGCCTTGAACATAAAACTTCATCTAATACCACTCGGCCTTCATAGCATGTTCTTATCCTATGCGCTTGACTTAGAGATATAGGATGGTGGTTAACCAAACCTTATGGTCACAGCAGTTTATCTTGAATCGACTGCCAAGGGATATGGATTCTTCAACTGACTACATTATACCCAAAGATATTCCCAAAGGGAACTTTAGTAACAGTGTAAGGGCTATATTCCCAACCAGGGAGGAGTAGGAAATAGACAAAGTGACAAAAGAGTTGGAAACGACAATTTACACCGATGCGATGGTTCAAAAACGGACTGCGGTATGTGGCGGGAGTATTCTCCAAGATTCGTGCAGTGTTTTCCAGGCTGAAGTACTTGCTGTACGTTAGGCTTGCCGACTACTCAAGCAAATCTCCTCACCTTCAAATACTTTAACCATCCTTATTGGCAGTTTGCCGACTTTTAAGGCCATTATATAAGCCACCACATCCTCGAAGCTGGTAGATTAGTGTAAGGAGGAACTCTCCACGCTGGCTTAAAGGTGCAGTATACCCTTAAGGGTATACTGTATTTCTCTAATCGCAATACATATCTGAAAAACATACTTAGTCTAACCAAAATGCTGCGAGTTTTCTCTTAAATGACACGTCATTCAAGAAGTACAAATGTATGTTTAATTGCACTTGCATATGTATCCCTGTACATACACACCACAAACGCTCCACAGTATTAAAATCACTCTACAAGAACCAAGCAAGAAAACCCACCATCCTAATTGCATCTCCATTGTGTGGTGTGTATGGCATTCAAAAATATCCACCTCATAAAGACGGCGGCGAAATGTGAAAATCGTATTCCATAAATTAACCGAAACTGCTCGCACATTAACTTAACGACCTCGAGACTATCCTTAGCCATCTCCCGCCATCCTTAAAATGCAAATGCTATCTATGCGCGGAGCTATTCTGAATACTGTTGCCCTTGCACGATATCGTTTCGTCTTATTTGGTTGGCTTTTTCTTTTTCCTTGCATCCTTTTTCAGTTGCAATGGTTCTTGGTTGCTTGTAAAATTTCTCACCATCACCCTAATTACACCGACACGCGGCGCGCGAATAAGGACATTTGGCGACAGCAAAGAAATAAATTAAACCTAAGTACAAGGATGGAAATTTCGAATTTTTCTGTTCACTGCCCGCGAAGAAAGAATCATACCAACACCAAAATAAACTCCTTCATAAGGATGTTTAAGCTGAAAAGGAATCATGCAAGAGCCAGTCCTACCATCCAGAAGTAAACACCAGGCTATAAAGAAAATTTCTATAATGATCATCTCAAATTAAGTCCTTAACGTTTGCATGGAGTTTTGAAAAGTTCAGGATTAAAGAAAAAAAGTTATTGAATTTCGCTGCATATCCTCGGCAATTCCTGGAATAGATTGTTATAGAAGACACACATACAGTCTTATTAGTGATAATAACCCAGTTATCCTGCCGCAGAATATTCCGACACGCATTAATGAGAGATTCAGAAATCGTCGTGCATCCACTTCCAAGATCACATATAGCGGTGTAATACAAGCAACGATACAACAAATAAGGATACCATTGCATACTCCACAAAGGAGATGAAATCGTTCCTGCAAAAATGGTAATTTTGTACGAAAGCTGTAGGATAATTCTCTATTTCTCTGTCCTTTTTCGCTAGGAAAATCCTTGGGTTTTTCCTTGCATATACAGGTGAATTATTTGAATGCATTTAGAGATTACTTGTTGGAGATCAAAGCGAGTGGAGCTGTATGTGCGGGTGCGGCAAATGACGAAACTCATTAGTGTCGTTCATTAACTTAAATTATGCACAAAGAGTGCTTACTTTGCGAAAAGCATCCTTCTTTTGCGTTTGGTGTTCGTGAAGCAACAGTTTAGGCCACTAAGGATTCTTTTTCACATCGAAGGTGGATTTTTTATGCAGCTTGCTGGGGTTAATTTTACCTACTTCGTTGGAAGGCAATTAATTATCTCACTGCAAGCACAAGTTGAAGGGATAGAGTTTGTTGAACATACTAAGAAGTGAACTTAATTTGATTGCATAATCTAGTGCATGCGCGTCTACAAGCTTTGCCTAAAAGCATACACAGCGAACATAACAAGTGTTCACTGAACTATTTCCTTTATTATGTACCTTCATAAGTTGTTTGGTAGTTTTTCAGGACTTTCCCATTCTGTTTCGTATGAAGACCGCAAAGTCTTAAACTGTGGTAAGGTAAAATAATGAGAAATAAAAGATGAACGTTCTTGCAAATACTTTCTGTTGAGGTTATAGTCTCAATGTACTGTCGCGAAAGTGATGGGAAGAATTCACACATCGCAAGCGACTGTAGTTTTAACTGTAAAGCACTAGGATGGGAAAAAAAAAATTATAAACATCAACATAAACCACAGAAACTCCTTGAAACTCGTAGACTGATCTAGAATTGACTTGATCGTTGACAGCTGGATATCCCACGGCGAATTGAGTTTATTCGAATTCGCCTGGAAAATAATGGCCGATATAAAAGGAGATGTCAGTGAGTTCTGAGGGTGAGTTCGCTAAGCAGCTTTGACAGCTAGTAAGGGGCTAAGCTGAACTTATAGAAAATTGTACTAGATTTTTTTTTTCAAAAAAGTAAATGTAGTTTAATTCTATTTTTATTTTTAATGAAACAAAGTTCTACCCTCTCGGGAACCAGAAAAATTGAGTTTTAAATTGAATTGGTGCACTGGACGGAGTTTTTGTTACAGTACATTGTTATCGTTGTAGCGCAGTAAGCTTGTGCTAAAAGCAGGGCCGGTCTGAGCCAATTGAGCGCCCTGTATGAGCCCCAATTTCAGTACCAGCATAAGTTGTTTCCACTTTACCCAAGAAATTAACATTCAATGCGTCTAATTTTTTGAGGTATATTGGATTGGCCGCCGACATTGCTGTATGGACAGTAGCCAAATAGATTTCGAAGTTGAATCGGCTGCAAAAGAGCCATTTGTCCAGATAAAAATTGGATTGCAATCAGTGGATTAGAACTCGCCAATCATTTCTCTTATATTTCCTCCCAATCTGGGCGCAGGCATAAGTGACGAATGAAATTAAAAGTAAATTATCTTCAACCTACGATAGGGACATTCAGCGGCTTTTGACCCATATCAGACGAAGCCGCCTTTGTTTTAACTGGAATGGTCGACATTCTTCCAGAAGATGTATTGAGGATATACGAGTATAACAGAAGATCCTTGAGCCAATACGATCCCAATGGAATCAAAATTATTAAATCATAACCATGTGGCGAGAAAACTACATAAACTTATTCGCACAAATGCGGAGCACACAGTATTTTACTCCCCAACGACATGGAGAACTACTTTGCTCAGTCCATCGCTAGATTTAACCGGCCCCACGGGGAGAGTGGTCAAAGTGTGTAAGGTGTGCGATTGGTACGTAGGCGTATTCCTGACATCAATTACTCAGCTTTGCGAACCCTTAATGCTAGTAGAACTGCGGCTCATGTGGCAAGCAGATACCTTACCAGGGCCTCCACAAATATGTGAACTGTTCAATACGGAAGTAAACTATTTCTTTCAGATATAAGCGGATTATCATAAGGATTCCACGACCTCCCTTTTAATGAGTTTGCTGTAAGAAGGAAGTGTTCAAAAGTTTGAAATTACAAATCACTGAAAATTTAAATTTTGAAACTACTGGACAAAAATTACTGAAAAAAATCGTTACTATTTGAAATTACAACTTTCCTTAAATAGAAAACTACTCTGCCATTTGACTGAAATCCCAAACTCTACACCAAGGTCGTTGTATTTAGTGTTCCATTGCAAATCCCTATATCATTACAAATTATGTATGTAATTGCTCTCTTCACATCCTACCCAAAATCGTACACCATCTTGAGCCTTCTTGAAATATACTTCACACTTCACTGTGTTTTCATTTATCTCAAACAAATCGTCTCATTTTCCGGAAAAAAAAAACAAAAAAACTACGTCGTCCTCTCTCCAAACTTGTGCAAGCAATTAGGAACGTTTTAACGAGCTTCATGTCCTTGAATTATCGTATCATTTCCCTTAACAATGTAAAATTACTGAGAAGACTGACTAAAACATTTCTCTAAGGAAATCTTTATATTCAATAGATACCTACACACAAACAAAACAATTGCAACAACATTTGATGTTCATATTCCTTCTGAGCAGCATTATGCAGACAACAAGGATATTCAAAGAACTACGACTATAAGGAGCCAAGCCACAATCTATGTATACATATACAACAAAAGAAAAAAAGGAAAAGACATTTTTATAATCCATAATCCAACCAACTAGCGTAATTTACTCAAACATATACGAGGACGCGAAAGTTGTGGCGCAAGATTGTGTCGCTTCCTCTGCATCAGGGGATACCGCCGCAGAAGACCCAATGGAGTACAAAACTCAGTAGCAACAATTTATTCGACAAGCATAGAGTTACAAGAAAAAGACCGAAACCGAAATAACAACTGAGAAATATAAAAGGAAAAACAAAAAAACCATATACAGAGAGATAATGTATATAGGACTAGTACTTTAGCAGTGAATTCATTTGATCCTTGTGGTCCTTATACTCGCTATACATTCAACTCAATTCCATTTGTGATAAGTCGTCAAATTGTGTGTGTTCGTCGAGTAGACACTGGAATTTCGAAAGCCGATGTTGTGTTGTGAGAAGCTTAGAGGTTATGTATCAAGGATATAAGTATATGTGCTGGTGAATTGTTTTCTCCTCATTTAATGAGGAGAATGGGAAACCATGTCATGTTCTTCTTCTTCATCCTGGAATCCATATTTTCATAAATTTTATTGAAAACACTGGATGAGAGTCCTCGTTAGTTGAATTGATATTAAAATTGTGGATACTAGGTTACTGTTTCTGGTTTTCTTTTTATTTTTTTGCCTCTTTTAAATGAATGACATCCCAACTTATGCTGATTCCTTTCTTTTTTTTTTTTGCTCTGCTCTTCCATATCCGTTACAGTTCTTACTTAATGTGGGTATATCGAATTAAACGTTTCTCATATTTGTCTGAATGGCACGTTTCAGATACAGAAATTGAATTCATTTATATCGATTTGAATAAGAAATGATATCATCATCATTCATCATGGCGGAATGGGAAAGGACAATTTCTATACATCTAAACGGATTAAGGGATGCTTAGGGAATCCTCTGTCAGAGACAGAGGCATTATATTAAATATAGGGAGCGACGGCGAATATAATGAGTGTCCTTCGGATATTGTTTAAAGAATTTCGCTTGATCTATTATGAGAAGGAATATCGATACAATAATCAGATTAAGTGGTGATATCTTTTGTAATTCATCGTTTAGAGAGAGAACTTAACACAAAAAAAGGAAGGAATTGCTTTTGATTTGATATATATCCTCGGTTAAGTATATTTAAACGGTATCATCAAATCGTTTTGGGTATTAGAAGCAGATTAAGTATCCTTTACAAGGAGGTGGTTGTATTCACCTTTTTGTTTTTTTGAGAATGTCAAGTGTGCGGCATTAAAATATTTCTGATCAAGTTATTTTTGGATGTAAAATATTACGTATACGCCATGGAGGACAAAAGTTGTCTATTTTTAGATCTAAATTCGAAATGATGTGGGTCTTTGCAAAGAAGGTCTAATATTTCATGGGTTTCGATGTTTGAAAATCGTTTTCAACTAAATAAATTTGAATTAGAAATAATGTTCAAAAATGTATAAGTTCAGCCTATCTCGTAGGTGAGGCTCACTTACTTACTTAAAGGGCCCCCAACCATCGGAGAGTCTCTGCCTGCCTCTGCTTATACCCCTTTTGGTAGCAATTACATACTGGCTGTCAGACATGAAAAAAACATGACTGTAAACGAAGCTCCTTTCGGGCTAAGATAGATCGCATTCGGGGCTTCATCAGAGACAGGACGCAAGATTGCCAGTTGAGGATTGAAGAACAATCTACAGAATCCTGAGATCGAAGTACATTGTTGTAATACAACAGATGACATAGTGAGTTATATTCTTAGCACTGCTCGCCTAAGACCCAAAAATAAGGAAACTACAACTAGTGCCAGCATTTTAACGGCTTCCAACAACAACAAACCAGGAACTGCGAAAATCCTTGAAGATTCGAACGTGTTCATAGACACCATGGCTAAAAGAAATCAGTGGTAATGAAGCCGAAGGGGGCCATTGTTGGTTCGGCAAACGGTAGACTGAGAAAGTGGAAAGGAAGGATCCTTTGTTTATACTCGGCAGATCCCAGCTGAGTACAGCAATAGGGCTACATTCTAGGCACTGTCTTTTAATGAAGAAAGTCAGTCCAACAGATTCATATGTATTGCAACAACATGCATGTCTCAGAGAACATATGTGAATGCAGTGGAAACACCTAGGCAGCTAAAAGTGTTTTTCAAACGAATGTGATAATTTGGACAATTTCTCTAGGACAATCAGGTTTGAAAACCTTTTAAGGGTTACGATGGTCTGAGGCTTATGATAACCTAAAAACTCTACTTAGTCCAACCTAACCAAACTCCGCTACCATCTTTTTAACGGCATCACAGTTGTCATTATCTTAAATGCAGTTAGGCATCAGCTCTTTACTAAGATTATCGAAGTACCCTAATCTATGGTCCCAAGGGAAAAACCCAATTAGCAACAAGGTGCCATTTTAAAACAACAACTCAATTGACCTGTTTGTTGGTGTTTATTTGTGAGAAGTCTCTAAATTTAGCCTGTGGAATTTAAGAATACTAGAAGCTGATTAATATTCCTGTATGACACATCCTCAAGGGAATTAAAGAGTGGTTATCCTAGAAATTTGCTCCGCAAGTGAGTAATGGAGAGTGAGTAATGGAACCTTGCCTGGCCAGTTCATCGGCTTGCTCGTTCCCATGAACGTTGCTATGCCTTGGAACCTATATAAGAGTTATCATGGAATGGTGTCCAAGTGAGGCTAGCTCTTCTCGGCATTCTAGGACTAGTTTGGATGTGATGGTAACCGAATCAATGGCTTTGATAGCAGCCCGGCTGTCAATGAAAAAGCCGATATTTGTTCTCGGTAGGATATTGTTGTGTTGTTTGATTTCACGGCAAGCTTCACGGATAGCTAGTTCTTCCGCCTGAAAAATGGTGGAAGCATCCGGTAGTCCATAGGATTTTGAGATGTTTAAGGAATCCGAAAACACGCCAGCACGAACTCCACAGTCCATTTTTGTATACAACGAGTTCAAAATCCTTAGTCACCTGTCCCTCATTCCATTCTTGCCATTCCATTCGTTGCGAGTTCTCTTGGTAGAGAAACTAAGATCCTGTTCAAGGTTTTGCTGTCCAGCACTTACCCTCTCTGAGTCCGATTGCACTATGCCTATGTATGAGATGAAGGATGACTATAAGAGCATCTGTCGGAGTCGTACGTAGAACTCCTGTCGTATTGTAGGCTTTCTTAAGGGTTGGCCACCATACATAGGGTCAATTTTGGTCGTAAACCCCATCGTTTGCCCTAGTCTAACTTATGTATATAAGCTTGTTGGATGGAAAGATTCTTTTTGTACCAAAATTCACAACTAGTTAAATTTCTAAGAGTGGAAGTAAAATTCTCTCAGAGAAAGGCAAATTCCTAAAAATTCACGGGAACGGGTTAAGCAGAAATGGATAAAAATGGCTCCTTTTTTGTATTGCTTTACTTCAAATTATTTTGCAAGCCAAGAGCAGCACAACCATTTGACAGAACTCATAATTCGCTGCATGGGGAAATTTCTTAGTCTCACGAGAGCTCTCTCTTCTGTGGAAAACTACGAGAACTGGAAATCACTATTTTTAGTAAAATTTTGTATATTTTCGTAGATTGAAGTTGTGTTCTCAAACTGTGTGCACTAAATTAGAGCGAATTTGGAAACGACTGCGATCCGAGGAGCAAAGACTCGAAATATTTATAACTTACGTTCCACACAAACAACTCAAATAGAGCAATTCAATTAAAAAGCCAAAACAACAAAAGATAAATATCTAAATAATGTGGAATCATAATAATAGGTATGAAAACAAAACTTTCATATATCAAAATTCATAAAGCAAGAAAACTGTAAACAACCATGCTACACGTGTGCAATTACGGAAATGGTACAGTCAGTTCGAAAAACAACGCGCCCCATATGTTAAACAAAAACAATAATTTTAAAATGTAAACAGGGGAAAAGCATTTGCTCCGGTAGTCCTTAATTTAGCTTTAATTCGTCTCGTTTATCTTAAAATGTGTCTTATCCCGCTCCAACCTTTATCTCTATCTCATCTTAAGGAAAGAAAATATTCACGAGACTTCACATACGAGTATGCATACATTATCCTCCTTGTTGTCCTTTGTTCCTTGTCAGACCTAAATGATAATAAATCCACATCCTGGAAGTCACAGACTCTCGCAATATAATTGCCCATTATAATCAGGAGCGAAGCCGAAGAGTAAACATCACCCTCACCACAAACCATCACCACCACCACCATCAGATTCTGAGTACAGCTCATACAAAAGAAAAAAGAAAACCTTTTAAAGAGCTCAACACACAAATCAAAAGGATAATGCGGGCTTTTGACATTTTTGTGTGTTCCTATTTTTACATCCTGTCCCTCCAAAAAAAAAGATACATACATACATATATATGTATGTATTTGGAACCAAGGAGCGAGCGCGAACGAGTGTAAATGCCGATTTAACCCAGCTATTACCCCAATATGGTGGCGTTAAATGAGAGAAGGGACGTAAGCGAGCGTGCTAGAAGGCACGTTTCACCTATTATTTTAGGATTCTCCGCGTTCTACATCTTCTCGCGCGCTGTTCCTTCCTCGTGGATCACTTTTGTTAATGGGAAAATTAAAATCCCCACCCTTTTTTCACTTTTTAGAATTTACATTTTTTTTTCTTTGTTCGTTATTTTTTCCCTAAATTTTAATCCTCACATTTCGCTCAGTATGTGTATGAGATTGGTCCTCATTTCAATGGAAATATGGGAGGTAAAAAAAATATACATACAATCAGCTTTAATATTCTGTCTGTAAGGACGCGTCATTGTTTGAAGTATTGTGTATGTTGGCAGAAGCAAAATAAAATAGCTACATATGATTTATTTTTCTGTGATCTATGAATTCCAGAGAAAATATTAATGATTTTTTTATATTATAAAAATGTTAGCTTTGGCACAGATTTTTAGATATATTGTAAAAAAATATTCCAACCAAGGGAGAAAATTTCAAGCAAAGTCCAACATTCAAATTTAAAACTCAATTTTTCTGGTTCACGAGAAGGTGAAGGTGAACTTTTTATTATTAAAATAAAAATTTAATTAACCGACTACACTTTTTTCTAGAAAAATCTAGTACAATTTTCTATAATCTCAGCTTAGTCTCTTTACCAGCTGTCGAACCTTCTTACCGAACTCTTCCTCAAAACTTACTGACACCTCCTTTTATATCGGCCATTTTTTTATCAGGCGAATTCCAAAACAATCAATTCGCCTTGGGAAATCAAGCTGTCAATCTAAATTAGACAGACAGCTTCGGTTAGTTGACACATTTGCTTCCCCAAGCTAAAATCCGCTAGTTTTGTCATTGTATTCTGACGTTCAAGCAAAATTAAATGTGAGCACAATACTTACAATTATAAAATCCGGCGATTTTTTTTACATCTATGGCCGCAGCCATTTTTTACATACAATTTGTTGTTGTTAATGAAATAACAACCCGAAAAAATATTTGCTCAAAAGGAATGAAAGAAATGACCCGACAAAATAATAGTTAGGTCTTGGTCACGCACTACTTCACATTTATTCACAAACATGGTAATTAGGCTCCTCCTATTTGCAGCACTAAGGGAACAGGGGAAGTTCGAGTTGACTGTCTAGTGGTCCAGGAGTTTCTCTGTATCTTATGTTGATGTTTTCTGATTATTTTCCAAGCAAATTGAAGAAGTTTTCGCAACTAAGTTCTCGCTCTTAATCAATAGATGGCTCCAGCGCTAAGTGTTGGTTTTTGACATTTTCAAAATGTCATGAACCAAGATGACGTAAACAAACTTTTTTGAAATATGCATGATTTTGTTTTGGAGTCATACACTTTTGGTTGTGTAAAAATGTCTGAGCTTGTGCTAAATAATCGTCATTCGCGGGAAGTTTCGATTTTGTTCTTTAATTCGAATAAAACTGCGGCTTTTCCTTGATACATGTCAACAAATTTGTGGATAACCTCAAAAGATGAACACTTACCGTTACAGTACCTATTCTCTTTCAGAGAAAAATGGGCAAAAGTTGAAGCTAGCGATGGACATTACTTTGAATGATTCATTTGAAACCATTTTTTGACAATAAAGTTGCATTTTCATAAAAAAACAACGAGAACGAGTTGCAGACCTAATACACACTATTCTCCCTAGCCTGTCCTTACAGTAACTTTTATGCGTGACTTATGAACATTCATAGGTGTTTCATGGGCTGGTGAACTTGATTTTCGTCAAATTTTACAGCAAATTCTGCTCTTGGCTTTGTGAAAGAGTTCTCCAACCCGTACGACACGAAATCCCTATCCTTTACTGGAAGATGCTGGCAATGCCTGGTTTCCTTATCAAAGAACACATTCGTATCGAATCGAGCGATGCTTTTCGATGACTCCCAAGATTCAACAGATACAATTTACCTCCTTATGATCACGGTTTAACTTTGTTGAATAGATAAGGTACATCAGCTCTTAAGAGGCTGTATTGAGTGTCTTGAGTTGCTTCAACCTATTCCAGCTAACACTAGCCCGTGACTATGGGCATAGTGCCCCTTTTTAAAACTCAAGTTTCGTCGTACTTATTAAATACCAGTTACTAGCCTATATTTCGAATGAGTACTGAGATCATACAAGGAGCTGTTGACGAAAAAATTCTCTGGATCGGCTTTACCATCAACCTGCCTTGTCTTGTTCGTCGTTAGCTTGGTTTTGCCCACAACTTGGATTGGGAATTGCAACCATGGAAAAGTGACTTGGTGCACGGCATACCTCGGGTAACTTCGTTAATGCGTTCCTGGAAAACACGACGTTAACCGGGGTGTACCTGTATTCCTCATTTTAGACAGAGAGCATGTAGGCTTGGATGAGCCTTTTCGTTGCGAGTAGCACTGTCTCCTCTGGAGCAATTCTTCTGTTTCTAGTCTGTTCTTGACTGAATCCGTCCTTCGGAAGTCCTTTTATGAACCGCCAGTCAGTGCTCGTAAAATTAGATTTCTCCTCGAAATAGTTCTAAGCGTCAATAGTCTGAGATCCAATCCTGGTTCCGACCAATGCAGTTCTTGCCTTGAAATTCGTTATCACCAAGAAAAAAAAATACTATAACCAACATTAGTTCCACATGTGCTTCCATTCAATTAAGTGCACCAATATTTATTTATATTTATTTCCCTTCAAGTATCTATGCCTCGAGGGCCATAATAATCCTCTTGACAACCTTCCACTTGACCCACAATAAAATAGATAAATTCGTAAAATACCTAGCCATGGCCATAATCTGCCGTTTTGTCGTCAACATATCTGCTGCTGAGAAGGATAGTTTTATGGTTCTTTACGTGTTTCTTCTTCAGATGTCAATACCCGCTGCTGCGTGGGCATATGGGGACACACAGTTGATATGTTTCGCACTAGGATGTGTTAAAGAATCAATATCGAAAGTGGGTCAATTTTCAATGTTTTTTTTTTATTTTTTACAATCTCCTAAAGTCCTCAAACAAATATGTACCTAAAAAAAAAAATTATCTTTTCACAATCTTTTCAATAATTCAATGCTCAATAAAAATGTCCTCAATTCGCTATACACTACAGAAGCAGTCATCGACGACAAGGACGACGATGACGAGGGTTGATCATATTCAACCCTTCAATTCATCTCGGGAAAATCGATTACACATTTTGTCCGTACTTGAGGATTGAATTGGAGAAACTTCTGTAAATGGTTTGTTGGCAACAAACAATAAGTTGAACGCGTGGAAAAGGCTCTGTAATGGCTTATGTACCCTATAACAGAAGTTCCTTACGGAAACCACAGTGAAACGATAAGGGTCAAGCGTAATCTTCTTTTTTTTTTTTTCTCCTTTTTTGTCATCACCCTCCGGTGAAACCTTACAATTTCTTTTCTTCAATAACACACATCACACATCCACTCAACCCCAACGACCGACTGGGAGGGATCAAAATGGACACGAGTATAAAAAATGCATATCAAACATTTTACTATTTAGGTCAGACAATAAAAGCCCTAGGAGGACGTTCTTGCACAAACACACGGCAAAAGGAGAAAAAGATTCAAAAAAAAATTAAAGCGTTTCAACAGAGACACGAGGAAACGAATCCTTGAAAGCCAGAAACCATCTGAGGACAAACACATGAATGTAGCACTTCCGCTTGTCCGGACACCTTCAACCAATGCCATAGGTTACACAGGATTCACCATCCGACCAACCGAAGCGATATATATGTATTGAAAGGATTCTTGGTATGATTGCAGAAAGGTTAGCAGAATTTTTTTTATTATTTTTTTTTTTTTTCCTGTGATTTTTTGTCAGTGAAGACTTCAATATCCTGGATTGGGATTCAACGCTTTGGCTTTGGCGTGTATTCTGCAAATGAAGACATTTCGGGGGAAAAAAAAGTCTCAGGATACGGACAAGAGTTGTTGTCGCAGACGATGATGCCATCGCTCTAAGGGACATTTGATTTGTCACAATTAGGGTGGTGAAGTGCACTTTTGGTATGTAGCACTTCGCTGCGCTTTACAGAAGTTGAGAAAATGAGAAAAGTTTTTTTTTTCTTATTATAGCTGTACATTTTAAACGATTGGAAGGATTCCGCATGGAGTAGTTACTGTGGCGAGGTTACCACGTGACTTGTGTATAGAAATAGCGTTCGACATTACTTGAGGTGGAGTCAGCTTTTCCTGACAGTGTCCTTTTGAAGAAATTACTGTTTTGTGGTAGGATTGTTACTAGGATTGAGAAGATTCAACGACGAACTATACGACATTAACCTAGTCAAAGATAACTGCGTATTGGATGTCTGTTTGACGCTTCAGCCCTCAGATTCTTTGAATCAAACCCGCAGATGGTGCGTATGAGTTCGAGGGATCGTCCATCCCTTGGTTGGTGTACGCAAATGCAGATAATGATCTAAAGACCGAGCTAACGATGATCTTTTCTTTTTCTTTATGTCCTGTATCCCCTTGGTGGTCCTAGGGCCTCTACAATGCCAACGCGCTATCGTGTGCGATTTCTGGAATGTGCCTCAGCTCTTTCTCAGTTGCCGTGCTTCCTTCTCAACTGTTGTGCGCCATTTACTGCTAGGACCGCTGCGTATCCTGCAATCCTGACGAAGCAGCTTCCATTGCATGTCTTGGTTAGCTATGGACCCGTCACACTTTCGAAGAGTGTGACCAATGTGACTGCTACTTTTGTCGTCGTATGGTTGTGCCTATAGGTTCATGACCGTGGGAACAGTAGCTCTGTCGATGCTGTTGGCGCAGCTTGAAATAGCTCTGCAGGTATGCCATTAAGTCCTACCGCCTTGTTGGTTTTCAGTGTTTTGATTGCGGACCCGGAGTGTTGTGGTGCGCATTCGCGAATTTCTTTCTGCGGACACTTCAGTCTGACTGCTGGGGAATAGTCGGCTTAGAACCGAAGCTCCTTCCATCTCTTGAGTTATAAATGAGGCTAATTTTGATGACTTTCTATACCAAACTAACCTCAAACAACCGAGAACTGTCAAATCGGTTGTCAAAGAAAGCAGTGTTGCCAATTTAAAGTTCTTCGCCTAGACAAGAGACACGCTTTAGTAATAGAGCAATGAGGACTCAGCTCATACGCAATATTTCAAGATCCAAGAACACATGGAAGCAATTTATATTATTGCACCTTACTTGCTCGCTTTGATCATTATCTCACAGTTAGTTTTTACTTTTCTTTATGGAATGTATAAACTATATATGTATTTGATCCTTGTGAAACAACCTCCTTATTTACCCTTTATAAATTCGTTGTATTATTATCTTCCAACTGTTACCCTAAATTCCATACTTTTCAATTTTCTTTCTAGCTATAAAGGTTCTTATTTTCCCAAAAAAAAAAAAGAAATTCTCTTCCACTTTCACATAAGGAAAATAAAAGGGTAAAGGCACACACACACACATAAGTCTCGGTGAAAAATCACAAGGCCAATGCGGATGTTTTTCTTATTCCGTTTCTTTCTCTCTTTGTCAATCAACGAAATATGTTACACACGCATCCAGCATCATCTTCTTTGACTTTCACCGCCCCAAAACCCAAACCAACCCAGACCTAACTCAAATATGTAATTTTTAACAAAGGACATGGAAGGAAGCACAGACACCCAGTCTGCTTTCTCTGTTTTGTGTATTCCAAAGGCGACTTCCTCCTTTGTCGTCGTCGTGCAAATTTTGTAGGCACAAAGTTGGATATACATATGTATGTCGGTATATATCTTAAATTACCGCAACTTGAATTGTTGAGTTTTCCACTGAAATGCACGCTAAAAGCGAAATAATTCGCTTTTCCTTAACAACAATTTCGAGTGACAATTTTCACACCATCACTTGAACACGTACACAAACGTTATTTACCGTCAAGAAAGGGAGACTACTTTTTTTTAGAACAAAAAATATCGCATTCCTTTGCGTGCGATTAAGTTTAAATCTTTTTTGCACAGCAACAGTGGTGGCCCAAGACCAAAATTTCGCAGTCTTTTAAGGTATATATCCTGTCGCTCCTGTCGCTCGCTGGTACTAATGCCATTTTCGTGCTTGACCAAGTATAAGTGCGAAAGTGAATCGAATAATAGGAGGCTCTTCTGTACACAGATATGTGCAATTTCTCAAAATTGTCCTTATACCCAAAAAAATAAACACTTTGAGTTGTATAAATTTATTCCAAGAAATTGAAAGCAATTTCCTTAAAAAAAAATCCGCGAAGAAAAAGGAAAACAAGTAGAAAAAAATAATAATGAATAACAGAAGAAGACGAAGATGAAGACGGAGAAGAAAAAAACAGCAACAGCAAGGACGAATGCTTGGTAAAATATGAACGCTGTCAATTTTCCCCGATTATCCTTCCAGCTATGCCAGCGCAGACACAAAAGCATTGTGAAATTCATTTATATGTACGTGTAGCTGCCCGACGATGTCCTCATCAATGGGGTTTGGTTCGGCTTGGTTCGGTTTGGGGTTTGGGAGCGAAGGCAAAAAAGAAAGAAAAAACGATCGAAGTTGTTGACGCCGTTACGTTTTATTAACTTTACGCAAAGGGATAATAGAAAAGTTTTCAAAGACCGACCATGAGAGTGATGGTAGTAGTATTGGTGTTCCTGCTCGATGGGATAAACGAAGGAATAAAAACAAAAAAAATCCTCAACTCGACGCAGACGGTTGCAGGAAACAACGGCGATGAAATGGAAAACTATGAAGAAAATCATAATTTCATAATGCCGAGAGCAAACTTCGCATCGTGTCCTTTCTTCCTTTAGTTGCAAGGATGCACATTGAAGTGGAAATAATTGGTTTTAAAGTGGCAACTTGTTTTTTTTCTTCATTTTCGCTTTTTCTCGGTTAAAAATGTGGAACCCATGTTGGCGGACAAATGATATGCAAGGCCACAATGGTGAAGGCGGCGAATTTCGTGATGGTGGTGGTGGTATCCATGACGATGGGATGATGATTATCACCATGAACACGGTATTGATTATCCTTTCAGCCGTTGGTAGAAAGGCAAATGAGAAAATTTAATTTTGACTTTGCGGGTTAGCAACACTATCCGAACAGCCAGTAAGGTCATCCAAAGATGTTGCATTACGTGGCTTGGAATCGAGTATTAGTATAATGCTATGCGCGAACGTGATGAAAATAAATTAAGCTTAGCAATAGGTAGGAAGTTAAGTGAAATGACTGATCCGTGGCCGATTCAATTTAGATTGCGGTCAAAGGTACATTAGGGCCCCGCGGAACAGTGGAATCAAGAGTGCTACTGTACTTATATTGTGATGAGACGCCAGAAAGCTGTAGGTCAGAAGCTCCGAACTCCATGAGCATTGTTCGGTGGACCTAAGCGATAATGTTGACATCTCTTCTTGATCTGAGTCCCTAAAAGGATATATCCTGGCCGAAGAATCATACACAAGTCAACAACGGTGCTTACATCTCTTTGCTTAGATCCGGCTCCTCAGTCACGGCTTAATATCCATAAAATCGATCCTCCAGGTTGAACATTATGCCCTCAGGATAGCTGCGTGATCTCGTAAAAGAATTTTAGAAATGATAGGAACGTCAAACTCGAATACGCATACATGTAGCGCTATCTAATAGTTCCTTTTTAAATCATAGGTTATTTTGAAATTGACAGCTCGAAATCTTGACAGAAAGTCAGTATCATACCTCCGCGGAACGAAATGAGTTGCCTTACGCTGGAACAACGTTGAAAAAGTGGGTTTTTTGAAAAGAAGTTTGGCCGAAATGAAGCATCCACCACGTGTCTGCTGTACGCAAGTTTATGCAAAAAGTTCGTGAGACTGGTATGTGGACAACACACATGGTCCCTGTCGTCGTACTGTGTGCACCGACGAGAATGTGGCTGCTGTTAAATAGTTCTGGGAACAACGTTTCAGTCAACGATGAGAGCCATGTTAGGCGACTTTTTTTTTTAACTGAAATTGAAGACAAGGATTTGGAAGACCTCTGCCACGCAGTCCATGCCACAATCGATCATTTGCGCACCAAATTCCCAAATCGTGTTATCAGCCGTTTAGGCGATGTCAATTGGCCGCCTCGGAGCTGCGATTTGAGCCCTTTGGATGAACCGTGAATGACAGATGTGAATACAGAACCACCAAAAAGGCCTTGGGTCAATGGGTTCTACCCAGAACCTAAATTTTTCTTCCGAGAGTACAATCAGCACTTCTCATCCTTACTTTCAGTCCATACTGTGTCACTATGCCAATAGACACAACTTTTAGAAGAAAAATATTTTTCCCAAGAAATATGTATAAATACGTTACAACTTCATATGGCTTCAGTATTGAAAATCTTCCTTTATACCCACTCTACTTTGATGATCTTCCCAGAGCACGTACACCCAACGCTCATGTGGCCCGGGTCAAACACCCCCGATTACTGGCACTCAATTAAATGCTCATCGCTAAGAGTCATAAAACAAGAATAATCCCACGCAGGGGCCCTTGAAGATGTGTTTAATCATCCATTCAGGACCTAATCCATCGATAATCATATTTCGAGATTCTCAGCCTCGTCCTCGTTCCCGTTTGCATCTGTGTCTGGGATGAACATTAATAGTCTGATGGAATCCATCTTGTTCATGCTCGAGTTACTTCCGTCAAATACATTTTCCCAAAAACAAAATTCTTCTCCGTTGCTTTTCTTGTCAACCAATATAGCGCTACCAACCAACATTCCGAACCAAAACCCCACCCAATTCTCCAAAAAAATATGAAGGAAAAAAACGCTTATTTGCTGTTCTGGAGTATATCATCTCCGACGGGCATATTTGGGTTCCGAATTTTTGTTTATTTAAGTCACGTTCGCACATCGATTCAAGCATATTTTGAGTATGTGAATACTATACCATAGGCAAAGCCGGAGTGCCAATAGCTCTTTGGTCTAGTATAGTAGCCCAAGGACTTTGCGCGCGCGGTAGTGTGTGTTTGAAAATATTTCCAAAATTGCATGCTGAAATATTATAGTCTTTCGGTGGGTGTTTAGTCTCTATCTATAAGTGTGTTGTGTGTGTGTGTGTCACGAGAGAGATAACAACGGAAAATTTGTGTAACGAAAATATTATTTTGCCAGATTTCCTTTTCGGACAATTTATGTAAATGCGGAGGGGTTTTTTCGCTTTCCTGTTATAATTTGGTTTGGTAGGTATGGAAGCTGAAGATACAAATTATGGTACGAAATGGAAGCAATAAAATTATGGATACAAATGCGGGAATTCTATTTCATCAGACTGACTTTGTTGACATTGGTAATTTGTGATGTTATCCATTAACAGGATCATTGTGGGTTGAAGTAGGACAATAGTACAGAGCTTACATGTGATATACGACGCTGTAGTCCTAGAATTTTTAATTATGTAATAGGATTAGGAGAGGTTGGATGGGATAATATGCCTATTAGTTGAGCTCTGCTGAATTCCTTTTCGCATAATTAGTCTTAATTCATAGCGAAGTCGACTACTTAAAGTACAAACTACACCGCTGTCGGTTCCTCCATAAAGAAAATGAAGAAGGTTAGGTTAGGTTTGTGGGTTGGTAGAAGAATCGAAATACCTCCGCTGTACTCAGATCAGAACTGATCCATTGTGTCACCATTAGGGGGTTGAGCAAAGTTTGCCTTGCCCATTTAACCTATATAATGTCTATAACAAACTACCCATGGGTACTCGTTCCCCGTATATACAAACTATCCTGATGATTGATGAAGTTCAATAACGTGCTTGCCGAGGAGTCTGTACCTGGAATATTGGAGTCCAGGGCACTGGCAGAGAAAGTGGGCAGTATCATCTACATGTGGCATCTACAATCTGCTGAGCTCTTCCTCCGTACGACGCAGTTTCTTTAAGTGGTACCGCACAGTGTTTTGGCCCGTGAGGATGCCCACAAACATGGACAATGAACGTCTGTCCTTGCGAATAAGTCTCACGGTCCTTGCTATGTCAAAAGTTGTCCATAATTTTTTTGCAGCTTTGCAAGTTTCTAGGGTTCGCCTCTCTCGTAGCCTGTTTTCCTGCTTTAAGCAGGGTGCTTATGAAGAGGTCAGTCATCATTTCATTTGTCTATTTCATTTCCCGGGATGCCCTCATGCCCAGTTACCTAGCAGAGCAGAACCTTGTGTTGTATTCTAAGAACCTTAAGCTTTGCACGACAGCACTTCACAAATTTGGATTTTATTTCTATGGCGGTAATTGCTTTGATAGCTTCCTGGGTGTCGATAAGGAAAGTGATACCTTCTGGCGGTATTTTTCTTAGGGCAGACTCACGGCTACTGTCACTGCCAGAAACTCTAGTTAGAAAACTTAGCTTAGTGGTTCTCATTGCACCGTCGATATGCTCACTAAGCGTAGGGAGGAATTAGCCTGTTCCCAGCAGCAGTTCATCGTCTGCATAGGCGACGACTTTAACTCCAGATGTTTCGAGCAACCGCAGAGCTTCAATTAGTTTGAGTTTTCTGACTATCCAATTTATCAGGATGTCATCAATGTACAGCATACTCAATGTTCCTCTTACCGCCTCAGTATTGACATTATTGAAAGCTCCTTCAATGTCAAGGAATGCGGCGAGCGTGTAATCCTTATCTTTAAGTGATTTCTTGACTATGGCTTCACGATCGTATGGCTAGCTTTTCCGGCTTTTGGAATAAAAACCACCTTCATCTCTCTCCATCTCATTGAAATAGACTGATGCTTCAAGATGCTTAAGAAAAGATCTTTGAAAAATGGGGAAAGATACGAGACATTTCTACGGTGTTCAGGGAGGCTATGGATCTCGGAGTGGATACCAGACTTGAAGCCATTCAATACAACTTGCATTGAAGGCACCGATAGGTGATTCTTAATGCTATATGCACGGATTTTCAACCTAAGAGACTGATGCCAAACTCTTTCAACTGTTTCGAGAATATCTTCAAAATATCAACCATCTCCTGTTGTGAACTACTGGAATGGGTTATTTTTTATGACCAGGTGATTTTCGAGACTATACATACCAAATAGAAGTTAATCTGCCGCCCATACAACACAAAAATGAAAATAAAGTATCTAAAGTATTCATAAATTTGACAGATTTTAATATGATATCGAAACAAGGTCTAATTGATATTGGCATAGCCAAGGAGCATCAGAGTCTATAAGTAAACGAGTCTATCCATCCATATTCAAGCCAATGGGACTGTACACTGCATAGACACAACAGTTGAAGTTCATCATCGAAACATTATGCATATCCTTAAACCATAAACAGTCCCTAAAGAATGTTTGTCAGACCCTCACAAGAGGTGTCCCTCTCCTATGAACAAATAAATTGATGGTGTTTTCTGGGACTCGTACCTCATGCGCGCAGTAGTCCGCAACTCTTACCACTGAGCCACCGTACACCGTACACCGTACAAACTTTATACAAAACGATAAATAAATAAAAACATTCCTCTGCGAAGGTTTTGGTTTTCCAACTCATCTTCATTCAGGTGGGTATACAAGTTGAGCTTGCAATAGTGCCTGTACTTGACATAAAATGTATCTTTTCTTAATAAAACCAATTTCTGACTTCCTATTGCTGTTTTTAGGACTAAAGTTCAAAAATAAATCCGTTTCCCTGTTCGATATAAATATCTAGGCAATATAAATATGTAATTCAAATAAACACCGGCTCTATCGGCTGATTTAAGGAACCCATTGCATCATAATGCTTACCCTTCCAGTACAAATCCGGGTCGGTTCCCAAAACGTTTCTCCCAAACTATGAAACACCCCCACTTTGCACAAATCCAAATTCGCTTTCTCTAAGAATAAAAGTTATCCCAAAAGCCATGGTTTTTTCTTTGCATGTGTGTGTATGCAAGTTAATACCATTTTACGACAGCGGACAGAAAAAAAAAGTGTCACCCAAAAGTTTACTTTCACACCTCACACCAAATTTAGTGGTAATAAAAATCCACTAAATCCATGTTGAAATGCACTAAAATGTTATTTC
This sequence comes from Chalcosyrphus nemorum, assembly GCA_949716465.1. Taxonomy (NCBI): domain Eukaryota; kingdom Metazoa; phylum Arthropoda; class Insecta; order Diptera; family Syrphidae; genus Chalcosyrphus; species Chalcosyrphus nemorum. The sequence goes on along the minus strand of OX454332.1, from coordinate 21,063,404 downwards.
ACGATAACCTCGTCTAAGTCATATAACTCTGTTTGCTCAGCATAAGCATAAATTCATCACTATCGATTGAGGATGCTATAAACGCATAAATGAGTACCTATCCCTTTGATCTAGTTTTCATTGCATGTAGCAGCCATAAACCTTTAAGGACCTACTTTAAGTGGTTCATATTTTTTTACCTAAAAAACAATTTAGGTAAGAAACCTATCATCAATCAAATCATATTCTAAAACAACAACATCCGCATAAAACGCTTTAAACGACTTAAAAGTTGTTTACAAAGAAAATAAAAAAGAACGCAAAATCTAAAACAAAATTTACGTACGAGTACGAGAATACGCCCAGAGATCTGGTTGAGCTCAAGCTATTATTTTCTTCCGAGTAAACATTTTGATCATCAATTATATTTATGTGAAAGCCATCAAACGCATCGTTTCTGGTTACTGAGCGGTTGTTCTTACATACATACATATGTATATGGGCATAATTCTCTCTGAGGGGTGTGTTTCAGTGAAGGGGATGAAATGCTGATGGCTTATAGCAACAAATTTGAATATGACTTGGCTTTTTTTTTTGATCAAATTTTGAATGAGATATGAAGCTGAAACTTTTCAGATTCTTGTTCAGATTATGAATACTTAATCATGGGAGAGGGATGGTGGAATAATAATTAGAAAGCTGATTACTTGTTTTGCAGGATGGCAACTCGTCGACACAAAAAAAAAAAAACGCCTAAGGATGAGAACTGTAACCACAAAGAAGGCGAAAATTTTCCTATAATTCACCACGTTCATCGTCCTCGACTACAAAACAAGGGGCGGCATCATTAAATTTTCACTTCAATTGTGCCCTGCGGTGGGGATTATGTTTGAGGTATGCTAAGGACCCGATAATGCTCAAATTTGAAGGAATAATTCATAATGATTATTTGCAGCAGCATGTATCTGTAGATAAGTCAATTCAATTGCCACCAGAATGCACTGAAAGAGTCTTTGATTAGAAAAAAGGGGTATCTCTCCATTGAAATGTACTTCAATTTGGGTTTAAAAAGGATCTTTTCTATGCAAAATAGGGACTTCTTTGCCTGAGAAAGTAAAGGATACAAATTCATTTCGACAGAGTGAAAACAATTTGAGGTGCAAAAAAAAATATACAAACGAGAAACTCTAAGATAAAAGGAGAGGTAGTTGCTTACTTTTGGAACTGGGGGGTAAGATACACACATTGGATACACAACATCAGTTCAGAAAAAAAAAAAAAAAGAAAATTACAAAAAAAAAGAGCGAAAGAAAAATGAAAACGTAGCTTGCTTCGCATAAATATCTTAAATTAAAATGAATAAGAATTTCGTTCGTTTTATTTACATTTTGCCTTCTCTGTTAGTCTTGTATTTCGAAATCTGGTTATCAAGTAAACAGTGGGGCTTAGAAAATGCCAGGATACCTGAGTTGCTTGCTTAATTTGAAAATGTAGCATTAAGGTCGACTTATATTGTTTGATTGTGAATAGACCTTATTAGTATGCCTGAAATGGGCCTAAGTGTGAAGGTCAAGGTTCGTTTTGAATGTCTAAATTTATGTTTTTGAACAAAAAAAACTTTAGAATTCAACTGGGTGTTCATTGGATGCTATATACAAAGTTCAAGAATTATGTCCATACTTAAGAATTCGTGAATACAAAGTACCTATTTTCATATCAAGGTTGCTTCTTTCCATTTATTAGACTCATAGACAAGTATGAGAGACCACCTGTACAGTGGAGCAGTCACCATAGATACGAATGGCTTTATTACGGTAGCTAGATCAAACTCGACTAACAAATGTCTCAGCATAGATATTCTACGATTTTAAGATAGAATATGTCAGATTTGAACCAGGCATAGGTTTCTAGATCCACAAAAGTTACCCTTACCTCTATTCAATTCATCCAAAAAGCACTAAGAAAAATGTCTTTTGGCGATGTTAAAACCCCAAAAGGATTCGACGAGTTTAACACCTTCTTGGGCGATAACAGCTACATCGTTGGTTATACACCCTCAAAGGCTGAGCTCTCAGTGTTTGATGCCCTTGGAAAGGCACCAGCTGGCAGCATAGCTCATGTGAAGCGATGATACCGCCACATTGCATCATTCAGCTCGTCAGAGCACGCCGCCTGGAGCGATCAAGGCCGCCAACAGACTGCTGGCGCTAAGCCCAAAGTAGTCGAGGATGACGAGGATTCGATCTCTTCGGATGATGAGGGCGAGTATGTCGAAGCAGCACTCATCCGCGAGGAACGTGTCGCCTCCTCTGTTAAGAAGTCCAAGAAACCCTCTCTCATTGCCAAGTCATCTGTCCTGCTTGATGTGAAGCTATGGAATGATGAAACCGACATGGCTAAAATGGAGAAGAACGTCCGAACTATCGAGATGGACCGTCTCTTATGGGGTGCCTCCAAACGTGTTTCCGTCGGGTATGGCATCAATAAATTGCAAATTATGTGCATCATTGAGGATGACAAAGTCTCAATTGACTTGCTGCAAGAGAAGATCTAGGATTTTGAGGACTTTGTTCAGTCTGTTGATATTGCAGCTTTCAACAAGATCTAAGCGAATTTCGCTTCATGGTGTAGAATCAACGACCTGACTGTCGCATTCTGTTGCCACTTGTTTCTAATTCAATTGAATGTTGTCCTAAGAAAATACAAAACAAAATATTATATGCTATGGGTTGGCCTTCTAAACCTTCGGCATCTGGGAGCCCTTCAACTTTTACGTCTGTTTAAGATCGCTTATTACACTCTTACAGGATACTGTTACATAGCAACGTAACGTCAAATTTTAAAGATAAGCTTTATGACGTTTGGCTTTATGTCACAGCATCCATAGAAAGGGCTCTGGAAAAGTCAAGAAAGATAGTTCAAGACGCTCTTGAACGAACAAATGTACTGTGTCGTTTTTTGGACGTCGAAGAGTCATCCTAATGGGTCACCTAACCTTAAATAGCTGAAAAAGGTCTTTAATTCTGCGATAAAGAAAAACCGAGATCGCAGAGCACTTTGAACAAGAATTTGATTCTGGAACGCTGGAGTCCAACGCATTGGTTTTGGAAGTGGGTTGTATCCTCGACTTCATCCTCTTCGTCCCATCTTCTGCTGAATTCTTCTTCCGTTTGACGTAGTATTTTTATATGGTTCCGCTGAGTGGTATATTCCGTAAAGATCCTCACAACCATGGAAAGGAATTGTCTGTCCTTACGTATAAGTCTCTCTGGTTCCTTCTCCTCTTTTATGGCTATATTCCCTGCTCCAAGAGAGAGAACGCAGCCTGAGATGCTTATAGAGAGATCAGTTTGTTCTAGTGAATCTGATGAAGCTTTTCTTGCTAATTCATATGGTTTTTCCTAACCCAGAACACCTTCGTGCCCAGGTACTCAGCAGAGCAGAACCTTTCAAGCTCTTCGCGACAGAGCTTCACTAGCTTGTAGTACGACTGCCTGGCTATCGATAAAGAAGGTAATACCTTCTGTTGGTATTAGTCTTACTGCAGTAGTCTGGAAGTAGTACGGATCTGGATATCTACAGTGATTCAGGGAAGATTCCAGATCCGGTTATTCGTATGATAAAAGAAGACTTTGACTTTGACGTAGTGAATGCTTTTTCTTATTTCAAACTCGGATTCAATAGAAAGACGAATAAATTTCAATTAAATGAAACTTTAAAGATGTTTATTCTAACAGTCTAAGGAACTAACAAACAAGTTCTTTGAAAACCTAGCAATGTAGATCCAAGATATGTACATATGTATGTTTAAAAAATAATTTTAAATTCTACAAATTTCACTTAAAACCAGTTAACCAAGTTCAAATTCTAGATGCTTACATACATACATATGTATGTACATGAGTATATGGCAAAATAAAATACGAAAGGGGATAAAACAATACACTCACATATGCTCAAATACTCTGACCCAAGTTTCATTGGTCAATTAATTACAGCAGAGTTAAAATTAACGTAAATATTTCGCTATCTATGTCAATACAACACGCTGGCTGGTACTACCATGTTTTAATATGAAACACCCACCACCCATCCGATCCCCAAAATCGATTTCAGGCAACAATAACGACATAAAACGGAGTTCTCCAAACAGAAAAACAGAACAAACATCGATAAATTATCGTATCCCTTCGCAAATATGTTCCCGGCGTATGTTAATGGAAGTAGACAACATCATCCCAACCTTACTGCGTTTTAATATTTTTATGTTTATTGCTTTTTCACGTAAACAAAATCGAGAGGGAAACATCATTTTACCTTTTTATACACCTACCTAGACCTACATTCGTTTTATCCCCCATCCTACGTATAAAAAAAAAAAAAAAACATTCTCGCGGCAGTTAAGTAATACGCGATGCGGGGTAAGAAGGAAAGAAAATTCCTTGTTTTAAAATAAAAAAAAACCCTTAACAAGTACCACGACCAATAAGTGGGAAATATACAATTTTCCCAGTTGTTTTCTCGGTAAATTATAGTGATCAAGAACATCCTACGTGCACTAGTGTCCTGAATTGCTTTCGATTTTTTTTTTCACATTTTTCTTTATACGCGTGGAGCCATATATTTTTAAATGGAATTTATGCTACGCATTAAAATTGAGTGGAAATTTCACGCCTTTTTAGCCAATAAATTGTGCGAACAATTTTAATAACACAAACACACTTGTTCGTCTGCCCGAGCCTACACATCATAGTGTGTTGTACACATAAACACACTCTCCCATGTGGAGTAATGCCAAGTTGAAGAAACATTCATTCATCGTAGCACATCCTTGATAAATGCCGAAACTATGTCGAATCCCAAGAGCAACAAAACATGATTCAAATGTTTGTTATTTTCGGAGTTTAAAAGGAGAAATGTTTTAATTTATTCGGTCCCTCGTAGGTACCTATTGCAAAGGATTCTTTATGTTTGTTGGAGTATGAGTATAGAAAGAGGTTAAAGATTCCTTACTATATTTTCATCATTATGTTGGTACACACATACATATGTATGAAAAGTGAATATGAAAGAGTATATCATAAATAAAACGATGTTTATTTTCATTCGGTTGTCAGGACATCTCTTCACTTTAGTGACTTTAAGGCAGCATTTTCTTCGAACTGCTGATCCATGAAATTCTTGGAATAATTTGTTGTCTTTAGAACCTTCGTATGAAGAAATTCTGGAGGAGCAAGATTCTGGATATGAATCTTCTATATAAGAAATTGTTCAAGGTGAAAATTGCAGAATACTTTCCTAGCTTTTCATACACATTCTTTCTAACTCATTTCCATATAATGAATAGATGAGGATAGCACACTTAAGGCCAGTTTTTCAGTGCTGCATTGTGTTTAAATTAATCCAGATCTAACTCGTGGAGCTGTGTTTCAGTGCAGGATCGTTTGATTTGGTATCACTGCCTATGTATCGTTCAGTTGTCAAGAAACTATCGAAATCTGTCATTCTAATAACTTAAAAAAAAATATCAAAAATTGTTGCTCTTGAAAGGTGAAATTGGAACAAAAATAAAAATATAGCAACAACACAGCTCAGCAAATTGCCTGGATTAACTCAGAGATTCCAATTCACCGAAAAACAGGTTTCTGGAGTTAACTCAGGTTTTACTCTGAGATTAAGATGAGCTCGCACAGAACAACTGGCCCTTAGCAAATGGCAGCACTGTGCGAGATTAGTTTCATCTACTTCGATAGGGATAGGGATATACTTATTGCTCCAAGTGCAAGTTGGTTAACTAGTGTCTATAGCCCCCTTTAAAGGTACAAGATACCAGTGCTGCCGTAGGTAATTCCCTGCTTAAGTGTCAAGAATAACAGAAGGTTCCAAATTTTGATAAAAAAGGGAATCTACTCTTTTTGAAAATGAGCCAAATTTAAAAAAAGAACTACCAATCACAGACAAGGTTTAACCGGGGCTTTTAGGGAAATATGCGGTTGAAAAAACTTCATAAACTCGTGGATAAGATAAACCTAATATGTTATCTGCGGAATATCCCTAGTTTAACGTTCAACTAATGCATTTTTGTCAAAATCTGGCCTGCATGCCGCTTGTCTCTTAACGAAATGGCGGAACGATTCAATGATGAACGATTGCAGGACACAACTACGAACTGGTAGCACTGCAGTCAGTTCGAAATTCCCCAGCCCCCTTATTATCGAAAGCAGGCGGAGTCTAAATACCGCATATGAATGAATGTGAAGTGGCGTATGATCAAGTCCGAACAATAAATTTGGCGAGTTATCTCTTTCATTCCTTTTAAACAAAACATTCTGTAATTCCATTAACAACAACAAATTGTATGCAAACATGATCTACAAAATGGCTACGCCCAGAATTGTCAAGCCATCCGCCAAGGTCTTTGCTTGTATGTGTGGGTTTTTTTAATTGCGAGTTCCCAAGTGTTGCCGCAAGAGTTTGGAAAAAAGTATTAAGAGGTATCATGATAGAAATAATGAGTAAAACAAAACAATAACTCACAATTCAGTGGATAAGGCGATTGGCTGGGCTATTTGAGTGTTTTGTTGTCGGAATTAGAAAGTATCAAAATAGGCATTTTTAAGAAAACGAAGTTGAAATAAAGATTAAAACGTATCACTTTTGATACTGATAGAATGTCATTTGATTTTACTTGAACGTCGGAATACAATTATGAATATCAGCGGATTTTAGCTGTCAAACGAAACGAAGTTGACTTTCCAGTAGTCTTCAGTTTGGGAAAGCCAAACGTCAAATCGACCAAAGATGCCAATGCTGCCAAGTGAGTAAACGATAGCAAAAGTCTTACTCAATTCAATTCACAGATGATAGAATGGTCGAGATATTGATGCAATATTTGAATCATTAACTTTTTTTCAAATCTAAAAGTAAAGTCAGTGAATAAACTTGAATGCCTTTAAATATTGCATTCTTTTACAACCCTGAACTATAGGACCCTAAAATTGAACGCAGCTAACGATTGCACAAATTTTCTTTTGTTTCCAACTCATTTTATATGAAAATTTGTTGGTACATTATAAGTGATAAGCTCGATGTAAATAACTTGAATCATGCTATCCTCTTTAGACAAAATAATACCAACTTCAAAGGTATAACATTAAACCCATATCTCACTCCAGATTTACGAGCTCCCCACTGGAAAACCATTCTGTGGTTTACCTACTCCACAAAAAACAAAAAACAAAAAAAAAAGTAACGAAATCGATGTACGTTAAGCAAATGTACCGAAGTTTAATTCGAAAGCCTTTTTCGAAGATAATTTTGCCTTCTTTTGCAATTTTTCCAATTCAATAATTCAATACACAATCAAGGAAGTGAATTTCCATGAATACAAGGATGTGTGAAAGGCATTTTATGAAATAACTGAATCTTAATGATAATATCCTTGCAAAATTTTCACTTCATCAGCGAAACATCGTCGTATACCCGAAGCCCGTCACATTGCTGGTTTCGTTGGTTGGTCTTAACCCGAGAGAGAGAGAGAGATGAATATCCTTTTTTCGCTTTTGGGTTGGGTACACCTACTACTGACAAAAATCAGAACCCATCATCATTCTTCTTTTCCCTTCGATTGGTTTTTGTGTGTCGTAGGTGTAGGCGACAACGGCAGGCAGAAGGACTTCACACAGATAGGGTGGTGGAGGGGTGAAAATTGTACATTTGATTCCATCATAATAAAGAAATGAAAATATATCCCACTACCCGTGCACATAATCCTTGGTACAGAAATAAAAATCAATTTTCCCTTCGTCCTTTACACCCACGCACAGTTGAGATACAACACAGGATCGACGTCCTTGTCATTATATCTTTGCTTTTATGTTTACGTTCGTCGATAAATCTGTGCTGTAGACAACATGTCCTAGGGACGACCAACGCGCGGCGCTTGCTACTTGCCCCCGTTTTGTATCCTTTTACATATTTTATTATCATTTCATCTAAACATGTAAGGAAGGATCTGTGCCACTGTGCGAGCGAGCCCGCTTCTGGGTATGTGTTTGTGATAATTTTCTGTATTAGTCAATTGGGGATATTTGTTGGTCTTCTCTCATGGCATCAACATCATCACTGATGCTCTTTCTTGGTTCTGTCGAAGAAATCCCAGGATTTATGAGTTTTTTATAGGCAGATGAAAAAAAAGCGAGAAGAAAGACTTCAAGATTGGGGACATAACAAGTCACAGGAAGAAGCCGTACACGCTTTTAGACGACCTTTGATTGAAAGGATTTATGGTTGAGCAAATAAAACTTATATGGCATGTTTGCTTTTCTTATTTTTTTCAACAGAAGAATGCCAACTTGAAGATATGCCTTGTCTCCGAGATGTATGCGAACAGGAATGTCATGTTATTCAAAATGTCAAGTTCAAGGATATATGAAACATATCATGGGGATTTCTAAGGAAAGAAAAGTGTGATTGTAAAACTGGTAAAAAGTGGCGGACGAAACGACCGGCATTCATGTACGAGAATAATTTTCTTTGACGCGGGGGAATTTTTTTTTTTGTCATTTTAAAGTATGTGGGCTTATTATCTTTGTAAACTGAATTTAGCAAATTTCTTTGGGAAAGCCAATTAGCAAATTAAAAATACCTAATAAAATTAAAAGAGAAAGCAGCAGAAAATTCTTGAAAACTGTGAGTTTTTAGTAAAACATTTTAGAATTTGGTGATGAATTTTGCCATAGGGTACAAATTTAGATTCATGGCATGACAATAGGAACATGCGTGTACCCAACGACTCGAGTGAAACGACAAGGAAATAATGGGCGCTAAAGACTAAAGTTCGGCTTAGGTTATGTTAGGTTTGGGATGCATGTAAAGGATTAAAAAATTTATAAATGAAGCAAATTGTAAATTAAAATCAAATCTTCTGAGTCATCCCATATTCATGAACTCAAGAATGGCCTCATTCAACGTCGACTGAGTTAGTGTGCCCTTAGTGTAAGGAAGCCTAACTGACGTGGTGTGGATACAATCAGTAGCTCACGCTGTGAACACCGTGTTTACATCAAGTATTGTCGGTTAATTTTTTTTTTATAATTCGCGCACACCAAACGGGATATGAATACCCTTATTTTCATTCAAAGCGTGACGCGTATTGAGGGTGAAATTTTGAAGTGGGGGAATGTGGTTGGCTATTTCGCTGGAGCATTTTTGATGAGGAAAGCGACAAAACCGGGAAAGACATGAGACATTTCTTCGGTTCTAGTGAGACTATGAAGCTCACAATGTCTCTATCACTTATAAGTTTTAACGCATGCTTCTGGGTCCTATCCAGTAAGTACAAAACAGTCTTTTTGAGGTCATTTATGAAAATAAGAAAGACAGTCGGAGACAGAACGGAGCCCTGGGGGACACCAGAATTTATGTGGTGAGTAGCAGACTTAAAGCCATCCAATACAACTTGTAGTGAACGCCCCATTAAAAGAGAGACTCATCGATGCCATATGCACGCATTCAAGACAAAAGAGCCTGATGCCAAACTCTGTCAAATGCTTTTGAAATATCAAGCGCAACTATCTTTGTTTCGCGAAGGTGGTGAAGAGTTTGGTTCCATTTCTTGGCGAGATATGCCATCAAGTCACCAGTGGATCTGTTGCTATGAGAACCATATCTACTGTCGGTCATTGAGGAATTTTCGTGCATCATGATATTTCAAAAGCTGACGATTTATCAGCGTTGCCATGACCTTAGAAAGAAAGGACGTAAACTCCTAAAGAAGTTATTAAGGCCGCCCCAGTTGGCTTTCTCGTAAGATTCTGCTACTACTTGTATTTCGCAATAGATGCAATAGAAAAGACATATTTCTGACTATCATTCGACAAAGCAAGGATCAAAAGACTTACTATAAAAAAGAGAATCAACATCAATGCAATGACTGGAAGAAGAACTTTGCAGAGGCTGGTGTGACTTTAGTTAACCAAACTGCCTTATGCAATGGCATGGAACCCAGAATGTAGACCGCCAGTAGGTTGCTTAATTTTTACCTAATTTAATCCGTTTATCTCCAACTCGAAGTTCCCACAAATGTTTTCCCCCTTTAAACTATCGATCCATTTTGTTTCATTCCAATTCATTATGCCATTCTGAAAATTAATCCCGTTCTAATCAAATACTGACCCTTTTGCCCTCCGTGCCAACAAACTCTGTACATTGAACCTCTTAATTGTTTCGCAAAATAAAAAGCTTCAATTTATATGATTAATATTTGCTCCTTTTTTTCCGTTTCACTAAGAAACTCAAGAACAAATACTCAGTAATGTAGGTATATGGTCTGTCGACGAAGTAGGTTCCGGTTTTTTTTCTTCGTATTGAATCTCTTTTAGAAGGAACGATCAAAGTCCTTGCCTGGGATTGACTTAAATCTACCCCCGGAAGGGACCCATCATCATCAGCTTTTCTCTTCAATTTGGAACTGCATGAATTCGCAGGCAAAAGCAAAGTGGGATGAATAAATAACAAAAAGGGGTTTTGTTTGCTATTACCCTAATCCCTTTTCACTTGTTTTGATTACCTTTTTTTTTTTTTGAGAATTATTGCAATGATTTATTCGGATGAGGGTGGCTCCCTCGCCCCCCCCCCCCATTCCTTAGTGTTCATTGTTTGCTTTAAAAAAAGAAAAAGAAAAAAAAGTCCTGCGTATTTCTTTTTTTAATGGAAGAAAGAAAATTGTAAAGATAAAGTCCTTAGGATAAGAAACAAGAACTTCAAAAACAGGTTTGCAGTAGAATTGTTTAACAACTCGAAGGCGGGAGTAATTCATTCATCAAAAGGGGCTATGTAAACATTTTATACAATTCCCTTAAAGTAGCCCAAGGAACAAATGAGATTTTCATTTCAAATGGAACAGGTAGTAGGCAGTAGGTATGTATGATTTTACGATATTTTGAATGTCAAACAGTCGTCCAGAAATAAACTCGGAGTTACCAAGAAATTACTTGAAGTCAATTGCTTTCAAAGTACTTTGGTATAATGAAGAATTTATATAAATAAACTCTGGTCGAAGACGTACCCACAGCAGGATGAAGAATTTGGCTTAAAGATCCAAAAAAAAAACCTTATGGATACAAACCAACACGTGCTATTACGATTCACAGCACGTGGCCTACTTAGGACGGCATTCTTTGGATTTGGTTTTAATCCAGGTGTTAACTGTGAGTTTATCTTTCCTCTGCCTTTTCGCCTTCAAGGTACTGTATCTTGTACTTATCTCCTGTATGCTCTTGTGGGAACTAGGGCCTCTATTACGATTACGCGCCATCGTGTAAGAGGTCTGGTAATGTGCCTCAGTTCTCCCCACCTTTATCCCAACTGCCGTGCCTACATATTGACCGTTCTGCGCCATGTTCTCCTCGGACCGCCGGGTATTCTTCCATTCTTCGTTAACGGATGCCATTGCATAGTATGGTTAGCCATGGAACAGTCAGTTGTTGGATGATCGTGCCTATAGGTTCCTGACCCGTCCTCTGGTAGAGGTGTTCATTAGATACGGTTGGGACGGAAAAGGAATAGAATTGGTGAAAGAATGCAACCTTGTCCCCCCCCTTTGGATCTCGAAATCCGCTGACAGGCTTTCCCTGTACAGGACGTGACATTTTGAGCCAGCATATGTAGCATGTCAAGTCCTACCGCCTTGTTGTATCCTGCAAGATAACTGATTTATATCCAAGTAGGTATCTATAGGCATTAATATTCAAATAAATTGTGTACCTACAGCCTAGAGTGTTTTAGGCAACTAACCGGTAGATGACTATGTCACCAAGTGAGAAGGACCAAATATTCCCAATAAATGTGTTTTAATAAGTTTAGTTGAGCCTTGTATCAGAACTGCTTGTTCCTCATTTACAGTTGCCACAAGTCCATTACGGGATACATTTTTGAAATTATTTCGATTTCGACATACGTAGGTGCAGCTACAATGTGGAAAACCACTTTTGATTCGTTTTATGTTTTTACTCGCAAAAGTCCTCTTGTATGATTATTTTAGAATAAATTTTTACTCAGTGCATTTCTGCTGTCCTCAGCACTCATATAGAATATTCCAAAATTTTATCAATTTCGAAGAATTCTGTGTACTCCTCCAGAAGCGTTCGACACTCAACCAGTGCTCGCAATAAATTTACTGAAGAATTTTCAACTGCATAACATCCCAACAAGCCAAGCGTCATGACATTTTGTAAGTTCTCAGTACCCACAGAATGGATATTACTACCGAACTCAACAAAGTTTGAAATGAAATTAATGAAAGTCAAATATTTCCATCGAAACAGAACAAAGTGACCAAGCATTTCATTCAATTTTCCAAAGAAATTCAATGTAATAGCAACCATTTTTTTGTTGTTTTGTTTTATATCCCTTCTCAGTTTTACTCAAGTCCTAGAATATACAGGAATGGGTATAAAAAAAAAAAAAAAGGTCACCCCTTGGGGCCTTTGGTGACATTCTGTGGTTCACAAGAATTTTGGTGTTGGCCTCCTCTGTATTTCGATAAAACTCTGCGTGTGGTTGGGAAAATACAAAATAAAATTTATTTTCTCTTAATTTTCAAAGAATGGGCACAAAAAAAAAATGTACACAAACACAAACTGAAAGGATAAAAGCATAATTTATGTCTGTGCAATATATTGCTGCCTTTTACCGTGTTTATGGGCACTTGTGTGATATATAATTTTCGGATGTCATATCGTGAGATAATTTATCGATTTCGGATGCTTTGCATGCGGGAGAAAGATATTATTCACCTAACTGGAGGCTTTGTTGTGGAAATGGTTTGTGTACAAAAAAAAATCTACTTGAACTTGGAATGATGCCTCCCGAGGGATGTTTTTTTTTGTGATATTGTTTGCTATGCTTGTCACTTGTCGCTTGAATTTTTGGGCGAGAATGTGTTCGAAAGAAAGAAATAATATCAGCTAGTAGGAATTTCTTATTGAACTGTCTGACACAGGAACATTTTTGACTAATTTTTTCGAAATTTTCGCTGCTGAGTGGCTAACATTCTCTATATTCTTATTTGCACCGATTCGTAGAATTGGGCAAGTTTTGGATTCGTGAAAATTTTCGATCTCGGGATTTTGATAAATTCTGAATTCGAAAATAGTGGGTCTAAAGTCTGTCTGTCTGTCAGCAAGACTACAGCCTAAACGGGTAAACGGATTTTGATCAAACTTCATATCTATGGTCTATGGGGTAAGCCAATTTAGCAAAAAAAGATTTGCTGGAAAATGGTTCCTACAATTTTTTTTAAATTATATTTCGGCTATTTTTTCAAAGTGCCATAAGATGGCGTACCAAATATTTAAACAAAAGTGTTAATAACGGTTCTTTACTCTTAGCTCTTAGCTGTGTATAAAACTGGGCTAATGCTATAAGATGGCATTCCACATTTTTGGCTAAAAGTGATAATAACGTTACTTTTCTTAGGGTCAAGCGTTTTACGTAAATTTGCTTGGAGACGTCTCTAACAATTTTGTTAACATTTTATATATTTATGCAAGTCTTGCAAAGTTTAATAAAATAGCGTGCCATGTTTTTGGCCAAAATTGTTAAGAACGGTGCTTTACTTTTAGCTAACTTAACAAAAAATTGATTTACTCGAAAACGGCTCTAAAGATTTTGGTGAAATTTCATATTTGAGCTGGTCGAGGTAAATGCCATAAAATGGTGTACCACGTTTATGGCTTATTCAGCGTATAAAGGTACCTTACTAATTAACTGGAAATATAATATTAAATGGATTTTGGTCAGTCAAAATTTAATGAATACAAAAATATGGCATTCAATTTCATGAAAAATTTTTTTAAAAAAATATTTTTTTTCCATATTTTCAACAGCACAAAGATGCAAGTACGTACGTCCCAGTCGTACGTCCTTTATTTTATACTTATTTCCATATAAAGGGTGTGTTTAATGGATAACCTTAAAATTTTACCGACAGTTCTTTGACATTTATGCACTGTATGTTTGACAAATTAACGTGATTTAGGGGCCTGTTAAATCAGTCATTGAAATGCATTATTGTAAATCTTAATTTCCGATTTTCAGACGATTTAGCGAACAATATATTTTTTAAATGGTATCAAAATAAAGCTAGTCACTTGTAGAATAAACGTGCAAAAAAAACTGCTTAATTAGAACTTTTTAAAATCATAACGAGCTAAAGTTTGGTGCCTCATACGTCATACCTGTATTTAAACGGCGGTCTTTATCGCCTACTCAGTAAATTTTTGATCTGGAAAATTCCTCACCATCCTGTAAAATAATTGTTCGCTTACTCTGTTCCAAAATTTTAAAAATTTTCACTTCACAAACACTGAGATACTGCCTCACTGTTGGTTGATAGACATTGTCGCAATGATATAAATATTAGTACAACGTAAATAGACTGTACTTTACTACTTATACTCTACTATTTTTCATATATTATAGCACATGAGGTGCCCTTCGAAGTTAAACTGATTGTCACCCAGTTCCAGTTGTTTCACTGTTGGTATACTTCCCCTAAATTTTTCACATAAAATCATAAATCACAAGTCAAAGCATCATCAAAACAATCATAGCTGGAGTAACAACAATTTTAATGTCCATCGGACGGAACTTAATAACTACATAGTTTCGATAATTCATTTTCCTGCAGTTCAAAGTTTAACTAGAATCTATCACAAAGTTAGTTATATCTTTTCTGGTTAAGGGTCTGCATATCAAAGAACGTGATTTTTTAATTTCAAAACTACTCTTGATGCGGTAAGAGTTATAAAAGCTTTCAAATTCAATTTTCCATCTACAGCCACCTTGTATTCAATTTGTTGAGTGTTTATATGCCTTTACCATTGAGCAACTTTCTCGGAGGGTACACAATTACTTGCAGGACTCTGAACTTTGAAATCGTAAATTAATTGTTTCGCATGGGTGTTGAACTTTTAGTGCAATTAATTATAGTCTTATACTTTTATCAGTTAAGAACAGGCTCAAAGGGATACGTTTGCTTATACACAAAACATTGAAATTCTCCAAAAATACATTTTCTTTTCTATCAAAATTGACGATCGAAATAAGAAAGTGCTTCCTAAAACAGTTTGGGATTAATCCGAAGCATGCCTAGCTTGGCCAAAAAGAAGTTTCTTTGCCGTAGCCTAGAGATTGGCTTGGGCTTCAATTGGCTCCGTGAGTGTCCCTTTACCGGGATGGTAAGTTGGCAGAGATCGATTGTGATTCGTAGGGATAACCTCCACTTTGAGCGCAAATACAGTCGTTTCGAGAAACCCCACAGGAACATGAGCGTAGGTACATTGCTCGCCTGCTTTCAGGGACGTTGAAGTTGGTAACATTGACCCAATTAGTGACATTAATTGAATGCGATGCAGTGTCAGGGTGCGCGGATTCCACTGCATGGCGTATTTTGCAATGGAGTTGTCTTTGCCCCGTAGGTTGTGTCCAATCCACTACCACTCTCATTGTTCTTTGGAGATACGGTTCGGCCGAAAAACCCTTAATAGATGAGTGAAAAAAACCGCCTAGGTGCTTAACATAGAATTCCATAGTTTCCTTTCGCTTATACTGCACGGAGTCCATCACTGACTAGGAACAACAGCGTTGTCAATATGGATCCTTTGGACTTTAAACTCTTCTGACACCTTGCCATTATGTTATGCTATTATGCAGCCTTGACAATAGCCCTTCTCCGTGCAAGGCTAACCGAAGAACATCTCTATTCAAGCTGTCGAAAGCCTTCTCGGAGTGGACAAACAGCAGATGTAGCGGAAACCAATACTCAAGGCATTGCTCGATTATGATCCGTCGATGCAGAAGGATCCATCACGAAAGCCTGCCTGTCCGACGTCGAGATTTGAATCTAAACGTCCCTTGTCTCTTTCTATCATTATTGCCATTTTGGATACGGTTGACAGAACACATATACCTCGCCAGTTCCTATAATCCCTTTCAGGCCTCCTTATTATATTAATGCCTATTTTGTAGTTCTTAGCAAAGGAAACCTTCAAACAGATGTTAATAAATTCAAAAGAACTTCGACCTTCACTGGAGTAGCAGCCACCCGCTGGTATTTAAAATATGCACTGCTCCATAGCGTTCGGCAGAAATAATAATCTGCAACAAGGACACCCTACTGTAGTCCAAAACACTTTCCAGTATTGTTGGGACCACTTTTCGACAGTTAAACAAATATAAAGAAACATTTGGCCCAGACAACTCAGTATACTGTCCCAAATATTCTTCTTCACATGTTCGTCCTTGATACAAAATTCACATGCAAACAAACTGGAACATCACCAACAATTTTGACACTTATCCGCATGTTCCACTGTCATAATCCTGGCAAGTTTTTTTATTCCCACACTGACAAAGAGTGCTCCTCTGAAAACAAAAAAAAAAGGACATAATCCAGCACTTGGTTATTCACATGGTGCTCTGTTGGAGGACTGTGCGTATAGAAACAGCAGCAGTAGCAGTAGCAGCCCAGACAGACGTAATCTCATTGAAACAAGCGCTCATTCAAGCGTTAGCTTTGTTTTTATAGTTAAAAAATAAATTTAACATGCAAATAAACATATTTAACATTCTTTGTCGTGTAACTATGGCAGAAAGGACATGCAAATCCTTAAAGTAAAAAAATAAAAAACCAAACATTCCCTCACTCCCAGCCGTCGTCGGTCGGAGGACATGTGTATACGAGTATAAACATAATGGAAACTATCCTCATGCAATAGACACTTTTTCTCTTTGTATATTCTTTTTTATTTGTTTGGCATGCAAATTGCTTTTTGTGCTTTTATTTTCGTCATCTCCTGCTCCTCCTTACCAACAGAAAATACAGTTTTCTTCTTTTCCATCACGAAAAAATCAAATTTCAACGAAAAACTAAACCAAGACAACCTTGCTAAGGATAAGATATGGAGAAAAAAAAAAGAAGAAAAAACGCTATAGAGGAGAACCAGTAATCAAATTTGGTTGTGTGTGCCACAGGGATCCTTAAATCGACTTTTGCGGCCTTGTAGTCTTCATTAAAACCGAATGCCAGCAAGGGGGAGTGCTGTGATGTACTATAGGTGCGAGTATACTCGTATGTATGTATGTGGCTTCGTCCTTTTTCTGAAAAAAAAATGTTTTACATTCATCTCACTGTCCTTCGCACACTGTTACATCGGTTTTGGGAGAAGGTAACTTGCTTTTTTTTGCGCCTTCCTCCCCCATACACCACCATGATTGAAATGTAGAACAGAAAGACACACACAACGAACACGACGAAGGACGACATCGCTGGAGGAGAGACAATTCAAATTCTTGCCCTCGGCCATGTGGTATAAATAAATTTTAAAGTTTATTGTGTCAGCTGTGGTTGAGCTTTTTTGGTTAAACCTAGAGGAGTAGAAGAACCAGTGGTCATCACCATCGGAAAGTGGGTCTCATTAAGTCAATTGTTGTCCAGAGTCCGATATAGTTTATGGGTGTCCTTTGGTTGGTTTTACAGTAGAATAGGTAGAAGATTGAGGATTTTTGTGTCTCTGTTGTTTTGGGGAGGGAGAATTCAGTATTTCAATCGTTCGTTCACAGGGAGTTGGGTGTTGAGGTGATTTGGAATTGATGATAGGAGGCTTCATGCTAGGGTTTTGTTTGTGTCTATTATTCAGTTGCGGTCTACCATTATAGCTGTGGTTATGATCAAATAAACCGAATAAATTTCGAAAAGATTACAAATTCTTCGGGGTATTCAAGTGAGAAGGACAATGACTTGATGTCTGGACACTGTTAATGTTTGGGAGGCGCTGTAATAAAACCAAATCTAATGAAAGAAAAAAAGGTTTAATATGAATTACGAGTATG
Source organism: Chalcosyrphus nemorum (assembly GCA_949716465.1). Taxonomy (NCBI): domain Eukaryota; kingdom Metazoa; phylum Arthropoda; class Insecta; order Diptera; family Syrphidae; genus Chalcosyrphus; species Chalcosyrphus nemorum. The sequence continues at coordinate 21,045,530 of OX454332.1, read as the reverse complement.
TCGCCAGACTGGCAATAATCCTTAGAGATGACTTGTGCGACCTTTTTTTGTGGGAATTCTTAAAAGAAGTCGATGTTGACCTTATTTGATTGCAGGAACCTTCCAGATGCTAGTCAGCGTCTCTCAATCAAGACAAAGAGTTTTCAGGAGTTTGCTAAGATCAACCAACTGCCCAAAGCAATTTTGTAGGGCACGTTAATAGTTTCCGTTTTGCAGTCAAAGTCTATCTACTGAAGGGTTTAAAAGTTAGTACTAGATACAGAATCTACCGTCATCTGATTCCTCCCTGCTGATGGGAATTCTGATGGAGAATCATCAATATTTTGGTAGGAAAAGGACATCGTTCCATTTTCGTCTATGTTCTTGATCGATCCCATCGTTGTAGAACTGATGCATGGCCACATTCTATAGTCCAGCTATAGTCCAGCTTATCTTAATCTTAGTGCAGTTTTATCTGCTCTGCTTCTGAAGCATTCTTCTTATTAAAGTGCTCCCAACCCTTGTAAGGGACATCGTTGCCTTCATCCTCTGCGGTTCCGGGCACGCTGCTTCCAGTTGTGAAGACCAAGTTTTTTGGCATCCGCGACAGTTTGGTCTTTGTCCCGGAGGTTCGATCTTCTTCGCCATCTCGAACCTGAAGGCTGGGACTCGAAGATCCTCTTGGCTGGAGCATTGTTGTCCATTCGCACGATGTGGCCGAGCCAATGTAGTCTGCGTATCTTGGTTTTTTTGGACTACATCCACATCCTGGTTCAGCTCATAGAGTTCGCGGTTGTATCTTCCCCTCCATTCGCCCTCCTCGCATAAGGGACCTAATATCCCACGAAGTATTTTTCGCTCCAAGGTACCTAATATTTGCTCAGCTTTCTTACTTATCGTCCAGCACTCGGCTCCATACAGCAGGACTGGTTAGATGAGCGTTCTGTGGAGCATTAATTTGGTCGAGTCGAGTTAGGAGTTTTGAGCCAAGTTGTTTCGCCAAACCGAAGTAGCAGCGGTTTGCTAGGGTTTTTCTTCGTCGGAGCTCAACAAAGGTGGGGTGCTTCTGAAGCATAACTGTTTCCCAATCTATCAATCTATTAGTGCAAAAATTCAATCCAATTATGCACATCTAAAAACAAAGTCTTTCAACCTTGAAGATATCTCAATCACCACCTGACAAAAGAATTCTTCGACTTTGTTGATATGTATCTTACCTCCTTTTTAACAGAATAATCCACTGACAGAAAACAAGCTGACTCTGGCCAAGTTTATCTAATGCATTACTACATGTTGTAGTCCCTCTCACCCAAAATCTTTTTCCATAATACTTTTGTTTCCCAATCTGGCTTCTAAAAAGAGAAAAACACAGATCCCTTGTTTCTTCGACGCCAACATTGGGCGGCATACTGCAGTACAAATTCCTAAACCAAATACCTACTCTTTTCAAAACAGAGAGAGACGACAACGAACAAGGACATGGGAAACAAAAACATATAACAAAAAAAAAAAACGAAAAGAAATCCTAAAATTTATCGTCTCCTGTAAACAACGCCAATGAAGTTGGCACTAATTCAAAGATTCTACTTTTTATTTCCATCACTACTAGCTACCACTTTTTTAACCAGACAGGATAAAAATAAGGATTCAGGAGGAAAAACAAAATAGAACAGCAGACTGCGGAATGACAAAAGTTTTTTTTTTTTTTTTCTACGATCTAGACCATGCCGATGCTCCGCAAAGTTAAATACTGAAAATTCATTGTGTTCCTAAAGGACGAGCTTTACCTAGGATACAGAGGAGAGAAAAATCGAAAGGATGTCGAAGAATTGCAATCGATTGGGGGTTTAATCTTGCCAGCAGAGCCCAGATCCTATGGAGGATCCAAATCGATTGGGGGTATTTTCTGTTGGACAAATAATTTCGATTGCAGATATTGCACATGGAGAATAGATTTGTGGAAGGAACAAATGGCACCCAACACAGGGAATCTCTTCACCAGGTGGGAATCCCAGGATATGCCTGACATATGTACGTGTAGGTACGGTGCATATCAGCATTGTGTACGTAATCTGTGGACAGGACTTTGGGGCAATAGTGCAATACTCGCGACAGGACTCTCTATCTCTCTCTCTGCAGTCAGATTTATAATTCTTCCAGCACCCTGCTGTTGCATAGAGTTTCTCCTCAGAGGTGGTTCTTCATTGCTATAACAACTGGAGTTATTGCAAGAGTTTATTCTTCCATCTAACATTCTTCGTTGTTCCTGGTGAATTATTTATTTATCCTATTAAAGCCTCTGGGGTATAACACACCTAACCATTTATTATACTTTTCTACGGAGATTTGGCCATGATAGCTGTTCTTTTCTTTTGCTTTAAAACAAATCCTTCTTGGCCAGACGAAAGGACAGGAGCCGAGGGGGGTGAGTGAAAACCTATTAAGTAAAAGACAGAGAAACCTGGAGTGAGCAGAGAGAAGGAAATTGACCTGGACCGGAATATAGAGCTTATTATCTATTGGATTGGGAATCGATAGAACGACGGCTAAATCCTTTGTAACTCCTTTTGTATCCGTAGATTTTATCTGTTGGAAATCTGTTATTCTTCTTTCGTTTGTCCGTTTTTTTTTTTTTTTTGTTTCTCTGTCTTTGCTTGCTTTTTCCCTGTCAAATACAATCGATAGTAATGTGAGTGCTGGCAATGTAATTTGTTCAATCGAACAGAGAGCTGATGATTTGTATATGTTATGAGTTTAGTCTGTTCAATTTCTGAGGTTATTTTGAATTGTTTAGGGATAAAGTTAAGGCTGACAAGGTTATGTAGAGCAAAATGGTTTTGAGTCGAATTTCCTCTTTATTTTTTGTGAAGGAAAGTGGTTTGGTTTGTGGTTCGTAATTGTTTTACAACTTTAGGGATGGTAGATATAAGTTGGTTGCAACCTATAGTAAATCTGGTATGCTATCGATCGACGAAAGTGGGATTTTCACAGTGATTTCTGCTTCTGTAGTCAGACAGTTATCGGGTGAAGATTTGTTCTATCAAATGTCATAATCATCACCATTTGGTGACCATTACTGCAGTTTGAGGATTCCTTCATAAGGAGAACCTTTAACTACAGTGAAAACATCAGTGCTTCTCCAGAAGACCCAATTCTACTGGGGAAACAAAACTCACCGATTTGGATGTCATAGCCTCGCCATTGCATTGATAACTGCTAGTACTACAATGTAGCGATTCAGATCAACCTCTATCTGCTACCAAGATCAAAAACTTCAAGCAATAGAAGGAATCATACAAAACGTAAATCAAATAAAATAACAGCCATTCATTATATGGCCCAGTGGTTAGTGTGTTGGACTACTGTGTGTGAGGTTCCAAGTTCGTTTCCAAGAAAACCCTTCAAACATGGTGAGCGTCTGAAAAACACTTAAGAGTATTACTCCCATCAGCATTTATGAAGGCAGCGATTTACTGTAAAGGATCGATGCCATCTTTGCTCCTCCTCACTGTCCTGTAGTCTTCCTGGAAAACTTTGGCATTAAACTCTACTTCAACTACTACTACTGCAGGCTTTTACTGAGCCTTTTGGCTGGCGATTACCGAACTGTCTACAATGGATATTGCCCTTCACACTGACAGTAGTTATAAAATGTTTCGCGTCCAGTATCTAAGACATCCATGAGATCTAAGACAGTAAAAAACTGCCATGAACAACAGGTTAGGATAGGTTAGGTTTGTGGGTTGGCAGAAAAAACGAAATACCGCCGCCGCACTCAGGTCAGCACTGACCCATTGTGTCACCCATAGGGGGGCTTAGAGAAAGTACCCCTTGCCCATTTAACCCATAAATATCTGTAACAACTTCCCAAGACTGTACTTACTCGTTATCCGTGTGTTCAAACCATCCTGATATTCTGATGAAGTTCAATAACATGTCTTTATTGGCGTTGGAGAGTTCTGCTAGATCCTGAAAGAAGTGTTTGCCGAGGAATATGTACCTGGAATGTTGGAGTCTAGGGCACTGACAGAGAAAGTTAGTGTCCTCTATAACCTCCTCATCGCCTCATCCTCTGCAGAGTTCTTCTTCTGTCCGACGTAGTTTCTTTAGGTGGTACCGCAGAGTGTTGTGACCCGTGAGTATTCCCACGAGTATGGACAGCGCACGTCTGTTCTTGCGGATAATTCTCTCGGTCCTTGCTTTGTCAAAATGCCATGAACATCAACTTCTGCTAATTTCCTAAACGGACATTTTTCTATTAATTATTCAAGGAAAAAGGCTCTCTTGAAGGCACCGAAACAATTCAACCGTATTTCATAAGATAGCTTACAACTGAAGTCCAAAGTGCAAGCATACACATTCCATTTTGAAAGAAGTACATTTTTGTGAATATTTTTGCTTGCAAAGAAATTAGTGTGAAATTACTGTGACTTACATGCCAATGCAAAAATTACATACAATTCTCTCAGACATACTTTTGGGCAGCACCCATGGAAAGTAAAACCAAATCACTTGAGTTTCAAAAAAAATTTTTTTAGCTTTTCGTATCCTTTTCCATTCCTTCGCCCGATCTCCGAATAACGATACATATTCATACCCCATATATGTATATATGTGTATTCACATACTTCCTATGTCAAACGTAGAAGATAGGTGGGTCTAAAGACATATTGCTCAAATAAATGCAACAATACCGGATCAGTAACAGAGCGGCCCATTAACGATTAGAATGCCGGTTCAGAAAGAGAAGAGAAGTCAGAATGTAAAATTTTCGAAGTACGGTATGCCCAAAGCCATCAAAAAATAAAACACTACCTACTATTTCGAGTAGAAATTGCACTGCCTTCCTTCAAATTGAGTTTTTGATATATTTCCCAAATGTTTCAAAGTAAATTTTAACTTACGAAAAATTTTGATCCATATGTAATCGGTATATTGTTTCATACATATGTAGCGAAATACTGAAGTCTGTCTGTCGGTCCGTGATTCACCAGCTTTGGGGCCAACAATTTTGAGAATGGTCAATAAAATTTTTATGCAAGGTCCTCGAAATTATACATTTTTAAAATCGGCCCACTGAAACTCAAACTTTTCGAACAATTTCACGTCATCAGTAATTTTGTATGAAATTTAAAAAAAAATGTCTTCAACAAACGATCCGCCTCAGACGTATAGGAGCACTTTCAGGTGTTTTTACCTTTATCTTAATTTGAGCGAAATTTTTCTACTTAATTCTTTAAAAGATTTTTTTTTTTAAATTTCCACTTTTTACAAGTTTTTAATACTTTGCTATAAATTAATAAACACGCACGTGTAAATGAACTTTTCGACCATAAATAGTTTTTGAAAGAAGTCGAATAAATTTCCGATTAAATCTTTTTCTTTTCAAAGAACGAACGTAAAATTTCAGTTTGTTCTTATTTTTTTCAAAAAGTTTTCGTTTTTTCGTCTTTTTTTTTTTGCCATCCCATCACTACAAACTGCACAGACTCTCATAAGGTAAGGGAAAGAGAGAGAGAAAGAGAAAAAAATTATTGGATGAAAAATGAGCAGTGTTTGAAATTAAAAAAAAAAAAAGTATAATGCAACCGGCTGCCATGGCTATGTGTATCCAACCGACCGGTGTATTTCCTTAGCGAAAAACTTTTCTCAACAGTACTAACTCAATAAAAGGAGTTTTTTGCGCCCCCCCTAATAGAGAGCATGCACGTGAGGGAGACAGAGTTATGTATATAAAGCTATGTTCAGGCGGGCAATAGAGGAGAGGAAAGATGACGAAACCAGTTGTGTTGAAGTTTGGCTTTAGCTTTTGGCCAAAATGCGAGACACGAACACGAAACACAACCCACAGCGGGAATTTGGGTGAAATGCCTTGAATTTCTCCCGAGACGGTACCTTTTTTCAGTTTAAGAAGATTTGGTTATATGTATACCTACATATGTATGTAGCGGACCTAAAGAACTACAAAACGCGTTTCACTTTCACCCAACCGTTTCGCGTACCGTAATAAAAATTTGAACTTCTGATGATTTTATGAGTTTATTCGTCGGTAGAACGAAATTAGTTTAAAATGAGTTTATGACGGTAGAAATTGAGGTACAGTTCAAGATACATTATTTATAAAACTTTAAGAGGATGAAGGACATCGTGACGGGTGGATTTGAACAGATGAGACAGGACGTGCAAATTGTTGTGAAGTGACGTTAGGAGATTTGTGATGTTGTTGCCAGTAATTAGTATTACGTGACGAGGTTTAGTAAATTTATTTCATTATATCTTAGGGATTAAGCAGTTAATGGTGCTACTTTTAGAGGGATAGTAAGCTTTTGGAATTCTCTATACTTAATTTTGGACGCTGGGCATACTTATGATGTAGGATTTAGTTTTCGTAGAACTACCTTACGTCAAGATGCAGCTTTAGGGTGAAATGTATCAAACATTTTAATTAACTCCTAGCGCTTCATAGTATGGTGGGCGTGGTTGTGAAGTTGGAATAAATATTTTGTTGCTAGCAAAATTTGAAAGAAGAAAGAGGACAGATGAAGATTAAATTTTGACAGAATAAAAATGTGTAAGGGAATACTGGGAAAGCCTTTTTTCATTAGTCTTATGTTGTGGAATAAGGATATGAAAACAGACAAAGGAGGAGGATTCAAATTCACGTCTACGACACAATAGTGTATAAGTAGTTAAGCAGACTCTAGACCAGTGGTTCCAAATCGGTTGGGCCCGCCCTCCAGAGGGTTCATTGGGACTCTACCGGGGGGCATGGACACAATTTGGATTGTGAATTTTTGACGCAAGGAATGTATAAATGCTGAAGGCTTCAACATTTATTACTAAACTGTGTGGGCATTCCAACCCTAGACCTCGTCGCTGAATATGATTTTTAGCCCCAAAATTGGGATGAAATTCTAACTGCTCGAGAGTCCAGTCCGCGAAGAAAGAAATGGCATAATCTATAGTCATTAAATTTGAGTTCTCGGGCCAGTTGAATCTTGTCAAGTCATGACGCAAAATTCGCCTACGAAAGGCCGAGTGCAATTAAGTCCCTAGGATTCTCCTGTACACTCTCACGGATAGAAGCAACATTTTCGGAAGATCTTCCATCTCGTCGATCGTTGACTGAACCCGTCTACTTAAACTTATCCACCATGTTGCGAATAGTCCTCTCGAAATGACGATTATGGCGACTGTAAAATGAGCGAAGTGCGAAAAATGTTGTTCGAACAGAAGATTCACTTTCAGAAGGCAATTCAATTATTTGCACATGTTGTTGAACATTAAGACTCCTTGTTATAATTTGGCAAAACAGATTTAATAAAACACAATAACTCTTATAGATGTAGTTTAAATAACGTGGCGGTAGTCATATGTCAAAGTTGAGAAGTCTTTATTGGAAAACTTTTAAAAAAAGGGATCGCGATGGGACCACTATCGCGCGTAGTGTCTTTACGATGAACTCATACCCCTTTTAAACCTAACCTATCGTACTTAAGCTAGATAATTAGATAAAAATGCACCTATAAAGTTGTCGTTATTAATCTAAAAGGCTCATAAAGAAATTATTTCTTATTAAATCCATGATTCATCAACATAATGTGCGTTCAATGACTTATCATCCTTGCAAGGCACCAATCTTCTTCTTTAATAAATGTCCTCACATAAAATGGAAGAAATAAGAAACTTTTAATATTGCTTTTTGAATGAGCTTTACCCAAAAATATTATAGGCACCTACATTCTCACATCCTAACAATTTAACCATACACACGTCAATGAATAATTTTCCATAAAATCAACTGCGCACTTATAATCATAAATTGTCTAATAATCGCAGTTCCTAGTCCTTCAGAAAGTACATACCTACATAAGCATTTACCCTCACTTTTCAATGCACACGATCGTCGTCATTCATTTCAAATTACCATTTAAGGTAGAACATTTAGAAGTCATCAACAAATCATGTACCTGGTCCAAATTAACATTCCTAAGCAACATTTCCCGACAATATATTTCCATTCCCCTGCTCGTTGAGAATCCAGTAAATAATTTTAATGGAACACAAATTGAAAAAAGAGCACACAATAATAAGATAAACAAAAAAAAAAAAAATGTTAAAGGAGACCGGGACATGAAGTGAAATTACTAAGACGACACAAGGACCAAAGAAGGAAGCACAAACAAAATATTATATATAAAAGAAGAGGAGCACACAGAGCACACATTTGACTTATTGCCAACCCGGCCGCAAATAATTTTCGCACAACAACCTGCTCAATGTTTCATAAATATCTTTTTATGAGCCCCAAACATAAAAATTAATAACATTTTTGCATACCTCCACAGAAGCCATTATCCTTCGAACATTGCCTCTTGTGCTACTACTACCTACTCCGCTGCCTCTCGCTTCTATCTCTATACATTCACTTCGTTGAGCCGCCATCAAGAATCTCATATAATGTTTCACCTGAATTTATTTCATATTTCATCGACAAAAAAAAAGGATGTGCATACAGTGGGGGTGAGTAGTAGCTTTGTGTCTGTGTGTGTGTCACGCACATGGGGTGGCATCATGGGCGACGACAAGTCGACTAATCTTCCTTAAATTCATCCCCAGCATGATGCGGCTCCATGTGGAATGTAACGAAAGCAGGGGAGTCACCTCACAGAAACAAAAAAAAAGTGTCCTTTTTCTACTGTTGATGAAACCCGGGCAATTCAGCGTCAAATATCAGTCATAAATAAACAACGATTACCCCTCATACGATGCTTAAAGCCAACGACTAAAACAAGAGAGAGAGAGGGAGGGGGCCAAGGAATGTTTTTAAAAAAAAAATGAGAAAAAATTGCAACATTGAATGAAATAATTTTAACATTACAAGCAAATTCATATCCTTGCCATACACTTGAGCGCACAATTGTCATCCTTGTGCTCGTTCTGCTGGTGTGTTTTGCTACGATGGTTGCCGCTCGATGGGACATGTGCCCGGGGGTTAAAAGGTCTCGACCGCAATCCTCTCAAGCTAGCTCTCAAACACAACACAACTCCAACTCCCCCCAAAACCTTCTCGTTGTAGGTACATTGTGTGTGTATGTGCTTAGCATCTTCTCGCACACAGTGTCAACTTCATTGTGTATTGAGGCGGGTTTTGGCTTACAATGATGGCACTCGCACTCCACTTCAATATTTATCGTTTCTCGAAACTCTTACATATACGCTGGTTTCTTTCTCTGACATTATAGGGTCAGTACAGTGTCTGTTGCAAGTCACTTTTTGAAATTAATGACATTCTAGTCCACATGTCATGCCCTGATTGGTACGTGTGCAGACAGTTCATGTTCTATTTAGTTGTAAATATAACGAGAATTCTTCAGAAATGTATCTACTAGCTTTCTTGTTTTATAAATTTTTAACTTTCTACGTCATTTTCTTGAGTGGTTATGTATTGTACTTAAAAAGGATTGTAGACCGATAATATTGAAGGAAATACAAATAGTTTTCCTAACCACCATTTTTAAAGCTGGCCGCAGGCACTCGAACCTGGTGCTAGTAAACTTGGTTCGAGTAAACCTCGCAGACAGTAATATGAATTTGCTCGAACTTAATTTTTCACCAGAGTTGATGAAGAGGAGGAACTTTTGACACAAGGTATGTATAAAGAAAAGAATTTAGACAAAGGAATGGTTGAAGCAAAGGCAAACATCTACATTAACCGCACATCATACTACCAGAGGATCCAAATGTAAACTAAAATTATGTGTTCGAGTAAATTAACAAGTAAACTACTCCACCAACACTCGAACGTGACTCCGCCTTCGAATGTTACTACTGAGTATACACATCCCCAGATGAACATCAATCTTCGACGATGATCTTCGATTCCGGAGACGACATCGGGAATCAGCACGGAAGAGGTGGATATTGCAATTCCATGGCTCAAGCGTATCTTCCCAGGATATCTTAATTTGTTAAGGCTGAAGAGATCTATCAGAAAATTTACCAACTCTCTATTGCTTTCTCTAGGAGTTCTTTCTATGCATAAGGCTGTAAGCCCATTAAGGCTCACAAAATCTTTCTTGATGAGTTTAAGAGGCTTCTCATGGATGTATGGACGTGTTGTGCGAAGTATAATTTTCTGATCATAAATGGCAGATGATTCTTGCCAAGCTTTTTCAAGAGACATGGATGTTTGTCAGACGCCCGCAAGAGGTGGGACACTGACTGTAATTTCTTGGACTCGAACCTATGATCCCACGCACTAGGCATACAGTCGCGGGTTTCAGAATCCAAGTAGCTTACCTGCTCTTATTTTATACCCTTCGGCAGGTTATTGCATAGGTATCACAAACGCTATCGCAGACTGAAAACGGCAACTGCAAATTTATGTTGCAACCCTGCACATTGGATGGAATTATGAATGTTTTGTTTTTTAAATCAAAATCTCATCAAAATCGTGTCTGATAGCAGACAGAGTGGCTAGTTAGTTGCAAAATGTAGCGACCTAAGATATATGTATGGACCAGTAGCAATAGACATGCGTCTGACATCATTGCTGTATAAAGACAAAAGGAAGATGAAATATTTAAAAACTTTGTCCTCCGGTAATTTCAAAAACTACTGAACCGATTAAAGTGAAACAAATTTTATAATATTCCTTATTTTCATGAGAGTGACATAGGTTATTTTTTTTTTGCTGTTTTATATACATATGCATATGAGTACACGCGAAGCAAAGCAAGCACCGAGTCAGCTAGTCATTTTATATTTTTTTTAAATTTACACTACCTGCTGCTTTGTTTCAGGATTGTAGCTATTTGAGTCCATACCACATTGCTTGCAACTTTGCAGAGAGACCATAACTCTTGCATCACATACTGTACGATAACTTGTTGTATCCTCACTCTCAATTCTCGTTCGCTCGCTCATCTTTTTCATACAAAAAAAAAAAAAAATTAAAATCGAAAAAAAAAGAAAAATTATTCGAAATTTTTATCATTTTTGATGTGGTCGTAAATTTTGTGTAGCAAGCTTATTTTTACGATATGTGTACCGTACCCTAGTCGCAGTTTAAGTTAGCGTTTGTGTGTTGCGCTTACTTAGCAACATGCATTCTGCGGGTTTCGAACAGCAGGCAACAAAAAAAAAAAAAAACCACGACAATAAAACACTTTTTACATGAAACATTGTGAAACATGGTAACGTTTTGCTGTTTGAAATAAACCGGGATCGGCTGGAGGTGGTAGCAAAAAGGATGTAGTGCGGCATGTAGACCACATGCTATACACAACGTTTTCACTTAAAACGATTTCTGACTGTTGAATCGTATCAGACCAGGAACACACCAGGATCACGAGAGGAGCGCGCCATGGAGCTCTTGAGAATTGGTTTTTATACTTTATGGGTTATGAATTTGAAATGATTGAATAATGCGTTATCATGCGAAGCTGTAAAGTATAAAGTGTGAATGTTCGTTATGGTTAAGCAGACATGCAGAATGGTGACTGGTTACTGGGTGGGTTGGTTGGTTGGTATACCATTCAGCTGAACCACATCCGGATCCGTTCAAACGTTAACGGTTTTATGTTTTGCAATTTAATTGCGGAAATAATATTCTGCCACAGCTAGTGCTACTGTTTCTGATGGCTTGTAATGAAATGTGCTAGAGGTTTAATGTAGTAAATTGCTCTAGATGTTGGTTTTTATGTTGGTTGAATAATTTACTGTAACAATGGTAGAATTGTTTGAAAAAAAAACGAGGCTAGATGTTGAAAGTATTTTCATATTTGTCGGAAAATTATGAGACGTGTTTGGAGTGTGAATTTGATTTTAAAAATATGATTAAAAAGCATACTTATATTTCAAAGTCCACTTAAAAAACATTTCAATAAACCTTCTTGTCGTCTAAAATGTCAAATTAATCTAAAGTTTGTAGCTGAGGAACGATTACCTTCCACCCTCTGTTGGCTCGGGTAACCTGCTTCAATTTTATTGACATCCGTGACAGGTTGGTCCGAAGGATATGTGCTTTTTGTTGCCTCGAACCCGAGGACTGCCATTCGAATATAGTCTTGCAGTCGCATTCGCATTCGCAGTAGACCTATCTTCGTTTTTGACAACATCTGGATTCAGCTCATAGAGTATCCAGATGTACCTTGTCTTCATATGGGATCTAATAACCGCAGAAGTATCTTTCGATGAATGGTGAACAATATTTTTTCTGATTGCTAACTTCTAGCCAAGCACTTGGCTCTATAAAATAGAACTGGTAAGATGAGCGTTCTCTTGAACACAGTTCTTTTGCCAAATGAAAGTAGCACCGAATTGCCCAGGTTAAATTAGATTTTGAGTTGAGGTAGGAGCTGGCTTACTTGTTACTTGCGGTGTCTATAGACCTATTTTGACTCCCTCGTTCTTGAGCTCATTCAATGTGCCCCTATTGACAATAAAATCAACAACGTCTTTGTGTGAGCTAGCAGTTATTTCCTCTGCTTCAAGGAAGACTTTTACTCAAGGCACGATGACGTGTTCTGCTTAAGCAGTCACAGTCACATACCTATGTTTTGCTGATTCTTCGTCTTCTTTGAGCACTCTGCAAAAATTGTCTTGTGCTATCCTCATAGCCATGAGTTTTTTTTTTCGCTTAACAGTGTCCTATGAGGAAATATGTACATATGTGGCCATGCGAATCTGACTCCTGTTGAGTTGAAAAGTTGTTTCGCTTTCTTAGGAGAGGAATTTTGGCATAAAGAGTTTAATTTATTTGATCAGCTATTTCGTTTCTTTCATAGCAACTGTGACCAGGTTTCCAAATTAGATGTACTCTGTTTGTTCTATGTAGTTGAAGGCAATCCCATACTATTTTGGATGATATTTCGTAAGCCTTAATCCCTAATACTGCTGTCAAACTGACTTTTTTTTTGATGCACTAGAAGTCGATAGCCTCTCTATGGACTCCATGCTCTAGCGTGTTTACGTGCTAAATCACCGCCCCAAACCTGTCCTGTCGCCCCCTACGGTACCGCCGATCAAGGCATTCCTTCGTATTGGCAGGTTTTGACGTACTGTCTTCTTCGTTATGTTGCATTGCATAATGCTTGCAATAATGTTGTCAGCGACTTCCCAACCTTGAAGCCTAATAGGCTCCTTGAGGTTACCGCATTCCTAATCTCTCTTTCTAGAGTGTGTCTCATACTTGGCAGCAGTTTGTAGGTCCACTGACCATTTTCTGACATGCTCCATTGTCGTTGGCTTTCTACTTTTGCCGTCGCTCTGATGGTGATTCTTTCCTCGTTGTCGCTATTCTGCATTCATGCTAATTAGACCTCCAGGTCGATAGGCATTCGAGCTGCTATTACATTAATTGCATCCCCCAATACTGTTCTGTATGCGGAGCATCTTCCCCTCATGTTTGAGCTTACAGGTTTAGCCAATTCCCATATGGGGGCTGCATACATGAGGATTGACTTGCTAACTGTCGCAAGTAGGCTTCCTATAGGCTGCTTTGGTCCTCGAATATTGGGCATTAGCCTGGATATTGCGGCAACCACCCGATATGCCTTCATGCTTGTATGGGCTAGGTGTTTTCTAAAGCCTATGGTCAAGCAATACTCCCAGGTATTTTATGTAAGACTTTGATTCGATAGTGTGTTCGCCTACGCTCAACTTTCTTGCGGCTGCTTATGAGGACGGCCTCCGTTTTATGCTCTGACAGTTCCAGGTCTGATGAAAGAAGCCACCTTAATGGTGTTATTGCAGTGTTGCGTCACTTCCTCTAGTGTTTTAGCCACAACCACCATTGCTATATCGTCAGTGTAGTCGATTATATGTACTTATCTTGGTTTATGTATCCGTGGTGCCTCATCGTACGTAACAGCCTCAACCCCGTCATTTGTTTTGCTTCCGTCTATGTACCAGACATCTGAATCACTGGCAAGTGCTGGTTTTTCCTGTGCCCAGTTATTACGATCTGGAAATGTATCCTTCAAGATTTGACTGATTTTTGCTTATGCTGTCACTAAAGTGAACTGGGGTTTCAAAGCTGTCGTTTTTGGCAGTGAACTAATTGCATTTGAGTTCCTCCTTTTAATCAAATCCTTTATTGAGTATTAATCATGATCTGGAATTGTGTAAAATCAAAACTTTTACATTATTTAGTCAAAAATTCTTTTAAATTGCAGTCGTCTTTAGGATCTAGATCATCCACATTTTGAAGTCCATTTCGACACCATTCAAAGAATCACAGACTAATTCAACTATTACAAAGCATTATTTAAAATTTACAAAAAAGGAAGAAATCCACCCTCGTCCCTATGAAGAAGGAACCATTTGAAAAGCAATTTGTAACTCACTTTATCTATCAACGAAATCCGATCAAATCCCTGAACCCAATCAAACCCTTTTATATTTTTTTTTTCTTCTTCTTCTTCTTCTTAAATAGAAAAACTCTCCCCAGCCATGTCTGTATTCAATTTGTGAGCCGAAAAAAAATAAACCCGCTTAAAAATCACCCTCAATAGAGCGCTGACATACAATTCACCTTCCACAAAACGGATCCCCATAAATCCTTGGTTTCGTTTATTAATCCACTACAATACAAATGCAATTTGTCAGACAGTCCTACGTTAAACCGACCAACAACGACGACAACAACAAAAAAAACTTAAGATTAAAAATTATTTTTTTCCTCAGAAAGAAAGATATCCTTCTTGTTTCTTTCGCAGTAAAACTCTTTTTTCAGGACTTAAAGTGACAGCAAAAAGGACTCGTTCGTAATAATTCACTTTCAGTAAACAGTCAGGGCGAATAAGGACGAACGGGCGAATAAGAAAAAATCGAATGAACGAGCAAGAGAAAGGATGTCCACGCTTATCGGATTACGTGTCCTAGTGCCGATTTCTGACATCAGACAAAGGAGCCGGTTTGCCATACATTTTTCTTTTTCTTCTACCGCCAATTGTTCTCCCATTGAATCCTTAGATCATTTCAGTGGCATTCTCAAAATCCTTTTTACCATAATTTAATTTTTTTTTTTTTTCGTCCTACAAATGGCGAACTTGAAGGAAAACGAAGTCAATCGAAATTGCTCTTTGATTAGCACGAAAAAGGTTTGATATTAAAATTGAAGGGAGTTCCTTCAATGACACGATGTCGTCCTTCTATCACTACCTCTGCCTACTCTCAATGAACAATAGCTAGTATAGTGGCGAGTTGATTTGGTTAGCTTAGAGAGAGAGAGAGAGAGAGGGAGAGAAGAGGCTAGTCCTTTGTCCTAATGCAGATGCCATTTTAAAATTGACGCTTCCTGTCTACTTATTGATTTCGCTGTCGCGCTGGGTACATAGACAGAATGTCCTGTTTGTGTGTGCCTCAAGGAATATTGAAAGGCAAGGCGGAACGCCAAAGACAAATGATTCAATTTCTATTTTCTATTCGGGGAAGCAGTTTTTTTTTTTTTTGTTTCTTCTATCATCTATACTCGTTGTTGGTCCGTCGGTCGGTTTCATGGAAGAAGAAGGACGACAACTTTTGTCTCTCATTCTTTTGGTAAAGAATTCTGCTTCTCGTCCTGATCAATTTTCGAATTCAAATTAGATGGCATGAAAGGAATTTCTGATGATAAGTTCCTTGTGGATAAGAATGTGGGGTGTTTTGGTTTGGGGGTTTGATTGGTTGGGCGGAAAATGTTTCTCTCTCTTGGTTTTTGTATTCCCTTCTCAACCTCCTCTCTCTCTCTTTGGAAGAAGGAGGTGTGGATTGGGATTTTTATTCTTCTCTTCCGGTTTTTTTTTTTTTTTTTCAATTTCAATTCAGTGGTGTTTTTTTTTCTATTTTGCTTCTTTATTTGTTTCGTTTCTTTTCAATTTTATCGATGACCTTCGCCGATAGCGTTAGTAAGGAATTGAAATCGTGAAGAAAATACAAATTTTTTGGTGTGTAGTACACACTAGCGGGCGTTCTCAGAGGCAGGGATAATGTAAATGTAAAGTGAAGAGGACGATGAATATTGTGCCATGGAATTGCAAAAAATTTGTGAGGTGGACATTTTTCAGAGTGTATAATCATTAGGTTCGTTTTGTTGGCATTTGTTATACATTGGGGATCTTCTTTCTTTTTCTTTTCTTATTTTTTTCGTTATTTTTCCTCTTGTCAGAATGTGTATTCCGTTTGGACAGTGAATGGCAATGGAGAAATGATGTTTGGTTTATTGAAGTTATTCACAAGTTTTGGACATCAAATAGATGTGGTAATCAAGAGTGTTATCTATTTTTTTTTTTTTTGAGAAGGAAAATGTATTGCGTAGCTTAGTATTCATAAGTTGGAAAGAGTGATTACACATTGAAATACCAAGTTAAATGAACTTGTCTCTCTTGAGATGTGGCATAAGTTTGCAAGCTCTGAAGCTGTAATTGTATCATTATCCGTCTTTCTTATTTTTCTTTGTGGTTTTTTGCGATCTTTCAACATGAATACAGTGTAATCCTTTTGAAAATATGCGTTTCTAAGGATGAAAGAATCCATAGCAGTTATAGCAGCAGCAATACTTTCATTACATCGACAAGTGAAGATATTATACTGGTAAAAGTGTCAATGAGGGTGCTGTCGCTCAGTGGTTAGTGCGAACTGCGCAAGGGGTTCCAAGTTCGAATACAGACAAACAGTTTTTTTCACTTGCGAGTGCCTGACAAAGCTCCTCAAAACCCCTCTGTCTATCCCCTCGGATACGGCATAAAGCTGTAGGTCTCTTCTGTACTATATATGCCAGATGGTTTGGACCCACTGCCACTCGATTTACAAATACAAGTATAGGCGCAGGAATATGTGCGCTTTGATTCACAAGTATAGCGATCGTGAGAGTATCCAAGCCAAGAAAAATGCGGTATTTCCATTATAGAGAAATATCAAATCCTTACGACTGCTAAAATGGCAATTGAGTCTGCCAATTGAGCAATTTTTAAAAAGGATGATAAGGGCGATGAAGAATGGATCCTTGAAGCAAAAGACATTGAACCACCTGTATGTATTCTAAGAGCTAGTCTGCGTCCTAAGAAGGTTATATTCTCCATATGGTGGCATTAGAAGGGAATTATCTTTTATGAGCTTCGGAATTGGTAAATCGTTGGAACGTTGTGTTCTACCAAGACAACGCTCGGCCTCATGTCATCCACCGGGTTCATCTGATTTCGTACCATTTACTCTATGACTAGCAGACCTTACTTAATGGGCAAAATTTTGTCCACTGTAAGCTTGTAAAATTCTCTTAATTTCGCCCAGAAAAATAAAACTTTCCACTAAAGGGCATTATGAAATTACCCGAAAGGTGACCAAATTTTTTTACCACATAACTGATTATATTTTTTCCTAACAATAAATACTTAGTTTCTAATTACAACTAAAATATATTGGAAGCTTATTTTCCAAAAAAAATAGTAAGCCCTCCCAACAAATACGCCGTTAGATATGCACTCATACAAGTTTACACAAAATTGATCACCCTATCGCAAGATGTTATAATTTTTGGAAATGGCGTCGTACGTCAATCATATTTGACATTTGTGAACACTTGACGAATATTATCTTTTCCACTTAACAGGGAAAATAGCAGAGGTCCAAATAAAGGGTTCTATCACTCACAATCTCTTTTTTTATTTATTAAAAAAGTAATTCAAAATTCATTGCATAATACTAATGTACATTCATTACTCTTTTACTTTCAGGTAAGCTTCCTCTACTTTCCTGCAAACATATATTTCTGTAAGTTACTAACATATTATGTACCTAAGCCACTCTTCATTTGTATTTCAAAATTAATGTATCTACCAAACTCGTACAAAAATCAACAACAAGTTGGTGCTCTATTTATTTATTTCCAAAGATACATACCTACATATGTACCAGAGAACTGCATGAATCCATTCATTTGCCGTTGTAAATCATTCGCTACAAAAGCGAGCCTTTCACAGTCTCTCGCACACAGAAAACAAGCCAGTATCAATCATGTAGAAAACGATGACGAAGTTCACTTTGCGAAACGAAATGGAAACGAATCATCATGGTATTGGTATTCATGAATCTTTGAGTGCGGAGTAGGCTCACATTCAAAGTATTCGTTGAATGAAAGTATTCACAAAGGCAGTAAAATGTAAAACTGATTCACGAGCCTTTGAATAGTTTAAAGAGTAGATAGAAGACTGCAAATAAAAACAACAAATACGAACTTTATTTCTTACATTTTCTTCAAATATTTAGTGCTAAACCAGGCAATGAAGTCTAAGGGTATATTATCAATTCTTAGAATGAACGTAAATGGGAGCTCGCTTCGGATTTTTTTTATGAGAGGTAATAAGATGTGAACCTAGCGAATAGGAATGTGTGTGAATACATAAAAATCTGTGAATATTTCGAATGGCTCACAATACGAGCTACTCTTTCTATAGTTTTTACTTTCAAAAGCCACTTTCGTGGCTATAATAGTGGAAACTCATTGACATAGCAACAGCAACTTCAACAGCAGAGTCAAACAGGCCGATGCTGTGGTGGGAAACACATTACAGACAGTAACAACCAACATGTTTTCATGGAACAGAACAAATTGAGCACAGTAACAGCAACAACAACTTTAACAGCCGATTTAGGTCTAGCGTTAAAGTTGCTGTGTTCTGTTTCATTGAAAAGCTTTGCTTCTAAAAAAATTTCCTCAAAGTTGCTGTTGCTGTGTCAGTAGGTCCGTTTGCGTACTTTTTGCAATAAAATTCGTAAATTATCAAATTTGGAAGAGTGGGGGTAAAATTCTCTCAGAGAGAGATAAAATTACGAAAAAGTAAACGAACGGGTTGAACAAGAAGAAGTTGAAAATAAACTGGTTTGACAGCTTGGACAGTTTGCACAAACCAACTCAAAGAAATTTCTTGACCAAAATTCGTAGCATGGGGAAATTTTGTACTCTCTCGGTGAGCGCTCTCTTTTGCGAAAAACTACGAAAATTCATCGTACGCGAACAGCTTTTCGTAGAAATTCGTAAATTTTCGTAAAAATTCGCTGTTTTGGAAGGATACACGAACGAACCTATTGTGTTTCTACAATAAAACAAAATGTCTATGTCACCCTCATTGTGACCAAATTTTCAGTCTGAGACGCACAAGAGATTTACATGTTCCAATATGAGTTGCCACAAGAGTTTACTGTCAAAGTATTTAGTTTCTGTGCAAGCAGCCAGTCAGCAACGTGGCTCTGCCTTAAGAAGGAACTCATTACCCTTCGTTGAATTAATTATTCCTTTTGTACTCCTCCATCTAAAGAAGAGGGTATTCTGGAAAGACTTCCCAGACAAAATTCAAATCTAACGGAATTTTGAGAAGCAAAAGATTGATATATACATGTACTATATATAAAATTTGTATATTAACAAAGATGCATTAAAAAATTAATGTGTATACATATGTACAGAGGAATAATTTCATTAAATTAGCTCCCTGACAGGTTACCCTTTTTATGTTACCGAATATTACCTGGTTGTTGTTAAAAACACCTAGTTAACAAGCGAAATACATATACTAAACAGTGACATCTAATTAGAAGAAATTTCCACCCACCAAATGACAATTTAATTAGACCTGGCAAAATGAGTCCTTCAGTGCTATTGGTGTCGACAGCGCGTAGGTTTATGCGGAGCATATTTTTAGAGAGAAAAATCCCCCACTTAAATGCCATCTATTGCTAATCCAATCACCATTCGTTCCATTCATTCGCATTTTTAAGAAGTTTATGTGCAACATAAAGCTGTTGGCTTACGAAAATTACCCGCACACGTAGCACACTTAAAATTTCACAGGAGCTACACATACAGACAGAGCGAGAGACGGAAAGAACCTTTTATCCTTATGCCACGTACTTTTCCATTAAAAATAGCTTTCTTCAGAAATGAAATGATGATCTTATACTTTTTGCTACTTTCTGCCGACGAGCTTGTACCAGGGAGGACCAAAGGAGCAATTAAAACACACCTAGAAGAAGTCTTGTAGAGATATTCTCCACCTGCCAAGTAATATCTTATAGGTACCTACCTGAATTCTTTTCTTTCTTCAGAAGTTATCCCTTATTTCTGGTGTACTGTGTCCCATTTCTGTATTTCTATTCGAAAGAAGGATACACACGAGGGTATGATGGAACCACCACCACCACCATCTGAGCAATTATTTTTTAATTAAATCCATAAAACGATATATTTATGAAATGAAATTAGTTTACCAACATGGATACACATACACAGCTCCAAAGAAAATGGCTAACACCGTCATGACAGTGAATGCGGATGAGTGAGGTACGTTTCAATGGTTTAAAAGGATATCACCGCCCGTGAGAGGGTGGCACAATTTTAGTGTGTTGGCATGTGTTTGCTTGGAGTCTTAATTTATAAAATGACATTCTGTTTATAATTTTTCTCATCTTTGATCCTCGCAAAGCCTTCGGTCCTTTACCCTCACAGCCAGCTACCACTACTATGGATTGTGTGTGTGTGATGTGATGGCATAAAAAATTATGTCAAGGATACGTCACGTCTTCATTTAAAAAACGCAAACATCTTCGAATATATTTTAAATAGAACGTTCAGTGGGAAATCCTTTTTTAATCTTTTAGCTGAAATATCCTACTTAGTCGTTCGTTGGTTAGCTGCACAGACAGTTTTCTGTTTTTTTTTTCTCTCCCCGAAATGCAAACAAATGATGATGCATTAAGAAGCTTGATGGTTGATAAAGCTTATGGTGATGTTGATGATGGGAGGATGTGTATACTCCAGCTGCTCCGAAGCTGGCGAAGGCAACAAACTTTGAAGAGATGATGATAGGCGAATAAATTTTCTTATAATTTCCTTTTCGCCTCGATTTGCATAGTTAATGATCTTACATATTCACCAAGTCAGCTATATTTAATGAAGACGTTTTGATTAATATGAGAAAATGTTTTCGAGTGGCGGCACATGTATGGAGGCAGTGGGGGGGTTGCTTGCGACTAATGTTTGTCTTTCTATAAAGCGCGAATATGCAATATTTTCAAGAGATCCAACTGCAAATTGAAGTTTTCACTTTAAGATGCACACATACACAAGGGTTAAGCGGGTAAGGGGTTGCGCACTTGAGTGATGTTGAGTGTATTCACCGGAAATTGTTGGCGGTGGGGTTAAAATATTTATTGAGACATTAGTGTTCAGTGAGAGCGATGATGTGAGACGAGTGCTTATGCATGCTTCAAGGGGATTTTCGTAGATATTTGGGTTAAGATTTTGCTCGAAGGATTGGATATCTTAGACTTGTGTTGCACTTTGCTTAGAAGAAGTGTTTTCTATACAGTTTAAGATAGCTTAAGAGACTTCTTATGAATAAGAGTAATGGCATGCTTTGAAAGGAAACTGAAGGAATATGTTACACAAGTGATGCAAGGATATTCAAGCTAGTAAGGCCAAACAAAATGTATTCCACAAAGGGACTAGGGCAAATAAATCAGCATTACCTTGTGTGTGTAAAGATTTGTTCATATGCTAAAGGGATAGGTTCAGTAAACTCTAGATCAGAGAAACCCTATGCCTTAACTTTACTCAGAGGAACCAACAGCAGTCATACGAATAAACGAATGGTTATGAAGGGATCATTCAAAACATTGTCCATCGCTAGCTACAACTTTTTGACATCTTTCTGGCAGAAAGAATCCATTTTTTATGTCTTCGTATGAGCGGAACTGCTGATCAGCCAGACCATGTGTCATCCAATGGAACAAGTAATCAACGAACGGGGCAAAAGCTGGGCAGTATGGCGGGTGGGGTAAGACTTCCCAATTGAGCGTTTCCGGCTAGGTTTTGATGGATTGGTAGATTCAGGCCGAGCGTTGTCATGCTGTTTTCTTGCATCTAGCCGTTTTTTGCGCAAAGTTCGACTCAACAGCATCAAGTGAAGTCGATACCGTTCTCCAGTGATGGTTTCGTTAGGTTTCAATAGTTTGGCAAGGATCCTCATCAAACAATGCCTCCAAATCAGCATCTGCGAAGGATTTTGGGCTTCTATAATGGGGAAGATCGTCAAAATCAAAATCCCCATCTATGAGGCGTCGTTAGCAATCACAGCATGTTACATTAATTCACTTAGAGTAACATCTTCGTAAGCTTGTTGGAGCTCTCCGTACGTTTCAATCTTCATGACGTTTTGGATATGTCAAAATAGAGCCATCTATTGAGAAACAGCGAGAACTTCATTGCGCACCTTGTTTAGTTAAGGCACATTCAGATCTATTCTGTTCTTTGGTGTCAGATACCTGTTATCGGGCGAGATCGCTAAGAAATAACTTAAGAAAACATTAAGCTTTCAAACATCATCTCTTATTTGTGATTAGAGATGACTATTGTGCATAATTTCCCAAGGCATTAAAGCAGTACCTATTCTCCAAGGGATAATTCTGTTACATGCAAATGGATCAAACGCTGGACATTTTTATTTGGAATAAAATCGGCATGTGGATGGGGCTTAGGATGGATTGGGACTGGAAAAAGAAAACAGCGAATCATGGCTTAGCTCTTCGATAGCAACCTCATGTATTTCAAAAACTTCTGTAAGGGCCCTCTTCTCATTCGATGAAGCGTATGAAACTCTCTGAAACTATACTTAAGAAATAGTAAAATTCGGAATAATTGGACAAAGTTGTTGTAGAAGAACATTCCATGGCCCGTCCTTCTTGTAAAGTAAGCGGTGGAGCTTTTACAAATAAACTGATGACATTCTTCTGCGACGTTGTGTCTTCTAGGACCGAGAATAACTTTGACTTTTGTCCAGCTATTATTTCTTAGAATCCTCGAGTGAACTCAAACTTTGGCTTAGAAACTCCAATGCCATCGCCCGCGATTGCTCTTTTCTCTTTGATTCATTAGCTTTAACTAATGAGCACTTTCTCTTTTCACCTTTTCTATGATTGTTGTTGTCCTATATATACTAGGCAGACATCTCGGTAGGTCTTTGCAGTCATGTCTAAGCTTGTGACACTGCTCACTTGTGACACCTTGTGACACTGCTCACTTAGACAAATAGAATCAATTGTGCCCGATCATTTAACCCTCCTGTTAGAACCACCCAAACAGCGATATGAATCGCAGGAGATCCACAATCTTAAAGTTGCTTAAGTACTCCAGCTCCGAGAACAAAAGCCCGTTAAAGTATTTAAGGAGTTTGTTCACTCAGGTCGTCAAAGAAGCCAGAAGAATTATTGCCAAAGATCTAGGGATTCATAGTCTACGGAAGGACATAGCAGTGGGCATAGTATGTAGCCTCTCGGAACACATGCTTTGAAATGACACTGCCTCATTACATTTTTCATAGCTTAGTATCATATTTCTTCTGCAGGTAATTCCTCGGTTCTCCAGAATGCGATGTTAGAGGCATTGTTTTGGAATCCAGTTTGACAGCGCTATTTGTTACATTCCCTTGCGTTTTTTCGATGATATCTTTGACCTTAAATACAAAATCTGGTGGGGTCTAGGGGAGCCGAACCTTCGAGATCAATTGCCCCGAGACATATCTATCTATGTATGTATGTATACCTCCATATTCCCGGTGCAGTAAGCTACACCATAAACCTTTTGCAAAATCTTCCATGTATGGTACGTTTTCGAAAAAATCTTTCAATTTTACCTTATGTACACTTATCAGACAGCAAACAAGAAAATCAATTATTTTCCCTCTTTTTATGTCTTGTGTGTATATTTCCACCAGAATAACAAATTCTGACATTGTACCTTGAATAAACTTGGAAAAAAAAAAATAATTCTGCCTAAAGTCAATGTCAACACGAGTCAATTACTCTTCTACCCAAACCAGCTCAAACTTATTCTCTGCTACTGCTTGCACCTGTAGGCGGAAAAAGGAAGAAGAAAAAACTCCTTCAACAAAAATCGTGACAAAAACATCATTCACCAGCCAATTTATTCGCGTCATCATCCCCCGATAACACGGCGGACATTATTTAAATGAGAGTATTTCCAGTCACAGAGTCGGCCACCTATAGATACACAGAAGTTTGGCCAAATCTCAGCATGTCACACCCCCTTACTATTTTGGTATAAAACTGAAGGACTACGCAACGGATAGAATGAATAATGTTTCGTCGGTTCCCAAGATGAATTCTACAGGGTAAAAGTCTACCTAATGACTCCATTAAAACTCAATATCCAGTCGCTATCATCACGGCAATTTGATTATGTTAGACGAAATATTTTGAACCAGGCGTTAAGATGGTCGGTCCTTGACGTGAATTTTTTTTTTTTGCTTTTTCCTTTTTGGGCTCAAGTTCAAGATGAACCTTGAAAGAATAAATAAATCTATTATTCTTGGAAACATAAGTGTGTGTGGATAAATATTCATGACCTGCCCTAGAATCCAATCAATTTCCTTGTAATGTCGTTAAGGGATGCTGTGAAGGGCATCGCTCAGCTTTTCATTATTCATCCCCACACGAGCGTTGTTGCTAACATGTTTAGGGTTATTTTTAGGGATGAAATTTGTCGCATCATTGTATTGTCCTGTGCGAAAATCCTAAATATCCTTAAAAGGCCCCAATGAAAATTAAGAAGAATCGACTAATTTACTGAGTGGCTGCGAGAGTAATGACGACTGTAAGGAAAGTCATTTTTACGAATAAAAAAAAAATAAGATATGACAATGGAAAGATACTAATCAGAGGGCTTGAGATATCTTATCCCACGCACGGGTAAGTGTGACATTATCCGCGGTTGGAATATAAATTGCCTGCCTCATGAAAGGGAATGAGAAAAAAATTGAGAGGCTCAAATTTTTTTAGGGTGTGATGCTATTGAGTTTGGTCAATACCTTTAGAGAGTAATGGAATTCGTGTCATAGTTGAAGAACTTTATTTTCAAAATAAAACACAGCAAATTCAGTTGAATCACCAAAATTTTGGCTTTATTAGCTCACAAATTTTATGGCATTTTGCTTCCGCGACTGCGTCTTATGAACGCCATCCTGTCGGTCCAATTTTGCGCCAGTTTTTTGATCAAACCCTATCTTATTTCGAAAATAGATACTCGAATGTTGGCTTCTAAGTGGTCAATCGTTGCTGGTTTATTAGCATAGACCAGAGATTTGACGTACCCCCACAAAAAGTAGTCCAAAGGAGTCAAATCACACGAATGAGGTGGCCATTCCACTGGACCATTTCTTGAGATGATTCTGTCACTAAACGCTTGGCTCAACAAAGTCATGGTTACACGCGCTGTATGGCATGTTTCGCCATGTTGTTCGAACCATTTCTCTTCCAAATGACTTGAAGAATAAAAAAATCAGGAATTATTTGCCTGTAGTGGGGTAATTTTGGCACCGGTTTTGAATTTAAATACAAATGAGCGGGATGTAATTGAGTCTCAAGAGTCTCATGAGAATTGTCCAAAATTGTCCAGTCCAAAAACGATAATTCTTCTTGTTTACATACCCTTTAAATCAGAAATGATCCTTATCTCTGAAGATGATTTGACGATAAAAATCTCTATTTGTTTGCAAACAGTTTGTTATTTTGGAAATGAAGTTATAAACGTTGTTCTAGTGTAAATCTTTTCATGGTAATTTGCCAAGGTATATTAAAAGAAAAGTCAAACGCACTTCAATAGTGTGACATCTAGTTTGACATTTATTGCTATCGGAAGTTCTATACCTCTAAAAAAAAACACCCTTTTCAGTGTACGCTAAACTTTACTGTATAAATTTTGGAGTAGGTGCTTCAGTGATGAGGAGCTTACTTTAGTAAAATGTACAGTCTAATACAGTCAAATGCAGGACAATTGCATAGAGAGTGTGGTCACCTATACACAAGCGTTGCAAACAGATATTTCGTGCAACTTATACATAATAAGAAGCTTAAAAAAAGAGAAGGGCCTTAAAAGAACGCCCACAAGTTATCTGTAGTCTTTTCTACTGAGAGACAGTAGGAATGAGGCGGATTTCACACTGGTACTGTCTCCTAGTTAGCCTACATCCAGGAGAGATAAGCCACACACAATTGTGTTCATAGGGAACCAAGAAGTTTGGCGAATGATAAATTTTCCTCTGAGGGTTCTCTAGAAAGGAGCCAATAAATTAAACGACGCAGTTTAACGAGCTCATGCATTCACCAACTACTTTGAAAGTGGTGTAGCTTGATAGATACGACGACCTCGTACTTGTGCCTTAGCTGAAACCTTGGTACCTACAGTATTCACATGGCATATTCATAAGAAATGAGTCGCAGGATAGGTATCCCGCAAGATCTTCAAAGCTTCAGTATTGCTCGTACCAAAAGCCACCTCATCTGAGTATGTGAAAGCTCAGGGTGATAAAGTTATCCAGAGAAGATAGCTTTTCAGAGTAATGCCCAGGCTACTCACAAAGACTCATGTGCACTCTACACGAACTATTCTTTATGGTTAAATGCAAGACGCAAGAACATATTTACCAGAAAGACCCTTCCACCAAGTCGCCGTCGTGTAATCCAGAAATGGTCTTATTCTGTAGACCCAAATTCAGACGCTTACTTGTCAATGATAATTTATTGAAGTCCATGCATATTAGACCTAAATTTTTGAGTGGTCTGTCGCCCTGATTTCACAATTCGATTGAATGATTTAGCCGCCTAAAGGCACACGATGTCCACAAGTTGGTACTTAAGATATTTGTGTTATCGTGAAAAAAGTGAGGCCAGAAAGCAACTCTTTTTTCACCTACAAGCGAGAATCAGATAAAAATGATGCTTTTTAAGACAAATTCGATTTTTTTGTGGCCGCACTGTAAAATACTCGCATAATAATTCGCTTACAAGACGCAGAGTAAGAAAAGAATAATTAGTATAGTCATAACTCCTCCTGTGAGCTATAAACCATTTTTTTACCAACAAAAAGGCTCAGCAAAACAAGAACATAAAAGTTGTTATTACCGGTCAACCACTTTTTTAGTCTTTGTTAAAATATGGCTTTTTCTTTGTGACCAGCTTACCACAGGTTAGAACTATATACTCACCCACTTGGGTAAAAAACCTCTTTGACTATTGAATTCCTTGAGATACAGTTGAATAGACTGACTAACCTGATATTCAAGTCACTCAATGTTATATATTTTCACCCATTCATGCATAATATGTGCTACCAATGTGTCACTAACAATGGTAACTGGCATTGGACTTAGTTTGTTGTTCCTAGATCGCAGTACATTGCACCTTAGGTTGACCATTTTCCTATATACTTTGCTGACGCAATAGATGTTGTGGAGTAACAACAATCTGTCGACTAGCGTTGGTGGATTGAATCAGGTTCTTGCATGGGCGTAAGACTAACTGCAATCTGTTTTGGAAATCTGAGACATTAAATCTTTATATAGCATACCTGGCTTTATTGTTTGTTTACTATTAAGTTAACTATTTTTGGCGCAGAACACAGCATTGCCAGGGTAACAAAATCTTTTTTTTTTCAACAGTTTTTCTGAAACTATTGGTACTTATTAAGTGTTGATAAGCGCTACTGCCTAGGATTTTTTTTCCTTAAAAATATAAGGTGCATGACTGGGTCGTACGTAATTGCACTTATATGCTGTTAAATGGAAATTAATACAAAAAAAATATTAAATTGATGAAAAATATTTTTTTAAATGTGCAGAAGCTCTCATTTCTGATGTTTCATATGGGGATTAGGTAACAGTCCGCAGATCATTTTAAGAAGAAACGGCGCACGCATCTTACGAAAACGTCCAACTCAAAAACTACTTGACAGATTTGATGAAATTTATTTAAGCTAAGCATTAAGATTTTGGGAGAGCAGAACCGAGTTAAGCAACTAAGAAACTTAGCACACACAACCCTGATTTTTACTTGCACCTATACTATAGGTCAAGTATTGGATTCGATATTTCGAACTCGAGATATTAATCAATTCTGACACTACGATGACAGAGAAGCTCGAAAAACTAGGTCTGCCAATTCTGTCTGTCAGTGTATCCCTGAAGCTACAGCCTGAACGGGTGGACGGATATTGGTCAAACTTCGTATCTAGAGCCTGCGTGATAATCCCTAGAGGCGAAATTGAAATTTTGGCCTTAGGCCTACATATTATTAACGGTACTTTACTCAAGGCCAATTTCACAAATTTGATTTTCTCGAAAACAGCTAAAACGATTTTGACTAAATCTCATATTCAATTAAGATAGAAAAATTCCATACAAAATTTCTTACCAAAATTGTTAACAACAGTACTTTATTTTTAAATTTTTTTGATAAAAGTCGTTTTGCGCAAGAACTGCTCAAACGAAATCGTTTACATTCTACACTGAGGCTAGTACAGAAACGTGCAATAAGATGACTTGCCACATTTTTGCCTAAAGTTGTTGTAACCTTACTTAAGGTTAATTTGGCTAAAAGACGATTTTCTTGAAAACGGATCAAACGATTGTATAAAAATTCTGACTGGCTGCAACAAATTTTGGCCAAAAGTGGTAATGACCGTACTTTTTAAAAGACTTGTCAAAACGGCGATTGCTCAAAAACGGCGATTTTCTTTAACTTTCATATTAAAACTAATTTAGAAAAGTTCTATAAAATGGCGTACCAAATTTTTGACCATCATTGTTAATAATGGTACTTTGCTTACTTTTCTCGTAGACGGCTCAAACGATTTCGCTGAATTTTAATATTTGAATTACTTTTATACAGGTGTATGAGATGGCATACCACGTTTTTGGACAAAGTTGGTAATAACGGTACTTTACTCTTTAAAAAAACTATATTAAAATATATATCTTTGGTTTTATGGATCTTAACTGCACAAAGAACTTATAGATACAGGTACAAGTTTGTACGACCCAGTCGTGCACTTTATTTTTTATATCATAGTTGGTCCTCTAAGTCATAAAAATGTATCTTAAAACATTTTCCCCGACCCGTTGCCACAAACATGCGCATTTTTGACATGATACGTGCTTGAAACACCTTACCAGACCAGCAAATTTCACCAAGAACTAAATTTTGATATTTTTAATGGAAAACGCTATTTTTTGGGAAATTAAAAAAAGAGACGAATAAATTACATATCCTGGTAGAGGTGGCATTTGAAATGTATGGTGCATACCTGCAATACACAACATTTATAGGATTAAAGCAAAAATCACCAAATTTGTGTATTCCCCTAGGCACGTTAAGATGATTATCTCTTTCTCATCCCTTAAACCTTCCAATCTCCGTATATTCATATGTAGATATGTAGGTAAGTATAAAAGTATACATATCAGTCATTAAAGTCAAAGATTATCCTTATTCATCTTAAAACTACAAACCTGCCCCTTGTTCTAAACCACATTCTTGTACACCTGCTTGCATAATACTTATGCAATTCCTAATTACCTGTTCAAGTACTCATTAAAAATCACTTCTATATTCAAAAATTTTAATAACATCGAAATAAGATGCTTGGTTATCGTTTGCTGTTAAGCTCTACTCATTATGTAGGGTTTATAAACTTTGATGCTTTAATTCTAACATAGAGAATATATATAGACAGAAACTAGACACTGACACATATTTTGCAATACGGCCATTTCTGTGGTCTGATCTACTTTCTGACCACGTATCTATTCTAAGTTAACTGGAATACATTTCAAAACACACCCTCGGAAGTCTTCCTCAGCTTCTACTCAAAAAAAAACCTTGAAATTTACAAGTTTAGTACAGGGCTGACTGGGAGCGTGATTTAAAGAATGTATGATCTGCAAGGGAAGTATTGGTGGATCTTCTTACAAGACTTAAACTCTAAAGTAGGAGAGACCTTATCGAGGATGCCATTGCATTCTATATCTGTGCCTGGTGTCACCAATTTTAAGGACAGTCAAGAAGCGATTAATCTTTGGAACCTTCAGCTTTAAAGTTCTTCTTATTTGCTGCCATTTACTCTTAACGAGATGAAGACCTCCTCTCGATAGTGTGCCATTGTGCCAGAATGCGGATAGCACTATCAATCGAAGATGGTCGTGCTTCCTTAAGAAATAGATGTGGCTTATGTTTTCGTGGAATTACAGAAGCTACATGGATGATGAAGAGGCTTTTCCTGCCAAACTCTCTCTCCTCAAAGACAACTACACTTGAAGTCTTCTTCTTCAACAATCTCGGCGAACTCGCTAATGTTGTAGTGAACTACGCCTCTGTTGATTCAACGAGTACTTGTTTGAAAAATACTCAGATCCTGTAAAATTGCACCAGATCTATGCCAGCTTAAGTGTGACTGTGTCTGCTGTATCCTGCCCTCCGAACCTAATTTTATCTTCAAAATTAATCCTTTATCTCTGCCTCTGCGGCCCACATGTAGAATAAAATTCACAACCACTCCTGGCCGATAAGGTAGCAAACAATTCGTTCCACATGGACAGTATCTTTTCCATATGTTCGTTTACTCCCATATGGAGCAATTATCAGAGCATGCAGTCTAAAAAAGAAAAAAAAAACTGAGTGAAAGGTCAAGTTAATTCCTAAATTACAGCTGGTACAACACACCCTGACTCAATTGTGTCTGATGCAATGTAACATGCTGTTTGCATGGTTAAGTCACTATAAATACTTCCGCACTTGCATAGTTGCAATCAGAATTGAATCGACAGCAAGTCATTTCAGTAACCAATCTTACAATGAAGGTAGAGTTCGCTTGTTAAATTGCTATTTAAAATTTAAAATAATTAATCAATATTTATTCTTTCGAAGGTCCTTATTTTCTTCGCTCTCTTCGCCCTTTTGGCTGTTGCTTCGGCATCAATTATCGCTCCAATTGCCGTTGGTGGCGGTACTGTCGCTGTTGCACCTTTGGGAGTTCCCGGAGGCGGTCTTATTCAAATTGCCGGCTTGGGAGTTCCTGGAATTTCTCTCGCTCAAGGTCCAGCGATTATTGGTTAAATCAGCCGACAGAGAATTATTATCATATTTTTGGAGGAAAAATAAATTTCTCGTTTCAATATTTTTGTTATTTTTATTTACTTTTTTATATTTACAAAAACCTTCTAGGTTCACCTCTTAAAGGTGTCCGTTGGATGATGTGAAAAATTTGACACCAAAACCAACTCACCAGTTACACCCATGAGAGCCATCTGATCTGAAACATGTTATTCCTTTTAATGGAAACTGTAATTTAAATTAACATACTGACATTCCATTCAACCAGGAATACACTCTGTCTCTTAGCCTACCTTTAGGCTAAATACTGGCAATTTAATCAAGCATTAATTCGATAACACAGCCAAGAACATGAATTCAATCGTAAACTTAGGTCCTTTCATATTACATCTAATACATGTATGTTGGGTGACCCCAGAGAGAGGGGTCGCTCTTTCTCTCTCTCTGGAAACATGTGATACCTTGATGCAAATTTGCAAGGATTCTGCAGAATCAAATCTATAGGATTTCAAGAAACAAAAGGCCTTCACAATTATTCTTCCCCTATAACATTTCCACTAAATGTAATGCAATACAATATTGGGTGGAAGGGGGGGGGGGGGGGTCCTTACATCTTGAGAAAGGATACTTACCCTACATTGAATTCCATATTACAGTGAGTCTAATGGGCGGACTTGTTCGCCCTCCGAAATCATTTCACTTCATTAGTCGTAACAAGCGACCAACAATAATTATGGTTTTGTGCATAGAGTCCCTAAACGTGAGTGGGTAAATGGAGTGGACGCACCCTAAAGTACTATTTAACCAACACACGTACACAGATAAAGTGTGTAATGTTCAGCACTTAATTTTGTACAAAAGCTTCTCTGATAGGAAATTTGTGTTTGTGTGGGCTGTAGGGGTGGGTTTATGTGCGTTTAGCAAGTGTAAATCTAATCAATTTGATAATTTCGTAATTTATTGAACATGAAAACAATAATGTTCTCGGCCTGATGGAAAATGGTAGGTAGGTATTTATTGTTGTTTTGTGGAGGTCCTTGAACAAGGCTTTTGCGGGAATTTTATGTAAATTGAGTGGGATAATTGACTTAAGAGCAGGCTTTTAAGTTCTTAAATTTGTATGAGGTATGGCAGTTTTTTTTTTTTTTAAATAAATTTAAGCCTTAATTAGAGTTCCATTTAGATACACATTCTTACAAAGGTGACGGTATTGAAAGTACTATCTATATGCTATCATCGGAATCATGGGATTAATGAGTTTCATTTCGATTGACATTTATTGTAGTCTGGCAGCAAAAACTGCACCCAGTGCCAATACGGTTGAACAAAGTTGAAGCCAAACTCACTTAATATCCCTTAAGCAAGCAAATAAGGACCAAGAAAAGATTCAAAGTTATAATCAGCAAAAACCCAATAAAAATGTTAATTTCTCCCACACATAATATTAATTGACTGTCGGGCATTTGTACATACGTAGAACTCTGTCTGTTGGGAGGTAATTACATAACACGTTATGTCAATTAAGATGAGATAATCTACTTTTATATCTAGACTATTTTAGTCTCTCGTGGAGCACATTATTCCATCTATCTAAGTAGAGTTTTTATAGAACTTTTCAATCAAATGTGTGCCAAAAACCGTAAGACATATCATCAGTGTCAAAAATCCATCATTGCAAAGAAACTTGGATTGGATATCCTAATAAAGGTCTGAGAATTTGGATGAGTTGTTCGCAGTTATTTACATGAAGCTGTAGTTATGTTTTTTTCCTTATTGTTGTAGGTGTGGGTGCCGTCACCATCAACCTCCTTTTTCACTCTCCATCTCTTGCAAGTATCCCTTAACAAAACCCTAGGTCCCTTCTATTTGGTTAGATATATGTATATACCACGCACGGGACGCTTCTTCTACTCTGAGAAGCAAGGCTCTAGACCTCTACAAGCTGTCTTATACCCTGTTCATATAGTATATAAAAAAACACAAAAAATCCTATAGCATTATAGCACCTAAGCTAATCTTTAAAAATACACGAAAGAAAAAAATTGAGTCATTTAGCAAAAAAAATATCAAAAGGACCCTTGTGAAGTTTTCTTCTTTCCCATTGATACTTCGACATTAATTTGTTTGTTTTGAGAGGTAAACTTTTCTTCGTTTTCTCTTGAAGGATTCCACATGCCGACATTTGATTTCGTGTCCTCTTTGCTAGCATTCAAGAAGACAAAGACGAATTGATACGTTTGCTAGTGATTTATACCAAAACCGAAATTGGGAGTCGTAAAAGAAAAAAAATAATAAATGTTTTTCTTCTCAGGAGAATCCCTTTTGGCTTTGGTCTTTTCAATGCACAAGCAAAAGTTTTATTCGAGTCCAGGATGTGCGCATTTATGCGGTAGTTAGAGTGCAACTGCATGGTACTTGGATTCATACAATTTTTTTTACTACCGATTTTCTCTTGGCAAAGTTTTGTGTTCCACATCCTTAAAGTTCGAGGTATAACAAAGGATTGTTTTTTTTTTTTTTTTTGTTCAACCATATTTTCCCGTTTCATTTGGTGGTTGCAGTTCTTTTTTTTTAAGTAAATATTACTCGAAAAGTTTTTCTTTACGGTTTCTCTCCGGTTGGCTTAGTTGATTGATTGGTAGAACTTAGGATCTATCCGTTTACGGATCTTAGCTCTTATAGAAATAAGGTCTGACATTTGATCTGAATTTTTTACCACGAATATGCATTCTATAGGTATTACAGTGCCGTGCAAATTAAATGGGACAAACATTTGTCAACGTAATTTTAAGGAATTTAAAAAAATACTTTTATTTATATATTATTTTCTTTTTTTTTTTTTCTTTTTTAATTTAATCGGTTTTTTGTTTTTTATATATTTTGTTTTGAGAATTTTCCTCCTTCGTTATTAAAAAACATACTTAATTATTTATTTTTTATTTTAGTTTTAATTATTTTTTTTATTTTTTTTTCTATTTTATATTTTGAAAATTTTCGTATTTAATACATAGGCGTAATTAACATTTCCTTAGCCTGCTTTGATTGTGGGTGGCATTTTTTTGTAGATTATAACAAGGTTATTTGACATTATTTTTGTCCAAATCCTGGACATAGATACCTCTGTGTCAGAGGGCTGAAGAATTATTGGAATATTTGCACAGCACTGGCCATTTCCCTTGGCTGAGAAAATTCAATAACAAAACTAAAAGAACAAACTTCAATAAAACACCAAGTAGAATAATAAAATTAACCAATTGACCCATTTCGCTTTAGCAGCAATGTTCGAGCCGACTGTCTTTTATTTCCTATCCTAGCTTCAAATTAGAATATTTCGTATCAACTGACCGAATAAAGAACAAAAAAGGAATAAAAAAAAAGGAGGAGAAACAAATTGTAAAATTGCAAGGCGCCGCAACACTCTTCGGCATAAGGATACAAGAGAGCCGAAGGATTACTTGAATAATTTGGAATGCAATTGCACTTCCAGTCGGTTGAATTTTTATATTTATTTACTTTTATAATCCGAAAGTGTAGCTCAATTCACTGACGGGTAACTAATGTCCTTCTAGACAATGCAGTTTGCATTAATTAGATTTTTTTTTCCTTGCTATCCCAAGAATATCCTGAATGGAATTAGTACGCGAATGCTCCTGGGGTGGATCGTCGGGGAATTCTTTTGGCAAGGAATTTCTCTTTTATAGAAAGCAAAAGGCTATAAAATGGCTAATTAAAGGCCAACTGTAATCTGATAGAAGACTGGTTCTTTTTGCCAATAATTGAGTCAGAGGGGTAGGTACGGCTTAATTTTTTTGTAATTTAATTTTTCTGGAATTTATTGAAGGTTGACTGCACCAAATGCAATTAGGGCAAGTTGGTAATTGAGATGAGAATTTAATTGAGAAAACTACGGGAAAGGGCTTGCATTTTTATTTTATTTTTTATTTTAAATCCTTGATCTAGTGCTATGAGTATGAATGTTGTTAGCCATGTGAATGTATTTTTAGGTATTTTTAAAGGGAGCGTATATTTAACTAGCACTGCTAACCCTGATCTTTTTTTTCAAGGCGAAAAGTTGCCCTTTATACAAAATTAGTCCCCCTTGAGCCCATTTACAAAAAAGGATAAGAAAGTACTCTAAGGGTCCTTTCTGTGAATAGTTTTTGTTTTGTACGTCACGGTTTTATGGCAATTGTATTTGGGTCACATAAATTTTGCAGTCCAGAGAGACGAATGCTGGTTTGAATGGTGCCATTACACAATAGTCGGCCGCTAGATCTAATGAGCTTCCAACAAAACGAATACGGAGGTGATGCCCTGGTAGGGTGCATGCACCAAGTCATCAATCAAAGTATGGGTGAAGAAACGCATGCCCGACGACTGGAGTATCAGCTCTATATGTCCCATCTTCAAAAAAGGCGATTTTATGTCTTGTAAAAACTGCAGAGGCATATCCCTGTTAAATGTCGCATATAAGATCCTCTCCATCGTATTGTGTGTACGTCTTAAGCCGTCAGATCGGCAAAATAGCCCAACTTTCACACTCAGACAATTCCTTAAAAAGACCAACAAATTTCAAGACGAAACCTACCACCTTTTTATCGATTTTAGGGCTGCCTATGACAGCATTCATTGTATCGAGCTCTACCAGGCGATACCGTCAAAACTTATCCAGATGTGTCGCGTAACGCTGCTGGGATACAAGCACTGTGTAATTTCGGAACAACACTTCTGAGCTCTTCCAAACGTGCACCGGATTCAGGCGAGCGGATGCGTTGTCATTTGGTTTTCTTCTATCTCGTGTTGGAGCAGATAATGCGCAGCGCAGGTGTTAACACGGAGGACACAATCCTTCATAAATCCGTCCTTCCTCTGGTATACGCAGACGATATTGACATCATTGGAAGATCTCGGCAAGCTGTCTTAGAGGCATTTACGGCAATTGACGAGCTAGCGAAACAAGTTGGTCTTGAACGAGGACAAAACGAACATTGGGCAGTACGTCATTGTTGAGAACTATTATTTCGAGGTAGTTAAGGAGTTCACCTACCCCGGAACAAATATAATGCTAGCAAACCGTTGCTACTTCGGTTTGGGTTCAAAACTCCTAGCTCGAAGGACCAAATTAATGCTCTATAGAACGCTTATCTCACCAGTCTTGCTGTATGGAGGAGATATTGGAAACCTTCAAGCGAAAAATACTTCATGGGATATAAGGTCCCTTATGGGAGGAACGCAAACGGAGGAGAAGATAGAACCGCGAACGGACGCAGTCCAAAAAGCCAAGATACGCAGACTGCATTGGCTCGCCCACATCGAGCGAATGGACAACAATGCTTCAGCGTAGAGAATCTTCGAATCGTAGTTCCCAGGTTGAAGACGGCGATGAAGACCAAGTGGAAGCAGAGAAAGGCAGCCGTGTCACAGGCAGAGACTCTGCAAGGTGTCTCTTGGGCCCTTTAACAGTCACCTTCATAAGATGATTTGAAAGCGATTCATAACCCCGTGAGAGCATAGAACATTTTTATGCAGTGCATACATATAATCAGAGAAACATATGTAGGTCGAACCTTTAAGGACCAAACCAATCCATTTGAAGGCGTAAACAAACTCAATTCTCCTTGTGACAATTCACTTTGCTACACTTTTTCGAATATTTTCGTTCACAAATTCCTTAAAACTCTTTCGCCATTACGTTAGATGCACTTTCAGTTTGGTCTTGTAATGCAATCACCGGAAATGTTGTCCTACATCCTTTCCATCTGGCAAAAAAGAAAATACAAAAAATGAAACAAAACGAACATAAAATGCTGTTAGCAGAAAAGTTTCTCAAACCTTCTCTACATACGAGTATACGCACTGAAAAGGATAACCGACTAGCAGTAGTACCATCTCCTTATGTTCTTACTGCAGTCGGGGTAGGTATGTAGGTATACAAAACAACCAGCGACGACGACGACGGTATCAATTTCACACTCCCTTCCAAACTAAGTCCCTTCATCTCATTTCATTGCACCGAACTACTACGAGTACTACTACTGCGGATTGCAATTGCACAAAATGTACATTCGAAGAAAATCTAAAAAGGAGCAACATCCTCGTGTACCGCGCACAAACATGCATCCTATCCAATTCCTGCTACCATTTCTGGCATAGATAAGTTCATCACCTAATACTCCGACACATATGCATATAGCAGAGAACAGAACATAGAGAGTTGCTTTTTCGATGGCAACATCAGCGGGAGGTGGGCTTAGGAAACCGTTACCGTTCCAAAATTTCATGTTTATCTCACCAAATACCATTTTAATGGCTTTGCGGTTCTGCATCAGAGTGCCAGCGATAAAAGTTTCTCCTGCTGCACGACAACAACGACGAAGACTACCAGGAGGTGTAGGTATTTCGATTTCCTACAACAGCAAACACAACGTATGTAAAAGCAAAGTAAATGGAAGCAATGTGGCTACAAAACTACAAAGTCTGATGGGTTGAGCACTAGTGGTGGGAGTGGGTACATTACTCGTAGCCTATTTTCCCAAAAAAGCATGTCCTTACAGACGAATGGAATCGGCACTCATACCCATACAGAAGAGGAGGAAAAAATATATTGTTTATGTGCCTGGCTGGTGGAAAATAAACGAGGACATGATACCAAGATACGAAGACACCATTCTCCGACAAATACATAATATTACTTTGGGGAGACTAGGTTGTTGTTGTGGTAGAAGAGCCTTCGATAGTCGAGAGAAATTTCACTATCTTCGATGATACACGAGTGAATGTGTGCGCTTCCCCCGCATACACATTCTCGCTCCAAGTGATTTGCATAAACATTTAAGGCTCAATGCCAGAAATTCGAATAAACATCGACGGAAGGTAAGTGCAGCCAGCCTACGAAGACTACGATGACGACGCAGGACGAATTTCCATTTCACGGCGGATTAAATGCGGTAAATCGATAGGTGGCTCTGGATCGGGAGCCGATAAAGGGGGGTTGTTCCAATCTTGTTTGAAGGCACCTCCTTTTTTCCAGTTGAAAAATCCATCAATTCAGGAAAATTTTAATCCATAAATATTCATCATAGAGTGGGAGAGCTTGAGCATAGAATGAATATCTTTTCATCTGTGTTGTATGGAGTGAGAGGTTTTTGGGGTGTAATACGAAAAAAGGATTTCGATGTTTTGTTTGTGGGCTATCAGCTCTCAGGTATAGGCATACCGCATACCGATACCTTTGCGTATAAATCGATGGGATTTTGCATTTGGCACACTAAACAGTTCTCAGTGGTGGATCATTGTGGATGCTGTCGTATAGCAGCTTGTTTACTACTCCTGAGGGTTGCAATGTGAAAATGTTTCTAAAATGGAATTTTGGTTTTCTAAAGTATCATAGATTTTACGTAACTTGTTGGTTGATTGCAATGAGGTTCTGGCTGTGGTAGCTTATGGATAACGTATTCCAGGTAGAGGTGGTGGTAAATGGGTTTTTAGCCAGAAAGCTTGACAAATGGTTAGACAAATGCATCAATTAGAATCGCGGTCATGAAGGTGATAAGTACAAACTTGGCTTTCGGGTAAATAACAGCGTAGTGTTTAACCTAATGATCCTTGGGGGTACGTCTCTGAATATGCGATCCAACGGTCTCCTTGTTGATATAAGTTATGCCTGTTTTTGAGATCAAGAAACAACGATATTTTCTGTTAAGGAAAATAATGTTCAAAGTAGAAAGATAGTCTAAAAAGTAAGACTAGTTTGCGGAGCTAGTTTAACAAACATATACTAACATTCACATCCACAACGCCAGTTCTCTTCCGATGGATTCACGGGCGCACTGCTGAATCTCAATCCCCTTGGTACTCATATCATAGGGTTTTCATTAATAGCTATTCACAGACTCAGATGAGATGGCTTTTGGTATGAGACACACTGAAGAGTTGATGATCTTGCACGGCACTTATCCAAGTTCTATGGATATGCCGTCTGATGCTATGACTCCGAGGCTTCAGTTGCGGAGTAAGTATGAGGTCCACTTTTCAGGTATTCAGGGCTGACTACCGCCAGCGCCTGAGTCAGGAATAGAGTGTAGTCCACGGATGGTTCCAAAAATCGATAAAGGATCAGGGGCGGTGTATTTGTGGAAGACGATAACACAAGACTGCAATACTCATTGGATTTTTGAAATCCTAATGGCATCGTTAGGAATAGGTGGAAGGATCGAAGTATCTGTGTCTGTAGTGATAGTCAAGCTGCACTTAAGGCCTTGCTAAAACCTTTAACCTCGTCAAAATTAGTTTGTGAATGCAGGCAAGCTTTCGTCTAAGTGCCAGGTCATCGCAGGAAATGAGATATTCAATGAGATTGCTAAACAAGGCTCAGAAGAGAGTTTCTCAGGACCTGAACCTACGTTAGGCATTCCTGCATAAACGATCAGGGCTTCCATTGATGATTGGGTTTCTTATGAATGCGATTGTGCGTGGCATGACTCTCCAGGATGCAGGCTGACTTAACTGATGTTCCCAGACGTCAGTGAGAATTCGCGGCATTCTTGCTGTTTCAGAGCAGAAAAGACTGCAGACAACTTATTGGCGTTCTTATAGGGCACTTGCTTCGCCCTTGGTTCTTCAACGTGCTATCTGTGGACTCCAGGTTAGATCAAGCAAGATAAAAATTGTGACACTTTTTGCTGGATAGCTTTTGTCTTACCTAGGACGCGGCTTCTAGTTTGGCAGATTTTGTTTCAGTAAAACAATGTATGCTGCTGTGGCTGGGGTCTCTTCAACCAGGCTTTAAAATCTCAGATTACCGCTATATTCGATCAATGTGCTGATTATTATCTGTCGCCATTTCACCTACTATTCATCGATTAACTATAGCTATTAAGCAAGCAACTTATTACGGCTCAAAGGGCCACCTACTGCACAGAGAAAAGCTGTCAGTAGAGTTTTAAATAAAGCACTCAAAAACGGCTTCCAAAAGATTAGTTCAGAATCCAAGCGTTTCACTGTCAGACATGCTTACCATTAAGGAAAGGCACTAAGGAGTAGTCTTCTATGCAGAATGCAGTCTTCAAAAGATCATCCCTTCTTATATGTATTTTGACACTTATACACAATGTTTTACATACTACTCCGTCTGTTGTACCTCCACAGGATACTTCATACCTCGCCCACTCAAAAAGCATTTTCCATTCACTTCCAAAATAATCACAATTTCCATCTGTATTTTACAGCCAAGTCTACTCGAACATTTGTATGGTAATTTCTAAATGTTCCACGATCTCTGTAGCTCTATTTAGTCTTATAGAATAGAAAGAGTATGCTTAAATGAAAGTTCACAGTCTTCTATTTGCCCATCGCCTCAATTTAAATTTCATTCACCCTCAACTACCCCCGGTATCGGCTGCGCTATGTTTAAAATAAACTTCCAAAAGGTACTCACAGCGAATTTAAAACGGGGCGCTGCCCCATTAGTTTTTGGGTACAGTGATTCTGTTCCTATCAGTCGCAGTGTATCTTTTGACCCCAAAAACCAAACTCTGCTCCCAGCCCAGCATCATCAACATCAGTGTGTAGCAATCTCCAATTACGTGTCCTTTTCCATTTCGTTTTCATTCATTCGAATAAAAATAAAATCTAAACAAATTGTTCTTTTGGCACCCTTCAAAACCATTAAGGATAATGACTTTGACCATTAGCCCTAACAATGCTTATTTTCTATTCACACGTTTTCGGTGTGCGACTACAACGACGACAGTGGCCTCTTGCTTTTTTGGGATAAAATAGTGGAATGGGTCCGAGAGTAGTTTGATTTTACCGATGTTTCCTGATTTTTCTTCTTTTTGTGTCCTTTTTTTTTCGGGCGAATGGAAAAGAAAACGGAACACATTCACACAAAACAATTTACACCCCGGAATCAAACCGAATCAAAAGGATGAAAATTGACATTACAAATTACATAGCGGGTCGGTATATAGAAAATAACAAAAAAAAAAAGGAACAAAGGATATTTTTTTTTTAAGCTCTTTGCTGCCTTTATAGGACTTTGTGACAAAAGACCCAAATTACATGATTTATACTCCTCAATCATATGTATACAAAAAGGGGGCAGTGCGCGGAAAAAAAAGGATGTGCCAGACGAGGTGGGCCTTCATCGCATTTCGATTTATTTTTTAAAATTCCCGGACTGGAAAAAGTACTATACATATTCGAAGGGAAACCTTTTCCATTGAAGTGCACTGAGGACAACCACAGACATCCTATACACATGTACATGTGTACAAAGTCGCAGGAGAAAAAAAGTAAATTTTTGCATAATTTTTTGCCATTATCCTTCGGGGACTGATAAAATGGCATTCCTCCCGAAGGAAATAAATTTAAAGGATATTCGGAGAATATTTTTTTTTGTCTGTGTTTGCGTGCAATCCTTTCGCTTCAAGTCTGATCCTGCTGATGTTTGTGTATCTTTTGTATTTTTGTCTGGGATTCCCCTGCGTATTTTCTCATACGACACACACAAAAGCCGGCGTTTTTTTTCGATTTTACCTCAATTTACGAATTTACGAATCCTTTTCGTTCTCCGTTTTTTTTTTTTTCATACTCCAAGGGTGTAAATTTTACATTCGAAATTACGTTAGTGAATTGAATTGTGTGTGAGAGCATTTCTTTTTTTTTTTTACGATACTCCGCAATCAAAAAGGATATGGGCCAATGCCACTGATCGGTTTTATTGTTCCAAGAAAACCGAGAAGAAGGAAGGTTGGTAACAGGAGAAATGTTATATGTATAAAGAAAAAGCGATTATCATAAATTTATTCATCATTCGGTGGGCGTGGGCTTTGGCGTTCGTGTTGTTTTTGTGTTATCCTGATGCGTATTTACATGGCTTTTACTAGTTTTTTGTTTAAGTCACTCCCTCCGATGGGATATGATTAAATCAAATTTGTGTATCAAATGAGAAATAAAAACTAAACGAAGGGATCCTTACGGCTTACTCACACATCCTTTTTTCTTTTTTCTTTTTTTTTTTGTGTGTTGGAGTTAAATACTGGTTGTGGGCGATGAAGAACGTTTTTAGTTTCCCTTTTTTTTTTTGTGTTTGTTGCCTTTTGCGTTTTGATGCCGCTTGGATTCATCATTGACATGTCCTTGGAGGGTATTGTAACGTTAGCATTTTCGGTTTTATTTCCTGAATACTTTTCAAGTTAGTCAAGGGGAAGGGTGGCACATGGCTCGTGTGTGAAGTCAGCTTAATTTACATTTAGAAAGATTTGGGTTCAAATTGACTTTATAGTATTTTCTTGCTTCTTGGTTTTGATGGGATGAGGATGGGTATTTGAGGAAGCCCACGGGAAAAAGAGTTCTTTGAAACTATGGACCGGAAAATATACGAAACAGAAATTTGTTGGTTATACCTATAATTCGAATTAAGGCGGTATTTGGTTGAAAGGATATCATCATACTGAAACCACTGAATTGTGAATTGAGCCAAAGGGCTGTTTTATCAACTGATATGAATCGAAATTAAAAAAAGCAAAATGAAGTCATTTTTTGTGCACCAGGATGTGATTTCATTCTTTTTTTTTCCCAGCTTTAGCTAAAACCCACATCAAAAAGAAACATTTAACCAAAAATACTTTAATCACTTTCCTAAATATCCATGTGAACCTTCTACCCGGAAATGTGCCCCATTCAACAGTGAATAGATTGCTTCTTAATTTGCAAACTTAGTACATTCACTCTCATCATTCAACCGTATATACATATGTATCTAG
The DNA here is from genome assembly GCA_949716465.1 of Chalcosyrphus nemorum. NCBI lineage: Eukaryota > Metazoa > Arthropoda > Insecta > Diptera > Syrphidae > Chalcosyrphus > Chalcosyrphus nemorum. The sequence goes on along the minus strand of OX454332.1, from coordinate 21,002,844 downwards.
CAATCCACAACTAATGCCCTTAAGAAGGATACATTACTGACAACACACACTACAAACTGAGGAAGGGATTTAGCATCTTCTTGTCATCATCATCATCGTCATTGTCATCATTATTATTATTATTATTATTATTCAAAAGGACAAGTGAGATTCTCATTAACGAATGTTACATCTACATAATCCCGGTGTACAAAGAAATTATCCCTTTTGATCCTCTCACACAACAACAATAACAAATAGTCACCTAAAGCGAAGAACTAACTTACTTTGGAGAACCAAGAAAAAAAACGAGGAAACAAAATGAAAGAGGAGAAACTTTCACTTGATGAAGAGACTTCCTTCTTCCTTTTTAGCTGATTTCTTTCTTTTTTGCATTACCAGGCAACAGGACACATCTCTTTCGAAGAGAAAGCTGACCGCTACTAGGACACTTAGTACTTCATGCTGACCGCATTCTAATAATAAACATTCCCATTTAATTTATGAACAAAACTTTTCCTTTGGGCACGTTTCTAGGGATGATGATGAGCGTCCAGCTCGTGCGAGGGTATGTGACGTTGGTACTTTTGTCCAACCGACACGCTCTAATTTCAGGGTCAATTCAGGGATAAACTTGCCATGTACAAGGCAACAAAGCAACAGAGTAAAAGCAAAAAAAAAAAATAATCAATTTAGTATAACCAAGCCATATGAATTGCCAAGTCAGTGTGTATCTGTGTGTATCTGTGGGTGGCTGTGGGTGTAGTACGTATGCGTTGGGTTAAATGAAAAAGGATAAGATGATAATGAATTATCAAAAGGATAATCGAACAACAAGTGGATGGCTAGAGGTAGGAAGTGGCTGTGACCAACTATAGCCATGAGGAGCTTTAGTCAATCCCTCTGTTGGGTGATTTGTTTCGCTTGTGTACATAGTATTGTTTGTTTCTACAGGATGCTTATATGGTTCTTATCATTTGTCATTGAGCAATGGGGTTAGTTCTTCTCTGGTCAAGCAAATGAGTATAACAATGTAGATTTGGCTATCTGGGAGCAGTTGCAGGATTATATGGAGATATTTTCTACTTTTGTTGTGATTATAACTCATCGGATGGCAAGAACAGCTGGAAAAAGGATTCAACAGCTAAGATGTTGCTATACTCGTTTATTTACTCAAATGGAGACATTGTCAACCATGAGTGAATGTATTTCTATTAGCCCTTGACAGGTTGTGTAAATCTGTCTTAAATGGTTGCTTATAGTGATAGAGTGCAGGATATTGGAATTTCAATCATCAGAAGGGTCGAGTATGATAAGTATATATGGGCTTTTAGGAATAAAACCAGAAGATACGTATAGCTACATATGTTGAACCGTTGTTGTATTTAGTATAATACTTACGTCAGGTATGTGTAGTTAAACAATGATCATGCAGTAGTTTCAAAGGCTTAAAGATTCGAGCAAATGGGTAGAAAATTAGTACATAATCGTTATGGTTGGTACACTTCACTCGATCTTGCCTACTTTCACAGTGAATAATGGGGCTTCACGTGATAGTTCACATTCTAGAAACTGAGTTGGGATAAAAATTTAAACACAACCAAAACAAAAGCCCAACCCCTGAGCACTTCTAAGCTTCACGTTCCACCTAAAATGTGCCGCTCCCTCAGAATATCAGAGGGAGTTAAGAAATTCTTTGGAATTTTTCCATAAAATTGTTTACTATAACTAGTAAGTGGGAACACCAACTATAAAGTTGCAACATTGTTTGAGTGAGTAAGAAATTTTCATTAAACTTAACGAAAACAGTTTTTTCTCTAAATGGGCCATCTTAAACTAGGGTAACCCCTGGGTATATTTTACTCTCAACACATACTGGATGAATACAGTGGGGTGAAATTCTGTATAAATGAACCAGCTTTCATTGCAGTGGTGAGTAAGTAATTGGTTGGTAATACTTTTACGTAAACGAACAAATATTATGATTTCTTTGCGAAAAACAAGACAAGTTTGTTTGTACAGACTTTTGCATCCATTCTATTTACATTTTCATGTTTATTCCTCGGCTGACAAACAACAAATGGCATGACAATGACACACGTCATATCGGTATTAATAGTTTATGTGTCCATTAGTTTACGCCGATGTTAACCGCTTCAACACTGGATGAAAATGTTACCCCGTTTCTTACTTCGCAATTCTTCTTACTCTTCAATCAAGTCAGGTTTACCCCGGGGTAATTTCACCACTATGTGGCGCTCCAATGGAGTATTTTCACCAACAAAACTGGGGAAATATTTCCACTGAATTTATATTTACACGACCACACATGCGTATAATTCTCTCTCGTTCTGATCCAACAGAGAAAACGGCACACATCGCTTGTTGAAATTTCTTCTTTCTGGGAATCTTTAGAAACATTTCAAGAAAAGTGTCATCCAAATGTGTCCAGCTGTTCCTACGCCTATATGTCACAAAGAAAAAAATTTTAATAAACATATACGTACATATGTATGTACATATAAAACTTATTCAACCTCCAAAAAACCTCCCAGAATTCAGACATTTCTGCCCTTTTCTCTCAATGTCAGTTGCCGTGACATCTGTCAAGTCGTAGACCTGTTAGTTTTGGTTGCAATTATGCAGTCTCATCTCATTGCAATAAGTATAGATTTCTTGAGTGGGAGATTTTAGAAAATACTGATACTGTGTGTACATAAGTACGTATGCTATGATTATATGTATGTACTGATTATGCGTCTTAAATACGAGTACTATTGTATTACACGAGACCTGTCAGGCTTATTCAGATCTAATAAGCTCCTAAGCTATTTTTTGAAGTTCTATGATTTATTACAAGAAAGTGCTTTGCCTCAAATTTTCATTTCGGCCTTTTGTAGTACCCTTAGACTGTAGGTAGTTCTTGATTACGAAAAAAAAAACATTTTTGAAACAAATAATTGCAACTCACCGACATTTTGCAATAAATATCTGCTTAAAATTTATTTCGCTCAATGAATATCCTTACCTCATCTTATTGAATACTCTATGCTTTTTTGTATCCAAGAAAAAAGAATACACTGTTCCTTTCTTCTTAGAAGACACATAAATTACAGAATTAGACATCCCCACTTGAAAATTTCTTTCAAATTTATTGCTTTCTTTAAAAGGTCCCTTAATCATTTTTATTTGAGGAAAATTATAGGACTCTCCCATCGTATTGCTCACCCTTCGCATGGATCCATCTTAAAAAAACATCAATTTTCATTACTCAAGCACTTTTCTTTCTCATTTTTAAATAATCCTTTTTAAATTTCATCCTTTTCGACCGCTTTGAAGGCATCTTTGCCATTTGCTGTGGCAGCAGCTCTTCTCCATCAATGAAATGTATGTTTTGTTGACCATTCATCAATCTACTTTACAATCACCTGAGAAGGAGTTGTGAAGGGATGAACAAAAGGGGAGAGAAAAAAAAAAAAAAAAAACTAATCGTAAATCAGTGCTGCTTAAGCTTTCAATACTCTGACCCCCACCTGAGGAGGTCAGGACACGTGATGACGACTGATCGATGACAAATATTGATGGTTTCTTTTGGGTTCAGCGAAGGGCAATGAAATTGAATGATGACGCTAACCATCGGTATTCTCATCCCTTCGATGATTAATTTTAAATTTGAGCTCCACCTTTTAACCCCCCTTTTTAGCTGAGTATCGATTACAGTAGGGATTATTGCAAGCAAGGATAACCTAGATTATGGAAGCTACACCTACCTGTCTCAGCTCACACTTTTAGCAATCAAATAAAAGCCAATGATTTCTTTTTTTTCATATGTACCCTCGCCTTTTGGAAATTCAATTGCGTTGAGCACAAGGACACTGCTCCTTCGGAGTCCTGCTTCTGATATCATCATCGCTCGCACCTGTTGTTTTCAAGAGGAATACTCTGCAGTATTTTTTTTGGTATTAAAGAGATTTTATGCTGCCAGATGGTAAGGGGGATATTAAAGGACTTTTGTGATGCTTCGAAAGGATGGGGATATAAAACTGTTTGTGGAACGATGATAGAGTAGCTTCATAGGGTTTTTTTTGTTTTTATTGTTATAGGAAAAACAATGATAACGTTGCATTTATTTTGAGAGAATGGAGCAAGTTCTTGACTGCACTTTGAAATATTACTTCTCCCTTTTCTGTTAATTGAACTTTTACGAAGGAAGTTTTATTAGACCACCAGGATTGTGGCATTCCAATTGAAGTGATATTAAGTTGTCATAAAAACACAATCTTTTAAAAGCAATTATTATAAGTTTTACTTTAATGTCACCGGGATTATAGGGATATTTATAATTTTAAATCTATTGGAATCTTAGGCCAACGGCCAGGTGCTCAAGGGAACAACAAGATCGTTTAAGTCCATTTAGTAACCACAAGATTTGTAAACAGTCCTTACAGGGCCCAGGCTGTTAGTTTCTCACAATTGCACGTTCAGAGGGGACCTACAGTTTTTTGCCGTATCTACAAGGGTAGCTTTCAAGCAATATCTGGAACGATCATGACAAATATAGGACCTAAGCAAAATATTGGACTATTCTTTGCAAGAGTTGCGACGTCGATGCAGCTCTACGGCTCCCAAATATGGATGTGGTTGTAATAGTAGCAAAAGGCCTCCTCACTAAAGAATTCGAAAATAAATATTTTTCCAGCATAACAACGATGGGAACAGGAACAAGTTGAAGTTGCAAGAATGGAAGAGTCAGTGGAACTCTTCTGACAAAACTAAATGCACCACAGATTGATTCCCAACATAAGTAGACCTTTGGATCTATAGAGATCATGGAGGGTTTAACTTCCACCTGGAAGGTCATGGATGTAAGAAAACCCTTATTGTCCACCGTACACAGAAGCAGTAGTTGGATGCATAATATTCCTCTGCACACGATATCATGTAGGCCATAACCTGCTGGCTAACAGAATGCCTGAGGACTTAACCCCAGAGATCATCAGATAGATGATGAGCAGCTTGGAAAGCAGGACTACCACGATGAAGAGTAACAGAGACAAATAATATAATGCCACAGTGTTACTGAGTACAGACCCACTGCCGTTCTTGAAAACTTCCAACTTTTCAGGGCAGAGAACCTCTCTTACTACACCGCTGCAAACAATACTCCACTTACTGTCTACCCACATAGCACACAATCAATTAAGACTGAAAAATAATGGAAGGAGCAACACATGTTAGAATACTAATCTGAATATAAATCTATGTATCATACACCACATCCCTCTCCTATCTCATCTCCATCGTCAAGGGCGGATCCAGAGAGGGGGCACAGGGGCAGAGGCTTCCCCAGACATGCCTGAGTGGACTAGCCTTAATACATATCCACTAAGGCATTGCAACGTAATACATTGGCGTACACTCTTTACCTATCTGGTATTTGTGCCCCTCCCAGAAATAAATGCTTCATCCGCCCTTGTCCATCATAGTAGACACTTACACCAGACACACCGAGATCATAAGTACAATACATATGTTATAGAGCGAGTTCTGGGTGTCTGAAAAAAATTATCTTCGCTTAGAGAAGAGGATCTTAATTTAAAAAGGACTTTCAAATCTAACATGTTGATGAAGAATCATTGTTCGAGGTCTGGGAACAATTTTTGTTTCCTACAAGTCAACGACTCCAAGCACAGCTTAAGAGTGGCGAATGAAAGGCCAAAACAAATGGAACATTCTGCCTGGTCATCTGACCTAAACCTTATTGAGCATTTATGAGACTGTCTGGATACACCATAATAAACTAATATTTTTTAAAGGAGCAAGGAGCAATGGTTTGCCCAGGTCTATTCAATGAAGCGGCCCAACCAATTACCTAGCCAAAGACAGAGACTTGTTTCACTCTCTTTGGGTGGCGCTCAAAATATTGGATAGCATCTTATGCCATACTTGTGTTCAGTTATAATTCACAGTATTAGCTTTAATTTTATTTTCTAACATTTCAAAATACTCATATATATTACCAAAAATGTGTGCTTAACATTTTGTCCACAAAGTGGGTAATACAATTCTATTTTTACCGGATTTATGAACTTGATACCTTTTTTGGTATTCCCTTACGACGACTTCATACCCAGATTTAGATTTAAAGCAAAACAAAAAAATATATCTACCGCCTTCTTAATACTTAGATATAATAAACTCCCACAGAAGATTATTTTTCTCCTCACAAATCTCTTACACACTTCGCTGATCTAATGTCCCACAAAGCCTTCCCACACATGAGAGTACTCGCTCGCAATTCCGTCAACCTAAAACACATACATAGTCGTGAAGCTTCGTTTTTTTTTTAAATTATAAAAGTATAAATCGCATTTGGATAAATCCCAAAAGTCTATCATTGTCTTGGCTTCGCTAACAGTGCTTATCTGTCGCCGGATAAGCAACAGCAACAAGAAACCACTTCAAGGATAATACATTATTATGGATGATTCTCTTCAAAATAATTGCCACATAAACATATGTATTTGTATACAGCACACACATGCATGACATTCAATCCGCATAATATTAAATGAAATCGGAAGACCTCGGGATAATTTAACGAGATGAAAATTAATTCTCCAACAAGGATTAAGATTAATTAGGCAAAATCCTTCATTAAATTCAAGGCCACCCAAAATGGTGCCAAAAAATAATAATAATGCCAGCAACAACTGAACGGGTGTCACGTCTCAGTCACATGTCTCCAAATATTATACAAGAGAAGGGGCAGAGGGCCATGGCAATACCAGTAAGTGACAAATGTCCTTATTACAATGCCAATCACATGCCAGTCTTCTCAAATTGCGCGCGCCGTGGTCAACAGCATCAGTGTTAATCTAATTAATTTGTAGATTTTTCTTCTCTCATACTCTGTGAGTGTGTGTTAGGCTCTGTGAGTGATTCATTTATTTTTTGTCCTTTTTTTGGTTTTTGTGCCAACAACTATGCACCGGATGTTGTTTTCAATTAATTTCATCAAAATGAAATAAAAGGACTTTTTGTTATACTGTCACATAAATTTATAATGCATTATGGTATCCTTTTTTTATACATACATACGTGTGGTAACTTGTGTCCTTGTGTGGTTTGTCTTAATTTTATTGCAAAAGGGACTCTTATACGTTTTGCGTATTCTTTTTTTTTTCTTGATTTTGCACATTTCCCTTCTCGTCCTGTTTGTGTTTTGATTTCAACATCTTTATATGAAATGTCATTTGTCAGGCTTGTAACGAACAAACAAACAAACAGACAAACATCCTTAGGGACAATTTATGAATGATGATTGCGGAAGTTTCCGTCACAGAGTGCGAGTGCCAGTGCCAGTGCGAGTGTATGTGTATGTGCTTTTCGTCGTCGTTTCCTGTGTATACCATCCACTCAAGCACGTATTCATATATACCCAATTGGATTCCCGCAGTGGCAGAAAGCAAAACCAACAACAGCAGCAAACAGCAAGGACTTCTTCCAATTCACATCTTCTCCGAGCCACATATGACTGCGTGCGTGTGTGTGTGTGTGCGAGAGACTGGTGTTTTCAAAATTGGAGAGAAGAAACATCCTGCAACAAAACAACAAAATCACAAAAAAGGACGAGCCCATGGCAATCAACATGACTCGAATGATTAAAATATAAATTGTTTTCTGGCGGGGGTGCCCTTACTAGGGACAGGGGCGTTTGCGGAAAATAACTTTATAAGTGAAAGTATTTGCTTTTGTGGTTTTTTAGGGTCTGACGACGACGCACGGACCACCGACGCACAGAGCCTTCGGGCCTCGAGAGACGGGAATGAAAACTGAGACTTTGCGGTGCGTATGTCATCATTTCTGTGTAGTATCCTGTGTTTGCAGAGATGATGATGTGCTTTGCTTCGATCCTGTGATTAGGCAAGCATGTAAGGCAACAAAATGTAAATGCAATTTGACGACAAACAGGCAAGCAGCAGCATCAAGCGTTTGTAGCTTGTGGCGCATGATTTATTAAGTTAATTAAAATTGTTTTATTGTAAATAGTGTAAGGTTGTATGTATTTAGGATACATACTACATATAGGTATTGTGGTCTGAGGTATTGAGAGCCGGAGAAAAATTCAATTAGTGGAATGAAGTATGTGTGCTGTGTTAATATTAATAAATGGGGGCATTTGCTGTATAATGGTATTTGAACAGCGGTAGAGAGCTCTTAGCTTCTTGTGTGATTTAATTAAATTATTGTGCCTAAGGACAGTCCGGAAACGACGAGGTGCAGATTCATATTTGAGTTTATGGTTTGAAGTTGCAAAAGCGATGTATTCATATTCAAAAGGGGATATGTCTTTCTATCTCTCTCAGTGGTAGACTAGAAAAGGGAGAGTCATTTCAACATCAACACATTTCATCAATCAACATAAACCACAGAAACTCCTCGAAACTCGTGGACTGATCTGGAATTGGCTAGCTAGATCATTGACAGCTAGATATCCCATGGCGAATTGAGTGTATTGGAATTCGCCCGGAAATTGGCGATAGACCAAGACCTAACTATTATTTTGTCGGGTCATCTCTTTCATTCCTTTTGAGCAAACATTTTTTTTCCGGTTGTTATTCCATTAACAACAACAAATTGTATGTACAAAATGGCGGCGGCCATAAATGTCAAAAGAATTGCCGGATTTTGTAATTGTGTGTGTGAAATTAGTGAGCTCCCCTTTGATTTGGCTTGAACGTCAGGATACAATGACAAAATTTAGCGGATTTTAGCTTGGGGGAGCGAATGTGTCAAACGAACCCAAGTTGTCTGTCTAATTGTGATTTGTGAAATGACTAAGTTGACCTTAAAGGAAATTGTACTAGATTTTACTAGAAAAAGTATAGTCGTTTAATTCAATTTTTATTCATTTAATAAATATTGGGCAAGTGCGAGGAGGGCCTCGTGTAATAGGCACTATTATCCATATCATGCATAATACTGCTTTCGATATGAACAATGTAGGGTCTAATCAACTCTATCAAATGGTAAAACCAAAAGTACCTACATAACTTGCACTTTGGATATAAAACATTGGAACTCGAGATATTGAACAATTCTGTAATTTCGTTGATAGAGAAGCTCGTCATTTTCACAAACCCGGGGTTTTTTTCCACAATCAACATAAAATTCTACCTATCCCCAATTTTTTTCATATTTTTACCACTTATGGTCTGGCCGCTAGGGTAGGTGGACAACATTTTTCAAATGTTTGTCAAGCTTTTTCGTTCAACAAATTTTGGTAAAAAAAAAATATTTCTTACATATATGGTGCGCTTGTGAAATCTTCTTGAATTTGATATGCCACATGATGGGGAACAAAATATTTTTTTTGTCCAAAAAGGTCCCCGAAAATAAAATTTATTGCCGCTTTCTTGTCCGATCTCCCACATAATTTATACATGGAGAAAGTTTAAGCTTTCTACTTCTAACGGCTTAAAAGTTACATGGCTGTGACAGACTCATGGTCAGACATACAGACAGATTCGTCTGGATGTGAAATCTTAACAAAATGTCACTCAGACCTCAATAATGAGGAGAATTTGGCTTCATTGGTATTTCCAAACCAATCAGCCCTTCTACTCAAACGTTTTATTATAGATGCAACCACATTCACCCCAATTTTTAAAGTCGTATGGTAATAAACTGAACACGCTACAAAGAACCAACATCTAGTGTGAGTAAATCAGAAAAATCAGCTTTCCTTAGATTCAGGCACACATACAACGTGGTAAGAAAGGAGAAGACCTCTCCACGCGTCTTAGCTATCAATACACATTTGGTCTAAAGCGCTTCTTATATATTTTTCTATGACTTCTCATATAATTAGGCCCCCCCTTTTTTACTTTTTCCTAATGAAATACGCGGATACATGTCTACAGAAAGAAACATGATACACTACAAAAACTACTTCCGATTTTATTGGACTTATCTACGCTAGGGATAGAATTTTTATTAAAAAACTATTTCCATTACACGTGCTCTTGTGTTAGCTCTTCATGAAGGAAAGCAGTAACGTTTGAAAAGAATTATCACCAAGGTTTATAAAATTATCTACAAGTTGCAATAAAGTTCAACCGAATGCTGCAACTCTTGTTCATTCACATTTTCCACATCGATGATTTTCTCAAGGAAACAAGAGGCCATAAATGAAAAAAAAAAACACTCTTTTTCACTGCATTATATTCCCTTACGCGCTCGTTCTATCTTAGTACTAAATTAAGCTTGGACATCACCTCGTATATACAGATGGAAGTACACTCATGCAAGTATATCTTTGGCATCCTTGCAACTATACTGTCATGTCATCATAAAGTCGACAACTTTATTAAATCCAATTTGCCCTGCTTCAAGCTTTCACTACTATCCTTGGTGAATTGTTAAATTCTCTTAGAAAGTTCGTAACGAGTATACCGGACATGGACAGTTTCCCACTAACACAGAGCATCCTAGCATGGATTCCATTATTGTTATCAACATTTTTCATAAGTATCCACTTTGTAGCCCATTCAATATTGTTTGTCTATCTGTCCAGTGTTGTTTTTTTTTTTGCCTCCTTGTCATGTCTACTTGGGCGCACGAGTTGATACCATCTATAGAAAGGACATGAGGCAGATACAACCAGCGATAAAGGTGCAACTTACAGGTAGTTTCTTAGAAAAAAAAAAAAAAAAAAAAAAAAAAAAACATAATCACAGCGCAAGTATAAGTTTTAGGACTTTACGATCAGATAAGGACGACGGTTTTACTCCAGAGGATACAGAGTTACGGGCAAAATGAGATTTCATTTCCAGTTGCATAAAATTGATTGCCTATTTAAATCGTTTCTTTGGCAAGAAAATGCATCCTTTTTAGTTGGGAATCGTTTTCTTTGTATTTCAATGTATCAAATGCACTTAGGAGTAGGTATCCCTTTTACATCCATGCATTCGTGATCTTTTTTTTACATTTAAATTGTAGTTTATTTATAATCCTGTCGGAATCCTTTTAGGGTATTTCTTATATTTTCGCCCGTGGCAAAGGACATGCTCATAAGGATTTCTTATTTGGTACGTGGAATAAAATCTATTCGACTTTCTACTTTGTAGCGAATGTCTGGAGCAGGGGATAGCCTTTAAATTAGGTCAGTTTTTTTTTTTTTGTTATCTGTTCTGTGATCAAAGGATGGAAATATACCATTCGCGTTCAATAATTTAATTGAACACATGAGAGTACTATTGTATGTTATTGTAGTCTCATCTATAGTTAGATGTCACGTTCAAAATGTTTCCTTTTCCTTTGAATTTCTATGCAAGGATTATTTCGTTTAATCGTATGTGGCATATAAGCGTGGCCTGGAGTTTTTGTCTGTTTTCTGATAAAATTGTTCTTCGAAGGGAAAGCAATTGTGCTTCAGGCATTCGTTTGGGTTTAGCTCTTCCTATTTTGCAATTTAAATTCAGAGTCAGATGTGGTATTTCGATTATTGGTTTGTGATGGTGTCCTTGGTGTATTCGAATTGAAATGCCTTTGAAGGTTTCGCTGCTGATCATATCGCAGTTCTATTACCTGCTGTTGTATTATATAGCCTTTGAAAGAAAGTGAGGGGGTTTTTACTTTAACTTTAGGGACTGAGACTATCTTAACTTTAAATAGTGTGCATGAACTTTGCCAGGGAATGCTTTTCAGATTAGCTACTTCTGTAGAGTTCAACTAGTAATAGTTATTTTGTGTTTTCCTCTATCTCTGGAGGTATTCTTTTTGGTAATAACTACGAATGTCTTTTCTGTATCCTCTTTCCTCCACAAAAGGCATAGCATTTACATCCTCTTTGTTTCTTTTTAATAGAGTTTGTCTTTAAGCACTTTTAGGACCCATATATGCATATCCTGTATCCAATTGTGGGTCCTAGGGCCTCTACAGTGCCTACGCACCATCGTGTGTGATTTCTGGAAATGTGCCTTAGCTCTCCCCAACTCTTTCCCAGTTGCCGTCCTTCCCTTCTTCACTATTCTGCGCCACGTAGTCCTAGGACTGATGCGGGTTTCATTGTATCGCTTGGTAAGCTATGGATCTGTCACCCTTTCGGAGAGTGACCAATCCACAGACACTTTCGTCGTCGTATGGTTGTGCCTATAGGTTCATGGACCGTTCTCTGATAAAGCTGTTCGTCAGAGATATGGTTTGATCAGAATTTCCTTAAGATGTAGCGCAGGCACATATTGACAAACGTTTGCAGCTTCTCTCTCTCTATATCCAGTTCTGTTCCGCCATCGGTTAAGACAATACTCCCAGCCCAGGTATTGGAAGCTATCTACTCTCTCAACCATTTGTCCAGCAATGCATATAGGAGTTAAGGAGTGTGGTCCTCGGCTGATCATTTTTGTTTTTGCCCAACGACGTCTGCTTCTCTCTCCACATTCGCTGTCATTATTCTGTGAGACAGTAGGCATCTTCATATAGAAGCGGGGTAAATGGAAGAATCATAGCTCTATAAATCGCTTACCTCAAAGCAGATCTAGAGAGGCAAGCTCTCCATGAACTCAACAATAGATTATTCGATTAGATGCTGACAGAAGTTACCGAGCCAGAAGTTCTCAAAGCTACTTTCGAAATCATTTCTTAGAAACCATATCATCCAAAAATGTGCCTCTGACCTAGGTTCCAGAATAACCAACGTTTAAAGAAGCAAACGTGCCCTCGTGCTAGACTGCAAACAACTTAACACCATTCAATACTCTTAAACAAACGCACTTATGCTTTTGAAAACAATATAAAATAAATTCAATTTCAAATAATTTTAATAAAATTCATTGGACGCGCCCTAAAACTCTAACAATGCTTGTGTTCCAAATAAATTCAATTCACTGAAAAACGTCATTGATTGCACCGCAAAAAAGGCGACTGTAAAATAGCACAACAGGCCGCATTGAAGCGTACCACCGCTTCATTTTTATCCTGCCAAAAAAGTCGAAACTCTGTAACAACTTTTTTGAAATTTTTAAGTATTTTTCTTCAACGTTTTGTTTTTGTTTTTGAACTCATGGAACGCATGGTATAAAAGTTTAAAATAAATTGCACAGCAACATAGGTATTTGTATCTACATTTTTTTCAGAAAAAAAAAAACAAAAGTAGAGATAACACTCATCTATGTATCTATATCACTTTACCTCCACCCACCACCAGGCAATAAACTGCACACGGGACTAGGTAATATGCAGCAGCCTGATGACGTCGACATCGTCGTTATTCTCTGACAGCGCTTTAGTTTAGTTAGCCGTAATGGTAGTTGGCTCCGATTCAATACACTCAGGATCAGCATCACCAGTGGTAAAGTGCAATGCATGTGGATGCATGTGTTTATTATTATTTTCATCCAACCCACGCCTATATTCAATTGTAGATACTTTTTTTTTCCCTCAACATCCGTATGGTAAAGTTGAAGGTTACACTCAAAAAAAAAAAAAAACACAAACAATAAACGAGAGTTAAAAAAGCGATTATAAGCCAGAGGAAAAAAAATGAGGATATGGCCAAAATAAAATAGACAACGGGGGTAGGTACAGGTTAGGTTGTGACTATTCATTCAGGACTCACAAGAAAAAAAAAAACGAATACAAAAAAAAACACGGAAACATGTTAAACTTTTATCGCGGTGAAGGACATACATACACGACGCCACCAGAGAATAGCTACACTAGATTATTTTTTTTTTGTCCTCCAAAGCCAGTTAACCTTAACGTTAATAATAACAAACCAAAAACAAAAAGCGCAGGAACGCTAAAAAAAAACGAGACAAAAAAGCAAAATAACATGGCTGTAGTATATTGTGCAATTTGCGTCCTACGATACATGTGAAGTCCCTCTGGGGGTCTCGTATGTTTGACAGGATGTCAGTTGAGAAAAAAACGAAATCGTATGTAGGTACTTCATAAAAGAATATAAACACTGCAAGGACTTTTGGCGTTGAATTGAACATGATGAACAATTAGTAGATAGTCATGTACTACCTACATAAAGAAGGATAACCTTAACAGCAATGAATAGGTTGTCAATTTATATCTGAGAATATCTAAGTTTTATTAGCTCGAAGGCTATTTGCTCTGGGGATGCTATAAATCTTTTACGAGTTTATTTTTACAAGGATTTCTACCTATACCTAGAACTAGGAGCAGCAAAATTGGATAATTTTAGACCAATTTCCATAGTTGTAATCCCACGTCCAGCAAGAAGTTCGCCGTCATATATGGATGGAAGAAAAAGGGGTACGCTTATAGACTATAGGAAGTTAAGAGTTGATTCAATTTTGATAGATTTGTGGCAAATATTGATCAAATGACTGGGTGAAGTTCGTCCTTTCAAGGGAAGATTATGGAGGCCGCGTATCGGGAGTTAGTTCTTTGTCTGCTGATATGAACCCGGCTATCAACTTGAACGTAGGTACAACCACACAGAGAAAGAAATGCTGGGCACTTGATGAGATATGTTCGCCAGAATTCATTAACAATTCTACAATATTGTGAGTCACTGTGAGTCTCCCTTATAGGAACAGTTTTTTCGGCAATAATTTTCAAGAGCCGCTCATAAGTATGGATAAGTTATGTCGGAGAGCGCCAGGGAATCGTCTCAAGTCCGAATCAGGATCAAGGTTCATTGAACGATTTTTTCTATGACAAACAAATACCTATTTAACGTTTAAATAGTACTATACCCACATGCATTCATAGAAATCATCACTACACGAACCGATAGTGAGAACTCCTTGTAGTGAGGTTTCCGTATGTTGGTTTAATTATTTAAAATTAATAATTGTCTTCAGAGATTTACCCTTATAACTGCCCGCCAAAAGTTTTTTCTCGCCCTTAAAAGTATGCAATTTTTTTTTTAATATACAAATATACAATGCATCCTAAAAGTATACACGTACATCGGCGTATTGCAGTAGAAATATAGAGATTAAAATCCAATGGCCGCGTTCCCTATGCCTTGAATTCGCTAGATGCTAGTTGTGTAAAACACGCTAGAAGTTGAAACGTACAGCTAGAGTTGGAAAGTACTAAACATATACCACACATGCCCTGTTTATATGAGCAGAGTGTGAGAGTGAATTGGGAACGAATTGAGTTTCAATCTGGGTTTGATCGAGTTTGAAATAGTTTGAAATCGTGTAATAGATGGCACTTTTCCCTCATGTGCAAAATTGCGTTTGCCAAACAATTGACCCTTATTAGCTATATGTGGGTAAATAAGTCCCTGAAAATGAACACAAATTGTGTCGTCACCTCCTGTCTCCTGCGGTCGTGCAAGCACAAGTTATACCGAACGTTCTGGACGCCCAATTGAGGTGAAAACACCAGCAATGGTCGACAAAATCCACGGTTTGATACTGGACTGGAAAGTGCGCAAGCTTGAAGAGGCCACAGGCTTATCACATGGCTCAGTGATTTCTGATCGCAAGATGGATGCCGCGTTTCTCCTGGTGAAAGGTCAAGGCTTACCTTGATGGAGAAATCATACTATTTGGAGGGTATAAAAAAATTAGACAAACATTGGACTAAGTGTGTAGCTGAGAGGAGATTATGTCGAAAAAAGTGTTCCTTATTTCATTTTTCAGGGACTTATTGACCCACCCTCGTAGTTTTATGACAGCACAGTATATCTCATTCCTGTGCAATCCCTTTTTCTTTTTTGACGCCACAACGATTAATTTCGCTCTCTTAATTAAAAGCTTTCTAGCTGCTAGATTAGCGTGGTGTTGGGAACTCGACCATTGTCATAAAACTAAATCCATTGCATTTTCGTACTTTCCTAGCAAGCACTTCCTGCTCGAAAAAAAACTTATCACAAAACAACTCTTCTGGATTGGGCGTGTAAGTGGATAGATTTTAAATACTGTTCAACATAGGTATGCTGTACATATTTTCGAATAATCTCAGGTCTGAATATCATATGATAGTTGGGAGCCTTGAGGTACGCTTTACTTTACTGATGTTCACTGATTCATTATTTATGTTGTCTTTTTTAATTGTCCAGTTCTTGTTTGGAAATAAGAATCTACTGCGAAAAAAACTATAGCTTTGGTCACCGACCACTTGCTCACTGAACACAACTTCAACATACTTAAAACTCAACAGAACAGAATGGACAAAACAGGATGTCCTTCAAAATGATTCGCTGACAATTTTCTCGGATGGCTCTAAAACCGTAGAAGGAGTCGGTGCTGGAAACTTTTCAGAAGATCTGGATATCAACCTCTCCTTCCTAACTGCTGCAAATTTTTCCAAGCCAAGGTCATTGCCATTTGTCAAGCAGCTGACTGACTAAAGGCTAATGCAGTATCAGTATCGGATATTGTCATATACGTCGACAGCCATAAAGGTCGTCAACAAGTTATCCTTCCGTATCCGAGTTCCCAGATGGCACCACGAGGAGGTGGGAGTAAGGCTTACTAACAGATCTGCTAGGTATTCGGCTGCAATGGCTTCTTCAGGTTATTTATTGGATCAACATCCACCGGGAGATGCTGCTTTTAGCCATCCATCGACAGCCAAGAGGCTATTAAATCCCTCGGATCCAGCACAACGAGATCCAAAGCAGTGAAGGACTACCGTTGGATGCCAAGTCACTGTAACATACCAGGTAATTGTGAAGCCAACGAATTGGCCAGTGTCCTATGCTAAATACCTTATCGATGCCAATGCGGTGAGAGAAGCTAACCATCAGTGGCATCACCTCGACCACTGTAACACTGCAAGGCTGCTCTGGCCCACGCTAAATAAAACTACGTCCATCGGACTTCTGAAACATAAGAGAGGATCTCCCTCCAATATAGAAAACACCCTCACTGTGCTATAGGAAGGCATGCCCAAAAACTGGGCATCCCCTACAATACCGATTTCGTTGAAATTGATTTTACTTTTTCACTTTTAATGTTTAAAGCTACTCCAAACCTGAACCCAAAAATAGATATCCAAAAGGGTCTTCATCCCACTCTTTGTCGCATTCAGTCAGCAGGCAATCTCACCGACTACACTACTTGCTATCTTCAACGAAAAATAATTTAAATATTCTGTTGACATTCTTTTAATTAACACAAATGGATCCCTTTTTACAAAATTAAACATTGCTTTGTCCTTCGAAAATGAATCAAAAAGGATTTTCCATTGCGTTTATAGGACGAGCAAAGCGGAACAATGGACCGAGGCCAATTTAAAACATTGCTCTCTCTCTGTGTCCTAGCAGGCATTTGAGCCCTCATAGCTTTTGCTTTTACTCTCTATTAATTAACATTTCCATTACTCTGTTGAAGGTATTATATATTTTTGTATATTGTAACAATGAAAATAATATTTGTTATATTGAAAATTAATTTATCAGTTTTTTTTTTTTTTCTCTTGCACTTTCAGGTGGCACTATTGACGCACGAAGACTACTCTTCTGATAAAAGCTCATGTTGAATGTGTCAAAGGATACGAGACAAGGAAACCCGAGCTGCGGGTATTTTCACGTGTTACCCTCCAATCAATTTGGCTACTTAATGCTGGGTCCAGCAGATTTAAATTCTATCAACTGAGAGTCATGTGAGAATCACCACAGCTGCATGGCATTGGATAGAGAGATAGAGATCCTGAACACGAGAAGGCTGACGTGGGCGCGTGTATCTCTGTATATTCGTGTGCGTGTGTGTGCTTAACATGTAGACAAGCAGAATTTTAATTCGAAAAAATGCAGTTTTTTAGTTGAAAGGATCAAGGACATACAACTGAATGTTATCAATATGAAAATATATTGCGTTGCAATTTGCTTGTCAGGTAAGACTAAAATCAACATGTTGTGTGTTTTTTTGTTTTTGTTATAATCCCATTTGAATGTAAGATTAGTTTTTGACTTAAAAAAGTTATACATTTGACTGTGCATATTTGCCTATCTGTCCATCAGACTATCAGGTTATTCTTCGTCCTTTGACTATCATACAAAAGTAACAGACTTGCCTCATTGCACTTTCTTTGAACATAATATGTAGTTTTCTGAACAGATTCTGAAAACAGTCGCAGTACAGTCGCAACTACTAAACTCTTTTAGTTTTTGAATGGCTTTTCCTCAATAAATATCCCTATCCTGCTTTACACTTGAAGAATAATTATTTTTTGTATCATTTCAGTTGCTCTTCTCTTCAGCGCCCTTATCCCACCGATCATGGGTGATGATTGGTCAGCAAGTTGTGCCTCAAATTGCACGTGCAAATGGACCAATGGCAAGAAATCGGCTATCTGCAGTTCACTCCAGTTGACCACAATACCCACCACGCTGAGCACAGAGCTGCAGGTACTCGTACTCAACGACAACCATATACCGAATCTAAATCGTGAGGAGTTCACCAATCTAGGACTGTTGAATTTACAACGAATATACCTCAAGAAATCCGATGTACAATACATTCACAAGGAGACATTCAAAAATCTCAAGATCCTGGTGGAAATCGATTTGAGTGACAACAAGATCGAAATGATCGACAAGGACACATTCATGGGCAATGACCGACTGAGAATACTCTATCTGAATGGCAATCCATTGAAGAAGCTTGTAGCGTATCAATTTCCTATCCTGCCACATTTACGGACATTGGACTTACATGACTGCCTGATAAGCTACATCGATCCCATGGCATTGGCCAATTTAAATCTATTGGAGTTTCTTTACTTAAAGAATAATCTACTGGAAAGCCTGTCAGAATATGTGTTTCAGCATATGACAAATCTCAAGACTTTGGTACTTGATGAGAATCCCTGGCAGTGTAATTGTAAACTTAGGAAATTCCGAACATGGTATGTCCAGAATAAGCTTAATAGTATAAGTTTGACTTGTAAGGGTCCATATCAGCATAAGGATAAGCATTGGGAAGCAGTGGAGGAGGCACAATTTGGATGTCCACCCAGAGTGGAGATCTTTAGCAACGAAGACGTCCAGAACATCGATATTGGAAGTAATACCACGTTTAGTTGTCTGATTTATGGAGATCCCCTGCCTGATGTAACGTGGGAACTAAATGGTAAAATCTTAGACAACGACAATGTCCTCTTTGATCAGGAGAACATAGCTAGCGATAAACTATGGAGCAATCTTACTGTCTTCAACATGACCAGTTTAGATGCGGGAACGTACTCTTGTGCCGCTCAAAATGTTGTTGGTTCTGCGAGCCAGAATATAAGCATCTATTTGACTGAAATAGTGCAGCATGTCCTAGTGAAAACTCCGGAGACGTTTTGGTATTTCGGCTTGATTATGGGCACGTTCGGGACTGTCTTCCTTTTGATTTTAATTTCCTTTGTGGTGTGTCTGTGTAAGAGAACTCAGCGACAGCGACGTCATCCCAGTAAAAACATTAAAGGTAGTGTCAGCTTTAACGATCAGGAGAAGAAATTGCTGGATCTTAGTATCACAACGACCACCAATGATCGTGGGGATAGCTGCGCGGGTATTGATAATAATGGCCCGGCTATCAATAAAACCGAATCCGTCATCGGCTTTGAGCCAATCGAAATCACCGTAGAGAATCACCATCGAGGAATGGGTCCACATCATCAGCAGGTGGGGATTCCCATGCAGGGAGGTCCCTCCTCCCACATGGCCAGCCGACAGCAAATGATATCCGCCGAAGGACAGTGCGGAGTTGTGGGCATTCCCAATTCCAATTCTAATCAGATTCCCGAGGAATTCCCTCTCAATGTTGGAGTCTTCCCACCGCCACCAGAATTCTGTTCGAACGTAGTCACTAATCCAGCATACGGAAATATATTCATATCTGTTTCGGTGACACAGGATATGCTCGACAGTTCCGACATCAATATATATCCGGACCTGTTGAATATACCAAAACGAGTGGTGGATGGCAGTACGGCGAGCAGCAGCAGCGGTAGCAGTTCCGTACAACAACCGATGTTGCCAGTAAATGTATCCTCGTTTGCTACACTGCCAAGAAACAATCAGCGACGTGGTATCCTTAAAAAGGATCCATCAGTACAGACGAATTTATACCCGCACGATGAAATTGTTAGCTACCACAATTTGGACACAAGCTACAGCCAAGGGTATAACCAAGAGGAACAACACTTACAGCAACAATTGCAGCAACAACAGCAGCAGCAGCACCAGCATCAAATGCATGCTGCCCTGCATCATCAGCAACAACATTCGGCGGCGGGCGGCCGATGTAGCAGTAGTAGTAACAGTAGCAGTGGCACAGCGACCGGAAGTAGTTGTTCGAGTAATTGTGGCCTAAAGGCACCAACCTGTGTAAATTGCATGAAGGCGCCGCCACCTCCAATGACGTACGCAAAGGATTCAGATGGAACATCACTCGCCTGTATCGGAGGTACGATGCGGCCGTTGGGCCCAAAGAGTTCTGCACTAGGTGGTGGCTGCTTAAAATACGACAATATGGGCAGGCGGATAACAGCTAGTGGAAATTCAACGTTATCATTGCCTGACGAAGAACGACTAGAAAACGAAACGTTGTTTAATGAGGGCACACCAATGACAACATTTCCCAAGCAACGTGACCAGCAACAACAACAGCAACAGCAAAGAGACTCCCAGCAGCAGCAGCAGCAAGGATCAACAGTTGGAACCGGGGCGGCATCATCGTCATCATCAACATCGAAACAATCGCAGACATGCGGTCAAACTGAAATGCAGGGTGGAAGTGATTTTGTATCACTGTAGTAGTGTAGGAGGTCAGAGTATAATAAACGTAGTGCTATGTAGGAAGAAAGTATCCGGGGTAAGATTGTAAAATAGTTTTTTTCTCTTTTTACTTTCAATGGAATTAAGTGGCAGAAAAAGATTTTCTTTCTTTTGAAGTATAAGTTTGAAGTGGAATAGTTTATTGCACTTCAATGTACCTTAGTTACGTCTTCGGAATTGTGTTTGCAAGTCCTGCTGATAATTTAGTTGAAAATGCATAGATGGCGTTATAGCTTGTACTTTCGATTCCAACAGAATTGAATTAGGTCCATCCCCAAGCGAGATTCCTCTTCAATTGGCTGTAGTGACAAAATAAATAAAAAATCCCTTTAATGTACTCCAAAGCGAACACAAATAAATTACTGTGAATTATAATCAAATGCAAATTTCCTACGGAATCCTCTCAAAAAAATTGAACCCCACCCACTGAGAGTAAATATTAAAATGCAATTGATCCCTTCTCCACAATGCTGATATCTCCAGCGATGACTATAAAAGAAATAGGAAAGAGGAAAATGCCTCACTTTCAATTAATTTTAATTTAATTTTTTTTTCGAAAGCATTTAATCTGCCACTTGTTTTCATAATTATATCTATAATTTTGTAATAAATTTGTTATAAGAAATATATATAAATATATTAGACTCTTTTCAATTAAAAGATCAAAATTGCACTTCAATAAAATAAAAAACAAAAAAGTAAAAATGTAAATTTTCCATTAGCGATAGAAAATGCAAATAAAAAAAACTATGAGAAAAAAAATACATTAATTTTTAAAATTAAAATATTTATCATTAATGAAATTAAGTAAAGTAGATAGTAATTCAAAAAGAAAATACAAAAATTAAATTAT
Organism: Chalcosyrphus nemorum; assembly: GCA_949716465.1. NCBI lineage: Eukaryota > Metazoa > Arthropoda > Insecta > Diptera > Syrphidae > Chalcosyrphus > Chalcosyrphus nemorum. Next base: position 20,981,245 of record OX454332.1, on the reverse strand, counting down.
TAAAACAAGAAAAAGAAAAATTCGAAACCAGCAAGGATATTTGAGAGAAATTCAAAAAGGTTAATTATTATAGAGAACATAATGCAAGGCCAAAGTTTTTAAGTCATGAAAAATGTTGCAAGTTTTATCATTTGTTGTTTTTTTTTTTTATTTTATTTTATTAAAAGAGTATTAGTACCTGTTAAATAAGCAAATTATATTAAGAAAGAAAATTAAATTTATCGAAAAGAATGTCCAAGTAATTTTAGATGAAAATAAAAATAAATAAATTAAAATCATGAATACAAAAAAATTATTGATTAGGGAAATATTTATAAACTTTTTTTTTCAATGTTTTCCAAGAAATATAGAACATATAAAACCTGTTGAAAGGTATAGTCAAAACTGATTCTAATTTGTTGAACTGTATTATTTATATGTACTTTAAAAGTGTTTATTTTTGCCTCGTTCAGAAATCCGAAAATCTCTCTGTCCTTATTAAATCTTCTAAAATGAATTTGCATAGTAATTTTTGTTTCTTGGTGTAACTTTATTAATAAAACCATTCGTATACAAATTTATGTAGCAATCATTTAGAACAACATTGACTAATTTATTTCTTTTATTTAATTAAACCCAAAGACAGTATATGTTGGTATGTTACCATCCTCTAAGGCCAAACAAATATTACTATGCAATTTTGAGAATATAAATACACAAATTAGGAAAAAAATGTATATAGAAAACAATTAAACACATATAGTATATATAGAATAAATAATTTTAAATAAGAACAAATATTTATATATAAAAGTTTAAATCTCAATTCAATTATGTAAAAAAAAAAAAAATACTCTTAAAAAGTGAATCTATAGAAAAATCAATAAAAAGCTAAAAAAAAACAAAGCTCGAATGATATTTTTTCCACAAACATGTTTTTCAAATACTTAGAACCTTTAGTGAGCCTCTTTAAATATTTATAATACAAAATAAAGAAAAAAATCTATAAGAACTTGACTTTCATAATGTAAATTACAAAATAAAGTGAATAAACGGATCATATACCATTTCAAATGAACAAAACAAATATTATTTAATTAGTTTCACTTTAAGAATATAATTGTACATTAAAAGGAAAAAAATATAATTAAATTAAAAAGAAAAACAAAAAAACAAAAAAAAAACATTTTGTACTATAGTTAAAAATGAAAAATGAAATGACGATGGATACATGGAAAAATAAAAGAAAAATGGTTAATAAACGTAATTACCAGTTGTTTTATTTAAAAAAAGTTTTTTTTTTCGGGAAAAAGGTTAAGAAATTTTATTTAAAAAAAAGGTAAGTATCTTCAAGCAGCACTTTCAATACCAACTTCTAATTATGGCTGCGAAACTTTTGGTCTTTAGTTGTACAATAGAAAGTTTTGACAGTCTAATCGTCCAGGGCTCAATGGATGCAAGAGTCAAGTATAATTGAAACGTCATGATGACATCGCAAAGAACTGAAGTGATTTTTAGTCGAAAAGTTCTGTAAAGACCGAAAATGAATTTTAAATGGTGCTATATCTGGTCTGTGGGTGGAGTGACTCAGTGGTTAGTGCGTTGGACTACTGTGCAAGAGGTTCCAACTACGAATCCAGGAAAGTACCATAAAAAGTTATTTTTTTTTACGGTCCCAGCTTTTCCGAGTATCTGACATACATACATTCAAGAATATAACTGTCATGAGAACGCTTCTCAAAACCCCTCTGCCCTCGGAGCTATGTCCTGTATAACCAGCTTATAAGCATAAGAAGGATGTAAGAAGCTATCTTAGGCTAGGATAGGCTAGCTTGAGTAGGATTTTGAGGTCATCATAAAAACACCAGGCACCATAGTGTCGTATTGCGATTCCTAAGGGGGGACCTAAATACCCGAAAATAAAAACTTAAGCAATTAATTGCCCTAAAAAACTGATGCCCGTGAACTGATTCTGTGAACCAACCTCTTCTAGGTTATTAAAGAAATATCTGCTTAAATATTTTAGTTTATTTCTAGCAGTTGCCTCCCATTCGTATGTCCTCAGATATGTGTATCTTCAAACATCCATGTCTAATAATTCTAGTCTTCTTATGCATCCACTGCACCTACAGGAGACATTGACCAGACAGTCCCACTTTTGTCCCACTTTTGGGTCTATCATGCCTAATCATCTCTGTGGCCATAGGGCCTTGAAGACTTTGTGTCTTTTTGAAGTAACTGTAGTCTCAGAGTTATCTCTAGGCTGATGTTTTTGCTCCCTCATTAGTTTTAGATCCATTTGTATATAAAGGAATATCATTTTTAAGGTAAACTTATTTGCCTTGCCAATTTCCCCTATTAGGGTACACTCCTGTCTATGGTCTGTCGGAGTCGATGAAACCCAGTACTTGTACCGATTCCTTTTGGAGATTGGAAAAGGGGATTCCAACGATAGAGCTGTGCTCCAAGTCACTGGTTTCGAATTTCACTCATGAAAAGTGCTGCGCAACTAATCGGTATCTAATTGGATTGCAATAATAGTCGCATAAAAGGATTCTTCCTTCAATTGTCCTTAAAACAATAGAAAGAGAACTACCTTCGTTAGGAGGTTGGACTCTAATATCCAATTATGCGGCAAACTATTTTTTATGTCACAAAACTACGAATTTATATTTTAATTAATTAAGTTCTTCTGCATTGACTATACATATGCACATCCAAAGAGCTCAATCGTTTTCCACCAGCTATACCTACTGAACTAACAAATAAAATGAATCAAACAATATTAGTGCCATTTGATTAAACACCAATCAACACGTGACGAATTAAAATTTAATATTTTCCGATCCAGAGAAAAGATTTACAAAGATGAGTTTTGTCATAAATATTCCCCTCCATGACCGTGTGCAAATATTTATCCTTCACCTGGATGAATCTGGACAAACGATTCATACATACAGATTTATCAATGCCATAACAGTATTGGGTTATGTGCAAATATAATCGGGGAGAAAAAAAAGAACACAAGTATTGCCATAATCTGATGACTACATAAAATGTGAAAAAATGAATATCATCATCCTGATATGCAACCATAAACAGGACATGCACGATACACACGTGCTTCACGGTCAGATTGCTTAGTAAGCTCTTTGGTTGCCCCCCACCGTCTGTTTGTGTGATCCAAGCAATTGGCTTAGTAATGCCAAGAAATCCTACTAACGCACGGGTAGAGGATTTTTCACATCCGGAAATAATTCCCCGCAGGATGTTGGAATGAATTTCCTTTTGTCCAGTGGAACATCTTTTTTTTTTTTTTTTTTTTATTAGTTCAGAGCAGTCATGCACAGAGTGAGTGGTCAAGTAAACTTGTACAACAATGGCCCCAAAAGTGGAAAGGAAGTTGGTTCGCTACTTAGACGAAGGAAGACACTGCCACTTAAGATGGACAATAATATTGTGAAACGACAGGACAAGTAGACATCATTTCATTGTGGTGACATGTAAGTAGCATCCTCTGAACCAAGTTGAGTACATTGCAAGTGTGTGTGGAATTATAAATTTTTTATTTTCCTTTTTTAAGTTTGGTCTGATTCATTGTGCTAATATCTTTGTCCATAGAAGACTTTTGAATTAGGTTATAAAGCGTTTTTATTATTAAAGCATACTGATAGTGGGATCCAATATTGTTATACTTATACATCGATAGTAAAGGAATCTTTCAAGTCCTTTACATAGAGTAGCATAAGTTTCCGTGAGGCCTGTGTACCCTGCCGCATACCAGGTCACTGCGATGTACTGAGGAATTACATACATATGTCGCTTTCAGAATTTGGTTTGACGAAGCTCATTCGATGCCATACCAAAGGCGTCACCAATTTTAAGGGACAAGGAGGCCATCAAAATGGTGTCAATAATAATGACAAATTGCCATTAGATGCCGACAACACATCTTCTTGTATATCCTCAACAATCACGTCATTTTTACAAAACAAAAAGTGTTTTTCTATCTGCGGCGTCGAAATGGCTGCATTTGGCGCAAAATCCATAAATGGCTAGCGCAACCATACGTTTTGTACGTGTTACAAAAAATATTCAGAAGGACAACATTTATGAGCTCAAAAACAAATAAAATGTCGAATTATTCTCGGCAATCCTTTACCAGCAAGAATATCTCCTAGACGGGATTTGAATCAAAACAACCATCCTTCCTTGTTAGCCCAAGCAGCCCATCCTTCTGCAGTTAGTATTAAGGCACTCGAAGCTTCAATGGCAATTCATGTTGTTCGTCAATGACCTTTTGTTCCATAGACACCCGTGACTCTTCAGCAACAAAAATCTCTTTCAAATAAAAAAAAAAATAAAAATCAAGCGCAAAGGATGCTTGTTCTGTGTATATACACTTTCTATACCTTCACACCTCTGCTCAGTTCTATTCAAGTGGAATTTTGTGAATCAAGTGGAAAGTTTAACACCTTCTTTTGCAAAAGAGGAATCTTAAAATATTCCCCCTCCTCTCTATGGTATATGTAACATTGAATGAAAAGATATCCGAAAATGGTAAAAAAAAAAGGATTTCACTATCAGGACTAGAGATATAGAAAGTGACTTTTTGACACGAATGAACTGATTCCTGGAATATTGTTCTACAGCTTCCTCTTGAATGATATTCTCCGACAACAGATGACGTTGATGTATCTGACGATAGTGATGGGATGAGCAGCCCTGATGAACTGAGTAAGCTACGGTAGTGGGGTGTTGTAATGCTGATGATGGCAATCCTAATGCCATCAAGTGGAATGCTTCGATTTAAAGTGCCTCGATTCCGATCCATAAAATTTCCAAAATATAATGGTAAGAGAGAAGAAACAGAAAAACGACTTCCTGTTGCTGTCTAATCCTTGGAAGCCAGATAAAGTAGCACAACTCAACAAACCAAGGTACAAAAGGCGCGCGTTATTTTTCCTTTTTTTTGTCTCTACGAATGCATTTTTCAATCCTACGACAGAAATTTATATTCCACAACGAGTAACCAGGAGCAATGAATCTGAAATGCACTGAGTAGAGGACTTTTGAAATAGCGTTAACGCTTTTGTTTGACTGTTTAGAGAAAAGATGATGGAAGTGCACGAGAATACCACAATATCGGGGTTTTTGCTTTTTGTATACTCCCCTCACATGCATAGCAACAAGGTCCTTGATGCATGGGCGGATGTGATAATGCTCTCGAATGGCGCTGTAGGAGGGAGCAACGGAACAGTAAAAGCTGGAGAATAACCCTTCTTCATCCTTTTCATTGGATGACAGGATGAGTGTCAGCCAGATTGTTTAAGTCAGGAGAAGATTAACAATCGTGTTTTGTGGTGGTGGTGTTTTTGTGTGAGGGCATTTGGTGTGAAGTAAGCTGCTGCGAAGTGGGATAGTGTCTAGGTGTTAAGTGAGTAGTGTTGAGCTGATAGTAAGAGGACTTTTTTTTTGTCGTTTAATTTAAATAGTTAAACGAATTTTCATTCCGAAAGTAGAATGAATGCCCTTTAACTTTGATGATGGGCTTGTGACAAGAAAATCACTGCTCACTTAGACGAACAGTGCGGGTCCATTGTACCCAATTATTTAAGCCTGAAAAGGCTGTAAAGAAGGTCCAGTGTTAGAACCATCCAGATAGTGCGAGATCCATCAAGAGATCTCATTCTTCTGGGGGAAAGGGGAGGACTATCAAACCATTTAAGTTCAGTTTGAGTCCTTTAAAAAAAAAAAAGGCGATTTCAAGTACATTGCCTTGGCAAGGAAATTTAATCATTGCCATCGATCTGACAGTCAATATTGCCACTGCCAAGCATCTCCATTAGTAAGGAGTTGTGGCAATAAATTACCAGACATACGAGTATTGTCTGTGGAGACGCTGAGTTGAGTTGACCTCATAGAAACCTCCAATTAACCTAAGTTCATCCAAATGACTTTAATAAAAAAAATATCGTAAAAATTGCTTCAACTGCTAGTACAATATTCTCGTCCTGTTACATCGGAATGAATGATAAAATTACTTTTACTTTGCCCTAGGTCACCTTCGCTATAATTACGCTGTAAACCTGAGTTTATCCTCGTCGAGTCATTAGATTCAATTTGTCTGGAAATATCCCCATCCAATGTGTGAAAAGTAATTCTTCCAACCTTCGTTAACCTTAAGCTGAACACTAGCACTTTTGAATGTAAGTGTCATCATGTCAAATATTCTACACAATTAACATGACGTTAAGACGATGTTTTTAATTATCCACTTTGTTGTTTCTTTTCTAGCTCAACTAATTTGCAAGCAGTTTCTTGCAACGCAACACAAATGACTCCAACAAAAAAGGATATATACATAGGTAGTGTTGTTTTTCTAAGTATGAATCCCGTGTAAACTCTTTTAGTAAAGCTCGCTGTCGTCATTGTCGTTCCCTATTATTCCCCACAGCAATTATTCTCATTAAATAATTCACTTTAATTGCAGCGAGGAATTCTGTTCCTTGCACTTGCTACTGCAATATCAGCAAAAAGGAAGTGATTTAATTACCTGTTTCCTTTCTATGGCCAGGATGTATGTACTTGACTCCTTGGTGAACTTACCACGACGACAAGACTGTACTACCAAGGGAGAAAATAACAAAAAAAAAATGCTACAAACACATTTATTTTCTACCAAAAAGGACTATCGTCTGTGCTTTTTTATTGTCATAGGATTTTTTTTTTTTTTTTACCTCGTCAGGACACACAATAGAAGTGTATTCTCATTGATGCTCTCGCTTTGGCAGTTAGAAGTATTTTCTGTAATTTTCTCTCGCACTTGCTTCCATCAAGGGTTGAGTCGGGTTCCGGTTCGTCAAAAACATGTTCGCTGTTATGTTTATTAATTCACTAGAAAGAAAGTTCACTATTATACATATATATATACGGACAGCTGTACTATTGCAATAAAAAAAGTCAAGAATAAAATTATCCTTTCATTTTGATTCATTACTGAAACAAAGAAGAACCAGGCCTTGAAGTGAAAATTCAGAAAAAAAAAAAAACAGAAATGACCAAAGAAAAATACACCCTCTACTAATTGACTTAACAACCTCATGTTTCTCTCATCAGCAAGGATACACAATACCACTCTCCGGGCTGGTTTTATTTTTTTTAATTTCCCCAAAACGAATGAAATAATTTTTCAAGGGCAATTTCAATTTTGAAGAGAAAGTAGGTACACACGCCCACCCAAAAGGTCATGGGTGAGATATCCTAATGGCCAATTGGTACAAATAATTTTACATTCCTTAGAACAAAAGATGTCATTACTGTGAATTTGTTCGTTATTTGCCCAAGAAGAGGGTAGCTATCGCTCTGGGACTTCCTAGAAAAAATACATACATATAGTGTAGCTATCATCGTTTGATACAATAATCAGGTGGTTATGCGTCGGAATTTTACATCAAACCATAATCCAGATTTGTGGGATGATGGTATATGTTTTTGAAGGTTTTTAATCAGAATTATTGTTGTTGTTGTTATTGTTCCTTTGAATTATTTGTATTTAACAAACCGGAGAGAAGTTGTGCGTTTGTTTTTTGTTTATGAAAATGTAGGAGAGTTCAAGCGTGAAGGATACTCTAAGAAGCACTGTGATGATGGGCTCTAAGCGTAATTTTTTTTATTTCAGTGGTTATGTGTCAGATATTTTTTTGATATGGGTAAGGATACTGGATTCGTTCAAGTGGAAAAGTTCAAGGACAGTAGTTTATAGTTTCAAAGTTACAGTGTATTTGAATGATGTTTTTAAACTTGAACTACTATCATCAGCAGGGGACTTGCAAGATATGAAAACGGTATAGACACTCATCTTTCAAAAAAGTTGATAAACTACAATATGATATCATTTAAACACAGTATATACAGGTATATATGTACATAGATGTGGCACAACTCCACAAAAAAGTGAGCAAGAGTTGCTTTGGGTGTTAACCCCATAAAACTGAACTGATGCTACTCACCAGAAACTGAACTGATGCTTCCCTTTTTAAACGGCACCAGTCTATCTTTTTCAAATATTTGGATCTAATCCTGTATAGGAAGCTGAACTGGAAACCAAATATACAAAAAAGAGTCAAGAAAGCTACAGTAACACTCTTCTCTGGCAAAAAAGCTATCGGGAATAAACAATCTCGAATAACTCACTGGCTCTATACCTCGGTCATCAGACCGATATTCCTTTATGCGCTGGAGAAACCAATAAATTGGAATCTTCTAAACAAGGTCCAGCGCTCAGCCTGTATGTGCAGAAGCGGAGCACTACGCACTACACCCTCTGCCGCACTGGACATCATGCTCCATCTTTTACCACTTGATACATTCAGCAAGCAAATGTCAGCGAGTGCAGCCATTCACCTTGAAGCAACCTCAAAGTGGTTAAGGAAGAACCATGGCCACTCAGTTTTCTGAATAATTTCCGAATCTCCACCGAAAATTCTTACTACAACACCCCATGGAATGAGAATGCAGTTCACTTCTACACTGACGACGACGGTTCAAAGACTTAGGATAGAGTTGGGGAAGGTGTTTTCTAAGAAATCCTAACCTTAAGCTCTCATTCCGTCTACCAAACTGTTGTAGTATGTTCCAGGCGGAAATTAAGGCGATCAACAAAGTCTTATCCTGGCTCAAGAAAAACGTAATATCCGCTAAAGATATCCATATCTTTTCAGATAGCCAAGTTGCCATCAAATCCCTGAACTCGATCTCTATATCTTTCTTAGTAGACCCCGAGTGCGAATCGTCTCTTACGAGCAGTTCAACATTCACCTTTGTTAGGTGCCGGAGCATAGGCACATTCCAGGGAACTGTAAGGCCGATGAACTCGCCATTGTACAATAGGAACAACCTTACCCGTGCCAGAAAGAGGCACTGTAGGTATGGCACTCGCTACATGTAAACCAAATCTCAAGCTGGATGCAATCGAGAGTACAAATCTTAGGTGGACAAGTGGTATAACATACTGTGAGACTTTGATTTCTCTCAACAGGCTGCATATCGGCATCGCAATAGGTAACATCCGTGGTCTAATAGGCAAACATGCAACAAGGCTAGACCCTTTCGCAAACGACTTTTGACGAAATTGCCTGCAGGGATAAGGAAGAGTAGGAGACTATTTCTCACCGTATTTGCAGAGCTGGGCAAATCTCTCTCTCATAGAAGGATGCTTCATTTAGGAGCTTCATTTAGGAGCTTCATACGACTGATGTGATCTAAACAATATAGACATAAAAATTCTCTTACGCTTTATAAGAAGCTATAACGAGTATTGTTGAATCTAGGATCTAAGCCCCGTGATATCACAACAGGATCTATTTCTGGTACAACTGTTTTGGCGTTTCTCAGCTGGCAGCCATATTTATACAATCTATAAAAGATTTAAACGTCTTCAAAAGCTTTTGTGTGGATTTCATGTCCTTTGATCACTTTATTGCATGGACTGTCCTTTGATAGATAGCTCATAGATTTGATGTCAATTAATCCCATAAATCTAGGTACGTATGCTCATGGACATGCATGATGGAGTACACTAGGGAACCGTCCTCAGCCCTTTGCTTTTTATTACAGTCCCTTATTATCAGCTTTCCTTATGAGAAGGCCAACTTTCATAAAGATTTCAAAGTAACCAAATGGATTGCGGACACTGGAGAGGTATCTGGACCGAATATAAGAACACCTAGAACGCATATAACAAGCAATATATACCTTGCTATCATATTTGATAAGACTCATGGAATGCAGGTGCATATGCAAGTCAGTGGTGGGCGACTTAAGGAATTTGTATAAATAATAAGTAAGTTCTCTGTGCTTCTCTCTAGGTAAATAGAAGCACCGAGCATATTCCCATACAAATTGTATTTAAATCGTTTGAACGATAAGGATGAATCGCAAATCTCTTCTGCTAACAAGAGCTCATATCGTGTATCCATATTGTCGAGGAGCATCAGATAGATTAAAGGATATCATCCAGGATGGAGCGAGTACACAAACATCACTTAACGATGAGGAAATTACGGAGGATGTTCTTTTTTTTTGTTCCCCAAAGTCAAAGTTCGCAGAAAATGCATGTGCGCAGGATAAACACTACTTGGAGGTCGAAATACTTCTTATACATTTTACATTTCAGGAAAATACTCTCTAGTGGCAGAAAGTATCTTGCACCCACAATTTCTATCTATGAATTTCAATATTTATTTTTATGAGGTCAATTCAGATTAAGATGTCCTCCATAAACAAAATGCTAATTCTAACGGCAATAGAGAAAAAAACTATCATAACCATAACCAAGTTAATGAATGGGAAATAAATTTCCTGCAGCAACAGATCCCTAAATCATTGCCAGGGATGTCTCATATTCAAAATGTATGATATTACATTTTTTTAACACACTCGCCCCCTTGTATTTGCCACCTCGCACACATCTCATGTAGTGTCAAGAAAGTATCTTAAATGATAAACGAATCTCTGGCAAAATGAAACCGATTTTTTTCTTTCTTTCTTTTTGATGGTGAATTTGGTGGACCCAAATGGAGCATGAGCATTTTTTTTTTTTTTTTTTGTGTGCGGTTCTGCGTTCACTTTGGAACATGAGTTATGCTCCTTAATATCCTGTTGATACTTCTTTAAGGTCTTGTCTTGGTTTTCATCGTCGTCATCATGATGTCGTTCACCATCGTCGCACTCACATAAACATGAGAGCTTATGTGTAACGTAGGAATAAGTTAATGTAATGTTGGCCAGACACAGGGAGTATGGGAAGTATGTATGTGTATGTATGATGTTTCTTGGTGTGTATGCTTGAACGTTAAGTTCTCATTATGTCAAGATGTGATGATGAATTACCATGTATAGTGGTATATTCCTTTCATTTCCTTTCCTGTTTTGGTTTTCTTTTTTTTCTAAAGAAATATTGCCAAAGGAATGAAGGCTGAGGAAAAGGTGGTTAAAGACATTTCTTATATCCACTAGGGCCACCCACTTGGTTGGGCCCGATCCATATAGTCATATCATTTACAACTTTGGCAGAAGGGGGGGGGGGGGGAGAAAAACTGTCAAAAGCACAAGGTGGTTGTTAATACCCGACGGTACGATGACATCGTAGTCAACTTTAAGTTGTTTGACTGACAGAAGTATTTAATTTTGATGCTCTGCTGATAGAAATGAACATGAAGACTGCAATTTTTCGTCGTCTTTAAATTTTAAGGAATTCATGGGAAGGAAAATTAAAATTACTCAGGCAAATGAACTTGTGGTCATTGCTCCTGAAAGTAAGTGTTAGTTGAATATTGATTAATTTTGTGTTTCGTTCTGATGAAGATATTTCATGCTCAAAATGAAATATGAGTGAAATTTTTCACAGGCCAAACACAGAGATAGCCTCACAAAACCTACAAGATTGTGTTTTAGGTTCAATGTTCAATGTTTTAGGCTGCCATAATAAAGTATGTTATATCAATTTTATTAGTAGTCCTTGGTCTCCAACGTTCATGTCAAGTTTCAACTGAACAAGCAAAGATAATGTAGGAAATTCCTTGGGAAAAAAAAGGGCAAATTGTTTAGATGGACATCTGACTATGCAGTTGAGGTTTTATAAAAAGCTTTGTTGTCATCAAAGAAGTTGTCGAGTTGAATAACCTTGCTTGAGATTTATTTCGTAAAAAGTCTAAAGGTCTCTGACACGCGTGTCACTTAAAAACGGGAATCTATTGATGAAATAGCTGCACTCTGTTAGGCAGTAAAGATATTGAGTTGGTAGAAAATTAAACATAAGTAGTGTAGAATCTCAGGAGCACCAGAAGAAGCCATAGGCCACCAGATATTTAAAGAAGGGTGCCGTGACATAAAGTCATGTGACATAAGGCCATATTTCAAAAGAAAGCTTCGTCAAAACAACTTTGAATACATTTTGTATGCAGGCTACTTTCAGAACATTATTCATGTTTCATTTTGGGTAAGTTTGCAATTTATCGGCAGTTAAAGATGAATTTCCTTTTGATGCAGGCAAAAGTCTCCATTTATTCCGCTTAACACAGTTAAGACTGACTAAAAAACCAAGAAAAAAAAGCAAGAGATTTAACTGAACATTATGACTTTCCCTTAGTTGGATACGTGACAAGTTGTATACGTGTAGGAGTTACGTCAACTTGAACGAAACTTTTGCACATACCCAAAGCGGTTTGTGTCAAGAATGAGTACAGGGTCTAAAAATATGCAACGAAATCAACGAATTATTTCAGTTTAAAAAGGCGGTTGTGCTTGTTAAAATAGAAAACCGGTAAAGGTACGTGTACAGAATGGGCGAACTGCGAACAAACCATTTCTAACAAAATTAATCGCAAGCTATTTAGGGTAATTCTACAAAAGATCGACCAACGTTCCGAACGCCCCCCCCTCCGATTTGACTGAAAAGTAGTACAAATCATAAGCCAAAAAAGTTTTGCAGAATTCGTTATAACAATAAAATTGTAATTAATTTCTTTGAAGAAATCAACAATTCCCAGATTTTTCGCCAAATAAGCGGATGCTTCCTGCTAACAGTCAAATGTTATTCACATTCTACAGACGAGGAATGCAATCTACGGTCAAATCATTAGCGAGAGTCTAACCTGACAATTATTTTTTCTTTGGTTAATGACTGCAGCAGCGACTAGATAAAAAACTCGTTGTGAATAAAACGTCAAATTTTGTGGAAGTTCGCTCGTTCGCATTCGAGCCGTAAATGGATCTTAATGATTCAATTAGGTAACCTGTTCTTCCACATAAAATCTTAGCAACAAATTTCATTCAAAAAAAGCGCTGACCAATATCAGAAAGAATGAACAACTTCTAACATATATATGTCCGTTTATCAGATACTGGCATTTACTGACATTAGTACTGACAGTTGTGTTAGTTGCGTAAATACTTGAAAAAAAATTCCATATTTTTTACATGAAATCGAAATGGGGGAGAATTTACGGACAAAGCGATTACGAAACAGTGAATTTTTTCAAAATTTCCCCAAAAATGGGGAATTGGTCTAACAAAGTCTGCCACAACTGGTCGCGAGGAATTAAATGATCTTTGTAGATTTACTTAGAGGTAAAAGAAAATAGGAGACACATAGTACTTTGTATGTACGTGATAAGGTAGTGCCGATTTGCCGATTTTGATCTTACAAATAACTGTCATCATTTTCAAGTCTTACCACAAGAAATGGTTCTGACAAATCTATCGTAGTCAGCGTAGACGAAGAAGGGAGAGTTGTATTGGTCAATGGTCAAAAATGTCTATCTGAACCTTGTAATTTTTTTTAACTGTCGTAAGAATGCACTTGTAAACTTTTACTGAGAAAATTTGTTGTTTTAGTTATTTGAAAACTTCCTATACCTAACTCAAATTTCAGATTTCAACAGAATCCTCTGAGTTCTTTTGAGCTATGGAAATTCTAAAAGAGCAAATAGAGTTCCTTTGAAATTCCCATTTCCACTGCAATCGGTTCCGATTTTGACAAGGAACTTTTTCTTTTCTTCTTTTTAGTTAAACCCCTTCGTAGGGTACTAAAATCCCCAACTATGTACTCAGGTACACTTCTGTTTGTTTTGGTATCAATCATTGGTTGATATAGAAAAAAAGCTGTACTCCCATGTATGACTGGCAAATAAACGCCTTGACTTCTATAACATTTTCCACAGAAATCAAAAGGACACGTCATTCGTTTTGTTGAAACAAATAGTCCTTACTCATGGTGGTTTGTAAATCTATCCTACGTATACCTACTATAAAATTGTTCTTTTTACTATAGTCACACATCAGACAGCTCACTGTGAATAAATGATTTCTGTAGAATTGGAATGAAAATTTCAATTCGACCATCGCCTTACACTTTGAGTAGGCGTATAATACATTGCTCCAATATGTGTGGGTTAACGAGAGAATTAAACCCCTCCACATTTCACTAAAACACTTCACTCCAGTAATGTGACATCTTTGGAACGTTACGAATGCAAACACTTCTAACAGAGTGGACATTCATTACAGCTAACCTCACAAAATGCTGACAGCATGGGTAGTTTCATTGGACTTGAACGTTATCGCAATTGGTTAGTGCTTTGGTTAGTTAGTGTGTTCTGGATGGCGGACAGCGGACAGCGGACAGCACCATGAATGATTCCGCTTAAATGAATAATGCGGATAATCTCGGCAAGCATGAGTTGTCATTCACTATGTTTGGAGAATCACCCCGCACAAATGGTTGGCGTGCATACTCATACATATACTCTTGTTCCAGGCAAATGGCATGCAATTAGAGTTGGCTCGTTAGCTAACATGACAGATGCAGGCTGGCTTGGCTCTCTATGAAATTCTGCAATCCGACCAAGTTATGGGCCACAAAATGAATGATATGTCCTACGAGATTTATGTAAACTAATAATTTGATATCTGGGGGGAAAATGTTTCTCTACAGTTTAGTTTCTAGAAATCAAGGCGTTCATTTGCAATAGTTTAGGTGATGATTTTACTAAGAACTCACTCTTTCACATCCGTAGTTTGATTAGAATTAACTCAGTGCGGCTATATCCTAAGCCACATTGGAAAAAAAAATGTAACCTACTGGACACGACTCTTGAGATGATAATTCAGAGAGCAATATCCAGTCAGGAAGTCGGTAATTTGTTTGCCTTTATATTTGCTCATGGAAAGGATGCCTTTTGTTCTCTTTTTTGAGAAGTTAATGCATCGTTCAGCATGTTTTAAGCCAGTTTGAGAGTTCCAGTGAGAGAACATTTCTTGATGGCTCCATCTATTGAGCTCTATCCTTATGTGGTTAGTATGTAAGCCACAAAATGATTCAGGACCAATGAGAATAGCCTGAACACCTTGTCTGGTAAGCTCATCAGCAGCTTCGTGCCAAGAATGCCCCTGTGTCCAGGGACCCAAATTAGTTGGACTTTATTGTATGCAGCAAGCTGCAAGAGAGATTGGAGATAGTTCCAGACTAATTCCAGACTAGTTTTGAGTTAAAAGATCTGAGAATCTTAAATGCTGCCTGGCTATCTGAAAATAAGTTAATATGTGATCTACAGCGTTATCTTCTAATGCATTTTCTGACACAAAGCTCGAAAAATAGGTAGTTTGTAGTTTGGACCAGAGATTCCAGCTTCCAATCCATATCAATCTAACGAGGAAGATGTTTGGGAGATTTGATGATTATCTCAGAAGCTCTTGATTGGGATTGCGACCTCAAAGGGGTGATGGAGATGGATTCTCTGAAGCATGAATTCTGATAATCACACTGGTGGATTGGATAGCAGAGGAATTCTTTCAAGAATTTTCATGTGTCCAACTATGTTAGGGGAGGAGTTGTTGAAGTGCACCAGCAGCTGGAGTCTTCATAATATTGTCGTGGTTCTGCATCGCTTCCGAACCGACGACATCTTCAACCACAACATCGTTTTTCTCATCAAAGTGAGCCCTAAAAGACTTTCCTCCACCTCTCCTGTCACGTGTTGTTCCAGTCTCTTCGAAAGGAGCGTATAAGCCTTCCGGTGTTTCACCAATTGACGAAGGATAGCCGGGAAGCCCACGATATTGAAGATTATATTTCACATAAGTATATTAAAACAGAACTGACAGTAGCCGCCATTTAAAACAGTTACAGCATCTGTCGACAGGGTGACACAAATTGAATCAGCTTGTAGCCTGTGCATACATATGTTACGATTCGAAGCGAAAATGAAAACAGATTACTTTATACTCCGGATTAGTTTCTGCTACTAAAATTTAGATTTTACTATACAAAAATGGCAGTCTCATTTCAAGATATCATCAGTGTTGCCATAATGATACCAAAGTAACAAAAGTGATATTTTTTTTAATTCCGACAACAAAACACTGCAGTAGCTCAGCCAATTCCCTTATCCAATGAATTGAGTTATTGCTCTGTCATTTTTTAATGTTTACTCATAATGATAGTACCTTTTGATACTTTTTTTCAAACTCTTGTGACAACACTGAATATCATCCAAAGTATATAATTTGTAGACTTATTTTATGTACGGTTGTACATGCTATTTATGGAGTCTTTTGAGAATCAAAATGTCATAGCGTTTTTTTTACCTTCGATGACAGTAATGTTACGTATTTATTAAAAGTTTTATTAAACAAGAAAATAATTCTTAGAATCGCTTTTTGTAGAGCAAGAAAATCAATGACAACCAACTCGCATGACAGCACAGGCGAATCTCTTTTTCGAGCGCTCAATTGACGGCAGTTGATGACAGCTGTCATCTAATGAAAGGATGGATAGGGTTGTTTGTTTGATAACCTGCATTACGTCACGGTTATATCAGAAAATTCTCTAGTTGGCGGTTTTTTTAATACAACATATTATTTTGAAACGTTATTCGCAATAAAAATTCAATTTCAACTGTAAAATTAAAACTTTTACTTTTTTTTACTATTACATTATAATTGCTCAAATATTATTCGCTTTCATAAAATGTTCAAACAATTTTCTTGGAAATACTCAAGGTCTCATTAAAATATAATAGTATTTGCAGTTTATGTTAATAATTTGCACCCTTACCACCTCCGGGTGTACATAACTTATTTTTGATAATACGTTTGTTAATTATACAAAACCTTAAGATTTTATTATAGTCTTAGCATTAAAATCCCAGTGCCCAGCCTCCAGTTGTATGCACAAACGAATTAGCATATCATAAACTCTATCCAGCGGGAACTAAACTTTGCCGCGCATATTTAATAATATCAAAGTGCGAATTAGATATTCTACTTCTCCTGCTGCTGACCAAAAACCTGATTTTTATTTAGAAAATAGCCGGTAACCGGCAACCGGCAACTGTCCACCGGCAAACTCATATCTCATGTCGAATGCATTCTGCAATCCACCTGCAGTATTGCATCATTTTATTGGGACCAAGAATATATACCTGTACTTTGGCAGTGAACAAATCAGAATTGAATCGACAACAAGTCATTTCAGTAACAATCAAATCCAAATCTAACAATGAAGGTAGGATGTCCTTAGACTATATTTTTCAAGATCGGTTTGTCAAATTCCAAGTATTTTTTAGGTACTCATTTTCTTCGCTCTCGTCGTCCTTTTGGCTGTTGCCTCAGCATCAGTTATTGGACCAATCGGTGTTGGCTTGGGAGTACCTGTAGCTGCTGCCGTTCCAGTTGGATGGGGTGGAGCTGTTGTTGCTGGTCCCGGAATTGCAGTTGCCCATGGAATCCACGGTTAAAGGACACAGAACACAATCATGTTTCATATGAATAAATAAATTTCTCGTTTTACTTTTCAATTTTACAAGCAACATTGTGTTTCATCTTACATTCAAAATACCTACCTAAGCTGTTGGTTGCTAAGAAACCTTTCAGCCAAATTGCATGCCTTAGCGCTAGTCCTAAAAAGCAAAAAAAAAAAGGACAATAATTATTTAAAAATAGTACTCGAAACCCAATCCCACCAAGGGTATTCAAAAATTATGGAAGGTAATTACATTTTAATGAGAATTTTCTTTTCAACGGGAAAGCATTAATTTAACACCTTGACGTAATGCTCCAGTGACTATACACACAGCTGGGCTAGAGATACATCTACTCTAGGATAAACCAACTGCTGTTGTGAATCCCTTTCTGTTTCTGTTGCGCAGGGTATTCTTTATCCTTTAATGTTACGTTATTGTCCTTGTTTTGGGAGCCATTTCATTTCTCATGTTCTTTCTCTATCTTCTCCCTTTTTTTTTGCCTTATTGCTGGGTTACTCTGCATTGGGTTTTTCCATAATTAAATGCGGAGCGAAGCGTTGGTTCTTGTACTTGGTTGACGTTGATTATACGTAGTAGAAGGGAACACCGCACTGGACACAACCACTGACTTAATGAAGGTATACATGGCAATAAGATAGAAGTGTATGGGATAATCGTACCTAGTGGGAGGAAGAAGCGTAATTTGTCTATGGGATTGGTTGTTAAAATTTTAACCGGGTATGAAAGTTATTTCGATGAAATTGGGATGGTAATTTTTCAATTTGGTATTCAAATAGACATAATTCAAATTGTTTCCAATCAGTTTATAAGCACTTATGATTCATAAAGATAGCATAAGTAGGTAATGGTATGAAGGAAAAGGATCTTACTTTCTTCTAGTACTGGTTATACAAAATTTAGTGTTTCGGAAAGAGTTCCCTAGGTAATATATGTAAGTGCCATCGTGTGCCGCAGCTCTTTCTAAGTCCCCAGTTCTCAGCTGTTCTGCACCTGAGCTAGTAGACTACAAAGTAAGAGCAGCGATCACCTACAATCAAACAGATATTACTTATATAAGCAAGCGGAAAATGTAGCAGAGATAGCTCCATTCTCGTGGGAAATAAGTAAAAGGAAATGCACTTGATGCACTCGTATCTGGAACCGAAAAACTAGTCTTAAGAATCGAGGTTTAATTTCCATCTCCATCTCAGTATAGTCAAGTCATGCTTCCTCTATTGCGTCATCCTTCCGGGCTTGATCCCAAGACTTTGCGGGCCGAAGTTTTGTTGTCCATTTGCTCTACATATCCTAGCCAACTCAGACATCCAATACGCAGTTTTTTCGTCTAGGTGGATGTCGCTGTACAGCTCGTACCTATCGATGAATCTTTTCCGAAAAAAAAAATGTTCTCTCGAAGGGACCAAGAATGTCTTCATCAACCTTCAGTCTATATCTTAGTGCCGTAAAGTAGACTGGAATGATAAGGGTCTTGTGCAGAATCTCCTTAGTTCTTCGAGCTATGGCTTTACTGTATTGCAAGAAAAAACAGCGGTTGGTAAGGGCTATTGTTTGGTAGATTTCTGCGCTGGTATCATTGCTGAGCCAAGGTAGAAAAAGTCTCTTACTACCTCGAAGTTGTAGCTGTCCATTGTGATGTTTTGCCCAATTCGTCGGTGTTGATAGTATCTATTTGATTTTGTTACGTTACACATCTGTATAAATTTTGATGATATCATCGGCTGTTAGAGGTCAAGACGTCATAGCGACTATAAAGTCGACGAAAAAGTTGTGACTC
This sequence comes from Chalcosyrphus nemorum, assembly GCA_949716465.1. Taxonomy (NCBI): domain Eukaryota; kingdom Metazoa; phylum Arthropoda; class Insecta; order Diptera; family Syrphidae; genus Chalcosyrphus; species Chalcosyrphus nemorum. The sequence goes on along the minus strand of OX454332.1, from coordinate 20,962,165 downwards.
ACTATACTCACTGGACTCCAGTTTAGTGATAAAATTGAGAATATTGTCGATCTGCTAAGTGCATTGGTTTGTTGGTTGGTTGCTTGGTTAGTTGAAACCGGACCTCGGGGAGGATGCACTAAGACAAAGCTCCATTGTAGATGGGTCACCGTCTTACTCTTGGAACCATTTACTCCTTAGAATGAAGGAGCCAATCTTAGCAGTACATGCATAGTTGAGATCATTTAGATCGTTGAACAGTCTTCTCTTCGTCTTCATCTCTACAGCTTCTGCAGAAGTTATTGTAGAGGATGCCCAGTCTTTGGATATGCCTTCCTATAGCACTGCGTCCTGTGAAGGTGTTTTCTATTTTGGAGAGAGATCCTCTCGATGGACCTGGTTTTATTAAGCATGGGCCAAAGCAGCCTTGCAGTGTTACAGTGGTCGAGTTGTTGACACCGATGGTTGACTTCTCTCACCTGCATAAGGTATTTAGCATAAGACGTTGGCACCTCGATAACGGTGACGCTTATGCTAATTAAACCTGAGGAGCCTCGTCGAGCAATTTAGTCAGCTTAACAATTCCCTGGTATATTACAGTGACCCGGCACACAACAGATGGTGAGGTTGTACTGTCCAACTATCTCGTTCAGCAGTCGGCAGTCTTTCACTGCTATGGATCTCGTTGTGCTGGATCCGAGGCATTTGATGGCCGCCTGGATGTCGATGTTTATGATAATATCCGATACTGATACTGCATTAAATAAGTTGAGTGAATAATACTCAAAGGATACAATTCATTGCTGCAGATTTTTTATAAGAGCTTATACGAAAGTTCTAATGAAGTGTTAAAACATGGAGTTTTAAACGGATACAAACGATTTTCGAGAAGAAATTTGGAGTATATTAAGGTCATATCTTAAGTGATAAACGAACTCACTTAGGCAGTCAACTTCGGGTCTCTTAACGTATTCGCTCACCCAAGCTAAAAACCCATCGAAAATGCATTTGTATTTTGACGTTTCAGCAAAATTAAATGAGACCTCAAGTGCAGTTTTGGATGATTTTGGTTGACAGTGCAACGCTGCGGCCATTAAGTTAGGTGCTGAGGCGTTGATCTGTGTAATGTGTCAAATCGCTTAATATTTTTGGGTGATGTGACATTTTTCTAATTAAGGCGATTGGACGTATTTGCTCTTTCAAAACCATTTCAAAGGTTTATTGGTGAGACAGACATATTCGAATGTGTGTTCTTATAGCAAAGACTTTACCGAACCACCAACCGGCTTAGCCATGTAGAACATATTCTTTCTGCTATAAACTGAAAGGCTTTCATTTTACAAAAAACGCGATATGGACTCTCTTGAATCCAAACTTAACTTAATGCTAATACTTAAATACGTTCTTTTCCCCCAAGAGCTTAAGAACTTACTTAGTACTCGTATTATTAAGATCCTAATCGTGTACTTAGTTTCTCTTCCGAAGTGCAGTTGAATGATGCAATGCCATTAATAAATTGCATAACAAAGTCACTATATAAACTGCAATTTAGTTTGCACATAATCAGTATTGAATCGACAGTAAGTCACTTCAGTTAACCCAGCCTAATAATGAAAGTAAGATTTTAATCGGAAAAAAACTTTTCTCCAGAACTAGTTAAGAATATTCTTTTTTCTTTTTCTTTTTTTCGTGAAGGTCCTCATTTTGTTCGCTCTCGTCGCCTTCTTGGCTGTCGCTTCGGCATCAGTTATTGCACCAATTGCCCCAATTGCTGTTGGACACTTGGGAGTGCCACTCGCCGGAACAGTTCAAGTTGCAGGACTCGGACATGTAGCTCACGGACTTAGCCTCGGACATTTAGTTCATGGTTGATTTGAAGGAGAAAATACATGTTTATAAAGAATTAATTAAAACATTTGAAGCAAAAAAAAAAAATACTGGTTTTATATATTTTTATTTATGAAGAAAGAGTAGAAATTTATATTACAAACGGCAAGGCTCCGAATCCTACCAAAAAAACTCCTCTTTAAGATTGATCAATATGTACTCAAGACTATCGATGTATGTACATATTTAGTTTGTATAAAATGGAGAACCAGCATCGGATATAGCTTAAATTCCCATTACTACTGGTTTTGCTATGTGGTTTGACGGTTTGACCTCAGGAAGTATGATATTGGCTTTTTGACGGTGTTTGAAGGATCTGTCCCTTTGAGCATAACAGTACCAACTTAATCGGTCGCCAATTCCAATGTGGATTCGATATGATACTCTATCTTCTTTTTAACTATCCACTTTCTATGAAACTGTCCTAGTCATCTTGCAGAAACTCTACATTGAGCCAAATGGATCGTCGTCACTGTACGTTAAATATGGTAAGAACCTGTGATTCAATTGGCCTCATTCAATTGTAAAAAATATAATAAATACATACTACATATATGTACATATGTTAATAAATGAGTATCTAACCCTCATTCTGTTAGTGCGAATGCAGTCGCTTCTTCTTCGCACTTCTGATCACCAGACTTCTTATTTTTCTGGACGAAAGAGCGAATGGAATCGCACTTTCGGAAGTGAGCAAAAGTTATCGAAAACTTAACTAATCGAAGTCAAAAGCTATTATGCTCGCACAATACAAATCCAGAGACCTGCAGCAAGTAGCTCGTTTTGTGAGCTACTCGAAATACTCACTGCATACATTCACACACATTCGTATTCCTTCACAAGAAGTATTCGGTGGGTCCACATTTTATTGCCTCTTAAAAACGAATCTTAACGAGGTCCTGTTCACATTCATTCCAAGAAATCATTATCTGAATGTTTCGTTTTGTGCGTGCATTGTTTTTGCTTTTTTCCTGTCATATGCAACCTTTTTTTGCAAGCTAAAAATTATAGATGCACATAAAAAGTATTGAAAAGCATTGCTGATTGATATTGTTCATAGACAGAACAGTGTTACAACTTTTTAAAAAATCATCTGAAACATTTGGTAACGTTCATGTGTCATACACAGTTCACCCGCCTTATGACTTTGAACTTACGGTAATGAATTTAACTTAAGGCAGCTTTTTTAAGCTACCATTTATATTATATGCAAACATACACATAGCTTTGTATGCATCTAAACGTCTTAACAAAATATTTGTTGTTTATTTGTGACATATTGAGTTTAAGAACTGCGCACTGGACCGCAATAAGGCACTTATATAACAGAGAAATAAATGACACCAAAGTCCCTCAGCACTGCTCGGAATGAAGGTAGGAAAATGGACCTATTGGGCATACTTATTCTACTTAAGGAATGACATATAATTGGATTCAAATCCTCACTTTTTGCGTAGAAACCAAACAGAGAATTATTTTTGAAATTTCATGAGAGAATGCATGTTTGTTTGATAAAACTGAATTTTAGCCAGAAAATAGATTTTTTTTTAAAAATGAATTGAGAAAATTTATTGAGCCAAGCTCATAGACGGTCAACTTCAGTTCGTATGACAGATTCCCTCTGTCAAGCTAGAATCCGCAAAGATTTGTAATTGTATTCTGAAGTTCAAGCAAAATCATATGGAAGCTCACAAAGCTCACACACACACAAGTAAAGATCTCGGCGGCTGCCTTGACAGCTATGGGTGCAGCCATTTTGTACATACAATTTGTTTTTGTTAATGGAATAACAAATATACAAAATATTTTGTTCAAAAGGAAGAGATAACTCGATAAATTTTTAGTTAGGTCTTGATCACACGCAACTTCACATTTATTCACAAAGGTGGCAATTTAGGCTCCGCCTTTTTTCAGTAATTTTCGTCGTGGCAGTGGATTGGTCACACTGTCCAAAAGGGTGACAGATCCATAGCTAACCAAGCGATGCAATGGAACCCGCTTACCCAGGATGGCGGGATACGCGGTGGTCCTAGGAGTGCGTGGCGCAGAACTGTTGAAAAGGATACACGGCAACTGCACATTTCCAGAAATCGCACACGATGGCGTGTAGACGTTGTAGAGGCCCTAGGACCAACAAGGGAAAAAGGACATAAGTAGGTAAGTTTTTTCAGCAATAAGGGTGCAGAAGAAGTTCGAGTTCATTGTCTAGTTTAGTTCGTCTATTGCCAAGTTTTTTTTTCAGAAAAACGTCTCTGGAACACTACTACACGAGTGCCGTCTCGCTCTCAAATTCGGCTTAACATATTTTTAGAAGATAAAACGATCCCGAGATTTTGTAAGAAAAACAACTAATAATACTAATATGTAATTTGTCCATAAATTGCCACTTTTGCAAACATGATCTACCGATCGTGAAATTTCGTTTAACCTTGTAGCGTTCTTGTTTTGTTTACTTCCTAATTCTTATCCTTTCCATGTTTTGCTTACCAACAATAACACCACCTGATATCTGGCCAATAACATTTTCATCTGAGTAAAAGTTTTCACTGCCACGAGTCTAATCTAATGGCACGACTTTTCTGATGCAATACAGCGGGCCCATTGCATAGTACTCTCGCTATAAATAGTTCGACTGGAGCGGAGTTAGAATCAGAATTGAATCGACAGCAAGTCACTTCAGTAACCCACAAACTCAATATAATTATGAAGGTACAGTTTATTTTATAACATTTATATTCTGCAAATAAAAAAAAAAATTTCTTTTTAGGTCCTTATTTTCTTGGTACTCGTCGCCCTCTTGGCCGTCGCTTCAGCATCCGTTATCGCTGGTCCAGCTCTCGCTGTGGGACATGTTGGTCTTCCTTTGGGCTCAGTCCAAGTTGCTGGATTAGGTCACATTGGTCTTGCGCATGGTGCCGTCATTCATGGTTAGGAAAGCCTAAGGAAAATCTAGCTATTATCTGCAACAGTTAATAAATTTCTCGTTTTTTAAAAGCAAGCAAATTTTTGTGTTTTAAATGTAGTAAGACCTAAGGCTAGGCGCGCACATGCGATTTCATCGCGCGACTTCTTAGTCGCACAAAATGAAACACACTCTTTGCAACATGAATGCGCGCACAGAGCTTATAATTATTACAGCGATTATTATACCGCGATTTGTTACATTTTTTCAGCGACGCGATAGTCGCCAAAACATATGAATTATATGAATTTAAAGGAGTTAGCACGCACTGGCGATTTAAGTCGCCGCGATCAAAAAATAGTAGTCGCAATAATATAAAACAGTGCGCGCAGTGGCGATTTTCTATCGCTCTAATGTTCAGTCTAATACGAACGCGCGCACTTGCGACTAAATAATCGCAGGAACTAGAAAAATGCAGCATGTCACATATTTTCTTGCGATTTACAGTCGCGGCGATTCTTTAATCGCAAGTGCGCGCACTCGTATTATGAACTATGTGACCTATAATTTGCGACTAAAAAATCGTGGCGTTTACTGTCGCTGGTGCGCGGATTGCCATTTCCTACAGCGACTACGATTTTTTAATCGCCGCGACAGAAAATCGCATGTGCGCGCCTAGCCTAATACTGAGGCTCATGAAGAGAGTAAATCTGTTTGCCCCAGAAGAGGTTTTGAGGCCTATTGAATAACTTTTAGGCTTTCCTGTCAATATCACATCATAGATATAAGCCTTCGCTGAATACTCCTCTCAATTCAGCCCCCAAGCCACTCTGTTGGACCACGCATTTCTAACCAAAAGCCACTTAACAAATTTCAAAAGCTAACTTCACAATTTGACCGTGTCTACGAGATGCACATAGGTATATCTACTGTGTTCATGTGACAGATGCTGCTGCATTTCTAAATCCGCTTGAAGTGTAGAAACAATGTCACCCTGACTATCTGAACCGTGCAACCGCGAGTACATAATACGACTATATATTTATTCAATCCGCAAACATCACGCTTCACTGTTTGTGCACACTTACGTATTCCCATGGCATCCGTCGGTCGTTGCCATATAAATTTGCCTGTCCAAAGAGGAGACAAACACCGATGTTTACCTTCCACCTTTGAATAGATTCTCATTGCATTCTCGACGATACCACACAATTCTTGGCAGCTATTATCCCCTACAAAATCAGATATCAAGTCGCCTAACCAAATGAATTATACCACACTGCAAGGTCAATAACCACATTTGGCTTCGAGGTGTTAAATAGCAGTTTGTGGTTACACAAGCAGGAAACTGTCACAGGTGTCGTCCTTTTCTCCATCGAAAGAGACGCACAGACTACACAGGATCAACCACCTTTTCTCAGTGGTTTTGGTATATACAACAAACATTTAGACAATTCATGGAGCCCGAAAACCACACACTTTCTCATGCCACTGAGGTTATCGATTACAGGCCATCATAAAGTGTCTTCCCACTGAACCTCAAAAAATGTTCGAACAAAAAGAAAAAATGTGTGGCGCATGTTTTGGCACATAAAACCACTATCTAACAAGGACTAAGGACACGGGCACACGGATGGGATGTTTAAAAAACATTACACCGAAAAAATCTCAGTAAAAAGCCAACAAAATCCTAGCGCCGATGTCTGTATGGAAAGGGTTTCATTTCGTTTTCCCTCAAAGGAATACACACCGCAGGATGAGTGTGAAAGGTGGACACTACGGGATAACAATCCTTTTTCACTTCTCCCTTACAAAAAAGGGAAAATTGCAATAAATTTTGATGATTATTTGTTCCTGTCGCATTGCGGTTGTAATTTAAATCTCTCTCTCTTTCGCTTTTGGAACTCTCTGGGAAATTGCATCGCCTCCTGGAGTACTACTCGTATTTTTGTCTTGTTTTTTTTTTTGTTTGTATGCAGGATATGCCGCATGCATTCATGTTATACAAGGACCATGGCATTCACCTATGGGTGGGTGGTTTGTTCTTACAGAGGCTGTTGCCCTTATATTCCAATAAATTTTCTCAATTCTCTGTAAAAAAAAAAAATGAAATTTTTCAGAAACGTTGCCAAAAATCTTAGTTATTCCTGTCTATCCCTTCTGTCGTTGTCAGTATATGGTAAGCCTATGTTCAATCTCCAAGTAGAGATTAAGTGTACTGATTGAATGGACAAAAACAACTGGTTTAGAAAGTTGTTTTATGGTAGGTCATTCTTCTTTTTGGAAAATTTATTATAATCTCCTCTCTGTCTTATGGAAGTCTGCAAAAAGGGAAGCTTCGTCGACATATTCTTTTGGGTAAATTATGGTTCAATTTATCTGATGGCATGCATGGGAATATATTCACATTTGGTTTGACACACTGCCATTTTATCCATCAATTCAGATATTAAAATTGTGTACTACTTCTTGAGTTTTGCTTAAGATTGATTCTTTTTGAAATTTCTATCATTTCGGGTTGTAAGACTATATAGTTTGCAACATCTTTTGTATTGAGTTGAGGTAACTTACTGAGTACGATGAAGATTGTTCACTTGCCTTAAGTCCTTTTGGTTATCTTTTAAGTCATTGTGGAGGGGATAATACTTGGATACTACTTGTGGAGTAGGTACCACTTGGTAGGGTAATCTAAAACGACGACGTTGCCGTTTGTGTCCCTATACTCTGGTTTGCGGACGCACTGGGTCGGTACTCGATTTACATATAATCGTACGAAGCCTAATTCCACTCTATATAAGTAAGTACCAGCCTATACATGGTCAAGCATTAGTTTCTCTCTGCCTAAAGGACATTGGACTTAATGCCGTATTCGAAAAGCATATTATTTTTTCAAAGGTTTATCAAGAGATGGAGGAGAGACAAAACTTTTTGGATTTTTCTGTGATCCGAATCTTCTCTGCACCCACTGACAATGTTGGAAACTATGCACTAATGGCGCTAATTGTGTAATTTTGCAATTCCATGGAATATCAAAATAACCTCGCAATATGGGTTGATTGGTTGAAAGTGGCTGCCAGCTGAGAAATTACACCCCACACTTGTACCAGAAATAGGTCCTCTTGTTTGATACCACGGAGCTTGGACCCTAGATTCACCAATACTCGTTAGAATCATTTAGGGCTTCTAGAGAAGCTTAAGGTAACCTAAATCGTATTTAGCTCCTAAATGAAACATCCTTCTACGGGAGAGAGCTGGGCAGACACACTGTAGCTCCTGCTCCTCATCACTGTAGCTTCTGGAAAAGTCGTTTGCGAAAAGGCCTAGGCTTGTTGCGTGCTTGCCTATTAGACAGTGTCCACGGACGTCTTAGAGTATATATACCACTTGTCCACCTAAGATATGTATTCCCTATTGCATCCAGCCTGGATTTTTTGTTTAAATGTAGCGATTGGTATGTAGGTACCTACAGTGCCTTCTTCCGTCACGATGGGTAAGGTTGTTCCTATTCTGGCGAGCTCATAGGCCTTACAGTTCCCTAGAATGTCCCTATGCTCCGGCACCTGACAAATGTTAATGTTGAACTGCTCGACCATTTCCGTAAGGGACGATCTACACTCAAGGGCTACTAAAGAAGATATAGGGATCGAGTCCAGCGATTTGATGGCAGCTTGCCTATATGAAAAGATACGAATAATTTCGCGGATATCACGTTTTTTTTTAGCCACGATAGAACTTCTTTGATCGCCATAATTTCCGCCTGGAACACGCTACAAAGTTTGGTGGACGGAATGCGAGCTTAAGGTTAAGGCTTTCTGAGAAAACACCTCCCCTAGTGTAGAAGTGAACTGCACTCTCACTCCAGGCTGACCCGGAGGGAATGGTGGCGAGAAAATTCTTGTCCAAGCTTAGGCATGGGGCGGTGTAGTAAGAATTTTCGGGGGAGGTTCTGAAATTATTCAGAATAGATGCGTGGCCATAGTTCTTCCTTGACCACTTCAAGGTGAATGGCTGCACTCGCTCCTCCTCTCTCTTAATATTATCATATGCTATGAATTACCTTTGACTATAACTTTGAAACACTTGGACTTTTGATTATCCTTACACCTGCTATCACGTAAATGCTTACCTATAGAATTAATTTATCAATTACGTGATCAAGTCAAACTTTAAATCAAATTCCAAATCTAAATCCTATGGGAATAAAAGCGCATCACTGCGTTTCGCATTTGCTTTTATCTGCATCAAAATTTTTATCACAGCACTATATACGATCTGGTTGCTTTTGCCCACTCGTAAACCCTGCAATAGTTTTAAATTTTTAAAACCATTCTTATTGCGTTGCCTTCTAAAACTAGAACGAATTTTATATTTGCTCGAATCCCACTCGGTTGTTATTCTTATGATGACCGTATTCTCCTTTTTATATTGTTCCATATTTTTGCACGTCTCACGTTTTTACGAGTCTAACCAGAGAACTAGGAAGACGACTCACTCCAAGAGGACTCCATTACACGGGCATAGATACGGTTATATACGGTGGACGTGATAGTTTTCGGTGATTTGTCTATTGTATAAGGGTTGCCCGGATATACTAAGGCGCGTTCACCATTAGGTAATCGAAATTTCGCACTGATTGAAAGTAGGAGAAGGAACTTTGGTGGGTCTTCTTCGTTTCCTATTATATTTCGTTCGTCGACTGCTGCATTAGGGATTATTGTGTCCTAGGGTGGTTTTGATATTTATTTCTAATGCAACATGATGTTAGAACGCGTCGGCGGCGGCGGTGGCGAAACAGAAAACACTTTTCGGATACAATACGTGCTCCTGAGACGAGTAGAGATTTTGTTTGTGGTTCACATAAATAATAAATGTGTATATAGTGATTTCTTACATGAGTGGAATGGAATGTTGCACAAGGACTGTCTGCAGTTGGATTCATTATCGAAGCGGAACCACAAACTCAGCTAAAAATGATGACATATCCGTTGTTTTCCCATTAAGCCACGTAACCATTTATTTCAGGAAGATAAAAGAATTGGATTCTGAAAATCCTATTACTTGTCTTTTTGACCATTTTTTTTTTGCTTTTGACAAAAGGAAGGAAAACCAATCATTCCGAAACAATACCTGACCTCCAACTGAGAAGGCATCCTTTCAATAGTCAGCAAGAAGAAAAAAAGGAAAGGAAAGACTTTCTATCAGAAATTGTTCATCAATAGAAATTAAAGCATTTGAATCCTTCTTTAAAAGAAGGAAAATCCTCAAAGTCATTAAATTTCATACCGGTTACGACCTTGCCCCTATATTGTGTAGGTCAAACTTTTGAATGGGTCCCATAATTTCCGCCGACATAAAAAGCGAGAAGATATGGTCAGTAAATGTAAAAGGATAATTATTTGCGCAGGATATTGCTACTGTTCACTATGTGTATAGATAATAAGTGGGGAGAGAATTTTTTCTTTACTTCATTCACCATCCCAAAAAGGAACCAATGAAAGTGGTAATTTACGCCATTAAAAGGACATTCGACAGCACAAGGGATGCGTGCTGGTATTCATTTTTTTTCTTTTTCCCCGATGAGGACGAAACCCTTTTGCAAATAGTTCCACGCAATTAGCCAGGAAATAAAAGCCATCACAATTTTTATTGATGAACATTATTGTCGTCGTCGTATAGTCGACGTTGTTGTGTATTCGTTTGTTGGGTGAACGGTGCGAATAACATATTCGTTCAATGGGATACTTTCTAATCCCGCCCGCAAGCGATTGTGAAACCCAACAAATCAACGAGCTGTGAAAGGACAATGTTCAATGTGCTTTTATGTGGTTTCCGTTTTGGGTGAAAAGGATTTTTTTTTCTCTCTTTTTTATTATACGAGGGTTGAGTGTTGCGTTCTTGTTTTTTTTTTTTTTTTTTTTTTTGTATGCGTCTCGGGAATGTGTGTTTCCCTTTTGAGGCCTGCGACTCATTCGTGTAATTGTCAATTATTTTCTCGAACGTAAAGGAATGCGATGTCAGTTTAGTTTACATACACGTGGCAAAGAAAGACGAAGTGTTTGGTTCAATTTAAATTTATTGTTGTGATTATGGAGGCGTATACGTAATTTTTTTTATTTCCTTTTTTTGTTATAGGAAATCGATAAGTTTTTCAGCATTTGCTTACTGTTGTCTTCTATTTAATACTTTTGAGAGATAGGGAAAAATCTTGGACAAGCTATTAGATTTTAATATTTACTTTCCATGATTAGTGTCCAAATTATTGGAAAGAATCGTCTGCGACTTTTGCATTCGGTTCTAGTTCACAGTAATTTGTTTTCATTCGAATTGAAATTAGATCCGCTCGTCTGCCCTCCCAAAACACCGAATTTTTACGAAAATTTACGAATTTTTACGAAAAGCTGTTCGCGTATGGAGAATTTTTGTAGTTTTTTGCAGAAGAGAGCGCTCACGAGAGAGTAAGAAATTTCCCCATGCTACGAATTTTAGTGCAAGAGATTTCATTGGGCTGATTTATGAGAACTGTCAAAGCTGTCAAACCAGTGTATTTTCAACTTTTTCTTGTTCAACCCGTTCGATTACTTTTTCGTAATTTTAGCTCTCTCTGAAAGAATTTTACCCCCACTCTTCGAAATTTGATAAGCTACGAATTTTAGTGCAAAAGGTACGCGAACGGACCTATTTACTAACTGCTAAAGGATGAGCCAACAGATGGAGTACATGTTGGCTGTCAATTACTGTCATTTACTGAATTCAATGTGATTGATCTTTTCGACAGAAGTCATGTACAATCTTTGGCAATTTTAGTCATGGAGTCATTTTCCATATTAAATTTTATTAGGAAAGTGGGCGTGGTCTATGAAAGTACATAATACCTCGTAAAATTTTTGAATTTTTCGGTAAACATAATCTCCCTTGTGAGACCAGAATTGGAGCCAATTTTGAAGAAATTGATTCAGTATCCATCCTCGGCCAGCAAGTGCACGCCAAAATGACAGCACTGTTGTCAAAAGTGTTCATTGGTCTGAAGGTTTTCAAAAATGAGACTGGAGAGCCAGTTACAGTGAATTGAGAAAAACGCCAAAAGTTTTAAGATTTCTCCCAAAATAGTATAACTTAACAAACATCCCTTTCATTCTCGACTTGTTACCTAACCACCTAGCAACCTCTCGCTGATACTTATAAGATATAAGCATAATCATAACAGTTGCCACGAAAATACTTAATGTTATTCCTTTAACTTGTCTTCTACAAAGTAATGATGCAATTTAGCAAGCAAATTACAGAATATTCTCGGTATAAATACATGCAATCTACCATGAAACTAATCAGAAGTCATTTCAATATCACCTTTAAACTCAATCATGAAGGTAAAGTTGATAAATTAAATTTTTTCTCGAAAGTAATATTAATAGACTTGTCGTCCTTTAGTACCTTATTTTCTTCGCTCTCGTCGTCCTTTTGGCTGTAGCTTCAGCTTCAGTCATCGCACCAATTGCCCCAATTGCTGTTGGACACGTAGGAGTAGGAGTACCTCTAGCTGGAGCTGTTCATGTTGGAGCAGTTGGTCTTGCACATGGAATTCACGGTTAAAGTGATTTTGGACAATATAATGTTTTACCAAGAATTTGGAAAATAAATCTTCCGTTTATACTTCTATTTTGCATAAAATTGTTTTGGTTTATTCGTAGTCTAAGAGATACATATGTTGTCTTAGAGAAAATCCTATGGAAAAGATTTGTCTAAGAGATACATATGACACAATGTCGCGGCTGAAAATAAGCTTCTTCATACCTAGGGTCGCAGTCATGGCTTATTAGTTAGTGTATTGTGCAGCTTTTCAGGGAGTTCATAGCCCCGCCTTTTGCAAGGGTTTGATAAATGTCCAAGAGTATCAATGTTGTGAGAAAGGTTCGTCGCAAGACAGCCCTTGACTGTCTCTTTGTACTCATATTTTAGATAATTCAGTGCAAACATGTCTACTTGAAGTGGTTCACTATTTAATCCTTTTTAATTTTCCTGGAAAACTTAATACAAATCCAAAATACTCCAATCATGTTTAATTCTTCGAAAGAAATACAATTAGGCAAACTTTTCACCTACTTATCAACCACTATACTCAAAAAACATTCATGCAAGAGCTCTTTAACTAAATAGCTAGTTACCCTTTCGAAAAGAAAAAAAAAAAAACTAAGTCAAGAGTGAATGTCCTATTTGCATTCATTGTATCTGGAGGAGATACAATCTAACGACATCCTATATGAAGTGCTGTTTGTAAGCAGAAGAGGTAAACGCTTACAAAGAGGTTCAACTGATAGCTACAGAGAAGCACTTTTGAACTAGATAGATAGTCTGATGAAGCCACCTAATGAACATCGTATCTGGGTTAATTATTGAACTGTTCTCAACACAGAGGAGATAAATTGATTCCTAGAGCCTTTATGCACTCACATCCATATTAACAATCAATAGTACGAATAGTGGTTCCCTTTGATGACCTGATGATAAGAGAAATTGTTATTTACCCAATAGACTGAGAGGCTGTTTTGCACTTTGATGGAATAGATTGTCATATTCAGATGACATGAGAGGTTTGCTTTGGCCACGTGAAAGGAGCTATGATGCTTTGTATATTCGTGATACCTACCTGGAAGCTACCGATTCATAAAAAGATAACAGAGTTTTCTTTTTTCGAGGTTGGTCAGTTGTAAAAGTACAGGGAAGTATGAAATGCGGGGTATCTTGGTTGAAATCGCCACATCATGCTCAGTGTGTCTCAGCTCCGCGCTACTCTTTCTTAATGTTAGCAATTTCTACACAATCTTTTTGCTTTATATCCTCCTAGGGCTAGGCCGTCCAGCCATGCCACACAGTCTATGCCACAATCGATCTTTTTCGCACCTTATTCCCAAATCATGTTATCAGCCGTCTTGGCGATGTCAATTGGCTGTCTCGGAACAGCGACAGCGATTTTGGACTTTTTTTGTGGGGACCATGAAGGACCGATGTTATGCCAACAATCCGGAAACGATTCAAGCACTTAAGGCCAATATTATCCAAACAATTCGTGAGCTACAGGTCGAAAGAATCAACTGACAGCATATGCTACTACAAAGCCAGGCGGGGCAGCCACTTAAACGTCGTTGTATTCCATAGTTAATGTGAATGTTTGCTCTTACTAATAAAGCCATAACACATAGCAAACATTTAATTTGGTTCATATTGTTGCAAAATACAAAGGAAACTTATATTTGGCAATGTTTCTTAGAAGAAAAACTACGCGGAAGAACAAGTTCTTGATATCCTTGATGATATTCTACTTTCCAAAGCTACATGGATATGGCGAATCATTGTTTTAGTAATTTGTTTGTCCAGTTCATGACCAAGGATTCAATGCAATTTCTGGTCAAAGCCTTGTTGGTTCTCATGCTAAACAATAACTTTCGTACGTACGACAATTTCTTTACATTTTCATTAGCTTTGCTTTCAAGTAAAGAAACATGTTCCCATGTATCTATGTACATACCACTTTATAACTTGACTTTCCCTTAATGAAATCCCTTACCGAGAAACGAAAAGCATGCCTCGTGTGGCATGTATTAGCTTAATACCCTCACAAATTGCCAGAAAACTCCTGTTTCAAAATTCTTGTATATTCTTTCCACAGAAAGCATTCATCAACAGGTTTCATTCAGGCTCTCATTCGAGTGCTTCTAGGAATATATTCACTTTCAGGATATTTCTTATGAATATAAAATAAAGTCTCAACCAATCAACCAAAACTCTTTCGTTCTTGCCTACCAGATTCTATTGACTTTGAATTCTTTGCCGAATTAGTCGTTACATTCGTTACACAAACATTCCATCAACTTAAACCTTGTACAGAGAAAATAAACAAGAACTCAATGACTTTGTATCTTTTTTCTTTTTGGCTGTAAGCTGATCCAAAGAAATAAATAATAATAAAATCTCATTTCAACGGGACACGTCTACAAGAACTCTTTTATCACCTTTATACACCACATGTCGCCTTTAAAGTCAAGTCAATCAACAGCTCTACGAAAAACGAATACCAAAGTTGTCACCCACTCTTTAACTACCGCCCCAAAAGCCAACCCATCTGACATGATGTGTGCACCAATATAACCTGATACATCACACGAAGATCCTGTCATAGTCCGCCCTTACAATATCATCCCTGAAAATAGGTACTTTTTTTTTCAAAAGAATAAAATACATTTTTGGGGCGCGAAGGATTTTGTTTATCCGACGAAATCTTCGCCTAAAAAAAAGTAAAAAAAAAAAATCTTTTAAAAGGATCCAAATCCGACAGAGAAATTTGAATTTCCCTTCCGAGGCAAATAAAGAAATTTCCCGGAATCAACGAAATCAGAAATCATGGAAGTGACGAATCCTCACCCAATGTGATATGTACATCACGTTTGTTACATATTGATTTTCATCACTCGGTGATCCCATATTAAATGTACCCCGGAGTCATGCCAACTAGATTCAAGGAGATGATTTAAGAAAACGTTCATAATATGTCGGTAGGTAGCTATATCTGATGGGTCACAGATACTAGTCCTGAGAAAGTGAAAATTCTGTCTGAAGGGGGAAGATTAAGAATTTCTTTGTGCTTGACATGCAAGGAAACTACTAAAAAAGTATACATAGACCATGAGACATTATCCTAGAGATTATTATAATGGCGTTGTTATATATTGAAGAGCAAACTACTTTCAATGAAAAAGCAAACTTGACCCGAATTTTCTTTTGAAAAGAAGAGATTGGTGATGCAATTTATATTCAGCAATTGCTTTTTTTGATGGGGTCTCATGAAGGTCGCTTATAGATACTTTTCGCTGGATCTTTGTTCTACTACTTCTTAGAAGGACAAAGGTAATGTCTTATAATGCAGGCTATTGAAATTATGAATGACCGTTTAAATTAATTTCAAATTTTGTAGTAGTTGAAGGATATTATAAGTACCAGATGTGGGATAAGGTTTTTAAGAGAAGTGTTAGGGCCTTACTTACTTACTTAAATTAGGAATACGTTCTTATCCCATTTGTACTTCTGTTTTGATTCTTATATCCCAGCTTGTTTGGTCCTCATATGAGGAGTTCAAGAGTCTTCTTCGTGTAGTAGGATACCGCTCTGGATCCTCCTGTGTTGACCACATTAATAACCTGTGGATCAGTGCGTTGAATTATTATCAAGGCTACGTATGCTGGAATGCTTTCAGACGAATTCGAGATCCAATGTGGGGTAAGACAAGGTTGCATTCTTTCACCAATTCTATTCCTTTTGGTGATTGGCGATGTGCGTCGTGTAGCTTTATTGACGGGAAACGGAGGAATTCGATGGACTCTTACATGCCAACTGAAGCTTATTGACTACACTGACGATGTATTCTAACTTTCTCATAGAATTATGGATCTCCGCCAAATGACAGCTGATGTAGAGAGAGAGGCAGGCGTCGGCGTCGTCGGGCTGAAAATTCATACGGCAGAAACTAAAGTTATCAGCATTGGTACAACCACATCAGCTCAAATATGCACTGCTGGACAACCGGTAGAGAGAGTAGACGATTTGCTGTATCTTGGGAGTCTTGACTCAACTGGCGGTGAAACCGAACTGGATATAACTATCAGCGAAGCTATGCAATCAGCTTAAACACCAAGCTGAGACTGTTCCGCTCCAACGTCATATCCGTGCTGTTATATGTATGTAGCACTTGAAGAGTGACCATCAACGTCACAAGAAGGGTACAAGCGTTCGTTAACAGGTGCCTACGTAACATCTTAAGGATTTTCTGGCCCAACCGTATCCCTAATGAACACCTCTGCCAGAGAACGGGTAAGGAACCTATAGGCATAATCATTCAACAACGAAAGTGGCAATGCATTGGTCACACGCTCCGAAAAGGTGACAATTCCATAGCTAACCAAGCAATGCAATGGAATCCGTTAACGCAGGATGGCAGGATACCCGGCGGTCCGAGGAGAACATGGCATAGAACAGTCGAGATGGAGGAACGGTAGTTGGGAGAAAAGCTGGGGGCAACTGAGGCACATTGGTAGAATCCGTACACGATGGTGCGTAGGCGTAATAGAGGCCTTAGATCAGGAGATAACTATGTAGAGCTTAACACGTTGCATGTCATCGTATTTGGATTCCAAATGGAAGGAAGGCGTTGAGTGTAGATCTGTGTTCGCCTGTCCTCCTTACAGTTAGCACAGTTTGTTGTATCAGATATTCCGTCTCTGTTGCTAGCTCCTTTCCTTGGAAATCTTTCTTCTTGTCTGGTACACCTTCATGACCCGGTACCGACGTGAGACGGCTATTAGATTCAATTTGTTTTTGCACTCACCTATTAGTCGTAAATTCGATAAGGCTCTTAGAACAAGTTCTCCTTGTTCTTCCTTGTTCTCCGAGCAGATCTATGGGGCTATTTGGCCAGTGTCTCGATTGCTGTTTGTATAGCCAAGACTTCTGCTTGGAACACTGTTGCAAATGGTTCCAAATGGATGACAAGTTCAATCAGTGGGTTAGCACCTTAAATGCCAACCCCTGATTCCCCTGATATCTTAAAGCCCACTGTACCTTATTGGAGTCTTAGTCTCTAGTCGATCCATTTTTCGCCCAGGACTCTCTTGTACTTGTTGGTCAAATGCTCTTTGTACGCTCTAGGTTCCTTGGGCTTGCTTAGGTTCTAGGTTCCTTGGGCTTGTAATTAATCCAAAATAGGTACTCTCCTCCTGTTTTCAACCCAACCTTGGGAATGCTATCGCTATCCTAAGCCCAAATGAACGACTGTGAAGCAATGTGATCAGCAGAGATATTCTGCGTTCTTTGTCGCCACAAAAGGTATAGGAGAGGAAAGCCTTGAGCATAGTTATTACAATAGGACCATAGAAATGATTTTAATTTTCTTTTATGATCCCTCTAAATGCATGCAGTTCATCGATCGTCTTATACCTGTGATCTGTACATTGAGTAAAAATAAATTTTCAACAAATCTATCTAGTGACGCAAATGAAAGGACAAAAACGTGTGGATAATGTTTCTATTCCATTCAACTGGAAACACAGAATAAATGAATCGTCGTTCATTGAGCCTAACAGCATTAAGACGTGTTTCGGCTATTTTTAATTCGGATTTTATTATTAAGTGCGAATTTAGTAGATTTGTTCTAAATAGACTTGGTGGTGTAAAGGGTGTGTGTCCGGACCGGCAAGTCAGTGTCCCGAGTTCACTTCCTGCGGGGGAAGGTAAATAAGTGGCCATTTTTCAATAAAATAAAATCGTTCGAGCTGAAAAAACAATCAATAATTAATTTATTTGACGTTTGTGGCAAAGCAATAAAAAAAAAAAAAAACATATATATAAATTAAAAAAAAAAAAAAAATTAGACTGAGTGATGAGTGGGGAAGGGCCCGCGCTTCCAGTAACGGAAGTTGCGGTCGAACGTAAAATTACCCAAGAGCTGATTTCTGTACTACCAGTGCAGCAAATAAGCAATGAGACAAAGAGGAGGAGGAGCGTAAAGCCGACTCCAAATCTAAAACGTCGCTCCATGAGAACCTCAACAGTGGCATTGCCCGTTTTGACAAAGGAGACGGCGGAGGAAATGGACGATAGTCAAATCTCTGAAGTGGAAGAGGCAACATACAAAGGGACAGTAAACGTCTTCGCCTCCCTAGCCCAATCGGATTCCGACGACGAAGATGACGAATTGCATGAGCTTACGAGCAGCATAGTGCAACTGCAGAAGCAAGTACTGGCAATAAAAGCCAAACAAATTGCGCGACGTGAAAGGGAGAGGCAGACTGTGTTCCGAGCTTCCCCAGAACCGCAGCTACAACAACCACAACAACAGGCTAAGGCGCAAAAAACACTGCCAAAACAGCAGCAGCAAAAACAAAAGCCACAGCAACAACAAAAGACGCAGCAGCAGCAAAAGCCGCAGCAACAGCAACAACAGCAACAACATCAGCAGCAACAACAGCAGCAACAACAACAGCAGCGTCAACAGCAGCAGCAACAACAGCAGCAGCAACAACAGCAGCAGCAACAACAGCAGCAGCAACAGCAGCAACAACAGCAGCAGACAAAGAAGGTGAGGGTACCACCAATAAACACACACAAAATGGAACTTAAGGAGACTATCGATTTATGTAAGTCTGCCATTGGTATTAATAATTTTAGTATAAAAAGGTATAACAATGATAAGCACTCCATCCAATGCAAAACGGTGGAGTACTATAAAAAAATTATAAACTTGCTTAGGGACTCGACGACGGAGTTCTTCACCTTCACCCCGAAGGGGGACAAGCTGCAAACTATGCTGCTGAAGGGGTTGGATCCGTCCACCGAACCGGAGGAGGTCCTTAAGACGCTCCAACAATTTCAGTGCGACGAGCTAACGTTCGTTGGGGCAAAGCCTTTCAGCACGGCGAAGGCCAGAAGGGAGAATCGCAAATTGCCGTTCTTCCTAATTCAACTGTCTCCCAACAGCAAACTGGAGGGTCTAAGACGCATCAATGTCCTAGATCACCAGGTTGTGTCGTGGGATAAATTAAAACGCAGCGAGGGCATTATTCAATGCGTTCGCTGCCAAAGGTTCGGGCACGCCGCGTCGAACTGTGATATGCAGGCTCGATGCGTGAAGTGCGCAAAGTTCCACAATACTGAGAATTGTCCTTTGGGTAAGGACAAGGTTTTAGATAAGAGCCTGCTCACATGCGTATTGTGCAGAAATTCGGGACACACCGCTAGCTATCGGGGTTGTCCTGAATTTCAAAGCACCAAAACAGTAGATTTGGCTCGAAGACAGAAGAACGTGATGAAAGGTCCACACGTTTCTACCAAAACACCAGCCGTGTCTCCCCAGATTACCTACGCTCAAATGGCGTCTGGTAGGGCGAGCACGGTACAGAAGGTACCTACACAGGCTCCAACGCCTAAGGCACCTGAAGCTCAAGGCGACTTGTTGACCATCTTGCTCCAAATTCAGGGGCAGATGAGTCAGCTCCAGCGCCAATTATTTGAGCAGGGGAAACGTGTGGACACGATCTACGCGATTCTGCCTAGCCTAGCGCACATTCAGTCGTAATGGGTACGGCCGCGAATGAGGAATCCCTGAAGATCCTGGCGGTGAATGTAAATTCATTGATTAGGATCGAGCGCAAGGAATCGCTTTTTAAGTTGCTCGACGACCAAAGCCCTGATGTGTGTCTAGTTAGCGAAACTAAGCTAACGCAGAAGCGCAAAATACGGCACAATAAATACAATATCGAACGAAGAGACCGACCCAACTCCACTCAAGGAGGTGGTGTTGCGATCTTCATTCGAAAAGAACTTAGGTATAAGGTCGTGTACAGTGGTGAAGTGCGAAGGTTCCAGGAGCTAGAAGCATGTGTTGTGTACATCCCTCTCCGTAGTGGAAAGAAGATGTATGTGGTCGCGCTTTATGCTCCTGATGCTCCTCAATCTAACTTATTTATGTCAGAGCTCGAGACATTATTTCAATGCCTAAGGCTGGGTTCGGGAGAGAATTATTACCTCATGGCCGGAGATTTAAACGCCAAACATAGAGATTGGGGAAATCATACACCAAATACTAGAGGGAACTCACTACTTAATTGGTGGGGTCAACACAATGTCGAGTTTCGGCTCGATTTGAAGGCTACAGATAGTCCGTCGTTTCCCAGAAGCGGCTCCTATCTGGATCTACTTCTGTTTGATGAACGATTACAACTGACCGACGTTGACCGACAAACGATAAACTGTTTACGCACGTTCGTGTATGACAGTGACCATTGCGGACTTAGTGCCGAAATAACGATTCCCAACGAAACTGCGGAATTGGAAGAGTTTGTTCAAACGTACTCCTACAACTACAGTAGAACTCGTTGGACTCGCTTCTCCCGAGACTTAACAAGAGAAATCTCCTTAAATTCGATCGACCCACCGTCCAACAGAAACCTGTCGAACGAGGAGATTGACAGTTACCTAAAACAAATGGACGAGACAATCAAACGAACGATGGACAGTACAATACCTCGGTATCGACCAACTGATAACGTATTCCGTAATGCAACAATCGACGCACTGCAAGCACAAAAAAGTAGACTGCTTACAAGACTTAAAAACTTGTATAGACAGTTTACTGACAGACAAAACTCGGAGATTAGGACGTTGAAGTCGTTGATAAAAAATCTCCAAATACTTATTAAAGCAAATTACAGGCTGACGGCTAATTTGCACTGGGGAAATAAGATTCGAGCTATCAGGTCTGATAACCCGAGTATGTTCCCCCAAATTAATAAAATATTTCGGAGGAACGATGTCAACGAACTTCCGTGTCTGAAAATCCCCCGAACAATGAACAATGAACTTTTACTTACAGAAGCAGGAATAGATCCAGTTGACGCTGTCGACGATGACGACTTTTTCGTGATCGAGGATCCGCAGAAGAAGGTTGAGGCTATAGGAACCTTTTTTCAGGATGTGTATAAGGTAAATGCTTGCATTCGCCCGAACCACGACCTGGAGAATAGAATCCTTGCGCACAACTTCCGCCTTCGATATGATTTGCAGCATTGGCAATCAGGGAATACTGGCTTCACCAGGTTCAATGATGGCAATGTTGCAAACAGTGTCATTGCCATTGAAGGGATTCATCCCCCTTACATATCGAAGGTAGAACTTCAAGCGATCTTCGAATCACTGAGAAAGAAGAAATCAGTGGGAATCGATGGAGTGTCGAACATTGTGCTTAGACATCTTCCTCTTGTAGCGGTAAACATTTACGCCACCCTGTTCAACAATGCTTTGAATAATGCACATTATCCAGAGCATTGGAAAACAGCAGTGGTGCAGCCAATCCCAAAAAGGGGAAAAGACAGTTCCAATCCGGCAAATCTCCGGTCGATAAGTCTCCTTCCAAACATCAGCAAGGTATTCGAAAAAGTGCTCCATAGAGCAATGATTAAGTGGGTTGAGGACAATCATATAGTTCCGGATAATCAGTTCGGTTTTAAGGCGGGGCATGATACAATTCATGCCGCGTCTAAACTTGTGTCGGATATCCAATGGAACAAAAGCAAGAATCAGTGCACGGGTGCCTGCCTTATTGACTTGGAAAAGGCCTTCGATACCGTATGGTTGGAGGGGCTCTTTTACAAGTTGAGTAGGTTGGGTATAAGTAAACCACTACTGTACATGTGGCTTAATATGCTCACTGGTAGAAAGTTCGTTGTGAAAAATGGCAGCGTAACTTCCACTGGGACGTTCGAAATTAAAAATGGTCTGCAACAGGGGGCGGTTAATTCGCCGATCCTTTTCAATATTTACACAGCTGATCTGATAGGATCTCTTCAACACGCGATAGCGTACGCGGACGATTTGATCGCGTACAGATCAGGACCTAAGATTGACGTCATTGCAACACTCTTGCAATGTGACTTCGATAAGATTCAGCGATATTGCGATGACTGGAAGTTGAAAATCAACTTTCAGAAGTCTGAAACCATTCTTTTCAGAACGCCATTGTCTAGGGCCTCTAGGGATACTAGAAAGAATTGGCGAAAGTTCTCTATTGTTGGAGAGCACGGACGTCCACTTGCATGTCAAAATGTAGTCAGATACCTGGGGATTTGGCTAGACCAATATCTATATTTTAATAAACATGTAGATATTGCTCTAACCAGAGCCCGAGGCGCTTTTGCTCTTACAAAGAGACTGTTTTATAGCAGCCAACTCGATGCAAGGGTGAAGGTA
This sequence comes from Chalcosyrphus nemorum, assembly GCA_949716465.1. Taxonomy (NCBI): domain Eukaryota; kingdom Metazoa; phylum Arthropoda; class Insecta; order Diptera; family Syrphidae; genus Chalcosyrphus; species Chalcosyrphus nemorum. The sequence continues at coordinate 20,939,610 of OX454332.1, read as the reverse complement.
ATCTGCTACATGGCCCTTATTCGGCCCATGATCGCATATGGATGTCCTGTGTGGTTCAACATAGGGGCAAGCAGGATGGAAAGGATTCGGGTGTTTGAGAGGGCCTGCCTTCGGACTTGCCTTCATTTGTACAGAACACCAGAGTCTCAGTACATAAAATTCTATTCCAACGAGATCCTTTACAACAAAGCGAGTCTGATAAGAGTGGACAATTTCCTAATCAAGATGACTCGAAGGCACATTGCGAGAGCAATGACCTCGATGAATAACCTGATCTCCGGGGCTTATTACCCCAATAACATGTACCATGAGAGCGTGCGCCTTAACGGCTTTGTTCCCCCAGAGGCATTCCTCTATTACGATCAGGCAGGTTTGATTCAGGATAGAGCGGCGGTGCCGATAATCTTCCACGTGGCCCGGAAAACTGTGGATAGGCGGCTCAACTACGAGCGAGACGTCGTACGGAGCGCTGAGGAGCGTCTCCGGTTTAGTAGGTCGGTTTCAATCCGAGATGTAAATGACGTCGAGCGGCAGCACCAGCAATTCTGGTGGCTCATAGAGCGAGCTCCCTCGTCGATTCCCGTAGATCCCGGGTAGTGGCAGTACGGTTAGTTGGCCGTAGCATATTGTTACCAATGGCCGACTTACATAGTTCCTTAGTCTGTAGGTGTAGATTAAGTATAATTTAGAAAAGAAAAAAAAAAAAAAAAAAAAAAAATGTCGTTGGCAGCCAAAAAAAATACAAAAACCCTAAAAAAGCCCGTTGGCAAAAAAAATAAAAAAAATAGCCGTTAAGTTTATTTTAAGTTCGTATGTAAGTCTATTTAGGTTTAAGGTAGTATATAGTTTTTCATAAATAAAAAAATGTCCTGTTACTAAGTTTTTGTTATAAATTTTTCTTAGTTTTTTTTCAATAAGTTATTCTATATTCATTTAATAATTAGATTGGTTAGATTAGGTCGAAAGACATAGAATAAGCATTAAGTTTAGCTTAGAGCGCTCGCATAGGGCCAGTAAGTTATAATAAGATAGATAAGTTATTTAAGCTAGTTTTAAACGTTTTTCCCTAGCTGTTAGTCTTTCATAATTTTTAATAATAAAAACCTTTTCAAAAAAAAAAAAAAAAAAACAGAATAAATGAATGAATCATCAAGTTTGCCAAAAAAAAAACCTAAAAATAGATTCACCTAAACCAAGTGTTTTAAACTATAAATTCTTATCGTGTATCTGGTTTCGTAATCCCAGAGTACATTTCCTTCATCGTAATAAAACATTTAAATCCCACAACAGTTCCTGTTTGACGTTCTTCTCTGTGTGTCCTTCGATGGTAAATTGTGCACGTCATCGATTTCATCTGTTCCGCACGGCATTTTCTCCTAGAAAAACCCCCACATATTCATGTGGGAGGCTCCTTTCGGGAGTTTGTTTTCATTTTTTTTTTGAGCAACAAAACCGTTCATCCCCTTAAATGTATTTCATTTTATTTTCCATCGAATGACAATCGTCAATATCCTGATTATGATTCAAACTTCCGGTCGGTTGTCATCGCAGCCCACGTTGTGAGAAATCGTCATGCTTTCTTTTTCTTTTTAAAAAAATCGATGAAAGACGATGAGAAGGGATATTTTCTTACACATCGATATATGAGGTAAATAATGGTCCCTAATATTTTACATTTTTTTTTTATTTTACCCTACTCCTTTTTTTTTTATTTCATGAGATGATACATATACATAGGGTCCTTGGGACATTTTTGTAGTCCTCTAGGGACACTTTTGTATCAATGTGAAAACTTTCATCGATGTTTTCTATGTTTTTTTTTTGCTCTGATCATTTTCTTTTTTTTTTTTTCCTTCAACACTATTTGATAGAGGACATGACAAAAGTGTATTTATGAAGACTTAAGTGTGCAAAGGGTCTGCGATTATTATTTATACCAACACACAAAGTATAAGAGATATCTCTCCTAAATGATGTTATGGAACTATGAAACGGACAAGTCACTGATGTTTTTATGAGCAATTTGAAAATGTGAAAATAGAATAAATCCATAAGTTACGAGAGGTCCTCTGAACCTTGACAATGAAAACACTTGGGAAGCCGCAAAATTTTCTTATAAAATTGTTCTGACATCTATTGTTTGGTTAAGAGGACCTTTAATATTGAATGAATGTGTCCTTGGAGACGTGGATGCTGCTCTCCACGTGTTCTAATTTAATCTGTGTACAGCAAAAAGGGAATGCTTTTAACGCCTCGCAGTGAATTTAACAAGTTGTCTAGTACCGTGGGTATACGTTAAAGAACACAATATTAAATAAAACAAATAGAAGTTTTTTTTCTTAGAATAACTGCCCACGTTACCATGGTGATAATCCTCATCTACAGTTCGATTAGATACAAATGGTAATGCTTTAAATTGTACGAGGACAACCCACATTGGTTTTGTTTGGTCACACGCCTTGTGGGCTCACGTTTTCTTGTGGGTAATTGACGACTTTGTAGTTAAGCGATTAAAGGATCTTTCCTCAAGTACTTACTTTTGGTCAATAAAACATCTAAGCAGTGAAGGTTGTACGTATCGCAAATAAAATAACAGTATTCAAATTATGTTATGCAATAGAGCTAACTCTTGTAGGAATTGTGAAGATAATTGTTTTTATTCTCGATTAGAAAACATATTGGGTGTATAAAAACAAACACTATCCAATTGAAATAACAAAATTTTATGTATGTATCACAATAACGTGCTCAAAAATGAATGAAGGAATACTCGAATGTTTGTCAGACGCCTGCAAGAAGTGGAACCGTGAAAAAACGTTAACGACCTTTTCTGGAATTCGAACCTGGAACTACATGCACAGGAGTCCAACGCACTTACCTCTGAGCCACAGTACCCATGTGAGTCTATGCTAGAAAAATCACTGCTTACAAAACCTACAGAAAAGCAGGTCCTTGCCATCCTCAGCATGGCTTATGAAAGCTTTTGTACCATAAACCTCTATTCCTGATTGACTCCCATTTGTGCGTTTCTGAACTTAATATCCATTGATGTGGACCACCACTTTTTTTCTTGCGTTAGAAGGTAGGAACCTTTCAAAGACCTCCTCCTCAACCACTGATCATCGCGGTCAAGCATTTCATTGCGAGGGAGGACTTCAGCTTAACATATTCGGCTCTTCGTTCCTTTCTCATGATAGTAGGACAGCGAATCATTATGTGCTCCACTTCTTCTACTGCTTCAACGTGCTTTCTTTCCCTGCACGTTGGACAATAAGGGCTGTCTTCATGCTCAAATTTCTAAAACATCCATGACTAGTAAGCAACTGCGTCAGGTGGAAGTTCAGCTCTCCATAGTTCCTATTGATCCAAATTTCTATATCGTGGATCAGTTTCTGCCTCCATTCACCTTTGTCTGAAGAGTTCCATCTATCTAGTCATTCTTTGTAGTAATTCATCATCATATCGCCTCGTTTCTGTTGGTATCGTTGTTCTGTTGGCACGATGATGTTTTTCGGAGGAAGCTGCTTACTCTCGATACATTGACTCGGTATACTGCTTCTATATTATAGCCCATATTTGGGAGTCGTAGAGCATCAACAACGTCGCTACTCTTGCCGAGAGTAGTCTTTTCTTTTGTTTAGATTATCCAATGTTTGGCATGATTCTTACCAGGGAAGCCGTTGCTCTCGCTGCCTTCTCCACTCCAGTTGTTCCTTAAAGTTAGCCTTGCGTCTATAGTACTTCAGTTTTTGTTTAGATACTACAACCTGATCGTCCACGGTCACTCCTACAGTCTCCATAACCCGTCTGCCACTGATGCGTACTATCTTCGTTTTTTCACCTGCTACTCGTAAGTCCATCCTCACAGGACTGGCCTCATTGCAGTCATGTTCTAACTCTTCAAGAAGTTTCACTTTTCATTGAGTATAAGTGCGATACATGGAGTCATGCATAGAACGCAGAAGCAATCAATGATGCACGTCCTTTATGTCGAGGACGGCATTGAGAGCTTTTTCTTGCGGAAAGGGCAGCTCTTCTTCTCATTCCAAATTTTTGAAGACCATTTTTCTTAAACCAGCCCTTTCCAAACACATTCTGCAGACATGTCAGCCTTGTATGTAGGTGCACAAGAAAATTATCGGGCGAGTGAACTTGAGGTAAAATTTGTCCATAAAGTCCAAACAGATTGACAAGTATAGGGCCAAGGACCTCTTTGTAAATCACGTTTTCTGCAGACAGGCTTAGAGCTTTTATATACAGCCTATTAAGAGACACGCACCCCTTCTGTTGATTAGAACAGACCGGCAAGGTCAAATACTCGTAGATCCGACTCTCAGTGTCTATAGTCCGCCACACGAGGTGAAACGACTAGATATGGGCTTAAGGTCTAACTGCAGAGGCGTAGTTTGGACTTACATATGCCCTCTCATACTTAGACTTGAAACCAACGAATTCACAAATATACATTATGGAACTAGGTGAATTGTCGTGTCATAATGCGTCTGCATTTCGAAGCTTCTAGCAATTCATTAAAATTAAATTCATTCAAAACCTTGTGGTAGGTCTTATGTGAAGCTATGTATCTATTTCATGAAAAGATTTATTTTTTTATTCCTGTCGACATAAAGGACACACCACAACGGCATTGTCCCACTGGATGAAGAGATGAAAAATTCACTTTATTATCTATCGCAAGCAGAAAAGTCAACTTTTCCAATCAAGCTTTTCACTCCAACGACGAAGTGGGATTTAATTTTTTTTTTCCTCTCTCTCTCTCTCTCTCTTTCCCTAGTCTTATTCCTTCTTCCTCTGTGGTAAAAAGCTGCCCTGCAGGATAATTAATTTCACGGTAATAAAAGTGTGTAAAGCAGGCAAACCCAAACACCATAATTCCGTGTCTATATAGTAGTTGAAGGTTGATTATGTTTCTAAGAACCTAGGAGGACAACTATGATGGCAGCATGCCCTTAAGCATGAAAGATGCGTTAATGAAAATTCTTAATAAAAAAAACGTAAGACAAAAGGATGGCATAGTCATTGGAAACTATGATGGCATTAAGTACTTGGTGGCGAGTGCTGGAGAAGCACTCATAGTTTTATGGCATACTCGTTTATTTATGTATATTTATTTTTATAGGTTGTGTACACATAATGAAGAAATAAAATTAAGTGGTTAATAGTTTTTACTGACCCAAGCTTCCTTTATTACAGTTAAAGTGTTTCTTTCTTTTATAACACTATTTGAATTTAAGAGAGCTATGTAAACATTGGTAGTTGGTAGTTTAAAAGAGAAGTGTTTGTGTTGAGTTCTGAAGAACAGTAATAGGTTCATGCTTTATGATCTCTCAGCGTTATGCACTTAACGGAGGCCTACCAACTCCTACCCTCGACCTCCACGTGGTGACCGTTGGGTGCCTAGTTCCTCGATCCCAAACCCCGTAACCAAATCCCGAGGATCCCTGGCGGCAGTAGATGAAAGAGCTGTTCTTACTTATTAGAGCACGCACCTCTTCTTGATGCAGACTACTGCGGAAGAATTCCCTAAATGAAGTCAACGTCGGCGTTTATAGTTCCAGTTAGGTTGAACTTAGTGAACGATGGTTGCTTAGACATAGATGCTTCGATAGTCAAGCCCTTGGAACAGAAATGGTGGCGAAGGAGTCTTTAATGACAGCGCTCAGACTCCCGTAGTGTACTACTGGCAACAGTTTACCTGGCCCGGTGTCCTAGGCGTAAAAAAAAGGAATTGGCTCTCATGGTTGCGTTTTTGTCGTCTTGAACCTGACTACTAAAATTCGTATTCTAGATCCTGCCACAGCTTACAGAGTTGTCGGTTGTATATTCTACTATATTTTGACTAGGTCCACCCATATGGGAGTACTTATCGCCTATAACTCGGCGCTATAAGACAGAACTACAGACAATGATTTTGGTTAAAAGTTCGAATCCAGTTCCTTTACCAGATCAAAGAAGCACGTGATTGCTATTGCTATTGTTCTTTAAATCTCCGCAATGGTGTCTTTCTTTAAACCTTCTTTAGACCGCTTTAAGAGCTTCCAATAATCAAATGTTTTGAAGTTTTGTTCGCCAACAACTTGCACATACTTCGTTTTATCCTTATTCACTTCAATACCAACACGTTTCCTCTCTCAACGCATTTACGACGTATTGCCAATAATACCAATAATGTCCGTGCATCTCAAAATTTCGATGGAAGATAATAACTTCCGTGCTTAACCACGCGTTATCTGCTCCAACTCCAACTCAAATTAAAGAAATAAATTGCTTGCAAATAAAAATATAAAACGAGACATTTATTGATTCTTATAAAACATGACTTTGTTTTGTGTCCTTTATCTGATTGTCTAACCATGAATACCATGAGCGAGACCAATGCCATGTCCAGCTACGACGGCACCACCCCATGCTCCATGAGCAGCTACAGGAACTCCCACGTGTGCAACGCCAGCAATTGGTGCGATACCTGATGCTGAAGCAAGAGCCAAAAGGGCGAAGAGAGCGAAGAAAATAAGGACCTTAAATGAACGATAAAACATTAGATAACCTTATAAGGAAATAATTTACTGATACTATCCTACCTTCATGGTAAGATTGAGTTTATACGTTACTGAAGTGACTTGTTGTCGATTCAATTCTGATAAGCAATATGTTTGGGTGCAAGTATTTATACGGAATTGATTATGAAAGCAATTTTCAGAATTGCATCAGACAATTGCAGATATACGGTCAAACATTCTCACTGAAAGTGTGGTAGCTTAAGGTAACTTTCACCATACATCAATGTTGGAACCGGCTGGTCTAAAAAGTAATAAAGTACAGAAATTAGAAAACTAATAGAGATGATGATAATTTCCCCAAATGATCAGAGTTGACATCAATTCAAGTGGGACTTGAGTATTCTACAAAAAAGAAATTAAGTAGATCCTTCCATTAAGACCTACAAATAGTACAAAATTCACCCAATTCATTTAAAGGTACATACACAAAAATGCATGTACAAGGTACTCAGTGTATTTCCACACGAACGCAAAAAAAAACTGTGAATTATAAACGAATAAAAAAACGCACTCAACTCTCATCAAACAATTTGAACACCATCTAAGGAGAATATTATACACTTACTCTCTCCTATACTTCTTCTCTTTCTCCGACCGAAAAAGGCCAACTGCGCGTCTTAAGAGAGAAACATTGTGAATACTTGAAACCCACGAATACCTACTCGCAATCTTATGAGCCAACGCATAGTAAGCCCAATTCATTTAGTTTTCTGTCACTTTTGCAAACATGACCGAACATTATAGAGAGCGCTCTCAGTCGCTCATTGCATATGCGAATCTGACAGCTGTTCCCAGTACAAACGTTTTATTAAATATCTGCTACTATAAATTTTTTACGCGAAAAATAAAAACTAAACACCAACAATGTGAAGTATCTAGTCTGTGAGGAAGCTATGCAAACGTATTATGATCGTCGATCGGAGTTGATGGAACATAACGAAGCATTTCGTTAAGTTATGACATTAGCTTATACTTCCCAATGTTGTTTATGGTTGGCTGTCTCTCTCTCTCTCTAAAGAACACAATTAAGAGTGCGCAAAATGTCATCTGCAAATAAACACTACCGTTGCATTTTACTCCAGGGCAAAACTTTACTCGGTGCAGTAAATTAAGACTTTTGTTACGTTTTTCTAATGTAGATATTTGTTGTTTCTCTTCTAGCGCATCACACTTCAGTCTGACTACAAACCTTTACAACTAGAGAAGACTAATTTGATGGAATTAATTATGATTCGTTTCCTGCTAGCTATTGCTAATTGAATAACAGTTCTTCTTTGACTTAACGAAATACCAACGTAGAATATTTATAAATTTATGTCCTGCATTCGCCTTGTTAACATCTTGACTTTTCATTACAAGTACTCAACGAAACTGCTACTCCTCCGCTGCGGAGGATTAAAATAAAGTTGTTCGTAAAATTAACGAAGTCATCACTCTAATAGGAGTAAAGTGAATTTTATCCTCGCAACTCGCCTGCATGCATACCCATTCAACTATCAAAGGACATAACCTTCTGCTATAAACAGCTGTTTCCCAAAAAGCGTTGAGTACGAATTGAAATACGACAGACTACCAACATAAAGTTTATGACCATGCTACCTTTGCACATCAAACATATCACACAAGTTGAACTAAACACTTCACAAAAACAACAACAACAACAAAATCATAAAGTCCAGCAATCACGTAAATTCACTTTTAGAAATGAGCATGAGTAAAACACATAACCAACATGCAAGCAACAAAACCATCCACTGACTGATCCAAACAAGCAATAATCCTTAAAAACGAATTTCAACGAAAATATTTATCAGTGTACAGTAGTTGTCCTGTCACATCGTTACCTCACTCGTCACTCGTCGTTCGTGTATCACCCCCACTTGCCGTTTGGGCGCAAATATTTTATCTGTCTCATGGGGCTTTTCGACACCCAAAAACGTGGAGATATTACACGAATTTATTCCGTCGAAATACTACATTCGAGGAGGATTTTATTGCACAAGGACACTTTTAGCGGAACATGAAAATTGATATCAGAGCGCTATACACCGACGACGACGAAGAGTTATGGTCCATCGTTGTCGGCCCAATCGCACTGCTTTAAGTGAATTACCAGTAAGCAAGTGGTGTACACGAATGCCAGTGGCGGCGCGGCAGTTGAAGGTGTAAGAAATGCTGGCAAAAATAAAAATAACAACAGGGGTGTTCACCACAGGAAAGGAAATAAAATGTGAAAAGGCAAAGTGAATAAAACAAAAGGATTCGATAAAAATCGGCCTTGGGACCTTTCCACCAAAATGGGTAAAAATGGAACTCCCTTTCAATTGTTTGCATTAACGAATGTCGGTGGCATTAACGAAAAGTGATCAACATGAAATGAGCCGATTTCTTTTTTCTGGCCAAAGGGGTTATGAGTACCCTTATAATGGTTATTCAGAGCACGAGCAGTGGGGTAAAGTATTTGAGGTGATCTTGATAATTGGGGGCATGACGCGTTAAGCGGAATAAAAATGACAAGTCTGACAAACATTTGAGAGGATACAATGAAATAAAGTTTGACGGTCCAAGACACCTTCGGAAAAAAGGATGAAATTTTGTTGCTGAGCGAAGAAAGCCTCCCAAATCAAGGAGAATCGCTTCTTTGTATTTGGAAACTTTATTTCGAGAGTACATACGACTATCTTGAGAGTGATTTTTGTTGAACCCCATCTACTCTTCCGATACAGAATAAAGCTGGCGCGTAGCACAATACCAAATCCATGGCAAAAATAAGGAGTAGACAAAACCGGCTACGCTGACGATATAGTGCAGGTGGTTGTGGCTAAAACAGTAGAAGAGGTGACGCAGTACTGCAGTAACACCATTAAGGATGTGAAAACAAGGCCTGGAATTCGCAGAACATAAAACCGATGGCGTCCTAATAAGCAGCCACAAGAAAGTTGAGCGTCTGATAATAGAGGTAGGCGAACACACTATCGAGTCAAAGCCTTACATAAAGTATCTAGGAGTATTGCTTGACCATAGGCTCAACTTTAGAGAGCACCTAGCTCACACAATAATGAGGCAAATCGGGTGGTTGTCGCAATATCTAGGTTAAAGCCCAATATTGGATGACCAATTCAGCCGATAAGAAGCCTACTTGCGACACCTAGTAAGTCAATCCACATGTTTGCAGTCCCCATATGGAAACCAGCTATAGCCATTAACTCATACATGAGGGGGATAAATTCCTTGCACAGAAGAGCATCTCTCAGAACAAGCTCCTTATACAGGACAATATCGGGGGATGCAGTAAATGTGAAAGCAGCATGCATGCACAATAACGATAGCGAGGAAAGAAGCACCCTCAGAGCGACCGCAAATGTAGAATGCCAACGACGATGGAGCACGTCAGACAACGTCCGGTAGACCTACAAATTGCAGCCAAACAACGAAGAGCGGACCAAAAGAAAACACGGTGAGCTAAACTTCTACCTCACACAATTCCAAACAGGACGTGAAAGCTTACAACATCGCAGATGACCCTTTCGGTACTGTGAAGGGAAAGTCCAAATTGCCAAACACGTCCTTGTGGAGCGCAAAAGGTCTGAGACTTTGAGAAATGCTCTAGAAAGAGAGATTAAGATTGGGATTGGGAACCCCAAGGAGGGTTCATGGTATCGAGAAGAGCAGCTTAGGAAACCGCCAACAGCATAATTGCAAGCACTATGCAGGAGCTACGGCGGCGCGAAACACCGAGGGCCAAAGAAGAATAGAGCCCTGCAACACAATGAAGAAGACAGGACGTCAAAGCCTGCCCCTACGAAGGAATGCTTTAATCGGCGGTACCGTAGGGGGACAACATGACAGGCTGGGGGGCTGTTTTTTTTAATTTAATGCTTAAACATGCTACACCATGAAGTCAGGCATAACTTTGTAGTACGGGCTGCGAGTATCCATAAAGAGTCAATCGCCGGTGCATAAAAAAAAAGATGCGTCCTTCGCAGCCTGTAGATGGATACTGCGAACTCTAAGCCTTCTTTTTTGTCATTTCTTTTCAAACTAAATTTTACCAACAATCTTTGACATTTGCGAGTACTAAAGTCTCGATGCTAAAGATTTATTCGACACTGAAGAGAAGCCAGAGTGGAATCCGCTCACCCAAGCAGACAGAACAGCGGGACACCCTAGTGAAACGTGGCGCAGAACAGTCGAGGAGGAATCGAGCTCTTTGGGAATGAGTTGGAGAGAGCTCAAACACGTTACAGAAAGGGTAAAGGACTCAAGTAAGTAAAACTTCGAGCTCGATTCTCTTATCTTGGAGTCCGTAGCAAGGAAACCGATGATTGCATGTTATTGCACAATGCGTACAAACTGCAGTAGGTAGTAGAAGTAGCGAATGCTAATAGTTACTCTGTTCTAAGAAAAAATCAAGTTCTACTGTTTCTAACCAATCTCATAGCCTCCGCTTGTCTGAGCAGTTGAGATACCTTTTAAAGATTTGGAACTTGCTTGAAAGTCCTATAAGTGAAGATAAAAATATACTGGTGATGAGATGTTCCACATTTTCTTATCATCAAAAATTAGCTTCAACAACATTATGAATCCTTCAAAACAATTTAAAGTATAACACTTGTAATTGTTAACCCTTATCTCTGAAATATAATAAAAACGTTCTTTGACCTTTTTGGATTCAAAGAAATCCACAATAACAGAAAACTGCGTCCCAATCACGTAGCTACAACTTTCTACCGAATAATGAAATCATAAAATCATTTTAATCCAACTCAATCAAGCGCAAACTTTCAGTTAAAACTCATCAAACTTTTCTGCACAACAGCCCTTGATTTGAAGGGAAAACAATTTATTTACGGTAGACTAAGTTTTCTAGCCCTTGGCTATATGCCTAGCATGCTGGCTATGTACCAAATACCATTCCTCTGTTTCCATATCTCTTACCACTTTCGCCACAAAGTATAGGCGAACAATTAACCTCAAAGGCTCTTACAGCCATGACCATCGTCGACTAAAAGTGGTGTGTACTGCGTTGTTTAACCCCACCAAAGGTGGTTATCGGGTTGGTTTGTCTCGAATAATAGCGGTACTTCATCGCAATTAATCAATGGACTGGATGCTCGGTTTTTAATTGGATAATATTTTTTTTTTTTCGTTATTTTTGCAGACGCAGTCATTCGTTCAACAAAAGTTGATAAAAAAAACATTGAACTTTATAAAGTGGAGAAAGTATTATATTTGCAAAAAAAAGGACTAAATCATATGGAAAAACCGTATTAGTACTTGAATGGTCCTTGGATCAAAGGCAAGTGCGTTTACTTTTAAAAAAAACAAGGGATTTTACCTCGTAAAGGGTGCCATCGCCATGTGGTTGAGTCCATACATTTGTACAGAAAGTAATAAGGAGGGATATTTTCTTGAGCCCAGTAAGGGTTATTGACACAAAGTAGCTGTATGAAGTGATTTGGCATAAGTATATAATAACATTGCAAGCCTATTACACACACAGGCATGATTTGGTTGTTCTGTTGTTCAGCGAAATATGACGCTAAGACAAACTGCAATAGAAAGCTACACTTTAGCTCAGGTCATTCAGGGACTACCTTGGCTTGGAACAAAGTAATTAACAGCGCAGTGAGTGGGAGCTTGTGTGGCCAGTTGAATATTGTGAACAGATCCTTTTAAAAAGGAAAGAACTACCTTTAGGAAAATATGTACATAATTACTAGGCCAGATTGTAAGAGCCATTCGCTCCGCTGTCGATAAGTATCGCCGACAAGGGTCGCTCAAACACGTACCGGAAGGCTGAAATTGGGTCTATCACCGGCATAACCCTTGTACGCTACTCAATCGTGAAAACCATCAAGTGGAGGGTCAGTGAGGAAAATTCACGAGGTGACCGCCAAAGGATAATATCTGAAGTGAAGGGACAGCAACCAGTCATGGCCTGAAAACTTACGGGCCCAAAGTGGAACGACAAAACCTTCGAAAACATTCGAGGAACTGTTGAGCAATTACCGTAACCTAAGTGGAACAGCGGATACTCTCTCACAACGCCTCTCAAGGCACCATCACTATAGCGTGCGAGGCATCCACACGAGGCATCAATGGTAGAAAGACACCACCGTGCTACTGGTAGAACGAGGATATAAAGACACTTCGTGCAAGATGCATACAAGCCTAGCGCAAGGTCCAGCGATCAAGAAGGAGACTAAACTTCTAACAATGGAGAGCAAAACCAGAGGTTTTAGGCGCCGTGGGGCTCGGCCTACAAAGTGGTTATGACTAAACTGAAAGGCTATAGAACCGCACCAATACCATGTCCAATAATGCTAAGATCCATAGATGAGCACCTTTTCCCCCAAACACCAGCTACTATGTGCAATATTGTAAAGGTGCCTGTCCACTTGAGATCACTTTCGCTAATAAACTCTCGAGAGTAACTATCGATTAGCTTTCCATATGAGTGTACAATTTGTGTGAGTCATGCTCGCGACTAGCTACTCTCAGAACACGAACTTTGTTCGCACACGAAGTGCGAGTTGATCTCCGAGACTAAGGTCCACTCTCAAGCAACTCTTTAAAAGTCTGAAAGCTGAGAGTAGTAAACAAGCTCTCTGCGAGTTGCTCTCAAGTTCGTGTACACTTGGGAAATTTTTCTCGAGAGTGGCTTAAGAGCTACTCGCTCAACTTTAACTCTTAAGTGGACAAGCACCTTAAAGAGGTCAGTACAGAGGAGATCCCAATATACTCTGGAGGAACTATAAGGCAGTAAAGGCGGCTATAAAACGGAGACCAGATCTCTTCTTAACGACAATGCAGAAGTATTTTGATGAAGGAATATTCCTCGACCAGTGGAAACTACAACATTTGGCATGTTACCAAAGGCAAAGAAACCCCCAGAAGAACCATCGTCTTATTGCCCAATACGTCTACTGGACACTTTCGAAAAGATAATCTACAACTCGCAGTGGTGGACCTTCACTAAGCCCTCTCGGAACTCAAATTTAGAAAACAAATTTGCTACGTATACTGACGAGCTAGTTCAGCAACACGAGTCTCAGATACGACACAGATGAAGGGGTAAAATGCAATAACGTTACTGCGGGAGTTCCACAGGGATATGTCTTAGGGCCGTTGTTGTTGTGTAAGACGGAGTTTACGTGAAAGTCCGTATAAGATGGCGCGTATAAATGTAAACTATTGAGTGACTTGTCATATTATTAGCATGATTTCATCTTTAATGTCAGAATCTTTTATTAGACCAATACTTACGTTACAAGTTACGATACTTCTAACTAAATTCCTTATTTTAATAATTTTATTCATATGTATGTCTGCATCATATTCGAATCCTATGCAAACATGGTATGTCGTCCTGCAATTAGTAGATTGTATCCAATCCAAATGCATACAATATGTATCATTTATGTAACACACAATATTCGCAGGATATCCACAGGAACCCACAACTCTGGCAAATTTGTGTATCCAAAGACGTACATACGTACATCTACTGCAGGGGAAAATCTTGTCAATATTTTGCTTAAATTGATTAATTCTGAGATTTCAAATACAGCAGGAAATCAGTATGCAGGATTTCGGTATCCTTTGCAGTTGACATCCACAGAAAGTTCAATTTAAACACAAATTTGACGATATCAACTTTCTGATGGTGGCATATACGGAATCGTTTGATTGATACGCATCCTGTGTGAGGTGGGTGTAACTATTCCATTCTGGATTCGTTTATATTTATTCGTTTGTCATACACAGCTTTGCTTTATCCTGACACAAAATAAATTTTGACACAACTATGTCCTTTGCTCTGAATTGCAAACTACCATAGGAAACTTCACCAACATTGACTTTAAATCGAACTATATACAGTCAAATGTCTTAAAGAGATATGTACAAGTATACTATCCTTTAAGGAGAAAAAAAAGGTGAAACATCCAGTTACAAGAACAAAGCAAGATAATCTTTCCTCAATTAGATTAGACGCAGATTGCACACGAATCCCTAGAAATGGATTGAAGGAGAACTGTGCGTGTAAGGGAATGTCCTTGAGACAGTATGTTGTTTTCAAGAGGATACCTAATGTTTAATTAATATTATTCAGCAAAATACAATGTATCGAGAGAAAAACAAGAGAAAACATTAGTTACTGCAGTTGGCAGGAACTACCCAGGCGGAAATATAATGTTCCTTGAGGGTGCTCTTCTTCAGTAAGTACTTATGTATATATGTATATTCAAATCACTTTTTCAAAAAATATTATGTAATAATCTGTCAAGGATGATAATGAAACAAGAAGCCAGACACGTGCGTTGATACTTTTCAACATTGGGGTGCCTACCTAATGTCTGAAATAATTTTACTTTTTGTGCACCCCATGTGGCCCTTGCGTAAGGATGTTGTTGTTCTTAGGGAATTTTTATTTTGATTTACTGACAGTCAAATAATGATGACGGTAACAGACTGAGTTGCTAGGTGGCGCCAGTGGGGGAAGGGCAGGTTGCAGGAGTAGTCTTCTGTAACTTTCTCAAATTGGACGCAATCTTGAAGAACTGACATTTTTGAAATTTTTTAACGATTAAACTCAAACTAAAACTTTGTCGAAGTCTCATTTGCAGTGGCTCAGTGGTTACTGCTATAGACTACTGTGCATGGTGTTCCAAGTTCAAATCTAGAAAAATACCTTCAGACTTTTTCTCACGGTCCACCTCTTTCGAGAGCCGGAAAAACATACTTACTACTTAGGTCCTTTAACCCCTCGAGGGGCATAGGCCGTCATCCAACGCCTGTGCGCCATCTTGTTCGTACTTCTGCAACGCGTTTGAGCTCTCTCCAACTTATTCCCAAAGAGCTCGATTCCTCCTCGACTGTTCTGCAAAACGTTTGCCTTGGGTGCCGTAGGGTGTGTCCATTCCACTGCCACTTTCTCCTTCGTATTGCAATGTTTTTAAGTTCCTGGCCCGTTCTCATATGAAGCTGTTCTTTGGTTATACGATTCAACCAGAAATCCCTTATGATTTTCCTTAAAGACTTACTTACGAAGGCTTGCAGACTCCTACGTTTGAGCGGAAGCGGAAGTCGCAGCTTGCTTCTTAAGCGGATAACATTGCTTTTTCAGATGATGGAAAGTAGTCCGAACGTAGCTTTTGCCTTCCCGGTGTCCATCCAGTTCGGTGCCACCACAGCTTTCCGAGACCATACTTCCTCTTCTTCTTCCTCTCTACTTACTATCCGGCAATGTTAACTTGGGCTCTGGTATTAGAAGCACTCAGGCCTTTCGCTTTGGCTGTGTTAATTTCGAGCTCCACTTTGTTTGCTTCTGGTTCTAGATTCTGTACCATAAGATGGAGGTCCATTATCCGATGTGAAAGTAGACAAACATCGTCATCGTAGTCTAGGTATTTAAAGTAAGATATCATAGTCCAGCGAACTCCATGGTTCCCTTTCGTCAATGATCGACGGAAAACATCACTGCCAGAATAACAGCGGTGCTTCCTTGACGTACTCCGCTTTGGACTTCAAATCCTTCTGACACCTTGCCATTGCGCCAGACGTGACAATTACTGCCCTCATACGTAGCCTTAATAATAGCTGTGAGTTTTTCTGGGATCGAAGACCTATACTCAACGCATTATTCTTCTATTTATAATCCGTAAGGTGTTTATGTGGTCGATGAAGGAGGATCCAGCGCGAAAGTCTGCCTGTTCGACATTGAGAGTGCGGTGCGGTTTCGGGAATTCGTTGCCTCGGAGTACTCGTTCGAATACTTGTTCCTCATTCGAAATCAGAAGGCTGACGTCTAAATTTTTCACCGGGTGTTGGACAAACATCCAAGAGTATAATTGTCATAAGAAAGCTTCTGTAAACCCTCCTGCCCTTTCGTTTATTTAGAGCGCCACCTTGTTAGCCTCAATTTATAAGATTTGCATCATCGGCTGAGGGCCCATTGTAATCACCAAGTCTGTTGTGCCAAAATACAATTCACTCATTCAGAGTCTTTTCATCAATATGAATTCGCTTATTCTTCTGTCCTTTAACCACAGCTAAAAGAGAAACAATTTCATCAAAAAGGGGAGATAAAAATTCCCCTTTGTATTTATGAATAATCAAGGAGCCGCAGGGATGTTCATGTTAATCTCCAACATGACGTATAACAAAATTCTATAAAACAACTTGAGAAAAATCCACTATCCACTTTTGCAGCTCCTTACCTTTTATTTCCGGCAGTCCTTTATTCTTTTTTTTTTTTTTGTCCTGAAAATTGCATTTGCTCTGTCCCATTGCAACCGAAATGAACATGACAAATATTTACATATGCCCCCTGGAGAGAACAATGACTACGATGACAATATACATATATATGCATGGTAAACGTCAATTTGTTTACATGATCCAGATCCAGAATATACATAAGTTGTTTGCCATTCTCAAACAGGACACAACAACTCCATACTATTTCTCAATCCAATGCTTCCTTCTATACATCCGGGCAAGTATTTTGTTTTTGTTCTCAGTAAAAGTATGCATTTTTATTGAAAGCTATAAGTCTGAGAACCTGGTTGCAAGGATATGCTCATAAATGCTTTACACATTAGGAAATTGTAATGGTAACGTTGAATATTTCTCACATTTTTCTCAAAACCAATGTAACCCCCTTACATAACCCACTAATTGCAAAAAATCTTAGAAAATGTTGATGAATGTCCTGGGATATATTTCTAAGGGAACTTCCACTTCAAAGCTGTCATCTAACTTGGTTCTATGAAACTTTAATTAGGTTACATTAAGTGTGCACTTATGAAAGTTATATAAGTTATAATATACTGCCAAAAACAGGAAGTCTTCTGCACCAGGACATCGTAAGGATTGCAAAACAAAAAAAAAGAAGAAAATTCTTTCAAAACATAGGTAAAACAAGTTTTTTTTTTTTTCTTTTTTACTTCCATTCGTCAGGAGCGTCTTACACCATTCATGCCCATGGTAACTCAACCAAGGATTAATGCCACTTCAGGTTATGATTAAATGATGATAGCTCCTTGATCCTTTTCGGGAATACTGTGTCGTTATGGAAATTAATGAAAATTGAATGGATACGTCCTCTTGCCAGTGACAAATTCACCTAGTAGTTCATCAATTACGGTGGCGAGATCTGTGCGCTGTACCTACTCCTGTAGGAAGTCGAGTGTATTTTTTTTGTCGTACAATCGTACTTAACCTGTTTTTTTTTTTTGTGGGTGTGAATATGAATCTTTTCGAAGAAGGATTAAGGATGATGTGGAGTGTTTGCATGACGGCGCCTGTTCGTCTACGAAACAATGTCACTTACATATGTGTAAAGAACTCTAACCGATCATTTATTATTCAGTGTCCTTAATATGAGTTACTCCGACGACGGTGACACCGATGAATGAACATTCCTTGCTTGCATTCCCCCCACTCAGCCTATTGTTGCCATTTTCTGCAAAAAAAAAACAAAAAAAAATGCACAGTACAAGTGTATGTATACACTTTTCTGTGTCAGACAAATGAAACTGCATATGAACTGAGAAATGAGGAAGTAAATCTGTGAAGAATCGTCCATCGTTTTCTCTGTGCTATACTCTCCTTGTGGGATCCTTTCGTTTTCTCTATTCGTTTCTCGCTGTTGACTTTTGTAGTCCGCACAGGAGGCCATTAATTTTCATTAAAAAGAAACGGAAAAAGAAAAATTCTTAACGAGAAATTGTTTTAAGTTGAAAAGTTCTAGTGCCGAGTGTGCCTCGGAGGCTATTCTCTATATTGTTTTTTTTGCTGCTGTAAATTTATCCATTGTTCTGGATGGGGTCGAGAACCCGACCATGTGTGTGTGTGTTTAGAAAATTGCACCATTTCCAGCAAAGAGCAATGAACTGAGTGACATAATTACACTACCTACTCATAACTGATTGCCGAGCACAATTGTAGCACAATTTTAATATCAAAAGGACGTGCATTCGAAAAGAGAATTCGTGACATCACTTTGATACTGGGATATTGATATCTTTATCTCATGTACACGCACAAACTGGAGCAACATCATTGAAATGCTGAATGCGAAACGCTGTTGCTGATTTGTTGATTTGAAATGCATTATACGTAGCCGAGTGTGGAATGGAAGCAAATCCTCGAATCCATGTACATACATATTAGGGATATGCTGTATGAGCATCGTTCTGGAATTGGTTGTGGATTTAGGATTTTGTGCGACAGGACACAGGAGTCCAGTTGTATTCATTAGGTTCGTTGAAAACCGAACAGAGTTGAGTTTGGTATTTGGTTTGTTTAGCCTGGCAAAGTGACACCAATGTCGAAATTTAGACATTGTAAGAGCAAAGTTGAAATTGTCATCCCTGTGATGGAATACAGGCGGATTGTATTGCGAATTACTATTTGGGATCCTGAGAAGAGTAAATAACCAGGCGATTATTGAAGGCAACATAAATGAACAGAGGACTATGAGGATAGTCAGCTTTTGATTCGTACTTAATCTGGCTTCAACAGATCTATAGGACCTTAAAACATAAAGTTATAGTTTTGTTAAACTTTTGGCTTGGCAATGTATAATTATATGCCCTCTTCACTATGTGATACAAAGTTTATTTACGAACCTATAGTTGGCGATTTAAAAAGAACACAAGTTTTAATATTTTAGGCCCCCAGTCTCATATTAGGCGCTAGCTTTAAAGAACACCCCAAATTCTGTGTAGAACTGATATTAATCTCCACAAAAGCTCATTTGCTTTAGGTAGGACTTAGACTTAGGCTTGTGGCCCTTCTATTCCGGATCATTATCTTGCCATAGAGGAGAAAAATAAACTTTGGACCAAAAAACGAGTCAAATTTGTAAAGTTCATTCATAACTATAAATGAATCTTGGATTCACATCTAAGCTCTTGAGATAAACGAACAGTCAAATTAGTAGACTGTCCCGAAAAAGGCTAACATAATCCCTTAAGTTGGAAGAGAATTTTGGTCGTTGGAATTAATTAGAACAAAAAGTGGAGGGGTATGACCCCTACAACAGCTTCTAGAGCTCTCGTCGGGCCGGTGACAGGCAGTCCTTAGCAACTTCTGCAACTTGTTGGCCGTTGACTGTTCTTGAACTTTCGGCCACCAGACAATGGCCGCATACGTACTATGGGTTGCGCCATCATTATGTATAACCAATGTGTCATTTTAGGAGACAGACCCAAAGTTCTGCCATAGAGGCGCTTACTGGCCCACGCTCGGTGGTAGACTTGATATGTGAATTCCACTTTAGTCGCTTGTCAAGGATGACACCAAGATGTTTGACCTCGCTGGAAGGTTAACCTGTGTTTTCCTTGTAAAAGGCACTAGGGTTTGCTAGGATTGATGGATAATCCTTCTCTAGTACGATGACGTCGGAGACTGCTGTGCCGTGCTTCCTACTAATGAAATGGTCATCAGCATAACCTATGGTGATATAGCCAGATATGTTAAAACTACTAAAAGATTGTCGATGACTATTGACCATAACAGAGGAGAGAGAACTCCTCCTTGTGGGCCAGCTGCCTGGCTGCAGTTATAGACACCGTCACTCTTCCTCAAGAGGTAGTGATTGAACTACTAACTAGCATGGGCATTATCCATTTGTTTGATTGATTAATTCGTAGCCTGTGCTATCGAAAGCGCCCTCGATGGCTAGAAATACACAAAGCGCTATTTCCTTGGAGCTTAGTGCGCCCTCTATCTTTTTGACGAGATAATGAAGGGCAGCTACCGATATTCCCTTTCTATATGCATACTGGTTCGAGTGCAGAGAGGTTAGACAGATCCAACCGCTCTCTTATAAGGACATCAATAAGTCTCTCTATTGTCTTGAGAACAAATGACGTTAGACTTGTAGTTCTGAAGGAATTAGGCAGCTCACTGGGTCTGTTACCCAGTTTGGGTATGAATACCACATTTACCTGTCTCCAGGGGATAGGTATATATCCCCATTTATAGCTGGCTTTAAATAAAGCTGTTAATTTTGGTAGGATGAGGTCGATTGATTTTTGCAAATGAGCTGGAAAAAGACCATCAACGCCAGGAGCTTTGAAAGGTTCAAAGGTGCCAACTGCCCATTCAACCTTATCTGTACTAAATATTTTTCCAAATAAACTGTTGACTCTACTGTCAACGTAAGCCCTATTGTCAGTTCTGCTGGATACTCAAATGTGTTGAGAGGGAAGTGTACCTGAAGCAGCGTTTTCAGTGTATCTTCACGGTTCGACGTATAGGTTCCGTCATTTTTCTTAAACTATATAATTCTCACGATCGTTTACTAGTGACTTATGGATTCGCGCCGCTACTCGCATGTCCGCAATCGTTTCGCAACATATCCTCCATAAATCACGCTTGGATCGTCTCAATTCTAAATTGTATCCAGTAAGAGCAAACCTATATTCGTCCCAACCTATATTCTTCCTCTTTGTTCGCTTAGCAGCTTTGAACAGTCTTCTGACTTTTGTCCTTATTATTGGCGTTATTCTAAAATACCTAAGAGTTTTTCTTCGATTACCTTCGAACAATACTTATTCTTAAAAACAAAGTCCAGTATATTTACGTATACAAATTTTTAAAAGCTTATTCTATAGGGTATATTACAATCCATTCCAGACAGTAGCATTTCCATATGTCTTATTTTGCTTTTGAATATCCCCTACTACTCAGTTTAGGTTAAATAGAACAATTTAGTTACTTCGTGTGTTAGTATATGTATCTATTTCCACAAAATTATAGCAAATGTAGATAAAGGTGCCCTTTGCAGCTAAAAAGTTGAAATAATCCAAAAGCACTAGACATAACAATAGAAAATAATATTTTCATTTTTCGTTGCACTACGTATTATTACCATCGTACGTGATACATATTATAAACGCATCCTTCAACAGAAAACAAATAAAAAGGCTAAAAATAAGGTCAGAAAGGTAAACACATTTCCTATTAATAACAATGATTTCAGAAAAGGAAACCAAAAAGGGAAAACAGGATATAAATGTAAAAATAAAACTGAAAAATTATACGGAAATGAGTAATTTACATACGAAGGAAATTAATCATTGAAATTAATTTCCCTTTCAGCTCCCCACACACATAAACGTACTATATACACACACATACCCGTTTTGACAGAAAAGAATTTTTAATTAGAGTTGTTAATTACAACAGAGCACCATCATCCATCTGTGAATACGTGTATTAAAAATCAATATTGTCATTTTCATTATATGGTGTCCGTCATCACATACTCACGCGATATCTACCTAGAGTCTTGTCAATGATACTCAATGGAAAGATTTTGCTCCCTCAGAAAAATAATAAAACAAAAGTATTAAACATACCTACCTACATGCATGCTCATATTCACATTGTGGAATATGAAATTTCATCCTGGTTTTTTTTTTGTGTATCGCCTGATTAATTATATGGAATAATATTTTAATTAAGATCTTTGTTAGCTTCATTAAGTACATTTTAAGAGATTTTCTGCGTGGGATTGATTACTATTATTGGAATTAAATATGACAATGTAAGTTGTTACTTTGAATGTAAAGCTGTTGCTGGTGGCACATACTTCCTGAGTTTTGTTAATCCTTACAAAGAATTGTATTGTTTATTGTTATCAGTTTGAAACCTTATGAAAGGCGCACTGTTACACAGGGTGATATTCATTCACTGAAGTCATACTAAGTATTCACGTAGATTTGTTTCAATTTAATTACATCAATAAAGACTTCAACCAAATGAATGCAGTCACTGACTTCAACTGACTTCAACTGAATGCAATCAGTGAATGCTAGTGTCTTCAAGTGAGTAAAGAGAATGCAGAATTCTTAGTGAAAGACTCAATTTACAGCTAGTGGATAATTGGGTGGGAAGCAGAGGATTGGGAGTGAACCCCTCAAAGACGGAGATTGTTCTCTTCAGTAAGAAGGGATCAATCCCCACCTTCACACTCCCAAATATTCGCGGCGTTGAGCTAAATATCTCGAGTTCAGCCAGATCACCTGGGTGTGATCTTAGATTCCAAACTTAACTGGAAGGAAAATATAGCTTAACGCATCAAAAAAGCAAGCGTAGCACTCTACTATTGCAAAAAGGCATTCAGCAGCACGTGGGGCTTAAGACCAGCTATGGTATACTGGATATACAAGGCGGTTGTAAGACCCAATCTCACATATGGTTCACTAGTATGGTGGACGATACTTGAGAAGCAATATCAGCTTTCAAACCTCACCAAAATCCAGAGGGCGGCATGCATCGGAATCATGGGGTCATTGAGAACAACACCGATGGCGCAATGGAAACCATGCTTAGTTTCATTCCGCTTGACATTTATTGTAGTAGTCTGGCAGCCAAAACTGATTACGGCCACGCCTCCATTCTGTCCCGATGGGAGGTTACCAATGGATTGACGGAAACAGATCACATGAACCCGATGCTAACATTCGATAGGAGATTCAATGCAAGGATTCCTGACAGAAGTTACTGAAAGAACTGGAGGATTAAAAATAAAATAGAGTTGGCCTCCTATACCGACGGTTCTAAGATGGACAGTAGTACAAGAACCGGAGTTTATTCTAAAGCCCTAGGAATAAACCACTCCTATAGAATAAACGACGACTGCAGCCGAAGTCACTGCCATTACGCAGGCTGCTGAAATTAGACGCGAGAGTAATATCGTCTGGACTCTGTTAAAATTCGGTCTAGGCTAGTGAGAACCTGCAAATCACTTTAAAACGAGATATCTAGAGCCAATACGGTGATCCTCAGTTGGGTACTAGCGCATATGGACATCGAAGGAAACGAGAAGGCGGATGAGCTTGCTAGGAGAGTGTCTACGCCCAGTCAGTTCTTTAAAGAAAAAAGTAGAAGATGAAGCCTAGCTCTATGGCCGGCCTTTAGCAAGATGAGATCATCAACTCTGGTTAAACTCAGTCGTCATAACGTACGGGTCGTTTCTGGAGTAATTACCGGCCATTGTTTCATTTACCTCCACGCAGAGAGACTCAGTGTGCTGCATAATGACTATTGTAGAAGCTGCAGAGACGAAGAAGAAATAGAATCTATTCGTCAGCTGCTGTGCGACTGTCCTGCTGTAGCTGTTAGAAGAAAGAGAACTCTTGGCAGTCATTTCTTTTCGGAGCTGGACGGAGGTGGACTACCTGAGATTTAAATTAGTATCTAGGTGGTTCTAACAGTGGACCTTTTTACAGCGTTCCCAGGGTTAAAGGATTGGGCATAATGGATTGTTGGTCTAAGTGAGCAGCGACCTTCTGGTCATAAGGCACCCATCTACCCGACCTGACCTGTCAATGCTAGTGACTTCAGAGCGATTCCTCTGATTCTTTTGTAGCAATCGCATTAAATATCTCATTTCCGGCCTTTACAGCCGCTAGGATTGCAAAAATCTTTGCCTTAAAAAGAGACACCTCCTTGCCGAATGAGTACTGAAATCTAACATATATTGTCTTATTCTACAAAGATACAAATTTTTGTTTCTGGATCGGTTTCGGAACCATTCGAGAAGTGCCTTATGCGTTGCACTACTAAACATGAGACTCAAGGGTCGCGTTAAAACACTTTATCAAGACCATAAATCCCTGCAACTTCATTTTAATTTTTTTTTCCAAAAACCATATCTCCAGACTAAAATCGACATACCGCTGGGACTCAGAGCACAAAAATAACTCCACCATCTCTAATCTACTACGATTACCACAAAACCCAATTATGTACAAATCATTGTGCTCCACATTACCTCCAACTCAGCTGGCAACGTTGGTTTATCTTCCGATAACCACCATTTCCATATTGAAAACTCTTCGAATTATGGTTCCATCTCCTGTTAGACATTCGCACACATATTGCCAGCACCACCACCATCATACAAAAATTAAACATAATTTTTCACTCGAAGTAACAACGAAATTGCCAAAGGACTTATAAGAAATATCCTACATGAATCCACCGCAAAACGTATAGTCAAATGGTACCCTGAGAAAAAGCAATTTCCAGGACTAATACCGGAAACAGGCCAATTTTGCACGGAAAAGTTTTCCCCAAAGGAATGAGGCTGGGATATCATATGTTGAAGACATACACATAACTTCTACAGTACTACTAGTAGTCGCGCCTAATGTTAATACCCAATTAAGTGTGAGTCTGCAAAATCGACTAATATCCTTGAAAATGTCGCACTTAGGCAATAGTGTTTGTGTCATACTATTCCCGCCCACTCACACACAAACGTGTACAATCTGGGTAATCTCAGTGCCAAGATACTTTAAGCAACTGGCAAATCCATTGATTCTATGCTACAAGGCAGAACTTAGTACCGTAAATCACTAATAAACAATCTTGTAGTACTCTTGCAAATGTCCTTCCATATAGTACGTATGTAAGTATGTATACAGAGGGGCATGTATGTATGTAGTTTTGGACATGGAAGACGAATTGGGTAGATGGTTACATCCACGGGGGAATATTGGCTTCCAAATTGCAGTATGCACGCAAGATCCTACACTCAGATATATGTACATAATAGAAACGTATTTAACCCTCAAGCGGATGTTCACTCCGGGAACGGTTGTTAGTGGGGTACGGATAGTTTGGGTGGAATCTCCCTACGGAGGTTCTTCCAAAGTAGCAAAATCATGTTAAGGATTTTCTAATAGCAATTCACTCAAGATGAGGGAGAGGGGAATGATTGGAGGGAAGATTGGAATGTCTACCTATCTGTCGAGTTCGTCTGCACATTGAATTTTGATGGCAATTAAAAGGGAAATGAGTTTACCTTTGGTAAGACGAGTTGATGGGCAATGGTGTTAAGCTGATGGAAGGTGAAAATTTCATCTCATCACCTGTGGTTTTTTTTATTTTTTGTAATTTACTTTTTTTCTCATTGAAATTGTAATCCAATTTGAAATCAGCTTAGTATTAGATACTTGTTTGGAGTTCAGAAAAGGCAAGGAAATCAAAGGCAAATATTTGTGGGAGAATAAGTATGCTTATTTTGCCTTTGATTTTTGTTCTTTCCTTGATTATCAATGAATTTGAATGAACATGGTCAGTGTGGATTGTATTTATCGGATTTGTCTGACTAAATTGAGAAAAATATAGCAGAGAATGATATTAAATTTAAGTATTAAGATGCTCGATATAGTAAGCTAATAAAACCGGGCCTGTTCACTGGAACGAGATTGTTCACTGTAACGAGCGTGCACCCCTTAAAGCAAATTTCATCAAAATGTGTATCGTAATACGGAACCCAAATAATACCGTCCGACAATTGCTTTAAAACTTAATTTTCTTCTGTGAGACTCAAATGTCAAACGTCCTTCAATCCATACGTCTACTCTCCATTCGGCCATTCGTCTAATCTCCAATCGGCTATTCGTCTACTCTCCATGTGCCCATCCGTCCATCCGTCCATCCGACCATCCGACCATCCGCCAATCCGAAAATTCGACCATTCGAACATCCACCAATCCGATCATTCGTCCATGCGTCCACCCGTCCAACCGTCCATCCGTCTATCCGTCCATGCGTCCATCCGCGAATACGCTAATCGGCCAATTATCCAATCCATCCATTCCCTGTTTCGCCCATTCGCCAATCATCTGCAAATCCGCTAATTCGAAAATCCGCCAATTCGTCCATCCGGCAAACCGCAAATTCAACCATTCGACAATCCGATCTTTCGACCATCCGCCAATCCGAAAATCCGAACATACGAACATCCGCCAATCCGCCATTCCGACCATTCGAACATCAGCCAATCCGACAAATTGACCATCCGCCAATCCGCCCATTCGACCATCCTTCCGGAGAAAACACTTAAGCTACATGTATAAATTTAAATGAACCAAAGAAAACTTTAGACTACCATTTCTCTATTCTACAGATATATAATTTTTCATTTGAACTTATAATATTAATCGCATATTCTTTGAGTATACCGCAAAATAATCATCTAAAGGTTTTATCCGTTATTCATACACACATCACGGATCATAGCTTAACAGCCTACCTCATATTTTAACTCCTCAAACCAACTAAGACCAAAGGCTTACTCGTTAACTAATCACTAGTTTGTAATTGTACAAATACCTCAGTAATTATAAATGTCATTTCAAATTGCCGGTTTTCAAAAGTTTTTGCATAGAGCTTTCCCATCCGGATATACTTTAAATCAAAGCATAAATCAGCACAAAATCACATGTTTGACTATCCTGTAGATCAGGTGTAATTTGTATCTACATATGTATACATATGTACCTTCACGCTCCAATACAAGCTCCAGTTTTACTCGAAATAATATTTGCACTCCCGAATCATGACTAAACCCACTAACCATTCAATTTCAGTGGTCCTGCCGCAGGTAATGGATTTGTTGCACCTATTTAGATAAAATCACCCATAGCCACGCGTCCCATGATTATCATGATGAGCTCCTGGGCAAACATGCACTATGTGCCGTCAGTGAATTTACATATCCCGCACATGGTGATATCGCTGATTGTGGGCATTTGCGGCAAAATGTTGCTGCCAATTATCAATTCGAGGTAATAACCTCATTATGGTGACTGCCACAAATGGTGGCTAGCTTCCGCAACGCAAACAGCAGCACGTATTTTGCATAGTTTCTAATCATCGTTGTGTCAGAGTATGGTTTTTGTCATTTTGATTAAATATTTCACCAAATGGTCTATCCGGCAGATACAGATACACCTGTTAACATTGACAATATGAGTTGCGAAAATTTCGTATTGGAATTTTGGAATGGTATCCTCTACGGGATATGAAAGTATTTACTGCGTCATATATAATTCAGAAACAATGTGGACAGTTTATGTATGATATGTTGTGTCTGAAGCTGTAATATTCATTGCAAATTACCATAACCAGTCGAGATGCGAGATATGTATGTTTTACTGTGAAAACTATTTGGAACATGAGTAAAATGAGTGGAATATTAAAAGATTTTCGAACTGCATAATTGAAATACAGTGGCGGTGATGTGTAGTACATTCATGAATAAGTTTGGAATATAAATAAGCCGAATGCGTACTTATTTTTGACACGTAATTTCGGTCCTCGTACTTTCTTGTCAAAAGCTATGTTTCGAGTCTTCAGCAAATTATATAAAAACTGGCAAACATTTTGTTAGTGATCGCCTTTAGAGTAAGAAAAAAAAAACTGTAGATCACAAAGTTGGAGATGACCAAAACTTCAACAAAGATGTGCAAATGGTTTGGCTAGACTAGTTCCACCAAATTCATAGAAAGACAAATACCTTAGGGAGGAGTTCTAGAAAGGCTGTCGAATCCCTTTAAGTCGAACCTCCTCTAATTCATATTTTTTGATCCTTTTTTGTATTCCCTCTAAATTTCCATAAAAAATAATTCCTCTAAGTCGAAACTACCTCCCTCCCCCTAACTCGCTCTGGGATCATGGTAAGTGCCTTGTGCAAAATCATGTGCTTAACTAGTTGTGGCTTCAGCCAATACTATAGGTGTCTAGGTTTGTTTTTGACCATAAATTAATCTGGATGGTAGGCATAGAGCATAGGGCAAAGAAAGCCAGTATATCCTTGTGACAACTAGAAGAGGTGACGATGAGATAGGAAACGATTATGAAATGTTTTCAAATATTCTTAATCAGCATTGCTCGTCATTCATTGCATCTTATAGTTCACATACCACTGGAGCGAACGCCTTAGCAAGACAAGGAGGCGCAGAATCCTTCACTGGACCTGAACCATTCTGCGGAATATGAGATCACACTATACGCAAAAGATTCAGGAAGATGGAAAAGAACCTGAATGCCCCTTAGACAAGCTAAGGAACACAAGGAAAACTTCCATCTGCCTTAGCAAGAATAACTTACGCATCCTAACTTCTTAGCAGGACTTTGCAAACTGAGGGAGCATCTACAGAAACTAGGTATAATAATGCAATGAAGTGAGACTCCGGAGCACTT
This sequence comes from Chalcosyrphus nemorum, assembly GCA_949716465.1. Taxonomy (NCBI): domain Eukaryota; kingdom Metazoa; phylum Arthropoda; class Insecta; order Diptera; family Syrphidae; genus Chalcosyrphus; species Chalcosyrphus nemorum. Next base: position 20,911,012 of record OX454332.1, on the reverse strand, counting down.
CCTAGAGGCGTGTGTGGCATTGTTATGCAAGCACCAAATATCAGCAGTCAATATGTAAACCATGGATCCAGTTCTCATTGTCAGATTCTTAAAAGAAACTGATCTGGAGAGAAAGCTCTATAGATAATCAGCTAGGCTAGATAAGAGTGCATGACCCTCAAATACGATTTCAAATGAATTGTAAGTAAAGGAGCACTCTAAATATGGAACAAACCTCTCCAAGACTAGTAGAGACACAATAGACCACTAGGTCACGATGCAGAGTACCCTATACAAAATTACAAGGAACTGGTTCAGATTGGTACAGAACCCCAATGAACTTTTCACCTACAGTCCGAGCAAGAGAACTCCACAATTTCATCCGTCAACATGACAACCTTCCCATATGTGTATGCAATAATAGAGTAAAAAATGTGCACGACTGGGTCGTACATACTTGCACCTACATATATGCTGGTAGTTGGAAATGAATTTAAAAAAAAAAACAAGTAAAAATTTGCAATAGATTTTTGAAAAATTTTTTTTTTAATTTTGTATAAGTTTAAATGGCATATATTATTAAACATTTAATCTTGCCCACATTTCAATTTTGATGGAAATCCATTGAGTTTTAGCCGAGAAATAGCCATATTTCTAAAACCCGTTAATAAGAAAAGTACCGTTATACGTATTTTTAGCCAAAAACGTGGTACGCCATCTTATAGCATTTGCCCAGACTAACTCGAATATGAAATTTAATCAAAATCGTTAGAGCCGTTTTCGAGAAAATCATGTTTTTGTAAAATTGGCCTTAAGTAAAGTACCGTTAATAATAGGGCTAGAACGAAAATTCCAATTTCCCCTCTGGAGAATACACAACAGACCCCAGATATGAAGTTTGAAGGAAATCGGTCCACCCGTTTGGGCTGTAGTCGAGCGTACATACATACAGAGTGACGGACAGACAGACAGACAGACAGACAGACAGACAGACAGAATCGGCAGACCTACTTTTTCGAGCTTCTCTATCATCGTAATGTCAGAATTCATTGTTATCTCGAGTTCGAATTTTTGCACGAATCCAATACTTGCCCTATATTATAGGTGCAAGTAAAAAACAAGTCATGTATTTCTATTCTCAAAGATATTCAAAAAGTGCATTGAAGTGAAAAAAACCTCCTGACTAAATGTTATATATACGCCGTGATGTACCACAAGTTTTACGATGCATGAAATACAGTAATTAGTAAAGAAGGATACAAGTTAAGTAAATGCAAATAGTTTCGAATTTTGAACTTGCAACTTTACCATCAATTTGAAAGGAAAACTTTGAAACGCGAATTTGTCGTTGTCAATTGCGTTTCCTTCTGATGTTGTTCCTGGTTTTGTCAAATTAAGCTCATATCCTTGCATATTTGAATGTTTCCAAGACACCAAACCACTACATATTTCATTCGCATGCATATCACAAAGAAGGATATGAATTTAATTGGAATAATTTGAATTCTCGTCAAGAGAGTTTCAGGTGGAAGTGTACGAGAAAGTCCGTCGGCATTCACTGAAATGAAACAAGTTTTTGTTTGGCTTTTTGTTTTTGCTTACGTTAAATAAATGTTATAAAAAAATTCAGAGAATTGTACACTTCTAAGAAGAAATTTTTAGTTATTTTCATTCCATAAACATAGGAGAGCCTTATTGTCACAGGCAGCAGTTCCTTTGAACAAGGATTCAAAGTTTTTAATCAACGAGGTTCTTTTGAAAATGCTTAAGCCTGAAGTCAACCTTTGGCAAGGTTTTGTCGCAGAAACTAAGGCTTAATGTGCCTATGCCTCGAATGGTTAACATGGACCGAAACGACAAGTGACAAAATAAAGGCCCTATAGCCATTGGACACAAAACAGGATAGGTGTCGTTTGGTCAGACCAATGAGAGATCATTTCCGACTTATTCCAAAAATTAAAGTGTCAATTACCACGACATAAGATAAACCTGATTGGAATAAGATTTTTTCCAACCCGGGGAATAGCATTGAGTGAAACAATTAAGACGCAAATTGCAGTGCAGTGGCAATAAAAAACAACAATCTCGCGTAGAAAAGAAGAAAGTGCAGCATACTATGAGATGGGACAAACCACAAGCTTTATCTACTCATTTGCCTATCATATGGCAACTGATGGCAAAATGGTGAATTTGGTTGGAGATTGCTTGCCAACTGATCTTATGGCAGGACTTGTGCTCAGACATGGTACCACCTATGACAAGACTATTAGCGTTGCAAAAGTCAACAAATCTTTCGCCATTGTCATTGCGGTTGCTTAGCCCTTGTCGTGTCATCCCATGTTTGAGCCCTTCATTGTTGCTGCCTTCCTTGGCATTCAGGTCCTCCATCACAATGATAATGTTGAGTATTGCATTATAAACAGCTCCCAACTGGTTGTAGAAGGTCTCCTTTTCTTCCTCAGACGAACCATCCCTGGGGGCGTAACAATGTATGATGGTGACGTGACGTAATCCTGTCCGGCATCTGGCCATTAAAATCCCATCACCAGCTGCCAGGAAATTAGGCCTCTGTAGGCTGTTGGCACTAGCAGCATCCATATCCACGGGGCTTCTGGTTGGTTTTCGGATGTGGGTAATACATTGTTACGCGTTGGGGATTGGTACTCACCAGTATCTTACCATCTTATCTGGCTTACTCCCAATATGTCCAGCCTATATCGCATGAACTCATGCTCCAATTGAAGTAATCTAGCGTTCTAGCGTTTCCGTAGCGGGCTGGTTTCGGTAACACGGATTGCTGGCCTTGGGTACCTAGTCTAGACATAAGACTCTAGACTATCTCGCACTTGCAATTTTGGCCTACATGTATAAGGATTTATACATATAGTTGCCCGGAGTAGCAAGCACTGCATTACGAACATGATTATTGCGCTACTGGTCCAATCCATGGTTTGGACCCTCAGTCAATAGTTTCCCGATCAATCGCCATGCAGGTCCTCAAGATGTATCATATTTGCTTCCTTATCATTTAACTGTCAGAATGGAAGAAAAATTTCTGTCATTTATCTGAATAAGCTTCTCTACTACACTTTTTCAATACCAAAGGACTTTACCACAATACTACCTCCTACAAGCCTCTATTAAAAATAGTTTAACTGCCATAAAAATTCTTCTCGAAAACCTTCCACCTTTTGGCTCTAAGCTGCAGTCACATAAAGCTATGAGAAGCTACAACTTGACCTAGTAAGGGCTGTTTATGGCAGAATATCTTAAAACTAGATGATTTTGCTTCTAAAGGTAGATTTGTATTCGTATCTTGAATACTAAAAAAAAAGAAATAACAAAAAAGTTGTCACAATCCAGTATCCAAAGATTCAATCATTATTATCTCTTTGGATAAAATTTTACAGACAAATAGATAGTTTTTGAGGTATACCATCATTATACAGGATAATAATTTAATGATCACAACATGATTATCTTTCCTCCCGTCAGAAGGGGCAAAAAAAAAAAATAGGATACCCCACCAAAGTAATCTGAGATAAATCGTTTATATATTTTTCTCTCTCAGATGGTTGTACATATTTAATGTGAAATTCCACCAGTGTACTTGCTTCCTACACCTTTTTTTTTGTTCACAAACCAGCACGATGTAGGTAAAAACGAGAAGAGCAATGAAGAAGTACCTATATCCTTTTTATTCAGATTTTTTTTCCAACGGCGCGCGGTAGAATAAAATCGTGAATCCTTCAGGTCTCTTGCATGAGTGAATACTACTCATCATGTAGAAAATTAAATAACGATGCAGGATCTCAGATAACAAGTAAAATGCAGACATTTATGCTCCCCATATCCAATGTCATCTTGTGTTTGAGTGAAAGTGAAAGTTCTATTATCCATGGGATGGATTTTATTTTATAAATCTGCCATGCCCCCCGCACACAGAAGTAAAACAAGTAAAAAAAAGAGCACTCATTCGTGTTCATTTAAAATTCAATTGCAGGCAATTTATTGGAATTTTTATTTTATTGTCCAACAAAAAATTAACATGTGAGGTTGGGTGTATGTGTGCAAAAAAAAAGCAAATACCTACCGACCATCGAGTACTATTTACATCCAGCAAATACGTTACACCACCCACTGTACACTCGTGTGCCGTCCTTTGTGTAACACAAGAGGGCTTGAAAAAATTCAAATAATTCCAATTGAAATGTTTTCACTTCCTCAAAAATGGCAACAATTGAATTTCCGATTTCACATGATTTTCTCATTTTTCCATTTATTCGCCACAGAGAGAGAGATCCTTTTATTGTGTGTGTGTGTATATTTTCATTTTGTTAGTCCTTCCACCTGCGACCACTCAACCAACAAATTAGGGGATGATGAAATTATTCATTTTGTATATACACCGAACTGGGGCTGATCCAATCTACTATTTGTTAAACGAAAAATACAGATACAAAAAAAAAAATGAAATAAATTTGTATCGACTTTTGTGTGCTTGTTTGTCTGAATTATGAATTTATTTACAAGTCAACAACAATCTGTGGATTCGAAATATTAAATTCATTGAAAACTGATTTTATATGGATAACAAGAAAAAAAAAAGCAGAAATTGATGGAATATGTGGTTGAGGGGGGGTGGGGGGTGTTGGGGGCACAAAATCAAATAAAAATCAATGCATGCAGCCAGTTGTGGGTTTGTTAGTTACACAATGGCGCGCGCCATATCGATATAAACCCGAACAACACAAATGCGGTTAATAGTGTAAACGAATGAATAGCAAATGAAAACCAAAACTATTTACTTAACTGTTTATGTTGTGGAGATTGTATTTAATTTTCTTTTTTTTTTTTAAAGAGTTTTGCTCAACTTAAGCTGGGGTTGTGCCCTTCCCGGTTCTTGCTCCTAGCTACAGTTTGTATTTGAACAATCAAATTAATTGGAGTTCTTTTCTGTTTATTTAATTGATGGAATTTGTAGGCAATGAATAATAAAAAGGTATGCAAATGTTATAATATCCTTGTTGATAGATAAATCTTTAATTGCGATTTAATGTTCACAAGTGAAAGAAGGTCTTGACATAATTGCAGCACAAAGCCTTTTCACATCGACGAACCCTTTTGCCACAATAGGTGCACCAAGATGTACCACACACCATCAATGTATTCAGCTAAAAATATTTCTTCTTCCACTAACCCCTTCAATTCAAAATGCGCGGAAAATTTTGCGAGCCTGTACAAGTTCTTACTACTGGCCTGGGTATATCTAATATGACACAACGACTCCTACGTGGTCTATCATAAAGCCCACTATCAGTCGCAGATGTCTTCATGTCCCAAGACAGAAGCTCTTTATTCTCCCACGCTCAACTCAAAATTGACGGTTGAGTTGAGATAGGAACTAACTTAAAGGGCTCCCGACTCTTGTAGAGTCTCTGCCTGAGACACAGCTGCCTCCCATCCTCTGCGGCGCAGTGCACACTGCTTCCAGTTACCAAGATTTTTGGCATCCGCGACAAATTGGTCTTTATACCGGAAGTTCGGTCTTCTTTGTCTCCGTCCAGTATTGTCCATTCGCTCGATGTGGCCGAGCCAATGCAATCTGTGTACCTTGGCTTTTTGGACTACATCCACATCCTGGTACAGCTCATAGAGTTTGCGGTTGTAACTTCTGCTCCAATCGCCATCCGACGACCAATTTTCGCTGGAAGGTGATCAATATTTGCTCAGCTTTCATACTTATCGTCCAGCACTCGGCTCCATACAGCAAGACTGGTGAGATGAGCATTCGAGAGAACATTAATTTGGTCCTTTGAGTTAGGGGTTTTGAACCCAAACCGAAGTAGCAACGTTTTGCTGAGGTTATTCTTCGTCGGATCTCTACAAAGGTGTCATTTGCAGGATTTATAGTTCTGCCCAAAGTTTTGGATAGATACATTTCTACACAAAACTGAAGCAACCAAAAAGCCCTAAAGAACTCTGAATAAGATTGGCACAAAGGCGTTGTTATCACACAATGCGCCTCGTAGAGAAAGAGGACTGAAAGGCTGCATAGAAATTGGACAAGATGCAGGAAGCTTATTAGTAAGCTGTGCATCAGAGGGAATCGAAAGAGTAGAAAGACGATCACAAAAATTGCAACAATTTGAACTTTGGAAACCCAAACTCAGTAGTCCAACGCGTTAGCCATTGAGCCAAGGTACATTCATGCAAGATCTCACCAAAAGCGCCCTGGGAAGGAAATTTTGTGATCTACATGAGCCGACTCATACCAATATCAATACAACTTTGATTCCATGAAGTTTCTTATAATTTTAAATCAAATCAGTGTCAAAAGTGCCACGTCGTGTAAACCATTCTGTGCAACTTTTTCTGTCCTTTTTACAATCCCTAATAAATACTAGCTTACAGTATGTAACTGATTCATGTAATTGAATATCCCTATCACTTAACCTGTCACACTGGCACACAGATAATCTAAGGGTAAAGCAAAGACTACGATAAATATTCGCATCACTTCCTATTCATTTTCTTGATCGTCGTCGGTCGTTCTGGAGTTGACATAGCGTTTCCTTAAAATCCAACTACTCATCGATTTCTCATCCAGCTGTCGTAGTCGTCGTCTACTTCGGATAACTTTTTCTTTTCCCGTCTTTCTTGTCGTCACACCGGCCAACGTAATTCTTCATCTTTCTCTCTCAAAGGAATTGCACATAGTCCTTCGTGTGCATATATGTACGCCACACTTACGTCATGCCAGAGAAAGAACTTAAGCACAACTATTTTCTTTCTTTCTTTCTCTGAACAATTTATAATAAACTCTGGAAACTATTGCATTTACAAGTACGTATATTTTTCCGGGATAAAACCTCCTGCCCGACTACATCTCTCCAACATAATCAAACCGGTGGATGGCTGCATCCATGAGTGCTCCATTTTGCAAAGAGTCGCAATTGTACGTAAGTGTAATTGCAAGATTTCAAGAGTCAGACGTAGACAACAACGAGTGCAATTTCTCCTTAGAGTCCCAAGTCCCTTGTTGGAGACCACCACTATTTGTGGACTTATACATATACTATTATGCAGTCTCGAGTGTCCTTTTGTGTGTGCTGTTGATACGATTACAGGGAAATTGGTCGAAAACGCACTCGTGGCTTTGGTTATACCTACAATTGCAGTTTATTATCCCTCCATTTCCTCCTCGGATAAGAACAATAATTAAGACTAGTACGAGTACTCGTATGTGCTCAGTGTAGATATGTTGTATAGTCATCGAATTTGTGGGTAAATGCACCTCATCGGAAGGATTAAAATCGAATAATTGTTTGCGGTTGCACATATGCGCACCAAAAACACGTTCAAATTATTTATTGTTATTGCCATAACGTTACTCTAACACCAGTAGATTGTATGTAACTGCGTAGGATACACTATAATCCCTGCGAATATATAAATATTTATAGTTTATGGTTATTGCATAAGGTTGTTGGGAAATATTAAGTCGTTTCGCACATGAATAAATTGTTATTTATTAAATGAACGCAAAACTTCCAACGACAATAAATTCGCCGCCGCCATAGAATGATAATAATTAAAAGTTATTATCAATGTAACATACCGAATGAGATACTAATTTGTCGAGGACTTTTAATTGCTATCTTAAGAAAAGTTCTCCTTTTGGTATCCCATTGGCTGGATGGTGAATGAATATTCTTGTGCAATGTGTAAGAAACATTGTCGCCAGTCAGTGTTTTATAGTAGGTGGCATTGTGCGCAGGGATAATTTGAAAATCCTCGAGGATGTTTGTAGAAATTAACCACGGCTACCTTGTGAAATTTATTTTTAATTTTCCAACTTTTAATTAGAAATCGAAAAAAAAAAACTGAAAAGAAAATGGAATGGCAATGAGAGAAAAATAAAGAAGAACGACAAAGAATACAAAACCAAAGAAAATGGGGAAAAGAAAAACACTTCCGTCATGCCTTTCAAAATTAAAACCAAATGATATCCTTCGTTGCTTGAATGTAAATTACTTCCTCCTCCTCAAAGGGAACCAAATGACGAAACAAGAAGCATTCGAGAAAAAAAAAAAAAAAAACTTTCTTATTTATTTAAATGCCATTGTGATGGGTATTTGTACTCATTATCGCAATAGAGGGGTGTTCAGTTGAGTAACGCACAGTAAAGGAACAGGATCCAGACGATTGATTTCAGTCCTTTGAATATGATTTTAATATCCCATCATTGGTTGAAAAGCAGCGCTTGATTTGCTGGTGCATAGTAAACAAATAAAAGTATGTATAAACCCTTTTAAACAAAACTGGATTGAATAAGGTCCTCATTCAAAAAGTGTAAGAGTTAAGAGCGGATGCAGAGAGTAGGCTGTGTGACACTCCTCTATGCAGTTTGGAGTGTGGTTTTCGTACAATTTTGGACGAAGCCGCTTTTGTTGTAGACGGAATGATACCCATTGTTATCTTCGCGGACGAGTTGCTAAGAATCTACAACAGGAAAACCTCGAGTCAACTGAAGCCCATAGTTCTCAACAGGATCAAGGAGGAAGAAGAATCAGTCTCTATGACTGCATTTTAAGCTCGTTGGGATAACACCGACGAAGATGAACCTATGAGTTAGTCCCGACACGATCTGGACGAAACGAGTCCAATGTGACTGCAACTACCATCTCTCGTAGTTCTTAACTCGCCACAGTGACTAAATCGAACTGAGGAGTTCCTTCATATAGAAAATATAACGAGAGGGGAAACAGGAGAATAGCGCAGAAAAGAAGAAAACTCACTTGTCTTGTAACTTCCAGATGTTCACCAGGCATTACCAACGATTCCTCAGTCATGTATATATAAAACGATAACTGTGTTTATAGACACCCAGATAGCCATCAAAGCTATGGGTTCTGCTATTATTAGGTCGAGGTTTGTGAGAACCTTCAAACCACTTTTAAAATCCAGGGCCAATATGGTCTTCAACTTCAGTTGGGTACCAGGGCATATGGATATCGAAGCAAACGAAAAGGCGGATGAGCTTGCTAGGACACGGACGAAGTTGGACATATAGCGGGCCCTTCTTTTGTAGCAGCTGCAATCAGCTCCTTAATGAAAAAGTTAGAAGATGAAGCCATCGGTCGTGATGTGTAACGGCCAGAGCGCTAAGGCCAGCCTTTAGCAAGAAGAGATCATCAATTCTGGTAAAACTCAGTAGTTTTAACGCTCTGGCGTAATTATTGGCCATTTTGCCATTGGCCTTCATACGGAGCGACGGCAAATGACTATTGCAAAAGTTGCAGGGAACAAGAAGAAATCGAATCTATTCTATTGTGTGACTGTCATGTCTTGGTATTTCTTCTCGGAGCTGGAGCACTTAGACAGCATTGAGTTAATGGACCTCCTTATATTCAAGTCACTATCTGGACTTTATTTACAGCGTTCCCAGGGTTTAACGTTTGGGCGCGATGGAGCCGAATTGTTGGTCTAAGGGAGCAGTAACTTTTTTGCCACAAAGCATGTCCTCTACAAAGCCTACGCGCCATCGTGTGCGATTTCTAGAAATGCGCCTCAGCTCTCCCCAATATACTGTTCTGTGCCACGTACTCTTAGGACTGCCGCGTATCCTGCCATCCTGGGTAATTGGGTTCCATTGCATCGCTTGGTGAGCTATTGCTCTGACACCCTTTCGAAAATTGTGACCACTACCACTCTCGTCGTCGTATGGTTGTGCCTATAGGTTCATGCCCCGTTACCTGATAAATCTGTTCGTTAGAGATTCGTTTTGGCAAGAATACTCTTTAGATGTCGCCTAGGCACTAATTGACTAACGTTTGCAGCTTCTTCGTGATAGTGACTGTCACTCTCCAGGTACAACATCTACATAGCAGAACGGGTGCAACGTTGGAACGGAACCGTCGTAGCTTGCTGTTTAAGCTGATTGCATTACTTCGCCAAATTGTGGATAGCATCCTAAACGCTGATTTTGCTTAACCTATTCGGTTGCCATATCCAGTTCTGTTGCACCATCTGCTGAGACAATATTCCCAAATATTGGAAACCATGTTCTTTCTTTCACCGTTTGTCCAATACAATGTCTATTATCAGCTGATGAGTTCGGTCCTAAGCTGATATTTTAAATCAAAGCAATTTGCGTAAGCGTTTCTCCAGTTGACATACTTTCTGTTATAAGCCCAAATTTAATTCAGAACAACACATATTGCTCAACATTATATATCAAATTTTATGGCACATCAATCTCCGGCAGCTGACTGCGATTTATGCTCATTTCGCACCAATAACAAACAACCATTGGCTCATTAATTGTTTCTCGAATATCCACCGAGTCAACAGATCTTCTTCCAATGCCAGCATATGCTATGCATCATTCAAAACTATCTGCTAGATACAGATGTCGCGATTAATTCTCCCCTGCTGTCGCTTTGTAACGGCCTGTTTTATTAATACCCCAACGGTGCTCATCTGCCAGGAGTAAACCGATTCGACCCTGATTAAGAGAGATCAATGCACTTCATGTTGGGAAATTGTATCCTGAGAATACACCTAGCTGGCCAAACATTCAACTGAAGCATCGTCATTACTTGGACTTAACACGACTGCAATCAGATGTAAATATTCACCGGAGCATTACCCTACTAATGTGTCAACCCGGATGCTGATGATGATGGTGATGAAATTCAATATTCGTCAAGGATACCCGAGTCCATGTGTGCATAATTGGGATTATATCTCTACGTAAACTGTCATTGTTATAGGACACATTGGGGTGCGAATCAACTGTGGTGGGTTAAATAACCGGACATCTTTATTAAGCTAATGCAGGTATTAATAGCGGTAAGTGAAGGATACTTGAACTAAACTCATTTGGAGTAATTAAGAGGTATAAAGTGTTAAGTTGATTAGTGGTTTAATGAAAAATTGACCCTTCTACATACATTGATTTGAATTAGACCAACACCGTTATTATTTGTTACAGAGGAAGTATACTACATATACCTATGTATATAATGGCAAACAATAAGATTTTTGAGTGGCATATGAATGAAAGTAAGAGAAAGCGATACTAAATTTTGAAATTTTCATTTTTTCATCTTTGCAACTATGTAGGATATAACAGTGACTTTCTCTGGATGTATTGCAATTCGGTGTATCGCCTTTGGATTATTATCGTCCTCAGTTCGACAATTTGCTTATAGACGAACCTGTCCACCCAGAAACACCAAGCAATAATATAGCAATTATTAAGGCTGCCTATGATTGGTCCATATGTCACATCTTGAACAGAGAAAGGCTGTCTAAGGAATTCGATGTTTAAAGTGGGTTTTGGCAAGGCTGCATACTTTCTTTTTATTGGTGAATAGTGATGTGCTGAGTGCGGCCCTCTCAACAAGAAATGGAGGAATTCTATGGACTCTTACATCTGAACACAAACACCTTGATTACGCCGGCGATGTATGCATATGCCTACTCTCTCACAAAACAAAGGACCTTCACCAAATGACAGTAAATGTGGAGAGGGACGTAGACGTCGTTGGGCTGAAAATGACCTCGACAGAAACCAAAATGATCCGAACTCATTAACTCAAATATGCATTGCAGGACAAACAGTTGAGAGAGTAGAGAGTTTCCAATACCTTGGGAGTATTGTCTCAACCGATGACGGAACCCAACTGGATATAGCCAGCTGAATACGCAAAGACAAACATACGTACGTTTGGGATGCTATCCATAGTTTGGCGAAGTAATGCAATCAGCTCAAACACCAAGCAACGACTGTTCCGTTCATTTCTGCTATATGGATGTGGTACCTGGAGAGTGATTGCCACTGTCACGAAGAAGCTGCAAACGTTCGTCAATTAGTGCCTAGGCGACATCTAAAAGATATTCTTGCCAAACCGAATCTCTATAGAAAAGTTTCATCAGACGAAGGGCCATGAACTTACAGGCACAACCATACGACGACGAAAGTGGCAGTGGACTTTCCGAAAAGATGACAGGTTCGCAGAACAGTGGAGAAGGAGGCACGGCAACTGGGAAAAAATTGGGTAGAGCTAGGTACTGTAGAGGCCCTAGGACCCACACGGGCATACAGGGTATAAGTAAATTATTGCGACTTTCTGCTGTGTAATTGTGTTCTTCACAGTGTTGATGTGTCATCCCTGGAGTTGATGATCACTGCTCACTTAGACGAAAAGTTTTAATGTAAGTTCATACTCCTTAAATTAAAACGTACTTTCATTTGATTATCTTAAATGTTCTGTAAGAAATCTCATGCTTCTAAAGCTTGTCATCCATTTAAACTCATCAAACAAAAACCCTACCTACTTAGTCCTATTTGAGTTTGAAAAATTGTCCATTATTACGAAGAAACGAAATAAAGAAACCAGCTATAGGGCGTACCCAACATCTACCTAATATCGATCAGTGTTGTTACACATAAGAAATCGATACCCCATGAATTGAAATCCCATTAAAACAGATTGAATTAAACCCTCAGGAATACAACAATATCGTCTAGGAAAAATAACTCCCATGGCATGTGTTGTTCCGGTGATGGTGTTCGTCGTCTAGACACACCAGTATCCATACAAATAAAAATAGCAACCAATTCAGACATAACAACAACACTTTAAATGAGAGTTGACTTCAGAAGAACAACAATTGAAATTGCGACCGATGACAATTCGTTTAGCAAAAAAGCAATATCGATTGGAAACAATTCAAATAGAGCTCCTCATTTATATCCAATTATATGGTTAGCACTTTAGTACTATTGCGTTAATTCCAATTAGTCTTATCACAGTATGAGGTCCCCAAACTAGCTGTGGGATGCATTCAAATTGGATGGGACACTAAATGCAACTAAGAATTTTATTTTATTTTTTTCAGTTTATTACTTTTTTTGTTTTGTGCTGGTAATACTGCATGTTAGTCCGAAAAGTTTGTAGCTTACCAATTTTATCCTTGCGGACGAATTATTAGTAGATACGGGAACCCCAAAACATAGAACCATAAGAGGAAGTAGGTATCTTGGAAAGCACAGTCATTTCATAAGCTCTGAGTCCACATCCTAATGAAGTTTTATCTGACTAAACAACAGCCTAAGGAAAGGAAAGCGCAAAAACCAAACAGGCCAACTGAAGGATCATATCAAGGTTTTCACGGAATAAAATGGTGGAACTAGCTACTGAGCATGATTGCGGGGTTTTTCAACTGAAAAACTACAAGTAGAAATGCGAGTTTTTGAGGCTTTCAAGGTTTCGAAATCGTCACCAAATATCAGTTTCACTATCGCACAAACTTCGACTCATTAGAGAGACAGCTGTGAATGGTCAAACGATGAAGCTTTGATAAGTAGGACGTACTCTGAGAGCAAAAAGACCCGCTCTTGTACCGATGCTCACGCTACAGTATAAGAGACGTAGGATGGAATTCGCTCACCTTTGCCACGATTTGATAGAGGCCGATTGGGGTAGAGAAATGTTCACTGAAAAGTCCAGGTTTTGTCTATTTTCACACAGATGGGCATAAGAGAGTGTGGAGATGATCATGTTAAAGATATCTTGTGGGAATAGGAATACATTTTGGGGAGAGTCCGTCCTGGTTTGGGGAGGAATTCCCATGCGCGGAAAAATAGAGCTGTACCTCGTGGACGGATCGGTGAACTCGAATTAATAGGTAGGTACATATATCGTCAACATCCTGGAGGAATATGATTGACACTTGTCGCTCGGTGCATTCGACGTGGTGGCTTGGCCTCATATGAGCCCAGACATGGATTTGATTGAACATGCTGAAGTGCTGCGAAAGAAGATTAGGATGCGGCCTGCCCTTCTAGAGACTCTTAGTGGCCTAAAATCTGCTATAAACGAGGAATTTTTCGATTTGAATTAAAACATCGTAACAAATCTTTTCCAAGGTATGCCCCGGCGAATCAATGCTTTGTTAGGTGGTCGAGGAGACAATATTCACTTCTCGTTAAGTACCTACTCGTTAAGAAAAAAATATAAATTTAAAATGAAAATTTATAATATAAATTTAAAATGAAAATTTTGATTTATGCAAAATATCACACTGTACCACAATTCGGCCTGTAATTAGTAAAGGGTGTCAATAGTCAATAGGGACTTGACAACTTTGAAGTTAATTTGTGAACGCATTCTTAAACTAATCATCACACTGTCACTGTCAATTTATTCAAAAAAACTCAAAATTTTCATCATATTAAAGTACACGAACGAGCAACTCCTACAAATCATAAAAATTTTCTACCGAAATTCGAAGACGGTGATCGCAACTTCAAGAGCGTTGACTCCAATTTTCGGTCGGTATTCCAACCCTAGTCGACAGGCTTACACGTTTACTGAACAAATTTGAGTCTAGATATTTGTTGTGTGATGTTGCCGTGTCAATGAGACAACGGGTTGGTCGTAGTGTCGAAAATATCGGTGCCGTTCAGGCGTCCGAAGAAAATGATCCAAATCGGTCTATTCCACGGCGTTCTCAAGAATTGGGCAGCATCGCTCAGACCACATTATGGCGTCTTTTGCGTAAGGGTCTTGGTTAACACCCTTACAAGATCAATTTGACTCAAGAATTTAAGCCGATGGACAATTTGATTTGATTTCTGGAGATGATTTGGATTTTGGAGAAGATGCGCCAAGATGATGAATTTCATCGCAAAATCATATTCAGTGACGAAGCTCATTTTTGGCTCAATGGGTTCGTCAATAAGCAAAATATGCGTTATTGGTCGGGTGAAAATCTACATGTGCTTCAAGAATTACCACTTCATCCACTAAAAATAACTGTTTAATGTGGTTTGCATGCCGGAGGCGTTATTGGGCCATATTTTTTCGTCGACGATAACGATCGTCTCGTTACTGTGAATGGTCAGCGTTATCACGCCATGATTACCGATTATTTTTGGCCCGAATAGGAAGATATGGATTTGGACGATATGTGATATTAACAGAATGGTACCACACAGCACACGTTATGATCGATTTATTGGAGAGTAAGAATGGTAAGCGTGTTATCTCAAGAAATGGGCCAGTCGATTGGCCGCCTCGTTCGTGCGATTTAACGCCGCTTGACTATTTTCTGTGGGTCTACGTTAAGTCATTGGTTTTAATGCCAACAAGCCGACGACGTTGAAAGAGTTCAGAGCCAACATTGAAGGCGAAATAGCGGCCGCTTCGACTGAAATGTGTGGCCGAGCCGTAGAGAATTGATTTTCTACATTCGCTGCAAACGTGCCCGCGGTGGCCATATGAACGAAGTCGAGTTCCATTCATAAATGTTTTGATTGTACTTCAAGCCGATAATAAAGTTTTTGAAATATCTCAAATGGCTTGCGTTTTATTTGAAAAAAAAAAAGTTGTTAAGTCCTTATTGGAAAACAATCCACGGTTATTGACAGTTTATCCACAATCAAAATATGCATATATGCTTTGCTCCACAAGGATAAACTCCCCCTCTATTCCCCACCTTAAAGTCCATTTAAGAAGAAAATATGTACTCCCAATTGCATTTAGACTACCCAGTGGAAGAGCAGATTTCCTTTAACAAAAGTCCATAATCAAAACAGATTCTCCTTAGAGAATACAATATTCTACTGCTCGTACTCACCCCCTACTTCCCGATGAACTCTTCTTAAAGCACTTCATGAAGACAGCTGTTTGTTTGCAATTCAGACATTCCATACCATCTCTAGAGCATTCCCAGTGGAATGCTACGCCAGCCATTCATAGAATGTATGTCAACATCTCACATTACACAATCGCACATCATGTGTCCGTCATTTCATTTGAATCATCCACATCTTCGTCCACGTAGTGCACGAGTATTCGTCTACCAAACCGCCGCCGCCATACCACGCCGGTATATTCAATTGGTTCGCATTTGATGCTGCTGCACGTATCTCCTTTTGCTGGCGCACTTTGGTGATGTGTGTTTTTATCTTCCGTACACAATTTCAATCAACAATTCAACATAAACAAAAGGAACAACAAGAAAGGACAGTCCTCAATGGTGATGATGCTGTACGGTGCTGGTAGTCGCGAAGGACAGGACAAATCAATTCACCAGCAACGTCGTATCATGTGAGAAATTGCGGCATTCCACGTCTGTTTGTTTTTGTTTTTCTTCTGAGTTCGTTTCCTTTATTTGTCCTCTGTCCAGGACCAAGTTGTTGATTTGCACTGAAGTGTGCTTCAGATTTTTTGCAGCCTGAAAGTCTTAATGGCGTCAATTTAACTTTTAAGGGTTATTTAAAGTGCAGTCTAGATTTTCGGTTGATACTTTGAAAAGGTTGTGATCAAAGTAATTAAAACGTCCTGGCACTCCTTTTTGACTTCGAAGTGTATTATTCCTCTTGAAAGAAATGTTACCAACTGTACCAATTGTTTCCTATATCTCTCTTCTTTTTCAGCCTCTACAATGCTCTTGCCTTTAATAGCATATAGGGTTTTTCACATCCTTTCAATACTGTATTACATGAGGGGCTTTTGATCTCATTAAGTTTCAAACAAGTTTCCCAAATGAAGTATGGAACTTGGAAAAGAATTCTACGAATATATAGGGCGATTTATTTAGAGGTATAGAACTTTTCTTCAAAATAAAACACAACCAGTTTAATGGAATGCTAAATTTTTTTTACTTTATAAGCTCACAAATTTTATGGCATTTAATGTTCAACAATGATTTTTGGCATATAGCCTCCGCTATTTTGTCTCATGAACGCCATCCTGGCAGTCCAATTTTGCACCACTTTTCGAGAATACCCGGTCACATTTCGTAAATAGGGCGTCGACTGTTGGGTTTTTGGTGATCAACCGTTGCTGGTTTATCAGCAAAGACCAGAGATTTAACGTATCCCTAAAAAAAGTAGTCCAATGGTCCATTTCTCAAGATGATTCAGTCACAAAGCGCTTGGTTCAACAAAGTCATGGTGGCACGCGGCGATAGACTCTTCTGAATGCCCGGTACGGGCTCGATTTGGATGAATATTATCACTAGCGTATTATCTGCTCAAAGTACTCCATATGTAATTGCATTTTCAAATTCTTACAGGCCATCTCCGCAAAATATTGACTAATATCAACTTGACCCTATTCAACTATAGAGTTTTGAAGATGTCCTGTAAAGAGCACATCAAACACAGACACTCTCATTAAAAAGACAACAAGTGTTTTCCGGCAAACACCTCCCTACCAATCAACCCATTATTTTCATTTATTATACCAATACCCGTCCGCAACAAAGGACATTAAGCTAATCACTAGAACAAACAATCGAGTTTGTCATCGTAAAGTATGGACACTCAGTTCGTTCTATTGTCCATGGATAACAAATATAAAACTGTCAACCTTCGAAAAGTTACGAGTACCTATACCCGAAAAAAGTTATTCAATCCTTGCCTCCGTAACAAAAACAAAAACAACAACAATCAATTCGTTTTCCAATTTTATCTACTCTTCGATTTTGAGAAATAAAACATTTTCCTTTTCCAGAAAAACAGAGAACAGCACATCTCGATTGATTGTCCTTGCAAAAAAACAACGAACACCGACGACGAAGAAGAAGAACCAATACATAGACACCAAGAAAATACGGAAGTATCTATGTATCTACGCAGTCGAAGGTAAGCAATAAAAATCGTCACCTTTGCTGCCTTTGCCTAGCGTGAGGTGCCTGTCGGTCTGACTGATTTATTGGCGACAATCTTCCACACGGAGTTCAAGTGAAGTGGTAGGAGTTTCTGGTCAAATGGCAATTTCCAAAGGTGTTGACATATAAAATGGACCAAGAAGGGAGATGCTATAAGATACATCATGAATAGCGTAGCATGGTAACCAAGCCCATCCACAGGTGCAATGAAATGAATTCTTTTTTTTTTTTTTTACGATCAAACTTGTGACTTTTCTCTGTGGGTGTCGGGAATTACTTTTTATTTGATAAATATCCCGTGACGTCAGTAGATCTCGACACTTGAAGAAAATGAGAGTGGAGTTGTCTTTTCCTTGGTAAATTCTTTCATGCAACTGAGGCTTTTTACGGGCAGGATATAACACCTGCGGGGGTATGATGATGAGAAATGACCAGACGACATGATGGTATGCCGCACGAGTGTAATTTGAGGCTGGTACTATTTTTTTTCCTTAGCATATTTGCTACGAAAATTACTGGTCTTAAATATTTATGGTAAATTCGAATCAATGGAGTTTTATGGTCTGATACTTTGGAGGAATATTGTCAACGAGAAAATGGGCGAGGGTGTTAATACTGAGATGTAAAACTGAAGGGTGTCATAAAGTAGGAAGTACCGTTAGATAGAGATTGGAAGTGGTCGAGAGAATGTAATTGGAATGTAATACCAGTTTTATGGCGTAGTTGTTCTCTCGTATAATAGTCAAATTATTTTCAGTGAAAATCCCTAAAACACCCTTTTAGTATATGTAAACCTTGTAAAATGGTTATTTGCTCCTGCCAACGAATGGTAGAAAAAGAAGGGTGTCATAAAGTGAAGCTTAGGCGTGGTGTAAACGTGTCGTTTTTGTATTGGTTATAAGTAAAATGGTTTTGTTTTTATATTTTATCTTCGATTTGAGGAATGTAATGCAACGACCAAACCAGGGTGTCTTGTGTACACTATTGGATCTGGTATAGCTCTCCAAGATAAACATAATATACCTTACCTATGTAAGCTTAATCGGACCCGCTAGAACTGACTTACCTCTCCATAAGCACTCCGCCCTGCTTTCTCAGGATCGAAGCAGGAAAACTGGCTACGAGAGAGGAGAACTTGAGCTGGAATTCCCTAAGAAACTTGCAAAACTGCAAAACAATTATGGCCAACTTTTGACAAAGCAAGGACCGAGAGTATTATTCGCAAGGATAGACGTTCACTGTCTATGCTTGTGGGTATACTCACGGGTCACAACACTCTGCGGTACCACCTAAAGAAACTGCGTCCAACGGAAGAAGAACCCTGCAAAAGATGCGGAGATGAGGATGATGTAGAGCGTGTGGTACCCTCTTCCTCTGCCAGTACTCTGGACTCCAACATTCCAGGTACAAACTCCTTGGCAAGCTTTTCTTCTAGAGATCTAGGAGAATTCAAGTAAATTCCCGATTGACACTATCATCCACCTCTTTTACGGAGCTTGAAGATCATTCCTGACAAGTTGGGAACACTAGCTTAGCCGATGCTTCCCTTCAGTTTCTTACTGAAGTTTAGGAGGATCAGTAAAGATGCGGCAAAAAAGAGAAAGAAGATGACATCTCGAACCATCTCCCGTACTGCTGTTCAGCAACCAGTCGTACCTGTACCAAATGTTGATGAGCTTAAGTGGACGATTACATATTCGGACACAACTTCTGAACCCTTTAGGTATTTCAGATGATCTGTGTTGGTGGAAACTGTCACCTTCCACTCTTTGTGGTCTTCTTTAAAGAAGAGATGGAATACGGATTCAATCACATTTGAATGCAGATGATTTGTAGAAGTGACATTAAAGAACCCACCAGCAAAAGTTACCAAGAAAAACAAGACAGAACCTACACTTTCAGTCAAGTGTTGTCAAGTTGAGTGTTGTTCTGCCCGACCTACAGAAGCAGCCTTTCTCAAATGAGCAACTTTCTCTTGTCAAAGTGTCGACTCCATAATGACCTATCTATCGATGATGTTTCCTTGAGAGTTTTGAACCCTCTAAGTTCTTATTCCAATTGGCCTTTACTGCGTCCTAGTTCGAAGACACCATCGTAGATTCCGTGAGTTCCTTTAGTTTAGAGAGTTTATACCTTGCGTAGCTTAACATCTTTAAGAAGCCTGAAGCCCTCCTTCATACATATACCTAATCATCCTCTGTCGCAAAGAGAATAAATTAAATTCCAAGGACAACATCTGCTTAGTTCTTTCATTATAGATCTCAAGGTTAGTCTATATTTTTTCTGCAAAAAATAAAACCTGATTAATTTATTTGAGACTAAAACTTTGTCCTTCTAGATTTCTCTATCCAATTTTCATTCATTGTCATGCTTCACTGCCATACTTAAGGAAAAGACATAAAGGATTCAATAAGCAGGCTCTTTTAATTTCGCCGCACAAAACCTATGCTCCATTTCCCTTCGCTCGTAATCCCCTTATTTTTACACCCTTAAGTCTCTTAATTCTTTCTTTCGTTCGTCTCCTTTTGCGCTTGACAAGTGATATAAATAACAAAGTCCTCGAACTAGGTCAATGAACATATCTGCCAAGGCAAAAGGATATCATGTCGAAGTGTCGAAATTGCACCACAAAGAAGAAGAACTGTAAATGAAAAACGCCAAAACCAAATGGAATACTTAGGCAATTATTTTATTACCATTTATCCTTGCTTCCCAAAGAGAAAAACGAAGGAAAAAAAAAAACAAATATTGTAAATCCTTAGTGAAACATTGATGTACCCGTTCTTTTTCCTTTAGTGCCTCTCTGGAGTAAAAGCATTTCATGTAATTTACAGTCAAATGGAAAATAAACTTTTGGTCCTAGCTACTTTCTCACGCCTCTTCGTTATTTTTTCTTTATTTTCTCAAGTTTTCCTGTTCGTTCTCTTCATCTCTTTAAGAATTCAATTGAAAACTTTTTAATTATCATGTCGATATCCCGTTTTTGCAGTTGGTTTTCTGTTTATCCAAATCTTACCACCCCCACAGCTCCTGTTTTTCTCTCTCCTGCTAGTTGATCGTCAATGATGAAGAACAATGGAAGTAGAGAATGAGAATGAAGAAGAAAAAAACACAACTTAATGAAGTACACACACATTTAAGGAAATCCGACACACACAGAGGACTTTGCTACACTATTTTCCTCTTTGGAGTGTTGGTCATTCAAAGGACAATGAGATCCTCTTTTGAAACGAAATTATGCAAATGATTGTGCTTTGCGATGTTCTCCTTTGGGATGTACCGTGACGATGACGACGGACAGACAGACTGACAGATACGTACATATGAAGGGAATAATTAAAATTTACTGATTCCCTATCAATGATACCATTAGAGATGTGCGCTGTGCTATACTACTTCTCACCCAAAAGTACTCGATACACATGCACTCGCAGATGGAAAGCGTAGTGGAAGACAATGGCAATGTTAATGCATCCAAATGGTGGAACAAACTTTGATTATGTTTACTGAAAAAGTAACAAAAAGGGGGAGACGATGAGTTGATTGAGCGGACAAATGAGATGCTCAGTCGTCCTTCCGTAAATGTGATTAAAACTGTGATTGGCATTTGCATGAGGTACTTAGCTTAAGTGGTTTCGGCAATTAGAATGATTTTTCTCTGCTCTGCTCTTCTGTTTAGTTTATTCCTGGGGAACAGCTATTTCACTGAATTAAATGTTTGAAGGACCATTGATTCGAAGGACTCACTGCCTGCAGAACATGTGTGGACTCAAAAGTAATTGGATTTGGTTAAGTAGATAAAAGTGAAGGCCATGTGAGGAAGTTTTTTAATAACCTGATATGAAATACGCTATCAATGCCTTCGTTCCACCTATAAGAAAAATAAATATCAGGCCGTAAGCAGCCCATAGAGGGCCAAGGCCTAGCTTTTCACAACTGTACATGTTGTGCGTGGTATACATTTCTGCACGTACAGAACGGACCTGCAGTTTTATGCCGTATCCGAAGGACAGAGGCGTTGTGAGAAGCTTTCTCATGGCAATTATACTCTTGAATGTTTGTCAGACACTCGGAAGAGGTGGAGCCGTGAAAAAAAAGCTTTTGATGGTATTTTTCGGGATTCGAACTTGGAACCACTTGCGCAGTAGTCCAACGCACTAAGCACTGTGCCACGGCACCCACGTTCCACGTTCAATGTGATTCAGTTTTTGATGTAGGAATCCATCGAATTTTTCCATTTCCCCTCGACAAAGCTGAACGAAGCACATCGTCAGTCCAATAGGTGGCGCTGTAGGCAGGTGATTTAAATACAACTGACACGTCTACTTTTTGAAAAATGCATTTCTTCAGTAATTCGAGGTTCAGTCTCAACATTTCAATTCTATGTACTTTCTGAGCCATGCCTTAGTTTAGAACATTTCTATTGGTTCTCAACGCCTTACTTGCGTCTATAGGACCAGCTACTAATATTATTCACATTGTTGATCCTGATGATGTAATGGCTTTCTTGCGATGGAGTAAAAAAAAAAAAACATCCCTTAGCACTTATGTCCTTTTGATAGCAACAAGCCACAATTGCCAAAGACCTAAAATAAAATAATTTAAAATAATTTATTCCGCCTCCAAATGTATTACATTTGCATATGGTGGTGATGTTTCAATTATTATTCCCTCGTCATCTTTACTGCCTCATCAAATGATTCAATTGTTTGGCCTAAAAAAGCCAACAAATATAAATAAATAACAAACAAACCAACCATATACAACCGCTTATCACAATTGGCTCGGTTTTGTATCTCCCACGGGCCAAAAGTCGTTGGTATCATAAAATTCTTTCCAAAAAAATCAAAACAAAAAAAAAACTCCCCAAAAAAAAAAGAGAAAACAAAGGAATAACATTCCACGCCACCGCATGTTGCATATAAAGAAATATAAAAACCAATTTCGTTAACACCACTCGCATAAAAGGTATTTTGTTGTTTATATCCTGCGAGTGTATTGCTCGTAAAATTCACCCATGCATTCGGTCTCATTAAGCCTCCCATGACGGGTTATATGGGTGTGTACATAGATACTTGTGTTGGTGATTTTCTTTTTTTGTGTGTGGCCTTCATTCATTTATAATAAAATGTCATAAAAATGTTTTTTTTTTTTTTTATCTTCTGTTACTAGGATTATCGGAGAGTTAAAGCATCATTGCACACGCGTGCTCATTCGAGATCTTAAATTAGATCCTCGTACACAAAAAGCCAGAAATGCACCACCAGAAATGATAGAATGATAGTCATCTGGTACGAAATTGTCCTCGCAGAGAGTGCAGATACTTTTTCATGGAAGTGCAAAAGAAGACAAACTGACTTTTTTTTTTTGTATTGCCACTTCGAGTGTTGAGAAAACTTTCTCCATCATCTGACTTTGATATACTCAAATTGATGATCTTTTCGAATTTAAAAGGAGACACAAACGCAGGGACAATGGCAGAGACTAGCTGGGCCACTGAAGCAACGAACAAATGCCGCCCGCCGCCCAGGGCGGAGTAGTTTTAATGAGAAAACTTTCCATTATCCGATTTCATGATGATTTTGTTGTACGCGTTGTGCTTGGTTATATGGAGGGGATACAAATGCTTCAGTCTAAGAAGAAGCTGCATTTATAGATTGGGAAAACATAAACGGAATTGAGGATATCTCAGATAGTAGGCTATTATCTGATCGAATAACGAGTTCATAAATAATAAACTTCCAAGTCAATATTTATGGAATAGGCAGGACGAATTAACCTATTAACATCTAAACACACTCATGCCATAAATACACAACAGTTTTTGATATTGTGTAAGCAGTAATAAGGCCCTGTGAACTCAACGCCTAATTTTCAGTTGTACGATTGAGCGTAAGTTTCAATTCAGAAATGAAATAATAAGTTTGAATGGGATGAGAACAACTCCAGCTGTAAGCATTGAAGTTTAAGTCTTAACCTGCCTTCTCTATATATCTTTACGAGATCAATCAGGAGCATTCGACCATCTCTAATAGATGGTTTGGCCATGACAGACTTGCCTAGCATAGAGGAATGGGAAAAAAAGCTATATCAAAAATAGACAATGGAATCTTCTCTGAAACACTGGAGATATTCAAATTCATACGACTCCCAGACCTTAGCAGTGTTTTCCAAGCAGAAGTCCTGGCAGTGACAGCAGTTGAACGATAGTCTGCCGTAAGGGCAATTCCAACAGAAGGTATTACTTTCTTTACTTGTGAAGAGCTTAAAAATCTTGGAACGTTTCTGGATACGAAGGTGCCCCGGGCAAGAAAATACCAGAAGAATTAAAGAAATCCCCAGGGCTCAGTTCTGTCTCCGACTCTCTTTCTCATTTTTATTAATGACCTCTTGTCTGCTACCTCTAATTAAATCCATTTCTTCGCTGATGACAGTACCCTCAGTCTTACATATTCGTTCCCTAACTCAATTTCCGATCTAGACAGCATAATCAATTGGGATTCAACCAACAGAGTGGAATTTAATGCATCCAAAACACAGTACTGTCTCCTGTCACTCAAGCGTAACCAAGCCTCCCAACCATTATCCATGAATGGTACTTGCATCGCAGAAACCAAAAGACTTGCTCTTCTCGGTATGTGTATCAACAACAATCTCTGATGGAACGATTACATATTCGAGGTCCCCAAAATTGCAGCAAAATTTCTAGGATTCCTTAAACGATGCAAAAAATACTTTACCCCGACTGATTTGGCGTCAATCTATAAGGCATACATCCTCCCAAAACTGGAGTACAACGCTCACATCTGGTCAGGTGCACCCAAGACTGTTTTGCACTTACTAGATAAGATCCAGAAGCGTGCGTTAAAAATGCTCGAGTGAAATAGCCAACTGCATTACCCCCCTTCAAATCTTACCCGCAATACGCGTTACTCTTTGAATGCACATCAGTTTACCCTCAAGTTCAACTTCGGACGTACAGAGATTCATTCATTAGCCGAACAACACGTATGTGGAACGAACTTCCATTCCTCACCGTTATGGCAACCAAGTATTTAAAGCAAACGTGTACAGGTACCTCCTCTGTTCCTCTTCACGCTGGGGGAAGGGTTGATGGACGCCCGCGCACTGAATCATCAGTATAAGGGTATTCATATCCCCTTTGTTGCGCGCAAATTATAAAAAAAAAGGAAAGCTTCATTAGATTTATAAGAACAAACTTATCTCTTTTTAAGTATCCTACCCTGCATTCTCATGATTCTTGCAAGGAAATTATCCATGAAAGAGGGGGAACTTAAGGTGGAATTTTAAGGATACTTAAAACAACTGTGGCCATCCTTCGATTAAACAAGGATCGAGAAACTTAGGCTCAAAAACAAACGATCATTTTCCATGCTTGTGGTGATCTTTACGGGTCATAACACTCTGCGGTACCATATGAAGAAACTGCGTCAAACAGAAGGAGAACTCTGGAGAGGATGTGGGGATGCAGAGGACGCCCTGGACACCAGCATTCCGGAAACAAAATCCTCGGTAAACATCAAATAAGTAAGTACCTACTCGTACCTTATAAAGTGGTTCTTAGGCATTAAATAGGTTGAAAGGGCAAGGGAATACAATTCTTTTCCCTCTGAGTTAAGTGCGGCAGAAGTCGTTGATCTTCTTCTTAGCATTCATTCTTTCATTTTCCAAAACCGCGTAGAAGTAAAGTTACCAATTACCATTATACCTCCTCCTATTTCTGAATAAAGTTACCGATTATATCAAACCACTTTGAGTCTATATAAATCTGCATCTAAAGATAATTTAAAATCTTCAAATTTTTCAAACTATCTACCTCTAGATTCTCCCCAGTACCTACCATAACTTTTTGCGGGGTAAAGGAATAATAATAAAAAAAAAAAAATAAAACATACTTTCAAATCAATATCCTTACGACAATATCGAACTTTTCTCATACACTAACCACCATAGTGACGAAAGTTATGTAATTTCCATCAACCCTTCCCCCAAAAGAATACTTCTCTAAGGATAGGCAAACAAATGACTCTATCTAAATCTATCTCTATCTATTCATGAAGCAACGTTAAAGTTCTTTCCAAAAGGGTTATACCCTTGGCCTTCTGCAAGACTCTTGTACATCTACCACTCATTTGACTAACACACTATGGATCAAAGGTTAAACAAAGCAGTCCTTCGTAAACAAATCACCTTCAACACCACACCTTAGGATACCCACTACTGTGAGATAAAAGAAGTCAGCCTCTTACAAAGTCAATCAATCACTTTTGGATCCCATCAGGCAAATTTCATTGTGAGTTTCTCTTCCTTTTCTTTTTCCAAAAATAAAAAAGAAAAGGATTCTTCAAACTAAAAATGGAAAGGAAAAAAAAAATAATAATAATATTTATTCAGGAGGAGAAAATCTCTATTGAATCCTGATATGGTGATGAAAGTGTTATTAGTGGCACGTGCAGGGGCATTGAATTGAGTCTTAAAACGCCGGTAATAGCATAGTACATATGAGTATTCACCCATTGGCTAAAACGGTAGGCAAATGATATTATTTTGGAAAATTTTTACCTTAACCCCTTTTAAGGGTTATTGGGTGGCAGAGCAATAAATTTCTTTTTTCTATTTATTTTTTTTTTTATCTCATTTGCGATGAAAAGGAAGCCTAATGGGCTTTTGGGGCTTAGAATTACACTTTTGAGAGGTTCATTAGCATTTAGGGAAACGAGCAATTTTTTTTTGAATACTCAACGCGTAGTAGGTATTGTATGAAAAAATTTGAGACGTATTTTCTTTCATTATGAAACATTGATAGAGGTAGTCTTAGAATAGGTTAATGTGTCTGCTGTGCACGTTTCATTCTGATTTGGGGATTTAAAAGGTTTTTAATTAGCTACAACGTTAAGTACTCTTCTAGGTATTGGTCACTGATAAATAACCATGTTTGAAGGCAAAGGATCTCTAAGGAACGCAAGTAGAGACGCTGTTCTTTTATTACGCGTTTTTATGATGTTTTAGGATTTACATACATATGTGCATCTTAAGCTGAACTAGGTATTTTCTTTACTTGTTCATCCCATCGGAGATAAGTCTGAAGTTAACAGAAATGAAAGTATGCCTTGTTGAAAAGCGATATCATTACTGCTACTTACTTACTTCTTATGTCCTGTATCCCCTTGTGAATCCTAGGGCCTCTACATTGGCTACGCACCATCATATGCGATTTCTGGAAATATGCCTCAGCTCTACCCAACTCTTTGCCAGTTGCCGTGCTTCCTTCTCAACTGTTCTGAGCCACGTACCCTTAAAACCGCCGCATATTCTGCCACCCTGAGTAAGCCCATTTTACTGCGTCGCTTGGTTAGCTATGGACCTGTCACCTTTACGGAGAATGTGCCCAAACCACTGCCACTCTCGTCGTCGTATGATTGTGCCTATAGGCTCCACCTCCAAGTATTTGAACCGAGGACGAGATTAAGTAGTACAACGTTACAAACGGTGTCCTCCAGAGTTCCGTACTAGGCCCACTACCTCCTCAAACTTCGAGTCCCCAGGTCCTTCAAAATAATTGGCTTCGCCGACGACATAGTGATCGTTTTAGTGGCCAAACTTCTTCCAAAGAGTTAGAACATGTCTGCAATGAAGCCATCGGAATGGTACAGGAATGGCTAATAGGCATGGACTTACGACTAGCAGAGGAAAGACGGAGATAGTACTAATAGCTGGAATGGTACCAATAGACCTCCTCGTTGAAGAAGCTGCATGGAAATAAAGTACCAACAGATGATGAATTACCACGAAGAATGGCAAGATGGACGAAAAACTTTTGACAAAGGACGCCAAGACTGATCCCCAATATAGATTATTGGGTCAATAGGAAACATGAAGAGCTCAAATTCACAGACACTTAATGGTCATGGAAAACTCAGAGCATACCTCCATTTGATTTGATCATGAAGACAACCCTTATTGTCCACTTAATGACTGGGTTTGAACTTAACCCAAGGAAACATCATCAGTCTGAAGCTCAGCACACAAGAAGCTTGGAAAGCAGTAAGTGAGAACGTGGCCTAAAATCATGAAGGAGGAACGAAGACAGGAACGACAATAAAACGGGCTGAGTTTGGTCTACGAAAGATTCCCACCAACTCCAATACCAATGGAGCTTCAGTGTATCCAAGCGTACGTCCATCACACACCTTCACAACATAAGCTAACCTATCCTAAAGCTTCCAGACCAGAATTGTCCTCTACCAGCTATCCACGATTCAAATTGACATTGAATTCTAAATGATTTGCATTCGCTAAACTCAGAGGAGTTACCAGATATATGGGGTGTTAGACACATGATAAAAGTGATTATCATCTGTGGCACATCCCTCTTGAGGAAACACACAAAAAAAAAAAAAACCTTCAGCATTGCATGCAAATTCGACATCATTAATCTCCTGTCAAGTTGACGTTCACTCATTAGCTTGGTTTTTTTTATTACTTTGTTCCCACGGTCTTAATGGCAGTGCCTCAGCCCACAAGCATATGTGGGAGTCTGTCTGTCGGAAAATCGCAGCTCCTGTTGGTGATGTTAATTCACGAGAACATGATTTGTGTCAGGCACAGGTGAATGTGGGTGAGAACACCCGGTGCCAAGGATTCAAATAATTTTCCTCTCAGCCAAAGTGGTGGGAGTTAAAATTAATCATTCGAACATGAAAGGATTTCCGGTTTGCTAGAGTTGAATGGCTCAAATGGATTTCGTTATCGAACATGTTTCTTTTTTTTAGGGCGTGGGGGCCAATGGAGGTCCTCTCCGATTTAATAATACTCATTCTATGGACTTAATGTTTACGCTCTTTTAGAGGAAAGAAAAGATGAAGTCATAACTGAAAGTTTGAAAACTTTTCCCCTTGACGTCAGTCCGGAGAATAAATATGCGGCCGTCTTTCGTGTTAAAGTGATTAATGGCCAGTTGAATAAAATTTTTTTTTTTCCACTGGCAGGACGATCCAAAGATTCAATAAAACTCTCGATGATGTGGACTTATTGGTCATAAAGGAAAATTTTGGTATTTTCATATTTTTTTTTCTTATTTTGCAGAACTTTTCTCCAAGACAAACAACATGGAGAGAGGAAGAGAGTGCACCTTTGGTATACAATACAAATGGGAAAAGAGGAAATTATTCCAGGCTATTCATGGAGATGTTTTTTTTTTTGATAATTTGTGGTACTTTAATGGCGCCATAAATCAATCGACCACTGTCAGGATAATGTTTGCTTGGTGAAAGTTTTAAAAATTGAAATTGCTTGCGGTTTCCCTTTTTTTTTGTGTGTGGGGCCAGAGAAAAAGTGATGAAGAAGGAGAATTGAATGGACTCTGTGAGTGAATGAGTGAGGCGAAGAAGAAGAACGGGTTTAAACGTTACGTTGGATACCTACTACCTAATGTTGTTAAAAGTTTCATGAATGGAAAAGTTTTCCCCCAAAAACTGCAGCGCAGCACTTGTGATTAAGGTGAAGGCTATAATGACTGCGAAGGATGTTAGAGATTAAATAGTGCTTTATTCTAAGGAACACCGGGTGCTGTTATTTTATTTTATAAAGTTTGTCACTATTGTTACAAAGTTTTACGAATTGAGACTCTCACTTATATTAACCAACTTTTTTATGCAGAATCTGAACAGAAGTAAAATTTATATACTGAATATTCAGTGGACATCGATTTTGAAAGGTGTTTAGTTGGTGCCTTGTGCATAATAGATTCCATATATATCGTATATAGTCCAGATACTTGCCCTTTAAGCTAGAGACTCAATTCTATGCCACATTCGAACAGCACGGTTCCATTGTAGTAATCATCGCGAAAAGGTATCTTGGACTTAATAGAGGAAGTATTCTACTGACATTGCTTCTTCGAATGGAATATTATAAGGCAACCGCAGAGCAAATAGATGGGTGATACCTCCATCTTTATATCCATGCGGCAATGGAGTATTGGTCCTTGCGGCGTGACTCCCAAAAGTGCACTATT
This sequence comes from Chalcosyrphus nemorum, assembly GCA_949716465.1. NCBI lineage: Eukaryota > Metazoa > Arthropoda > Insecta > Diptera > Syrphidae > Chalcosyrphus > Chalcosyrphus nemorum. Next base: position 20,881,302 of record OX454332.1, on the reverse strand, counting down.
TCTACCAGATTACTTAAAGGCCTCCAGATCCTTGCAGGGTCCCTGCCTGAGACATCGTTGCCTTCCATCCTCTGCGGTCTCGGGCACGCTGCTTCCAGTTGTGAAGACCAAGTTTTCTGGCCACCCGCTACAGCTTGGTCTTTGTACCAGAGGTTCGGTCTTCTTCTCCGTCTCGAACCTGGGGCTGGGATTCGAAGAGACCAGTGTTGTTCATTCGCTCTATGTGGCCGAGAGAATATAGTCTGCCTATCTTGGCTTTTTGGAATACATTCACATCCTGGTACATCTCATAGGATCGCGGTTGTATCTTCTCCTCTATTCGCCCTCCTCGCATAAGGGACCTTATAACCGACGAAGTATTTTTCGCTTGAAGGTACCCAATATATGCTCAGCTTTCTTATTTATCGTCCAGCACTTGGCTCGTGATTAAGGTGAAGGACTGGTAAGATGAAAATATGGTCGATTGTCAATCTGCCGTGCCGGAAGCCGATTAGTGTGTTACAGAATGGTTGTACGTTGGATCTTCTGGTCCGGTACTCCTCTCTCGTTGCTCTTGTATTGCGTTGCAGCACTTTCTTGTGTGCATCTTTTGTCAACCTCCTCCTTGTTTATATTCAAATGCCATTCCAAATTGTTGGACCATACGCAATTAAATTGATTTTTTGTCATTTTTTGATAACAATCGACGACATAGGCAGACACCTTATGACTATCATTCAAACCCCCTTACGTCCCCAAAATCCCAGCTGCACAGCACATACATATGTATGTACATACAAAATGGCTACAAAATTCAAAAGGATCTCCCTAAACCATTGAACGAACTATACATATTGCATTCCCAAATTCTTAGATAGAATTTGCCGAATTGATATACAACTTCCTTGCAATACCATTCATCTGAAAATCTATTGCAGGGAAATCATGCGGAAAGCGTTTTATTCCCCAAAATGTGTGGACGACGACGACGACGTCTATGAGAAAGAAAACCTCAAAGAAATACGTACAAGTAATTGAAAGTGCTGATGCAGAAAATGTGCACAAGAAGCTCTACAACGCAGAAAGGGTTCTTCTATCCTACTTGCCTTACGTCACTCATCATGCAGAACATATTCGTCTATTGAGACATCAACAGATGGCTTCAGTGATGACGAAAAAAGGGAAGTTGTTCCTTTTTTTTTTGTGCTTCTGTGAAACGTCAGGCAACTGTAAACTGCACATGCAGTATAATGTACATCACGTCCGAATGATACTCAATGCTGATATCCTTTTCCTGGTGTCTGATTGTTTATCACAAGAAAAAAAAAAAAAATGAAAAACTATCTCCAACTCGAAGCTGAATCTTTCACTCTACGTGCGTATTTGCCTACTGGAATGTGAAGCGACTTGGAAACGATAAAGTCTTCAATAGCCAAGATGGAGAAGTATGTGAGTGTAAAAATGATGTTTTTGACCTCAAAGAGGAACGACGGAACACGTTTAGAACCCGTCCATCGGTTATTTGACCTGTCAATCTGTTGCAGATCTGTAATTTTGAATCTTTTGACGTAAAGAGCTGAGACTTTCAGTTTGTATTTATTGCATGAGAGCCCGCATGGAGGAAATCAAATTTTATTGAGATTGATTTGAGCGAACTGGCAACAACTCAACTGTCAACTGTCATTGGAACTTGTTAGTACTTTTCCGGAACAAATTTCCAAACGGCTTCCATTTCGCCGTATATGTATTGGAATGCACCTCGAAACCAGCGCCAGCGGCCTTGTAAAAGCTGGTTGACAGAAGACTAGGAAGAGTCCTCTGAAAAGCTTGAAAATCCAGGCAAATTAAGGACTAAACTAAGCTCAGCTTTCTTTTCCTCTTGAACAACCCATGCTCGCGCTGCAACGACCTGCGACCTTAAAGATCTATTGTATCAAAAGGTTGGAGTTAACCTAGAAGACTTACCTTATGAAAGATAGTATATCTTTCGAAGTGGAACTTCACTGAAATGAGTATATCCTTATGGAGTATATGTGCATGCACATAAAATGTGTTCGGATGTTTCATCCTCCTCTAGACAGAACCGACATTCCTTTAGGCTCAGTTTGTTAGGTGATACAGTGGCCAGTTAGGACACTCGGTAGCTTTTCAAGGCCTACCTTGTCTCCGTTAAAGATTTCCTTATAGGAACAAGGCTTCATTAATCTTTTGGAATCTCTAAAACTCGGCGCTTTGGTCCAGTGATGTAGAAGAAGTATGCTTTTCCAAAAGTTAATTAGTGTTGTGGCTGATGTCCAGATGACGCCACAACAATGTTGAGGATCATTGAAGACAGATTCAGAGCCCTTGCAAGCGCATCCGCAGATTCATTGCTCTCAATCCCTTGGTGTCCAGAGACCCAGACAAGTTTTGCCTTGTTGTACTTCACAAAGGATTGTAGAGCATCGTAGCAGAACCCTAAGTGCCGTTTAGCTATCTGCGAAGAGCCTTTTAGTTGCTCAAAGAGATTATGTCTGGTGCAGATCTCAATAGCATGGAGTTCAGCCTGAAACACAGTGGAAGTCATAGCCACCGAAATCTTTGTGGTGGGTCACAAGACCCCAGCTCCTACTTCAGAATCAATTTTCGATTCGTCAGTGAACCAAACCAAACTTTTAGAGTCTAATATTGGAACGCCTTCCAAAGCCTTCCAAAGCCATGTTGACTAAATTTTTCATACAAGACCTTCTTAGCAATCTTGAAGCATCGACTATCGACATTGATTGAGACTACCAAGCGGTCTAGTAAGCTGACGATAGTGGTAGATTAAGTCAAGACAGCGATGTGGAATGGTGAACAAATTCTCGACGTGTTCAAGAGCAAGGCAGTTGTATACGCTTATCCTTGGAATACACAGAGCTACACACTCTCCGGAATCTCTTTAACTGCCTATAATATCAGTAGACTGCATAGGTACTAGGTTATATCCCCGAACACAATGTGAGGTTATTCAACAATGAAGGAGGAATTGGAACTTCAGGCAGAACACAAAAGCAGATTCAGCAGGGAGTCTCCTTTACTAAAATTTGGATTTGTAATTGCAGCTTCCACCTGATCACTAGTGTGGACGGCACCAGGAGATGGTGTAAGCTCCTTGTGGAACACTGCGTGGGATGACTACTAAAATTTATACTTCCCCCTCCAAGGACACTTCTTCTTCTTGGATGGTGCTACAGTTCGGGGGGAACCTTTGCCTCAACTAGAAAGCCTCTCTTCTTAGCTCGGTCGTTAGCTAATTGCCTCCAGTTGTGCATTCTAAGTTTGTTGAGGTCCCGCTGAACCTGCGTCGTCCCTCTGAAATCTGGATTTGAATCGAAGACTTCATTTTACATTACCCAACACTAATATATGTACATATGTATACAAAAAGTTCAGCACACAGCATATCGTTTTTCTGTTCTTTTTGTTTTATAAACTCTCATTACATTTGACCGAAACGACTTTCACATCATTTCATTTATAAAGCATCATATTGAAACCTCATAAAAATAATGTTGTTTTCCACGGATGTAAAATATTCCAACGACCACATGTACTTCATTTCATCTCATATATTTATTATTAAATCCCACATTTAATTTTCATTTTTACACTCCTTCATTACGGCTTATCTTGTTTCTACTGCTGAGGCAACATTTATGGTTAACTCGACGCATAAAGGATGAACTTTTTTTTTCTTCCCTTCCCTTTCCTTTCCTTTTATTTATTTTATTTTATTTTTTTTTTTGTTTAATGTGATATACAAAACCCCTTTTAGTAAACCATCCGATGGAAGCCTTTCACTATGACTTTAGCTTTTTTTTTTAACCCACAGGACGAAAAAAAAATCTCACAGAAAAAAAAAGAACACCAACGGAACAAGTTTCAAGGATAATCAACCGAACATGCCAATGCAGTACGCTCGCTGAACGTACTCAGTCTTTTTTTTTTATAAGGATAATACACAGAGAATACTCTCCACCGAACACTTATCCTTCGTTAAGCTACGGGACGTCCATGTCGTCATCCAACGTCCGTTGTCGAGTTGCAAAAGTTTTCGGCAATTCATAGGTTTTTATTTCGGAATTCCCCTCCACAATGAAGGGAGAATATTTGAAAGTTAAGTGGAGAGGTTAAAAAAAGAACACTGTTTTTGAAAATATAGTGCAACGGTGAGATGTTGTATAACAAGTTAGCTGCATCGGAATAACATTTTTGAAATTAGTGTAATTGGATTAGGTTCTAGTAATAAGATTTTGTACTTTGCAGTCAAAGTGGAACAGAACCTCATGTTAATGGGAACAAACTGAGAAAAAAGATGCGAGATAAAAGGGGAGACTGAAGATTGAACAAGGATCTGAGAAATGGTGGTCCTATTGCAACGATTTTAAGGCATGAAGGACGTACGTATGATGCAAAGTGTGATGGATGATATTAAGAGCCAGTTTAGTGGAAACTAAGTAAATTTGCAGTATAAGACTTACATCAGTTGATCCTTAAGCTAGTTTGAACAATCGTTCTTAAGCCTTTTGGTCTGATTGACAGAATCTACATTTGTATGCTGTATTTGAAACTTGATTCTTACTTGAGGGTGGATCTGGGCCTCAATCAACAAGCCTCTCCACTTGGATTAGTCTATCCAATCGAACCTAATTTCGTCCAGTTTCGCAATCCAAATTGTTCTTGTACGAGCCATCTATGGCGAGGAGGCTTTCTACTGCAAAGAGGCCCTCTACTGCGTCATCCCTCCTGGTTTGATCCGAAGACTTTGTGGGTCGGAGCGTTGGTGTCCATTCACTCCACGTCTCCTAGCCATATCATACATCACATACACAGTGTTTGCGTTTGGATTGCTGTACAACTCGTATAGTTCGTTGTTGAATCTTCTTTTCCAAAACCTTTCAACGCAAACGGGACCGAATATCGTACGATGTTCAGTTTCAGCGCCGTAAAGTAGGACTGGCATGTTTAGAGTCTTATACAGAGTCTCCGTAGTTCTTCGAGATAGGACTTTACTATTAAATTGCTATATTAACCTGAAAAAATCAGCGGTTGGCACGAGCTCTTCGCCTCTTGGGTTTTGCGCTGGTCAGAGGCTTCTGATTCAATGCTTGCAAACGCACCTGTGGAAGCCTGGTGAGTTCTTCCAGTCATGTCAATATTGTCGGTATATGCCAGTGAGAGATTGTGCCCCTGGAGTATCACACAATCCGCTCGAGTATCAGTACGTTCATACCCGACTTTGATGGAGCAGCGAGCGTTCTCCATCGTCATCCTTGACAAGGATGTCAAAACTAGGCATAGCTTTACATTTAGCGATATATTTTATATTTTAAGGATTTATTTATATTGGTTTAACTTTAAATAACAGAAATACTCATTGAATATTAATATTTTACGTTTGTAAATAAATATATGTAAATACATATGTAAGACCTCGCAGCAAATTCCCATTCAATACTACAATAGAATATTAAACTATGCTACTACAATGGCCATTCAGTAAAATTAATAAAAGAAAAAAAATATATATATTGCTACATAAAAAAAGCACCACAGCAATTTATTTTATTCCATTTAAAATGTGGCGAACAGAAATACAATTTAAATTTAACAAATTGTCCTTGCCTTGCGCCTAGAAAACAGAAAACCATGTCCACACAGTCATGTTGGACAGCAACCATGAGTACCTACCATAACCCAGAGAATTATTGACAAGTAGTGCGAATGACACAATTATTGATTGAATGACGCAGTTGTTAAATTTTCCAATCTCTCTGCATACCTACACAAAATGCAAGGATATGTAAATTTTGTCACCACACGCAGATCAAATTCGTCTGCATGCACCGATTGACCTCACTACAAATACGGATTTATGTTATCCTCTATAGCTATTTAAATTGAATTTGATTATTGACAATTGCCTGCTGCATGTCCAAGGACACTGGTCATATTCCTGAATAATGTTAACAAAAGACGAAAGGATACTTGCCCTTTTACATTGGCATGATGCTGAGCTCCTATCATCTACCGCAACGCATCACACAGTGCATAGCACCACAGCAGTACATATGTGAATGGGTGTGTGGTAATTTGTTGTTGTTGTTGTTTTTTATAGGTTACGCTACTAGTCCAGCAGCAATTATAGAGCGCAGTATTCAGTGGGCTGGTCGGCCCATTGTTCTGCGTTGAATGTGTCCTGGTTCATTTGTCGGCGGTATCTTGCTGTCAGCAGTGGTGGCAGAAATGACGGCAGTCGTGTTGGTTGGCGGTCCCGCACAATTCACAAAAATTAATTAATGTTTGCATTTTTACTGATGGAACTGATGGTTGACCTAAATACTGCGATATATATACAATTATGGGATACTGAAGCCATGGTTGGCGTTTGCAAAATTAACAAACAAATGCGGGGGTTTTACTAACCCAAAACAGGTTTTTTTTTGTGTTTTTTGTTAGCCTTACGGTAGATAATTCTAATTATTCTGTTGCGGTTGTGAAAAAAGCTTATGAAAAATTTATACATATCCTGGCAGTGACATGCAATTGGTGCGTTATTAAACTGCTGCTATACAGTTAGATTTGATCTCGTAGACTTTTGATATTAAAAATGTATGTGCTTCCATTTAATGAACTTTTGTGGAGGATAACAATTCGACGGCATTAACCCATTACGCAAATTCTCCAGGTTGTGGTCTGCGAAAGGCCGAGTAATGGAATTGTAATATGTACTTACTTACTTATGTCCTAGGGCCTCTGCAATGCCTACGCGCCATCATGTGTCCGAGCTCTCCCCAACACTTTCCCAGTTGCTGTGCTTGCTTCTCAACTGTTCAGCGCCACGTTCTCCTAGGACTGCCGCGTATCTTGTCATCCTGGGTAAGCGGGTTCCATTGCATCGCTTAGCTAGCCATGGATCTGTCACCCTTTCGGAAAGTGTGACCACTGCCAATTTCGTCGTCATATGGTTCTGCCTATAGGTTCATGGACCGTGCTCTAATACATTTGACCGGAATACCCCTAAGATGTAACCTAGGCACCTATTGACAAACGTTTGCAGCTTCTTCGTGATAGTGGTGGAGACAATACTCCCAACTCCCAAGGTATTGGAAACTTTCTACTCTCTCAACCGTTTGTCCAGCAAAGCATATATGAGTTGATGAGTTCGGTCCTAGGCTGATCATTTTTGTGTGTGTCGAGTTAATTTTCATCACAACGACGTCTGCTTTCCTCTCCTGTCATTTGGTGAAGGTCCATTATTCTGTGAGACAGAAGGCATATATCATCGGCGTAGTCGAGGTGCTTGAGTTCAGATTTAAGAGCCCATCGCATCCATTTCCAGTTGATAAGGCCGCATTCAGCACATCGCTAATCACCAATAAAAAGAGTGATGGTGAAAGTATACAGCCTTGTCAAACCCCACTTTTGACTTCGAATTCCTTAGACAGCCTACCTCTGTGCAAACGTGACTTGTAGCCTTGATAATTGCTATTAATTTGTCAGGAATACTTCTACTGCGCAAGGCCAAATGAATTTCCGATAAACACTATCAAACGCCTTTTCAAAAACGATGAACAGCTGGTGAAGTGGTGATCGATACACAACACACTATTCGATGATGATCCGCTCCGATCCGATCGGAACCTGCTTGCTCGGCGTCGAGTGTGTCTTCAATGTGTTTTTTGATTCTCTCCAGAATAATTCTAGCTATTATCTTGGCCATAGCAGGCAGGATGCAGATACCACTCCAGTTGAGCTTGACGATCATTCCCTTCTTCCACTCATCCGGCAAATTCTCGGCTTCCCAAACTCATCCGATATTAGCAACGAACCGTCTAAGCCCTTCACTGGGAGTTAAGTAGAGCTTCGGCCACCTATAAGCTCTTTGGTGATTCTGAAAACGCTTCTGCTGACGCACCTCGCTGCTGCTTCTTCTGCTTCCGTAGCCAGCACATTGATGTAATTGCGCTTGTCACGTCTCACGCACGCTGCACTTTTCTTTTCTTCTTGCGATATAGGGACTCAAGCTCGATCCTCCCTGCTGCTGGAGCTGTAATGTACCGTAAAATGGGCGAGGGTGCATTACATTATTTAAATCACCTAAGCATTCTTCTACGGGAGAGAACTGGGCAGATACTGAGCAGAAGGTTTCCTCCTCTTTTTTAGACAGTGTCCAGTGATGACACTGTTATGATCAAACATACATATATCATCTATGATGAAACACTGATCTAAGTCAATGGCAATACCTACTGACAACAAGTTTGACTGTCAACATACTTAGTATACGTTCAATCTGAATGTCTAATATATCCGTTCCTACAGAGGGAATTATACATACTTGCATATTGCCAATAACCCCAGAATCCTGAATTGATTAATTCATACCGAATTCCCATTACACATTATATCCTTACCAAACAATTGTTTGAAAATTATCGAGTTATTACTGTATCTTAAGTAAGTACATACTTGAAATCAGCTCCTTTGAATAGTTCGAATAAGACAAACATCATTGGAACTCAAACTGTGTCCCAAATCGATTCCCTGATCATCTCCTTACAAATACACCACACCACCAGAGTGCAATCCTAATTCACACAATTCATACTGTCCTGGCATCCGCTTGTGAATTCCTTGCACCTGACTACATTTCCTTTAGAAAATTAACCAAAATTAGTTATTATGGTAATATAGTAGTCACATCTTCATGCATTGACTATGACAGCAGAGCATGTACAACAAATCGCATCGATTGACAGAATTACCAAATCCAAATGACTCCTTCGATTCACTTAGATTGAAGCGAGAATGGTAAAGGAGGAAGAGGGCGAGAAAGGATTCCTGAATGCAGCACAAAGTAAGAATTCCAATTCAATTTCCTTGTCGTACCTTTCCGACATCCGATGGGAAAGCATGCGAGCTTGGATATAGTCACTTGCACACGTGATTCCGGGCAATTGTGATGCAATGCCATGTTCTTGAATTGTGAAAGAGGCCCGCAGGATACCTTTAAGTGGGTGGCAAATACTTATATATATGAGGCGTGTGTAGTAAAAAGTTCTAAGCACGTAACATTGTGTAGTCGTGGGAGTGACACACACATAAGTTTGCTAAATTATTCACTCCTAAGGATTCGCCGGCACCAGAAGCAATTATATCTAAGCAAACACACACAGGACGATGGCTGCCAACTTTAGATGGATGTGTGCACAAATCCACTGTGTGTGGATGTGTGTTTATATTGCTTCTTAATAGTTTAGGGATAGATCCGTCAGCTCGATTACATCGTTTAGGAGAGGTAGAGAGTTTTTCCTTTTGTTTTTGGAATTCGATTGCATAGCGGTATTGGTAATGATAAATGGGCGGTATGCAGGATAGATACGATCTTTTCCAAGAAATACTCCTTTCTTTTTTTTGCTGTGATTGTCGGTCTTTCTAACTAATTTTACTTTTGCGGTATGTGGCATCGTATGTTATGCCATTCGGTGGATAGAACATAAATTAGAACATTCGAGGTGGATTTTTGGTCGGTTATCTGCCCGAATTCTATGTCCTTGAAGCGAGTCCTTATGTACATATGTATATGTGTGAGTATGTATTACCGAAATCATATTTTCACATGTGTAGTCAACGGAGACGTGTTGGTCATGAGGTTTGAAGTTATCTTTAGTAAAAGTTTTTGGGTTAATCTCTCCAGGGAAGGTGAGATGTAATATTTGATTTTGTGCTCTGTAATAATGAATTTGGAAGAGATTTGGGATGGTACGTTCCATCAAATTGATGAGGGAATGCTGTTTGCAAACTTGGCATCTTCTTGGCCTTGAGTTTAAGTTCATCCTTATCGGTTAAATTATGTAATCAATGCATATATGTATGTGCCTTGAACTTTAGTGTCCTTATTCGAAAGATAGTTAAGAGCAAAACTTTGGGAATTGGGTAGATTTATAGATAGATGATTGATGTATGTTCATGTGTTAAACTTGGGAAAAAAACTTGGTAAGAGCATTATGAATTTGCTTAGAAATAAACTTTAAGACGTCCTTTTGTCATTCATTGTTGACTTTCCAGATTTTAACAGAAATCTGAGTCATAAATGGGGTTTTCAAAACCAGTTTAAGGATTAGGAGCTGGTTTCTTTATGGAATGCGCGAACATAAGACTACGGAACTCACAGTGCAAACATGTTTCCTTCTTTCATGTTACAATTTTGGGAATCCTAATAGACGCGAGCTACATAGTTGGAAACAAATGAAAGGGTTATAGCGCTGGATCCTCGACAAAGACACCTCACGGATCATAATCGAGCAATGCGTTGAGTGCAGGTGCCTTCAACATCTGCTGTTTATCGACTTCGAGAACGCTTTCAACAGTTTGAATAGAGATGATTTCTGGTTATCCTTGCGCAGGAGAGGTATCACAGAACAAGTGGGCAGTAAGTATCACGATTTGCACAATGGTAAGGTGCCAGAAGAATGTGAAGTCCAAAGTGGAGTACGTCAAGGATGTATACTGTCACCGCTGTCATTCTGGGTGGTTGTCAGTGATGTTCTCCGTGCAGCATTGATAGAAGGAAGCTATGGAATTCGTTGGACTATGACATGTTATCTGAAACACCTAGACTTCACATCGGATAATGGACTTCCACATTATGGCCCACAATCTAGAGACTGAGGCAAACAAAGTGGGGCTCACCCTAAATAAAATCGGGAAGGCCAACGCTACTTAGCTTAAAAACGGAGCTGCGGTGTAGCTTTATGGGTCCAGCGAGATATTTCATGAATAACATCGGCCATACAGTATGGCTTTAGCAATGTTCTTTTGTGCTAGAGGAGGAGCCCAGTCTTGCCATTTCCATAGCTGTTGCCCAAATACCTCATTAGGTTAGATTTGTGGGTTGGCAGAGCAAATGAAATACCTCCGCCGCAGTCAGGTCAGCATTGACCCATTGTGTCACCCAAAGGGGGGCTTAGAAAAAGTACCCCTTGCCCATTTAACCCATAAATATCTGCTCTTCTTCCGTCCGACGTAGTTTCAATTAATAATTCTCTCGGTCCTTGCTTTGTCAAAAGTTGGCCATAGTTGTTTTGCAGTTTTGCAAGTATCTAGGGACTTCCATCTCAAGTTCGCCTCTCTCATAGCCAGTTTTCCTTCTTCAAGCCTGAGAGCGCAGGAAGGGTGCTTATGGAGAGGTCAGTCAGTTCAAGTGGGTCCGATGAAGCTTTCCTTGCTAATTCATCTGCCTTTTCATTTCCCGGGACGCCCTCTTGCCCAGGGACCCAGCAGAGCAGAACATTGTGCTGTGTTCCAAGAACCTTAAGCTCTTCGCGGCAGCACTTCACAAGCTTGGATTTTATTTCTATGGCGGTAATTGCTTTGATAGCTACCTGGCTGTCGGTAAAGAAAGTGATACCTTCTGGCGGTATTGTTCTTACTGCTGACTCACGAGCAGATGTTGTCACTGCCAGGACACTGCTATGGTCTGGGAGTCGTATAGATCTTGATTATCCCAGTGATTCGGAGAAGATTCCGGTATTGGTATTTTGAAGTCAAGGTAAGGCGTAGTGTAGTCTGTTTTGGGTGCATGGCCGAAAAATCTGCCAAGGATGGTCCCGTGCCCTATCGTACTTGACTTCCAGCACGCAGTCTGACTTATTCTTTGTTTGTATTATGTCTAGCGGAGGCAGGTTGAGAATAGCCTCAAGACCCGCAGTTGGATTGGTTCTCATCGCACTGGTGGCACCAATGCACCTCATTAGGATACAAATTAACAAAGTTTTATATGTCCATGATTCGATTCAATGATTGATTGGCATTCGATGAACATAACTTTTGTCGGTAAGAACTTGCAGGCGGTGATTTTGCGTTAGAAATCGTCATCATATTGAAATCTTTAACAAAGCATTGATATTGGATTGGAAATTGCTCCTTCAGGTGGGATCCACCTACCCGCTATTTAACATATGTTTTGTACCGTTTGCTCTGTCCAATTCTTTCCTTCCTCCTCGACTAAGTGAACAGTGATCTTAAATGTTGCTAAATTAGTAAATATGTACCACTATTCAGTATTCTAGCAAAGACTAGTATGATGGCTGTACTAACAAAGGCAAACAATCTGTTAACTGAGAGAATGTACTCCTCTGAATCTCAACTGCACTACATCAAATTTTATCAGAAATAATATGAAAAGTAAACTAGCCACGTTCCAATACCCCTTCCTACATTTTTTTTCCATCCAACCGAATGAATGCATAACGAGCACTTGGTTATCGCTACAAGGACCTCCCATTGTTTCTAAATAATTTAACACAATTTGCAGTGAAACAAATGTTGATAAAAAGATATTTCCAAAACGTGTTCCATACCCAGTAAGAGTATGTATATTTGTTCAACTCGAGTTTATAATTCTAGCCCCTCAATCACTCACAAATAAAAGAGAAACAAAAAACAAAAACCGTTAAAACAAGTGAAATAAATAAAAATCCTATCGCAGCATCAATTATTTAGCCAATCATCGTTTCAAAATCATATCTAACATCAACGATATACAATCCATCAATAAATGATTTACATAAATTCTGCATCGACATCTTGTCACATTTGTCACCATCAGCAATTCATCGGTATGGTTATGCTATACTCTCTCTACACTGCCGTGCTCTGTCAGCGAATAGGACCATTCAGGACACAAAATTCGCCTATCAAATATTCAATTTGGATTATTTTAGTGTAGGTCCTTTAAATAACATAAAACTGACGACGTCGTCGAAAATGCAATAACTCAATTTCGGCAAATAAATTGTTCGGAACAACAATAAAATTCGCAAAAAAAAAAATATATATCAGAAACAAAAAAAAAAAAAAGGAAGCTCGCCTCCTTTCTAAAATTCCCCGCGGTATAACTCATTGAAATTTATTTATGAAATATCCATTCGCCGAATGATTTGAATATGGAAAAATCGGTTTTTCCTGTTCGTTACGGTTCGCAGTATTCCACTCCAAATGGAATAAATTATTCTATGTCTAAAAATCAATGGAAAGGATATTGATGAAGGACTAAAAGCCGGATATGTGACAGTTTTTTTTTCTCTCTCTCTCTTCTCAGTTATATAGGGAAATTTTCGTACCCCTGTTGGTATTTTTCCCAAATTTTATTCGAATGCATTGTGTGCGTTGGGTGGACGTATATTTTGGTTCACACTGTGTTTATTTAAAGCTTCTTGCAAAAAAAAAAAAATAATACATTGCATATGTTGCAATGCAGTATAAGTTTTGTTTTCTAAAATCCCGTTTATTTTACTGTGAAAATATTTATTAGAATTGTTATTTCTATAGAGCCGATAGTGAGGGCTATAACGCAGGTTAAACAATGAATCTGGCTTTCGTTTTTTGTAAGGGATTTTGTTTTGTTTTTTTTTCTAACGAAACGTGCTGAATGTAGAATAGAAAAATGTTGGTCTCGAGTGGAACCTTTTTTCTGGCTGGACACGTTCGGTAAGGTATCGACAAAAAACACTTTGTATTAGATACAGTTTGTGTGTCTATGAGAAAATGATTGTATGGCATAAAATAGAGGGTTTTGGTAAAGGTTTTCCATTCTTTTGTAAAATTGAATGGCTTTTATATTTTAATTAGCAAACTGTAAATAGAGATGTAAAAGGATTGAATCTTTTGAGAATTTTATTGAAAAGAATGCATTAATTGGACTCCGACTTAAAAAAAATAAATCAACATTCATTTTGACCAAATTAAGCCTAATTTCTTGAGTTATCTATATATGTAAATGGGCCGCAGCTGGACTCTCGGTGACATTGCATCAGACGACATATGTATAAACATAATGTCAGCAAACAATTGTCTGCCTGCTGAGCAATAAGACTCAGAAGTTCCAAACAACAGAAGGATGCATCGCCATCTTCCGAGCGTCACCGACCACTTGCCCACTGAACACAACTTCAACATGGGCTACAAATGTTTAATATCTAACAGAACAGAATGGACACAACGGGATGTCCTTCACCATGTATCGCTGACAATCTTCACGGATGTGAAGAGGAGTCGGTGCTGGCATATATTCAAAAGATCTGGACATCCACTTCTCCTTCAGCTTTCCTAGCTACTGCAGCGTTTTCCAAGCCGAGGTCACCGCCATTCATCCCTGGCTGGCGGCTAATGCAGTATCAGTATCGGATATTGTCATATACATACATCGACAGCCAAGCGGCACTCTCTGAAATCGTAAACACCTTCAAGGGACACTGTGCTATAGGAAGGCATGCCCAAAGACTGGGCATCCATTTAGGTCCAACATTAGATGAATAACTGTTTAACGATTTAAACGATCTCAACAATGCGTGCACAGCTAAGCTTGACTGCTGCATACTAAAGAGTATATGGTCTCTAGAGTAAGAGGGTGATCTACCCAACTTACACATCGGCAGCACAATTTATCTATTCTTGGTCTAAGTGTATCCTCACTGAGGGCCGGTTTCAACCATCGATCCAACCAACCAAGTGCGAGTTCTCAGCAGCACTATAACAGAGGAGACAGGACACCTCACTGTAGACACTGTTATTTATCGTACACGACACATGTTGACCACACTCTACGTTCCCTGAATGTTCTATTCATCAGGACTGGTGTCTGATTTCTGTTTCTGAAATGTTTCCGAAATAGTCTGGACGCACCTTAAGATTTTAGACTTGCTTGAAGTCCAATTAATACAGTGACATTAGGATTGGCGTGTTCAGGTATCACAGAAGCATTGTGGACTTGTTCAACAGCGTTTGAACCCTCTTGGTGGTCCATTCAATTCAGAGTTTATGGATCGCTGGATCACCAAATAATATGGCCACAGTGAAGTCACAGAGACGATACCAAGAGAATAAGTAGCATCTTCTAGCGATTCTACGATACCCGCTCTTCATTGAAGCCCATTCTTCGCATTGCGATTAGCTACCTGGGACATCAAAATATACACTAAGTCGATGCACGGCCACAGAATTCTTCTGAAACAAACAAACTTTTCAATGAATAAAGGAACATTGAACTTATTTATAAAACTGACTTTAAGGCTTTGTAACACTTTTCGAATTATTACTCAAAAAACATAAGAACGTCAATCTGGTCGACGGCCTTGTGGTGAAACTAATGCTGACTTAAGACTAAATGTTGAAAAATTAATTGTTTTTTTGTCTGAAATAAAAGTCATTAGTAACTATTTAATTATGAGACTAGTTATCGCACACTTAATCCAATTATTGTTATGCCTTTAGGTCTGATTGATCTGTAGCGCTTATTGGTAACTACTTTAATTAGGGAAGATATTAGTTGGGATGATGAAGATTGTATAGAGATAAGGTGGGACGAAAGGTTCTGTCGCCTTAGGGTAGGGCTTTTTTTTGTAATGGTAATCGAATTAAAACCAAGGTTTAGTTTTTTGGCTTGTAGCTTATGTGATACAGTGGAATTAAAGATCTGTAAGAAATTTGTAAGTTTATTGAAAATAATTTGTAAAGATGGCTATAGTGGAGGAGCAGCAACTCTGATTCACTCACTGTCTCAAATTCATATGACCGATGAGGAATCTGCAGTATTAGCCTAAGAGCTAGATAGATTTTTGCTACAGTTTATCTAAACTTAAGTCTCAGCCGAGTTATGACTGGGCATTCGAGCGTTATGTGATCAGAAGTATGCAAATCTTCACCACAGCTTTAGCAGCTTGCATGTCTGTCTATTTAGCAAGAGAAATAGTTTAGCAAAAACACAATGCTAAATGAATCAAAGTGGTTCAGAATGGTAGACTTCGAACCTGCTTTCAATACAAATATTGTCTTGAATAAATGCTAAGTAAATAGCGAGATCATAAGCTCAAATTACATATTCATTTCCAAGGACGATTAAAATAGGACGAGGGTGTGCGCATAATGAAAATGTTTTGTAGAATTACGAAGGTCAGCCGTGTCCCTTAAGCAACCACTTACACCATTTGACTATCTCTAACATATTAAAAACTGCTCAGAAGTTGGTTGGTTAGGTTAGGTATATGGGCGCCCTTGTTGACAGTAGGTCTCAAGGGCTCACTTAAACCACTGAGGTCATTGTACCCAAGGATTGATGGGTACCTAAGACCCATTAGGATTCTATTTCCTCTTCTACAGAAGTCGTTATGGTGTATACCTAGCCGTTCTGCATGATTGCCTATCATGTAGTGTCCTGTCACGACACTTACCGTTCGTATCACGGCGACTTAGTTTTATGAGATTAGAAGACCTCTTTTTATTGTAGACGAGCCATAACGATTTGGCTGTAGCGAATGTCGTTTGTTAGCCTCACTGTCTATGTCCCTGTGCAGTGTGCTTAGCGGTGTGCTGGCCTCAGGAAGGGTCTGCAAGGGGTAAAGTTGTGACCCTTTCTTGGCCAGTTCATCAGCCTTTTCATTCCTGCGGATCTCCATGTGGCCAGGCACCCAACAGAGGGTCACCTTGTTGGCTTCTGTGTTATCGTCCAGTCTTCCGATGCACGTATTTACTAGCTTGGATCGTACCGATGCTGACAGCAACCCTTTGATAGCTGCTTGACTGTCGACGTAGATACTAATTGGTTGGTTGGTTGATTGAAACCGGCCCTCGGTGAGGATACACCTAGTTGGGTAGGTTACCTTCTTACTCTAGGAACCATACTGCTCCTTAGTATGAAAGAGCCAAGCTTAGCTGTGCAGGCATTGTTAAGATCTTTTAGATCGTTAAACAGGTATTCACCTAATGTTGGCGAGTGTGGCGCACGTGCATAGAAGGTGACTGATAGTCTCTCCTTTATCATCTCTACAGCTTCTGCAGAAATCATTGTAGTGGATGCCTAGTCTTTGTCATGTCTTCCTTTAGCACAGTGTCCGGTGAGGGGGCTTACGATTTTGGTGAAAGTTCCTCTTTTGTGCGATGGACCTGGTTTTATCTAGCGTCAGAAGTTGCTAAGAACAAATCAAACGTTCATGTGAGCACAGGACACACCATAATGATCTCCTTGACACAAAAATACATGAGCTTCCATGGCTCAAAGTCGAAACACTTGCTCATAGTATCTATCAAACTTCTTGAATTCGAAATTGATTAAAAGATGGCAGGCACACACCATATACCATATTGTAAGAAACTTATGGATCATTTCTAGCAATACTCACTCAATAGGAATCGTTATCCTGCCAACGGCCCATCGACGCCGAATAAGTATCAACCAAATAGGCCTACCTATACTGAAGCTGAAATGATGGAGAGGCAGGACAGGCAAACCAAACTATGAATATAAACGTATGGAAAAGCATATTCAAGGACCTAGATGAACTGACATACACATCACAAGAAGCCACCCATCATAGTGATTCTTTTCATATGTGTATTTGAGTTAGGCTCTATACCATAAGGTTTCATAATCCGCCTAAGTAAGTTTACAAGTTTAACGGTAACATCACAATTTTTAAATAAATTTTACATAAGTTCGAACTATTTCTCAGGCCAATTTTTGCCCCAGGGGTGTATCTGGTTGCAGGAAAACTAATTTATTTATAGTGAAAGTTGCCCTTATCAGTAGTGCTGTTGCCAAGACCAAAATAAACTGCAATTTTTACACCAACAGAAAAATAAGCTGATGTAATTCTGCAATCAAATTGCACAATAAACTCAATATAAATACTTCCACTGCAACATCTTTGTTATCATAATTGAATCGACAACAAGTCAGTTCAGTAAGCACCATGAAGGTAAAGGATGCAAATATAGTATATGTATAGGTATATTTTGCAAAAGCTTGATAGTTATAATTTCTTCCTGTAGCTCCTTATTTTCTTTGCTCTCGTCGCCCTTCTGGCTGTTGCTTCGGCATCAGTTGTTGGACCAATTGGTGTTGGAGTTGGAGTGCCTGTGGCTGGTGTAGCTCATGGAGCATGGGGTGGTGCTGTTGTTGCTAGCCATGGACTTGGACTTGAACATGGAATTCATGGTTAAATGAAAAGTTTGCGAATAATTTTATAAATCAATAAATATAATAGCAAACATTTTGTTTTTTAATACTTTTTAAAAACATTTGAAAAAGGAGAACTCTTGAATTGACAGTAAAGCCTGCAGTACATTATAAATAAAAGGCCATGCTTTGGGCTTCATTCTTTAAGTTCAATATGCCCAAAAAGTAAACCTTTTGCTCTTTAAATATGGTGCTCCCTGTTTACGAAAACACTTAAAATCCTAGACGACTGGTATGTAGGAAAGAACACTAATAATGATGCTCAAGGCTGGACAATTTAGTGAATTAAGTTCAAAGGAAAATTTCTCTAATTTTGGTCATAATCTCCTGAAGATTTCTTGAAGAAATGCTGTCATCCAGCCTGCGCAAAAGTTTGGGCTATACGACTCCCTCTTTATATTATAGGGCTTTTAACATCCAATTTAGGAATGTCATCAGCTTAGCAGTTCCTTAGATGATACTTGCGGCCTATCATCCACCACAGGTGTTCTAACAGCATTCCTTGTAGCAGCTTGACTATCCGCAATAATAGTAACTTCCCTTGCAGATGTTGCTTTACACTTGAGCCAGCTGTCTCCACAACTTTTATTTCTGATTGGTATATTCTACAGTGATCGGGGAGAAGGAAGCGAGGATCTTTAAGCGACAAAGGGAAAGCCATTTCTTCTCACTTAATTCTTAGCCTTAGATCCATCTGAATAGAAATATAGAAGTGCATGCTTAATGATCTCGACCCAATCTTAGTTTTAAATAAAATTAGGCAGTGAAACAAATGACGCTGGAGGCACTGGCGAATGCCACGGCTGAAAAGATCTTGCTTGTAAGCATTTGGTCTGTCAACACCATCAGCCACGTGAGTTTGTGACAGGCCTTGCCAAACACCTTAACCTCTTCCAAGTTAGTTGATGAATGCAAACGAGTCTTGAACGGTGTTGCAAGATTAACATTATTGGTTCTCATTTGGGTACCAGGTCACACTGGTATCAGGAGAAATGAGGTATTCGTTGAGATTGACAGATAAGTCGCAGAGGAGAATTTCTCTGGACTCAAACCTGCGTTAGGTCCTCCTGCATCAACGGAAGGGGCTTCCATTGATAATCATCATTTCTTATGAACACAATTGTGCGTGGGATGTCTCTCCTGGATGTAGGTTGACTAAACGGGTGCTCCCAGAAGTTAGTGGGAAATTCTTGCTCTCTTTCAGCAGAAAAGACTGAGGACAACAAATTTGCATTTTGACAGGACTCCTCGCTTTAACTAATCATCTGACTACAATTGGCTCAAGAAACTTCTGCTTACGACGCTTGTGGAGAGGGTGACGACATTGCGGAACACTTTCTATGTGATTGTTGTGCCTTTGCTCGTACCAGGCTCCAGATGGGGATGTGATGAATGCTGTCAATGTAAGCTACATGTGAGACCATTAGCAGCATTTCAGGAGGATCAGGATCAGGATCAGGAGGATCAACTAGATACTGTAGTATCTTCCTTGATACATCTCAAAATGTTAAGTATTCGCCACAGTGCACTGTACAGCAGTAAAACTATTAAAATTGCCACTTGCACAAACTTTATCAATGAAACCACCCAAAGTTTTCGGCTATAAACAAAAAAGTCCTTCGAATTACCTTAACGCTTAATTTCCGATTTCAGCTCTATGTACATCTCCTTGCGCCGATAGGCTCGTGTTCTCCTAAATGAAAACTCGTTTTACTCAACTGAATCAGATTAAAATACCCAAAGGAACCCTCTAAAAGTGTTTCTTCTCCCTGTTCTTTGTGGACATCCTTTTCGTTTTTGTGTTTTTTTTTTTTTTTTTGCATGAAACATTTTTCAGTTGAGAATTGAAGCACGTGGCTAGAATACATAAAGTGTTAGAACATCAAATAGTAGAAAAGAATAATCGTGCAGCTAATAAAATAAATTTCACATCAAAGAAAGTACATGGTTGTATCGGATGCTCAGGGAATTTGGATTATCCTGGAACAGGTCCCCTTTTTTGCTATTTTAAAGCTCTGTTTGTATTTTTAGTTAAATAAGTTGCTATATCCGGCTCCACACACACTTCAAGCTAAAATATATAAAATAAATATTTCATGAAAAAAAAACAACTTCTTAGTATAAACGTGTTCTTTATCTACTCGTACTTACATCTCAATTTTCCCAGCTCGAAGAATAACACATCCTTGAGGAAAATTTTCCTCTAGCATACCGGTTAATGGAGCAATTAATTTTCCTCTCCCAGAAGATGCAATTACTAGGCTTTACAAAAGGCACACACAGGGAATACGACAGCTAAAAAAAAACACACAACATATCCCTTTTCCTTGCGACATATGAACATTTTCCAGTTCAACGCTCATTAAAGTGACAAATGTCGGAAGCATTGGTAGCGCTTGGGCACCATTGCATTCTTGCTGCCTTAAGTTTTTTGCTGCCTCCTTTCTATCCTTAGAGTTTGTCTAAGTCAATTACCGTCGTCGTCGTCGTCCCAGTTGATGTTGTGAAACGGTGCAATTCGCCCTTTAACCTCGATGTACTAGAAGCTCACCAAAGGAGCAGCGCAATAGCACTCAAGTGGAAACCTATCCACACAGTTTTTTTTTATTCTCATTTTCTTACACTCCGCTTGTGACCTTCTTTCATTCATTCTCAAACGACGAAGGACTGGTGTTTTTCACAAGCAAAGGTATTAGAAGAGGCGGCTTTCTGAGAAAACTAATAAAAATGTACTTTTTAAGAATTCCTAACGGGATGGGCGACGTTGGTCATGAATGTTGATATCCTTCACACGGGCCTGGCACACTATATGCAGTCACCCAGAATTTGAACTAGGACATCGTCACTTGGATGGCATTGGGTCGATAGAATGAGATGCTCCTTCATATATGACCAGACTATAGTCGTCCCTTTTTGCATAAGTCTTCCATGGTACGACGTATCAGCGGCAGTACTGGTGAGTGGTTAAAGCACCCATTGTGCTCTTACTGAAAGTTATGGGCAGCACGTTTAGATAAATTTATGTTTTTTCTTATCATCAGTGCAAAGAGGATATGTCCTTTTGGGGGAAGAGGTCATACCATGAGTTTGGATATCACATACTATGTCACCATAGAAAAGGAATTCATTTGCCGTTCTTGGGGAGGGCCGACATACTTGTTATCCTTGTGTTATGGCCCTAAGAAGATGCCTGCCTTTGGGACAGAATTAATTGTTATTATTTTTAGAAGGACATGATTAATTCGTCGGGATAGATGGAGGAAATTAAAATTTTACACTAACCTACTCGTATATGAGCGTGCAGTTATTTTTATGTTCATTAGAACAATATTTTTAGATTTTAATTAATATTTCTTCGCTGTTGTGTTGGGTGGTAATTTATCTTGTACTGAGTAAGGACGAAACGACCAGTTATTTAGGCCATCCAACAATTTTTACACTAATGACATCAGTAAATCTAAGGAAAATATATCACAAGTTAGTAGCTTTTGTGCTTTTATATAAAATTTATCAAAGGTTTTAGGTTATGTTGGAGTTAGCTTTAAACTCTCAGAAGGCATACGATTGGGTTTCTCGAGCCAAGGTCTAGAGTGCTCTGCAGGTGAATAAAATCAATGCAATCAACGAGGAGCATTGGATCCTTGAATCAAATCCGATATCCATCTTGGTCTTGCTTGGGAATAGCAACCTATGAGTAGGAGTGTGTGTCAAAATACTGAGAGAAATTGCGAGTTTTGAACACAGTTTCGAGCTATATTAAAACCCTTCAGAGTTAGACAACCAGAAAGATATAATCCTTAGAATTAGCAATAGCAAAGGGACAGCTACATAGCAAGGAAGGCTAAGGGTATTATACATAAATAAAGGATGCGTACCCGGGAGACCAGAGAACTGCATGAATCCATTCATTTGCCCTTGTAAATCATTTGCTTAAAACTGAGCCTTTCACACTCTTAACGGATACAGAAAGCAAGCAAAAACATGGTGTTAGTATTCATGAATGCTTGAGTTCATAGTAGGCTCACATTCAAAGTATTCATTCAATCAGAGTACATTTTCACAAAAGCAGTGAAATGTACAAATGATTTACAAGTTTTCGAATGGTGTTGACAACAAAGGCGATACCTTTTTTAATGACAGAAAAGAAGCAAACGCAAAAATTAGTTCACGAACCACTCGAAACATTCACTGGCAGCAAAGTGTAAGGATAGGTAATCATTTCTTGGAACCAATAAAATGTGAGCCCACCCAATACTTCTTGTGATGAAATATGAATGTGTGTGAATACGTGAAAAGCAGTGAATATTTCGAATGGCTCACAAACCGAGCCACTTGCTTAGGTCCCTGCTAGATGCTCATTTTCGAGAGTATTTCGAAAGTACAACATTCTGAGGCAAAGGTTCAAATGACTTTAAATATAAAATGTCAAAATTGTGTTTGTACATATGAACACCTTGCATCAGCTTGAATAACTAGACAAATTTGTACCTCGGTTTTAAAGAACAAACTCATTAGATTTCCATAACGAACACAAATAGCCAAAAATATTTGTCTGGGCTACCAATAACAATCTAAACTCGAATTTACTTACACAAATTTTGGAGAAAATCTCCCACGGAGACATACACACTTATATTTCGAAATATTGTAATGACTTTTACAAAACTCCAGCAGCTACCAGCCAAATTGTCACCACTTTAGCCCTTTAAACCCAAAAAAAAAGATCACTCCATTCATTAATATTAAATTCATGTTTACATAATTCTCAACACTTTAAACGTCCATTACTACAAGCGAAAACAAAAGCATCCCAGCACTCAGACTAGGTTTTCCGTTTCCACAGTCAAATCACATCCCTGCCATTAACTTCTCTTAACCAAAACTCATTCCGCATTATACATCCTAGGTCAATACCACCATTCTGGTGGTGGTACAACTCATAGCAAAGCACTCGAAATGAAACCATTCAAGCCACGTGGCAGCAATTGTGCCATAGAATAACACACAAACACCTGCCACTGGCACCACTCAAGCTTGTCCAAAATGGTTGTAAATAAAAATATTGCCATGGAATTAATTGCTCAGCGCCACAGACTTACCGGAGGGATGAAATAATTACATCTGCTCTAAGCGTACTACTATTAGCAAATTCATTTCACCTAGCTTGTGCATAAAGGTCTCAAGCGAAGAAGATGCAAGGACTTTGAACATCACCGTGTCCTTTTTTATGTTTTATTTCCAATACGCATTTGTGTACCACGACGACCAACCAACAAGGATAAAACATCGACGTCACGATTTTTTTTTTTTAACTATGGTAATTTTCAAGTCACGTTATTTCTTTAAGCCCTTGCCCGCACCCCGCGAGTCAACAAGAATTAATGCAAACGAAAGGATAACGCCTGTGACAACAGCGGGACAAAGAAGGTGATGACTGAAGGATTTTATTTTTCGTTATAAATGGAAAATTCGTGGACTAAATCTTAAGATAAAAGAAAAAAAATTGAAGTATGTCCTGGAGTGGGTGGTGGTGCTCTGTGTATGGGTACGTATACACTTGTGATGCGATGGTGCATCCTAGTGCTGCTTTGGCATGACGCCTGACATAATTTGAATATATAATCTGACAGAAGGATGTTTTGCATATCCATAGCGAAGGCATAAGCAGCCGCATAGCATGGATGGAATGCTTTTAGTGATGGCGGCGCGCGGCGAGGGGGTTTTGCGGGCCATTATCATCAACACAGTCGTTAGCGTCATATGTTGCGTCAATTAGTATGTGTGAGTGTGTGTCTTTTTTGCCAGGATGAGTATGTAGATCTGTCAATGTTTCGCCCTCCAAAATAACGCTTCAAAGGCTGAGATGCGTGATTGTTATACGAAATATTTTGATTAGGTGAAGAATTTCGATGGAAATGGCAACTAAACTTAGTTTTCAACGGCGACGGTGTGTCTGGGGGTAAGAGCCTATTTGTAGACAAAAGGAGTCTAGCTGCAGGAGTATAATACACATCTAATTATGATTAATTTTGATTTTGTTATTATTCTGGCATTTAACAGTTGGTTGGGTCGGCACTCAGCAGATTCGATTCCACAGATTTAGCTTTTTGACTTAATTAGATTGCCGCTTAAGGGATTATGTATTTCAAATGCGATGCTGCAGTTAATAAGGACGAGAGAGTATGACTTGCAGAGATAATGATGTTGCTGATGTGTTCACTGGGTTCATGTGGGTTAAGGTCTCTTGGAATGCCCTAGAGTAAGGGATGTTTTATTCAATACTATTTTAAATGTATGTTCTAATTAATTTAATGAAAATTAATGAGTAGGCAATCTCTTATTGGTGCTTATTGAGTCCTTTTACACGGGGAATCCTTAAAACAAACAGTATGTCTAGTTGCGTAGGAAGGACTTTACTCAATGTCTTTCTAAATTTAGCCGCCAATTACTGGGTGGTGTATTAATTGTTTGTCAGTTTTTCAGCTGCAGGCTACCCCTTTATCATTGTGCAGACAGATACTTTCAGAGAGTAGGCGAGTAATAAAGTATCTTGTGCAACACAAAAGCTAAAGGTCAGGTTTATTTTTAACATTAAGCTGTCAACCCATACCTGATAGTAATAAAAAACAACACTTAACTTGTTGATGGGGAACAACAAACTGAGCAATTAATTTAAGCTGCATGGGTGCGGGCCCATTGAGAAACAAGATACCAGTTTTATTTTGTTGGTATGCACGATGGAGTTCTTTGAAATACATGTACATATTATGTGTCATGGATAGCCCGTTTTTGAGATACGATTTTTGAAAGTCAAATGTGCTTGCTCATGAATTGACATTTATGTCAATTCCTTCCTTCCAATTTTTTTCAAACAGACGGAGTTCCAAAATTGAGCTTTGTTTTATAATACAGCCTTTCACATTAGAGTTTTAAAATTTGAGTTACCGAAGGAAATTTGAAATACATTGTTTCGAAAATCTTAAATGAGGAAATGTGCTGGGACCAACACTTTGCTACAAGCTCAAAAAGTCGTCAAAGTTTTGTCTGAAGTATGACAGCGGGTCACATTAGAAAACATAATGCGTTTTCCAATAAGGATTTCTGAACTTTGACAAGTGATTGCAACCATATTGTTGAGACTACATCTGTCAAATTGGTTGTTCTCTATTCAATTTGTTTTGCCAAATTAACATAAAGAGTTATAGGTTAAATTGATTTATGAAAGTGGGACTTCTTTTCGATCAACATTTCGCTTTTCATTTCCACTCATGGCTCGCGGGTCGTGTCTTTGACATGCCTGGCGTAGAGTATAGTATGTTAATATATTGACATAAGGACAGAGCTAGAACCTCATTCAGCTTCTAAAGAAGCAATGAGGCATGCAAACAAGTCAAACGTTTTTGGAATGGCGGCTAAAAATGAGACCCAAAAATTCACGTCAACTTTGTTCGAAAGTAAAGGTTATGCTGACGATATTTTCGATGTTGCCGAATAAAAATACCCAAAAATATCCGACAAAAATGGACAGAGTCACTTTAATGCACCACCTCACAGAGCCGTTGTTGTGCAAGAGTTTTGGGCCAAAAAAATTAACGGCCTCTCACATGGGTGGGCCTTAGGTTTACAATCACTAAACGGGCCAAAAGTAAGCAATAGCAAAAGTTTTAGTTCCATTTCTGGAATGTGAACTTAGCATCCTTTGTCCCTGACAGATATGACCGCAACAACCGCCACCTTGTATCAGCTTTCGGTAGGTAGTGCGCAAAGTTTCCACCTCCGATGATACCAAGTGGGACATACACCATTTACGCAAGAGAACCATCGAGGGCAGATCGCTAGCTCGTCTGTTCGCTCATGGCGCTCGTTGTTGCTTTGACCCGGCACTCAAAGAAGACAAATACTGAACCTCTGAGCCAGCGTAGAGAGTAATACTGTTCTACCAGCTTCGTAGATGTGGTGGCAGATGTAGTAGCCTTGATAGCCCCCTGGCTGTCAATAAGGATGGGTATAGTATTTGGGAGTGAGGAGATTTGCTTGAGTAGGAAGCAAGCTTCACGTACAGCAAGTACTTTAGCCTAGAAGACGCTGCACAAATCCGGAAGTGAAAAGGAAATTGAGATCTTGAGGGCTTTGGAGAATACCCCACAGAATGCTGTGTCCTTAAGGTCTGGTTACCCAGCATCCTGTATCTCTTAGTCTAACCGCACTGCAAGATGATAAAAACATGGTATGAAGATCGAGTGCTACCAGGTGAAGTTTTACGCTCAAAGATTCGGTTGGCCCCGGATGCGCCTAGATCCTAAGTTCTCTCTCACTTTATTAATAAGTCCAATGTTGTAATCTTTTCCTAACGCAGGCCACCAGACAAGTGATCAATACGAAAGCTAATAACCACAGAATTTCGCCAATAAGTCTCGTCTTCCCATATGATGTCAATAAAAAGCCACAGGATATGGTGAGCATCTTGTAAACTGAGTAGGTGAGCCTTTGTTAAGAAGTTTCACTTCTTGGATCATTCATATCTATTTCCCGTGACACCGTTTCTAATAAGAAAACTAAGAAGAGACCAAATTTGGGTTACTTCAAAATATGATGGATATTCAATTCAATTTCGATTAACTTCTAAATTCTTAATCAAATGCTTTTTGTATCTATATCAGAATATAATTTCAGCTTAAAATCTTATACATACTCTGTAAAAGAAAAGTAACACAATCTCACACCCCATACACGAAGCATATTACTCAGATTACATTTACATGTTCCTTCCTAGACGGACGTGTTGCATACAAATGTGTAATTCTGAACTCAAAACTCAAGCGCGTATACCGATTCCGTGATTCTTTCACAAGTAATAAAGATGCAAATGAACTTTGCAAAGCGCTTCAAATTCAAAAATTCACTTAAAAATTTCATATGCTCACATGGTACACGATGACGACCTCGGGCAGGTCCACCTCCTATCTCTCCTTTTACCCTCTCCGTGTGTACACCATGAATTATTGAATATGATCTCTTTCACGTTTTTTTTTTTTTTTTTCCTTTGAAGAATGTCACTCAAGACGGTTTAAGTAGATGGGTGATGGTGGTGGTTAACTTTCGAATCGATTAGATACAGCCACCCTCCACAAATCAGTCTCGGAGGTGTAATACACTACCTTACACCTGACGTGGTAGAACAGTCATTGTCAACATCAAAATCACTTAACTAATTCCAATGTCACACGGGATATACCAACCCCCTTGAGGGATGAATTTTAAAAGAAGTATTATATCACCACTACCACCACTCCACCGCTTAGGGGTGCATCCGGAACAAAAAAGGAATCATTTTCCTAGTTCAGTAAATTTTTATTCCCACCCCCAATTCCCCCGTTCCTATCAAAGGATACACATACATATGTACTCTCATCAAAAAGGAAATTCATTCGTTTACATTAAGATAATTTCTTTTTGCAGGTAATAAATTTACATCAATGTTTCCTTTTTATCCCTGGCGTTGCGTTGGGTGGTTGTTGGTTGGTGGTGATGGTTTATAGCAGCCCTTCACGAGGTACTGCACGCGGAGTGGGAAATTGATGAGTTAACAACACAACAGAGAGAGGAGAAGTCATAAATTGTTTAGCTGAATGTTAGAAAGAGTGTAATCGATATCGAGTTAATGTTATGTTAGACAATCTGATGACGGTAAGAGTGGAAGGGCTTGGGTACTTAACAGGATGTGTAGATAAACAAATAAAAGGAAACGAAAAAATCTATATGTATATGATACGCTGGGGACGAATTATAAATAGCTCAATGGATGCATTCAACTTTGGCAAAGAGGGATAGAAGAAGGGAAACCAGTAAAAACGTTGGAGGGGTTGAACCTGGAGAGGTTTATGCACCATTAGCAATTCTGATTGAAGTTTGCTATTGATATCCTTCAAGTGAATGGGGATTCATTATGACTAATAGATTCATGACTTCCTTCGTTGACAGAGAGGAAGGAAGCTCATAATCTGTTTTTAAGTGCTGCTGGCATAACAAAGATAGGGAATCTTTAAGCTGCTAACGATATAGGATTATATCCAAGAGGCTAGAGGAGAGTTGGTTGGTGTATACACTTTTGGGAATAAATCTGTTTTTAAGTGTTTGAGATATGAATTCATTGTTTTTCCTAAGACTTGATAAATCAGTTGCAATAAATGTAAGTAACACGTTTTAAGTGGTCTCAAAATTTATTAAGAATAATCATGATACTATGTCTCATAGTAGTTATAAGTAGTATTGCATAGTTCGCATTTCCCTTATAAACATCTGTTAGCAAAAAATCTGCAGATAATTGAATAAATCTAGCAAAGCACAACCACTCGAACGTACTTCAAGCTAGAGAGACGGGGTGAACATCAGCTTCTCCAAAGGAAAACAAAACGGCCCGGAAACTACCAGGACTGTACGACATAACAACAAAAAATGCCAAGGAAATGTTCGCAGACAGATGTATCGCTTAAGCCAGTCATATTAAGATGTTTATCAAAAAAACAGTTCTCCGAAAGAACGCCAATAATTGTCTGCAATCTTTTCTGCTGAGAGACAGCAAGAATGCCACGGATTTCTCACTTACGTCTGGGAACATCCGTTTAGTCAGCCTATATCCAGGATGGACATACCACGAATAATTGTGTTTATAAAAAACCCAACTATGAATGGAAGCCCTGACCGGTGAAGCAGGAAGACTTAACGCAGGTTCGGATGCTAAGAAACTCTCCTCTGAGACTTGTCTCATCGGATATCTCATTTCCTGTAATACCAGTGTGACCTAGCACCCAGATGAGAGTCCATAAGTTGAATCTTGCGACACTGTGCAAGGTTTCCTTGCATTCATCAAATAATTTGGAAGAGGTTTTTTAAGGATTGAGCAAGGCCTTAAGCGCAGCTTGACTGTCACTACAGACACAGATACTGCGACCCAGGGATATTCCTAATGACATGACTCGCAGCACAGTATTGCAGCCTTCTGTTATCGTCTCATCTTTCATGCAGCTTGGTTGCCTATCTTGTTTCACTAGTATCAGTCAAACACTATATTAGTCCAGACCTTACTACCCTCTTGAACTCTAGGGACTCTGCATCTATATACGCCGATAATATACTGCATCAACACTCCTGGTTGAAGGTTGAATACGCCCTTTCTCAGTAACAGTTCGGGATATCTACAAAATACACCAATCTTTACTCCCATTCCTGGCAATTCCACTATCGCTAAACATTTCATTATGAGTCGAATGGTCCCTCAGTTCAATCTCAACTTTCCTCTATCTTTCAACGGCTATTCTACCTTCAGGGTCGCTTCGACCAATCACCGCAACTTCCAAGAGTTCTTTGACAACCTGGTTAAAGAGCTTCATAGGATCTTGTTCGGTAGCTTTTTTGGGGCTGTTTTGGGGATCCTCAACGGAACGCTGTTTATGGGACCTAGCGAATTCAGGGATAGACTCGATTCTCGTCTTACCCTTACGACCAGCCGGAGCCTGACGAACTGCCTCCGCCGAAGTTGAAGGGCCTGGGGTTGGAGAGATGGTGCTTAACCGCTTGCTCGAGGCTGGACGGTTCACCATGGAGGTGAAAGACTTTGAAGAAGAGGTAACGCCTTCAGGGTGCGTGGTGGGAACGACTTTCCCAGTGCGGTTGTTCGACCCAGACAAACTTAGTAGTGGATATTTACTAACAGAGGATCTGAGCGGAACGACGAGACGCTTACTAGATTCCATGCGCCTTATCAGTCCCTCAAAAGGAGACTTGAGTTGGGGATTAACCCCCTGCACAACGGTGCGAACAGAAGTCGACCTTGGCACAGAGCCAGACAAATCAGGCTTTATACTCGGTCTTAGGGTAGCTCCTTACCCAACTTGTACACCAGCAGGTGACATTCTCCATAATTTCGTGGTATTACTTCAGTATCATCTAAGATACCTAAATACATATTTCAAGGATCTTGTCTATCATTTCTGGTATTTTAAACTTATTTGTTTGTTTGAATGGCTCTTCATGGAAGCTCTTTATGGAAGGAAGGACACTACCTGTACGACTGTCCTGGTCTTCAAGACTCCAGTATTAAATTCCCGGGACAACTGGGTTTCTATGGCCACATCCTCCTTTGGCAGTGAGTGTCTTTCCATTACCTAACCCAACCACAACATGAAGAGTCAACAAGTCCAAATAAACTTGTCCAACTATCGTTGCTTGGATTGATTATCAGGAGACTTATCGTTAAGAACCCTACAATTTTGTTGAAGTGGAAATTCACTTGTCCAGAAAGTGTGTTCCTGTGCTTATTGTACTGCACGTAAGTTCCTCATCGCAGATGCTACTATGACCGGTGTAAAACCTACCGAGGACTAACAAAACTTGGTCACGTCCAACCTTAGATGCTCTTAAAACTTTAAAGTGAAAAATTTCTTTAACTTTCTGGAAAATAAATTAAAACATTTGTGTGTCTTAACATAACCATCATATTCTCTAATCCCCGTTCGTTATAAATTAGAATAAATTTTTCTATTTGCAACCTGGTGTATGCACTTTCACTAATAACCTAATGGATGGGAGCCACTTCCATTTTGTTTCCTACCTTCGTCCAGGCAGATAAAAATGCAAAATACTAACAAAGTAGAAAAAATGTTTAAAAGAAGATAATTCACATCCCTTCTTCACAGATACTCCAGAGATAAATGGAAGGATAAGGGCTAACCAACCCGTGGTCTGAATTCATTAGAACACGAACGAAAGGTAGCACAGATAATGGGATATCCTTGCACTTTGACTGTACAAATACATACATCCAGCAGCAGGACCCGCTTCCCTCATCCTGTGTGAAAATTAAATCGCGCTACTGTTTCATTAACGCGTTATGTTCTTATGCAAGAAAAAAGAAAAGGAAGACTATTGCAAAATAAACATACAGTAGATGAGAATCAGGACATCCTTTGAGTTGATTTCCCTTTACAGAATCTCTTATCATGTACGTAAGATTCAAACAAACAAAAAAAAAACAGTGGATAACCCGGTACAACCGAAAAACAAACAAAGAGAAAATTATATTTAAAAAAAAAAAGAAATGAATTCCATTGAGTCCTTTGTTTATTGTATTTTTTTGTTTCTTCCCACCGTGCTATCTCTGAATTTGGTAAATGCAGGAGAAGTCTCCCTCTTCGCGTTCGTACTACAGATGGAACCACAAAAACAGAAACCGACAAGTGGAGACGTAATCCCAAAATATAATATTCCCTAAAAGGATAACAGTGAAGCATATTAACAACCTAACCCGTGTATAGAAAGTATACACAGTTTACAAAAAAGTCCATACGTATAGAGGGCAAAGGAGGGCGACTTCATGCTGGACTCTCTCTCTCTCTGCAGTCACTGCATAGGCATGTTGATCCTGAAACGCATCCCCAAGGGAGTGGGTTAATTTAAATAACCAAGTCACTTCAATATCCCTTTTTTTTTTGTGTGTGTTATCCTCTGGTTGTACTTATGACTGCTTGGTCTAGGGAAGGGGTTGTTGCTTGGCCTGCCGCTCGCTGGTTAGCTTTGTGCCTTTCCTGCGGGTATATCACTATGTTACGTAACCATGTTCGTTATGCATAATTCCTGTGTGCGCTTTTACATTCCAGGATAACGATGATGACAACTACAGTTAAACAGGGAAATGCACATGTACTCCGGCTATGTGCATGTATGCTACCGGATATGGAGAGTACGTAAATAGTTGCTCACTGTTAACTCCATTCTGGGCGTAGGTTCCTGTTCCTGTTCCTCTTTTTTTTTGTTTTTCGCCTCCTCTTCTATGTGTCCAATGCAGTAGGTAAGTTTGTATAGCATTAGAATTCTGGAATTCTGATTTTATGCAACAGAAACCGTTTTGCTCTGCTGACTCTTTAGTGTTGTGCAATTGCGTGCATTTACCACTTTCAGTTGTTGTTTGTTATTTTTCAAGAGAACCATTGTCGAGGGGTGCAGATAAAGGGGTGGTCATTGTCTCGTCTCGGAGGGATCTTGTCGAGTGGAAAAGTGCAGTTTTTCTGTTTCAGTAAATTGCGTCTGTATAATTTATAGAGACGAAGTTTATGTCAAAGGAAATACTTGGAGTTAATTGCATTTTTTTCTTTTTAACTCAAGTTCGCCTACATCTGTCACAATACACAGGAGAAGTTAAGGATCACATCTATAGAACCCTTGGACTAATGTTTCTCTGTCCAGATGGATCCAGTGTGCCCTGGCCTAAACGATTATCCGTGCCCCTTGACTACACAATTAAATCTAACACACACGGAAATTGGCATACTTCGTTCATGTTTTTTGCACCAATTCCTTTCATCTTTCACACAAAAAGCGCGTTTTTCCCTGGCATCCTTTGCTCTTTGCTGTTTATAGGCTGCACTGCTGAATTTCACCTTTTTTTTTTTGCCCGGATATTGGTTGGTTGGGTGTTGATGGTGGCATTTGCTTTGGTGCCTTGCCACTGCTCCTAGTGGATACTACGAAATTAAAACAAATTGCCTGTGAAACCATTTTTCACAGCGGTTGTTTTCAAATCGATTTGTGCACTTTTCCAAATATTTTCCAACAACGCGGATGAGTCCTTTCAGAGGAAGGTTTTTTGCTTTAGCGCCGCCGCTGCCGCCGCTATGGTTCCTCACATCAAATTGCTTTGCCTTTGTGCATAGTTGGTTCGAATAGGGGCTATAAAATTTGTGTTGAAAAACAGTTTTCGATTTGAAAATCGTTTTCTAGGCATCTGCACTGCATAAAGGCTAGGATTAGTCCTTTCGTCTTCAGGGTGCTTTGGTTTAGGTTGTTTGTAAAAAAAAAAAAAAATCTAAAGGGAGAAACAGTTAACCGGTGCAGAAGCGATGTTTTCGAAGGGTATTACTGTAAACAAGCCTAGTAAAAGGGATAACTGGAATTGATTGGCCTACCATTACGAACTGACATGTTATTTTGAGCTTTTGAAAGGATGAGATTTGACTTGAATGGTTTTCGATATTTTGAACTATTTGTGGATCATAGGCTCAGACCGCATTTTTACTTTTTCGATGTAAAGGACTCATCGATACCATCAGTCCATCAAAGCCTGATTTCGAAGAAGTAACTGAGAACGACATTATCAATTGCGTTGCCAGCATCAGTTCGAGTTCTGTTGGGGAAGTCGGGGTGCCTATCCGCTTTGTCAAACTGATTCATTGGTCCCCTAACTCACGTCATCAAACTTTGCTTTATCACTTCAACCTGACTCATGAAAATTTGCAAGAGTTGTTCCTGTTGCCTAATTCTGTCTCAAACAGTGACAGCCAACATATCAGCATTCTGCCATGACTGTGGTTATGTTAACCTCTTGTTTACTTGATTTTCCTAAGGCCTTTGACAAGGTTAATCATGAAATTTTTGGCTTGAAACTTCAACATCGTTTTCGTGTGAGATCTTTAAAACTTATTATCAGGTTTTTAAGATAAGATTTGTTGGGCAAAAGGTACCACAAGGATCAATTCTTCGACCAATATTATTCTGTAAATTTATAAATGATTTGCCGTCCGTGAGCAATCATGTATCTCTCCACCTTTATGCCTGCGACTTGCAGCTTTACTTGGGTCGGCCTATGAAAGAAATCTCTGAGCTTGTTTCCAGATTCAACAAAGACATGCATAGATAACACTTTCAATTATTATTGCTAAGCCCATCAAAGTCTCCGGACATTTCGATCCCAAATGGACTGTTTGATCTAGGTCTTGTTCCAGACTTGAGGTTGTCTAACTGCATACTCTGAAACAAGTCTTGATTTTGTCATAAGTCGTTACTTGTCCTGTTTTAACCACACAAACCTCCCCAACCTGTTGACGTCTGCCAGCTTAACATACTCACCCTGATACAAGACGGAAGCTAGTACTAGGTTTGATCCTTCCTATCTTCAGGTATGCGGAAGTTGCCTTTTGTAGCATTGACTCATTATCACAGCAGAAATTACAAGTAACATATAATGATGGAACTAGGCTAAATGCTGGGCCATCCAGTGGTTTCTTTTTGAATCATAGGTTATTTTGACACTGAAAGCTGTTTCCCGCTCGAAATTTTGACAGAAAGTCAGTACCGTACCTTCGCCGAACGAAATAAATCGCTTTACGCTTGAACAATGTTGGAAAATATTGAAAACTTATTTCCAAAGTGAGTGCAGGGTAGCCCAAACAATGAGTTTTTTGAAAAGAAGTTTCGTTCGAAATGAAGCACCCATCGAACGTGCTGTACGTAAGTTTGTGCTAGTGGACAACACTCATGGTCCGCGACGTCTTAGGGTGCGCACAGACGAGAGACTGAAACTTCGAAAACAACGTTTCAGACAATGTGTCCCATTTCCCTTATTAAAGAAATCAGCTTCACATGGGGTTGCCGGCCGTTACAAAGGCAACAAAGTGATTCAAAGCCAATACCCTTGCCTTCACAGTAACCGTTAACTGAAAATAATTCCTAGTAAATGCGATATTAATAATTTCTTCGGAAACGAAAGGACCTTACGGATATAAAAATTCCTTTTCCTCTGCCCACTAATAGCAAATGCCATTAAAATGAATGTTAATAAACAAAAGCAAAAGAAAACATTGAATTTGAAAAAAAAAATATCCTACTTCCCTGTTTTTTTTTTCCATAAAATTTATAACCCCACTCCAGCGGGGAATATAAAATATCCCGGAAAGCAGCAATCTCTCTTTCGCTGTGTCCTCTCGGATTCCCTTTCACATACACTTCCTTCCACTAAACCATTCTTGAAGCAAATTTATTATGAGAAAAACAAACACAATACTCGTACCGTGCCATACCAACGACTGACTCTTCCATATATCACTTTCTCTACCATTACCCGACTAGCGCAGCGAATGTAGGGAGTTTATGCAAAACCTGAGCCAAATACTCGTACACACCAGCAAAGGCGAACACAAAAAAAAAAAAAAAGGATTCATAAACTCGAGCTGGAAAAGAGGACATTCGTAATACCAACACATCCTCAGTCTAAAGGGCATTTCTAAACACCAAGCTAATTGATAATGAAAATGAGATTCAGCGAATGTAAACACAATTTAAAATGTAATTTTCACCATTACGTCCTTTAGAGTCCTTTTCCACCAAGCACCAAGCACCACTACCACCCAGTTCCCGTTTAATATTATATCTCAGAGGTGTACTTGAATATGCGCGGGCTTTAATGATTTAAACAAATTATTCAATTAAGTTGAACATATGAGTGTTTGTGGTGAGCAGGGGTTTGGTAAAGGACACGCTGTACTATTGATAATGACGGATTCATTGCATCCAATTATCCGCAATAGCATACATATGTACATCAGGAAACTAACTATGTAAAGGCTATCCAATGACATTGGTTCATTTTGTAGATTAGACTCCAACCAGTGCCCGGATTATCCTTCATTCGAAGAACACTTTCCGCGGTAGGTCCAAGAAAGAGAACAAAAATAACCACAGAGCCAACATAAAAGGCAAAATCCATCCTCAGGTATCCTTTTGTGTGGGACATTGGGATTATTTGCTATGTCCAGCCGCGATTTTATGTCCGCGAACAATGGGAGAAAAAAGAAAAGTAATTTTTTTGACAAAAAAAAAAAAAAACATTCACTGTCAACGTGGGTAGCAATTTTTTTTTCGTTCTTCAAAGTTCCGCCCACAAGCGGTTGGTTTTTTTTTTGACTAAATGTCGCGGACTCTTTGCCTCCATGCAATGACAGTTTTCCCGTTTTTGTGGTTTTTCCTTTACAAAAGGATTCTTCTCGTTCCTTTGTGTGGTATGCCCTACTCATCAACATAGCCGAGCAGAGAAAGAGAGTTAAAACGCGACCAGGATACATTTGAGGTTGACTCCTGCCGGAAAGTCATTAGAATTTGCGTACTCCCACCTAACGATGACGGTTACCGGTGATGATGACGATGATGATGATGATCACGATGTTGATGATGATGATGCCACCGGATGCTTATGGTTGCCGGTTGGATGTCCTTTCGGATGATGGAATAAAGATGTTTGACTGGCCAGATGCCAGGAGACATAATGAATTGGATACAATTTTTTTTTTTTTTTAGTGAAGTTTTTGCTGGACACCATGGGGATGGGATTATCAGGTTTTTTTTATTCTTCTCCTTTTTTTTCCTCTCTCAGACAAGAGGATACTAACGCAGAGGATTATCGATAAGAAGTTCTTTAATCAAGGACCAACAAAGGAGTACGGTTTAATCAATTTTGTGCATAGAAATTGCTTTTATGCGCGGTATGATGTTATTTAGAAGAGCTTTGTAAAATGCTTGTAATGAAGGTAGCTATTCACTTGATAGTTTTGAGAACTTGAAAGAATAACTAATCCTCTTTGAAGGATACGCTCCTCAGAGGCGCAATGTGTAGATTTAAGTAGGTGCGTCTTCAAGCAGCATGATGTTTTGGCATTTGGCAACTCAGACACAATTAGTCCCTCGTACTACCAGAAAGGGTATTAAACCCCATTTTACTGAAATCTGTTCGACTCTTCAAGGAATTCCAGACATGAAGAGCATGGACTTACAGCCCCTTAAATTGAGCATCTATTACAAATGAATGAAGGGCAATCAGCGAGGAAGTCTTTTACAATATAATTGACTATTTAGAATCATCACAGATTTTTAGATACTTTGCAGAAGAATAGTTTCCCACTTGCAGTCATTTCTTCAGAGGTCTTCAGAAATCTTCAGCTGGTTTAAAAGTAGCCCTAGAGGACTTATATCAAGCTTTTCACAGCCTTACAAGTCTCTCAAGAGACCAAGTGGAGCTGAACGATTCGAGGAGGTATTTAAAGATCTTCAGCTTGTTCCAAAGAAGCCGCAGAGCGCTAGTATCAAGCTTTTCACAGCCTCACAATTGCATATTTGGGGAAGGAACCTATCTCTGGAAACGTGATCAGAAACTGGAGCCTGCTATATACAACATCCGCAAAAAGATTCAGGCTAGATAAGTTCACTGCGCGGGCGGTTCAAAACATCATCATAAAGAGGAATCTCTTTTTATCGGACACTTGTCAAGAAAGTCGATCACCTTAAGGCTTTCATCCAGTATTCTTATTGCCCAAACTTCCTTTGGACTCACATAGGCTCAGATTGTAAGTAATGCATAGACCCAAATAGTTATCTTGAACCTAATTGAGTTCGTATTATTCTCCGCAGGCTGGACAGGAGACTGTTTAATAGATCTATGGGTCACAGGATTAGACCGCTTCTGAAAATATTTCTGCTGCAAGTGTAGGCAGCAATTGGGTCCAGTTCACACTTACCGAAGCTATGATAAATCCCTCATGATCGTCTGGTCAAAGCGAGTATCTAAATATCTATCTTTAGTTGAAAAAAAGGCAGTCCCTCTTACCTAACACATGCTAATCTAATTCAATAGAATCCTTTTCTTCCCTTATCCACCATCACTTACGACCGTTTTGCGTTCAAGTTGTCCAAATTACGCCAAAATACCAAATTTTAAGGTCACAATGATAGCTAATATCGGTGGCAGAATCTCATAACCGTTCAACCTAATTATCAACCCGCATTGGGCATACGCATACTAGTCCTCCGCAGGATATACAAACTCATCATACTTCCAGTCAAATATGCTAGCTGCTATTTAATATTTGATAAATGACCCTGTTTCGGACGAACGAAATAGGATTCCCATCGTTTCGGCATCGCCTACCGCTGCAGACCTATGCCAATGATTGGAAATTGCTTTCGAACAAAAACAAGTTACCAAGCACTCTACTGCGTAAACATTTTCGCAACATTGTGAGTAAGCTAACGGCGGCGCCAAAACGCAAAAATCAGATCCTAGTATCATTCGCCAACTTCATAGGTTGAGCACCCATTAGATAACGGCCTTCACACAATGTACGCTAAGCATTTCGTTTGCATCCGCGTGAAGAAATTAATGGCGTCTCGCTGGGTAAACTCTCTGGCAGGGGGGAAATTTTTCGCCGAAATTTTTGCATAAATCCTTGCTCCTGAGGACGTACACACGTACTCGTATGTGTGGGTTTGTACTCGCGCGAGTATTCCCATGGAGCAGCAGCTATGCGCTATCGCCATCCCGATTCGAATTTGATTTATTTCTAAGTGTATTATGTCCTGTGGTGTATCTACGGACGCGCCTTTCAGCTAATACATACTGGGTTGGGTTACTCTCTGCTGCTACTGCTGCTATTTCAGTTTGAGAAAGGGTTGTTTCGCTTCCAGCGTTCGGTTTCGGTGTCAAAAAGTTTCCTTTTTTTTATTTTTTTTTTTTTTGTGTTTCTACCCTGTTGGGTAGAACGAAATATTGTAGCTGCCTACAGAGGAATACATACATAGATATGTATGTATATGCTGTGGACTGGAGAAGAGCATAACGTGGAGTTTTAGATCGGGAATATCCTTGTAAGAGGTGGCTTGCTGTTGGTTTTTGGAAAGTTGACCTTTGGCACACAAACTTGCCGGGGAAAATTAGATGCTGACTTCTCGAATGAATTACTTCTGGCGTTTTGTGGGGCTTTTTGGGGGACAAAACTTCTTCCGGAATGTGTGGAGCAAGCGCATACATGTACATACACTAGGATATCACTTCTATATAAGTGAATGCCAAGCGTATAACTGGAGGTTGATTTTAAGTTACGATTATTAAGATTACGACTAAATTATAAGGCGAGTTTTCAAGACGGTAGGAAGCTGACCTACGTATAGAAAAATCAGTTGCTGAATTTAGGCTGTAAGTAGGCGAAACATTTTTTGTGAAAGCCAAACCAAACCAAATCTTCTCCGCGGTAATTCATTAGTAGCATACAGTACAGGAACAGGACGCGAGCCATGGGCAAAATGCTACAGTTCGTCTCAAACGGGTCGTCACTATCCCTTCCCTTTATAAATACAAAGCTTCCTATTTCTCCAGCAATATACCTACTTGCTCAAATTAGTCAAAAACACGAAGTTTCTCAATAAGTGGGCGTGGTAATTAGCGGATTTTGAAATTTTTTCAGCATATTCTATATTGTGGCCGTAGAAAAAAACTGCTTCTTAACGTGTTGTGCGTGATATATATTTGTACACGAGCGGAAAGAACCTACAGTTTAATGCCGGGTTTGAAGAGCAGAGAATTTTTGGCGAAACTTTCTCATGACAGTACATACTTTTGGACCATTGTCAGACGTTTGGAAGAGGTGAGGCCGTGTCGGTACTTTCTTCGATTCAAACTTGGAACCCCTTGCGCAGTAATCCAACGCACTAATCCCTGAGTCACGGCACCGACTTCTTTTGACAAAAACGTACCTAAAAAGCGGGCGTGGCCATATATAAAGTATGGAAAAACGTGTACTTGCATTGCTTATTTTTTTAAGAACCTCGTACAATTTAAAGCCCAAAAACTGATAACACACAGGCGGACAGACGGGCAGTCATAACTCAATCGACTCGGGTAGTGAGGACATATGTACATGTATACTTCTTTAATATTTCTCTATGTTATAAACTATGTAACAAGTTCAAAATACCACTAGAAAAGAGTATAACTATGAATGAGTTGGCGATGGCAATTGCAATAAGGAGAAAACCGAATGTATATGTATAGGATTTGAACACTGAACACTTCATTCAATGTCTGAACAAACTACCACTGCCACAGTGGCAGCCCCTGAATATTGTACAGGCGTTCAGTTTCGTATTGATTAAAGTGTGTGATGTTCTTTCAGCTTGAAGGTATTGCATTAAGTCGAAATTGTGCCCTGATCACAATAGGTACTAGGCGCTAAGTCGTCAATATGCTTATGCCATGTGAAGCTATCCAGGCACTTCTACCTCTAGAGTTAAGGGACAGTGGAACGGAATAGTGAAATGGACAGAATAATGAAAATGTGGTATTCGTCAACGTCTAGGTAACAACCTCGGTGATACAGAAAAGGAACGAAAAATATTCTTATACATTCTACTGTCAGCACCTACCCTTATCGAAGACGCTAGTGAATGGCCTCCTTAACGGATCCTGTCCGCAGTACGACTTTAAAGTGATAATCGTTAAGGGAACATCATTGCCGGCTTAGTGACTAAGCACAGCCTAAGTACAACATTAGGAGCCAGAGCCTACCAGAGCACCAGACCGAAATAGTCTGTGTACTACAAACGCCTTTAATCACTAAATCAAATTTGGTACCAATCGTAATAATTTCCAGTCAATTATGTACCAACACCAATCCCAAAATTGAATAACTTACTGCAGTCATTATAAAACTGAAAAACAGTAAAGCGAGAAGTCGGCAATAGACCAAATTATTACACTAAGTCAAGTTCGTAAAAAGACCACGATACTGTCAAAACTTATGCAAGTGAGTCACACAAAGAACGCTTAAATTGCTCTAATCATACACCAGCTCTCGGCAGGACGATGTGCTTTCAT
This sequence comes from Chalcosyrphus nemorum, assembly GCA_949716465.1. NCBI lineage: Eukaryota > Metazoa > Arthropoda > Insecta > Diptera > Syrphidae > Chalcosyrphus > Chalcosyrphus nemorum. The sequence goes on along the minus strand of OX454332.1, from coordinate 20,840,818 downwards.
GTGCCATCTGAAAACTAAAAAACAGACGAAACGAGTTTGTCTCAAGTGGATGATTGTCTTGCCAACAAACAAACATATTATCTACTTAAAACCGTGGATAGTGGCTCACTATTAATGACTATTGTTCCTGTTGAAGACTAGCAAAACAACTGAATTCAAAACTACTAACTCCATAGAAAAGACTTATGTTCCACAGAATGCTCATCTCACTAAGTTTGTATCATCCTAGCTGAGAAAAAGATCGATGTCTTCGAGGTCCAATATGCCAAAAGGATATGCGAATCCCAGCCCCCAGATCGAGACGACGACAAAGATCAAAACTACGGTATAAAGACCAAATGTCACTTGTAGTTTCCTCGGCTGTCAAGAAGAATGGAAGGCAGCAGTGTCAGAGATAAGGGTTCTCTCAGAGTCGGTAGCACTTTAGGTCGAAATAATTTTAAATTAAATATAGGTGAAATCTTATTTATAAATAGACCACTTAATTGTATATTTCAAAAAATAATCGTCTTGTCAGATCAAACTGCACAAACTGCGTCAGTGCAGGGAATTCTTTTAATATTTGTACAGCGCTACCATAACATTCTACATTCATCTTGCTTATGTCATGCTCATGAATGTAAACTTCGTGGGGCAGCATTGCATAACCCGCTTCTCAGCTAGACCAATAAACTCTAATGCGCCCCACGTGCATTCCCCTTTGTTAAATATTTTATCATCTTAGCCGCACTCCATGCAGCAACAGTACATTAGCTTGATATACGTACAAGTGCAATGAGCCCCATATTTCCTAGGGACCACGGGTAAGCAAGTTTCCGCATCCCATGCAATCGAAAATCTCATCCCAACCAACAGATTAAAGGAATCAACGACCATCTACAAGGGGATTACTATTTAATTATTTAAAAAAATGTTTATACATGAATGAAACTATTGCCAGCCGGGTAGGTATTTCAAGGACCACGTTCCACTTCCACAGACACAGAAAGGCAAGTCAAATGAAAACAGATTTAACCATTTTCAGCTTCAGGTCGTTCATCTAATTTTTTTTTTCTTGTTTTTTGCCATCTTCAACACGACCGACTACAGCGCAAGGTGTGTGGTATCCTGAGTCCTGACAAGAACAACACGTTTCGACAATTCATGCACGCAGCAGCTGAGTGCTGACTACGGCAAGGACGAAAAGTATTACAAGCTATAAAGCATACTTTCGCGTACACAATCTTCTCTGCCAGTACCAGAAACTACCTTCTCCAAACGAAGACACGAAGTGACAAATTTCTTTTCATTTAATTAAAACGAAAGCAAAAAAAAAACCGTTGAACCACGAAGGAGGACACCAAACGAAAAAAAAAAAAAAAAATAGACCATTATGGTGAAAGGGTTTTCCGCTATATGAAGAGAAAAACCCCGTTACAACAGGTCAAAATGTATGAAGTGTTAGGATAGTCACTACCCACTGTGACTACGACTATAACGACGTGAGTTATGTTGAGCAGAAGGATTCCTTTCCATGACGAACGTGTGATCGCACAAGAAATGGCTTTTTCGCTACAACCTTCTGCATCCTCCTCCACAGAACCCTAGTGAAAATTCCATAGACTGCTGCTTGGGAATTAAAATAAGTGTCAACATGACTGGAATAATGGCTAAGGATCAAAAATTTCATTAATTTCTTACCGTTCGTCGTCCTGTTTTTTTGGTAATTACCTTCGTTTCAAAGTTAAAACGTGTATAACGTAAATGTAGGCGCGCACCTACATATACACACAGGTTGAAGCTAGGTGAAAAGGTGCGACGACCGGTGAGGAGATGTCACATCAAGTGGAACACGAAAACGGACAAATATGCAAGTGGAAAATAGAGGCAAAAAATATATCCGTAAATTAATATCATCTCCAGGAGAAAGTGTGTCTTTTCAATTCTGAACCTGTTCGCAATGACGCGAGATTTTTAATTTTATTTTTTTGAGGTTATTTCATTAAAGTAGGTACGACAAAAGTGAAGCAATTGCTTTAGAAGTTTCACAGGTTATAGGTATTTGAAACAAGAGGAAGATATTCTATGAAAAATTAACCTACATAAGAACCTATGCCTGTTTTCTTAAACAAAAGTTATACGAACAAAAGACCAAGGAGTCTTTTATGACCTACAGAGCCTGTCAATGCAAGAATCAGTGAGGAGAACATCTTTGGCGGGTTATTCGGTAAAGACAGCCTCCACGACAAGACAACAGACAATGGTTGTCGACTAATCGACTTTGCAGCAGCTCGTAATACGATTATAAGTATCACTAGGTTTCCTAGGCCAAGAATCCATACAGAACCTTGGCCTTCCTGTGACGATCCAACACGCAACGAGATTGACCACTTGCTAAGAGACAATGATGAGTGCGTTCAGCGGAAGAGGGTGCCAGAAGATGCACATGAGAAAGCGGTGCAGCGGAAAACAAGAGCAGAGAGAGAGGAATACCGGACCAAAAGAAAGGAAGAAAATAAAAGCCTGCATAAAAAGAAAAGGGACCACGCAGTTTCTCAGCTCAAGGATATCGAGGGACCCAACAACATCCGGCAATTTTATCAGAAAGCCAAGCAGCTAGCAGCTGGCTTCAAACCCGGAACGCTGCCTCTTCGAAATAGCGAAGGCAACCTAGTCACCGACGCACAGGGAATTGTTGATGTGTTTAAGCAACACTTCCAGCTGTTGCTTAACGGGCAGCAAATAGAGAGAGTGATATGGCAAGGAGAGAACCCACCTCCAGTCAATGAAGAACCAATGAACCCGCCCAGTATTAAAGAAGTACTGGCCGCTAACTCTGATGGGCTTTCAGCTGAACTCTTTAAATACAGAGGTGATGTCTACGTAGGGTGCATACATCAAGTATGGATGGAGGAACGCATGCGCGACGACTAAAGTCTCGGCTCTATATGCCCCATCTTCTTCTTGTAAGAACTACCAAGCCATATCCCTGTTAAATGTCGCATATTAAATCCTATCCAACGTACTGTGTGGCACGTCTAAAACCCTGCTGCAACACACTAATCGGAAAGTACCAGTGTGGCTTCTGGGCCGGCAGATCGACAATAGATCAAATTTTCACACTCAGACAAAACCTGGAAAAGACCAAAGAATTTCAAGTCAAAATCTTCCACCTTTTCAGCAACTTTAAATTCGCCTATGACAGCATTCGCCGTCTTGAGCTCTACCAGGCGATGGCCCAATTCAGGATACCGACAAAACTTATCCAAACTTATGCGCTGTCATGTGATTTCTTCGATATCGTGTTGGAGCAGGTAGTCTGCAGAGCAGGTGTCAACACGTAAAGCACTTTCTTTTACAAGTCAATCCAACTACTGGGATACGTAGAAGATATTGACATCATCGGAAGATCCCGGCAAGCCGTTGTAGAGGCGTTTACGGCAATTGAAGAGCAGACGAAACGAAGACAAGACGAACATTGGGCAGAATATCATTTTTGAGAACTTTAATTTTGAGGCAACTAAGGAGTTCACCTAATGAAGAATAACCCTAGCAATACCCTGTACCTTGGGTTGGGCAAAACAACTGGGTTCAAAACTCCTAACTCGAGGGACCAAATAAATTCTCTATAGAACGCTCATCTTACCAGTCCTGCTGTATGGAGCCCAGTGCTGGACGAAAAGTAAGAGAGCTGAGCAAATATCGAGCGAAAAATACTTCATTGTATATTAGGTCTCTTATGCGAGGAGGGTGAATGGAGCGAACCCTATGAGCTGTACCAGGATGTGGATGTAGTCCAAAAAGTCAAGGTACGCTGACTACATTGGCTCGGTCACATCGAGCGAATGAACAATAATGATCCAGCTAAAAGAACCTTCGAATCCTAGCCCCCAAGTTCGAGTCAACGAAGAAGACTGAACAAAGACCAAGCTGTCGCGGATGCCAAAAAACTTGGTCTTCACAACTGGAAGCAACGTGACCGGGAGAATGGAAGTCAGTATTTCAGGCAGAAACTCTACAGTGGTCGGGAGCATTTTAAGTAAGTAAGTAAGTAGGCGAATAGATTCCAGATGCAGAGTAGGGTAAATAAAAGTACCTACCAACATTCAGTGTTGTGCTCCGATTGAAGATGCGACTGAGGATGATGGAGACAATTTCTATAGCCATTGGGACACTGAGACATTCGAAGTGGACAACGATATCACTATCTTAAGTTATACATATGTCTTTAAACTACATCCTTCAACAGCACCTATTCAAATCAAATTACAAGGTTTAATACCGAGAGGCTCACAGGCAGATAAGTGCGCCAATAATTCGGTTACCTTCTTGCCGAAAGACAGCAGCAAGAAGTGCTGTGTGAAATAGTCCTTTTTAATGACAATTGCTCCTTGAAAATATTGCATGTGTACATCCAACTTATCTCACAACAGAGAGCAAGTCCCACAATTAAATCCGAAGTAAGAGAGTGACAGAAAATCGCCAAACTACATATGTATGTCACTCAACCTTTTTTTTTCAAAGACACCTTCCAACCTCCTACTCATATCAGTCAGCAAAAGGTCATCTGTTAAATTTTTCTTCACAAAACTTTTGCCTTACACTTAGAACTGTTGAAACACAAGATATACAAGAATATCCCACCCTACCCACACCGAATACAAATCAAATTCATTCCCCCAGGGGCTTAATCCAGACCATCCCTGTCGTCCATCTCAGAACTACCTCCGCTTACAACGAAAATGACTAATAAGGGTCCATTCGGGGAGTTTGAGATACTTTTTTTTTTTTTTGGTTCCGGTCCAACGATTACAACATCAACAACTCCAACAACAAAATACACGAATAAAACAAAATACCGAAAATTATTTATGACACACAACAATATGAATAAACCCATACAATAAAGAACCAAACGAACTATGTATGTCGCACGGATAAACCGAGTTTTCTGTGGAAGCCAAGCGCCAAGTCAAGCTAGAGAACAGATAAAGCAAATCCACCCCCGCCGTTGAAAAAAGAAGAAACAAAAAAAAAAAAAAACTTGTCAACTTTCATTCGGTAGTTTATTCCCTGGGGCGTAATTCTGTCGACGACACGGTACAAATTGGCGAACATTTACCTATGCGTGTACAACACTCTGACACACACACACACACACGCCTCAGCTTTTAGTTAGCCCGAACCGAAAAAGAATGCCAATGATTCGATAATAACTCCAATAAAGTGTGACAAATAAACGGGACATTCATATCAAGTGACAAACCGTTGACGTACATTCATCCTGCCGTATGTTGTTGGATAATCACGGGCCGAAGAAGGACATACTCCCGGGAGCGGCCTACAACCAAAAATAAAGTAAAAATAAAACTCGACAAATGGACACGTAAGGGATGGACAAAAGTTTCTGTTGCTGATGATAATTTTCATATTTTTATCTGAATAAATAAATGGAAATGATTTCCTAGCGGGGAGACTTCTTCTTTTTTGTTCATTCGTTCTCTAGGTGTCACCACCTACTCCTCCTGCTCTCTTTGGGCCTCTTTTTTTTTGTTGGTACTTCCCTTGGGGAGAAACCCCATTTGCTATGACTTCTTTTTGGGGCTCTTTTGGGGATTTTCTCGTGCAATGACCATTGAGGAGCTCCCTCGGGGGCACTATTTTCTTTATTGTCCGGTTTGTGCATTTGATTGGGTGTGATTTTTCTCACTGAAATGACAGCTTAAGTCTGTGGGAATTGAATAAGTTTGATGTATGATTTATTTTGATGAGTGCTGTAGGAATAGGATAAGGGAAGATAATGGATGGACATACGTGAATTGGGGGAGCGACAGGGGAGGTATTTTTTTTTTTATAGCTGTCTGTTGATAAGTATCTTCGATAGAAGGGATTGGTAGGGTAATGGTAATGGTTATGTTAGGCTTGGCAAGGATTTTGGTTGCTTGGAGGCTGGTTGGCTGTATTTAGTTGTATCTTTTCCTACGTAGCAAATGATTTCTGAGGAACTGTCGAAAAAAAATTTAATTTATAAATTTACGAGTATCTGCCTTACCAGAGCCTTACACTATAGAGAAGATTAATTAGTTTTCATCCCAGAATACGATCGTTCTTCAGTCATTTACTACTTCTCTGTTGTCCTTGCAGAAAAGTCTTTTCCAACAATTTCTACGTTCTCCTCGTAAGCACTCTGTATGACTTCGGAAGTTGTTTTCTTTTTGGAACCCTACGGCCGCAAGATATACAGAAGGAGCACTATCTCCTGTTCTCCGTAAAACAGTTCTCAGTACATTCATTAGTTTGTAACCTGAATGCAACTTACCTACTTAGGAGCGGTTCCTTCCGAGTCTGAAGCAGTGAAGAAGCAACCAACAAACCTTCACAGCCAGCCAGCCCAGTAACGATCTATATGGCTCCAGTTACGCACGTTAAGTTAGTATAGTTCCTCGATTAAGCCACCTGTCGGGAAGTTAGTGCAAAGATTTTTCGGAGCACAGCATCTAGACACATCGCTTTATATTGCCTTTGGTTTCTTTCTATTCAGTTTTGGCTATAGGGCATGTGAATTAATGCAGTCCTCCCTGGATGACCAAGAGGCATTGGCCTCATTCTCTATTATGTTATCAACAATACTGTATAGTTTTCCAATCCAATGTTGAAGTCATTACACTGGATCATATAATGAGTATATTTGCGCACTCATAGTCGGCTTGTTTCCACATATTGAATTCCCTCAGTCTGAGGGCTCCTTTTGTGACACTCTATGTAATGAACAAGTTAAGGGGGAGCTTCTCATTACTCTTGTGGGGCAGAGTGTTTCCAGTCTTTTGCACTTTGAAGCGTTCATTTATATAGCTCTTTATTTCAATTGCTGTCCAGCAGACTTAAGACCCGTAGGTGATGATTGGTCTGATGATTGCTGTGTACATCCAGTGAATGACACGCGGTTGCAACTCTCACCTTTCTTCTACATACCCTCTCCAACATAACTTAGAGACAAAGACCCTATTAACTATGTATGGAACTTCTATCCACCTGCTCACTGGAGTTATCACAGGACACTGTGTCATAGGAGCAATGCTTCACAAATGGAGCACAGAGTCCACCGATTTATGCAGAAGCTGTGGCGACGAAGAGGAGGTTGTGCCACTGCCCTGCCCTTCAAGAATAACGCCTTCGAATTTTAGGCCACAGATTCTTTGAGGTAACAGATTCACGGATAATAAACCAACTTTGATTCGTTAATGGTGCCAACTGCTTTAAAGGGAGACCGACACCACGAGAGATGCCACTCCAACACTTTTCGAATCCATCATTATTCCCGTTTCACTCCTTTTTAAAGGGTAAGGTCAATGGAACTTTTAGTGTCTCCGACTGCAAAGTGATGTGTCGTTTTTCCATCACACACCCTAAATAACCTAACCTAACCTAACTCTGCTGGCCTAGTCGATATCCTTCTTTGGAAATGGTCTTAACAACATCCATGCTTCAGTGCAATACCGCTGGATTGAGGTGAGTTTGTGTCTGCCAAGCATATTGGTTGCCATCCCCATTTAACAGTCTACAGTGTTCCCTTCATATTCTTAGAACTGACTACGATTCTAATACATACCATTTTCTAGCCTTAAAGACCTTTTTTCCACAAGATTTCATTCCTTCAACAGAATTTGACAATCTCTTTGATTTTACACCTTTCATGATTATTTTTCTTCTTTCTAGGAAGTCGATGTTCCGCTGGTGGATATCGTCAGTGAGTCTTGTCCTTTTATGAAAATGTGGTGCTTTGTACGCATGTGCTTGCTGGCATTCTTCCTTAGACCAGGGGTTTGACCAGATACCGTTTCTTTCAACGTCTGCGACGAGGGCCAGATACGCCAATTCCAGCAAACTACTATGGAGATATGAACACTGGCGTCCGGTCCATCGTAACGATTCTCTTGATTGCTTCTGCATAATGCGGTTGGTGAATTACCAGATGTTCCACATGGCATACAAGTAGCTACTAGCTACCCTGCCTGCCTTTTCTGATCCCGGAATTATCAGAAAACATCTCGACTATACCACAGGAGTATTATGAAATAACTCAATACCTTTTCTTTCTCAGTCGTTCCCCACGGATCTACCCTATTGTTTCCAATGCCTATAGAGATTCGATTTCAATCTAATGCATTACCACTGCCGTAACCACTTTATCGAACTATTCCAATCGTGCTTACTATATCCGAATCTAACAAAACCAAAATCATTTCTAGGAATGAATGCTTTATAAAAGCACTGGACTTTGATTCGATTTTGCTGTTGAAAAAAAAAATTAACGGAAAAACCACCGAAACAGCAGGAGTTGCAGTAACATTTTTCCCAAACCTTTACAGGTAACTTGTATCCACAGCGACAGAGGAAAAGGAGAGTGAAACCCATCAAAAGTTCATGAATCGTGGTATTTCGGGAATTCCAATTACAGTGAAACACGTCGTCCTTCGATTGATCCCTATGCAATGAACGGACAATAGAAGGCTTAGTGAACAAAATCCAAAAACAAAAAAAAAACATTTAACAAGGACGAAGTGCCTCCAGAATGCAATAGTTTAGCGAACTGCTACGAAACAGAAACGATAAATGTATCGGCTCCTGATAACTGGTAATTAATTTGCTACTGTCTAACATATGTAGGATAGATGAAGGTGGATGTAGGCTACATCTACATTTCGCATGAATGCAGATGAACACACGACGAATAAGGATCAGAAATAATCCCGCATCGATTGAGGGCGTAAAATGCTTCATTCCTGAACGGAAGAAAACTGACTAGACACTATTTTACTCCCGAGCAAATGATACTGTAAATCATATCTCGATTTTAAGTAATAAACGTGTGAGGATATGAAACATACACATACATACACTCAAGGAATGCAATAACATCTGCTACATCAGGCCTCTGCAAAGAGCTGTTTCAAAATTAATTAAAATCAATATAAATGCCTTTCGCGAACTATAAAATGATTGGCATGGGATTGCAGCAAAAAAAAAAAAAAATATAAATCGAAACATTCCATGGTGGTTTTCGCGAAATTGGAATTGAATTTAGCATCTGCATTGGAATGCTCGACGTGCAGAATGTGGGGATCTTTACCAGTACCACAGTGCATACTGTGTAAATTCAATTGAAACGTAGTGAATTTTAATTAAGACGAAAATGGTATGCATAGTTATGAGAAAAAAAAGTGAATTTGGTTAAAAACTTTTGCACGGGAGAAAGAGCAAATTTGTGTGACACATTCTTTTGCCTTAAGTGATTTTTAAATCAGTTTCAATCAGTATTAACGTTGAGGATTTTTTTTTTTAAGTAAAATTAAGTTAAAGAGATAGGATTTGTAATATGTGAAAGGATAGTCATTGACCTCAATTAAATGGAAAAATATGAAACAAAGGATTGTGTATTATTTTCATCCCTTAATGAGTTTTCAGTTTCAAAGCAACTCCTCTTCTCATAGCTCTACATTTCCCCTTCGTATCCTCAGGTATCGTAAAAGGACCATAGAAACCATCACTTATACATAGAAACGAAATATAACTAGTACTACACTACTATTTCAATCCCAAACATTGCTGAAAGTCTTGTGTTGTTTACTACTACTACATAGTTTGGAGAACGCGAAGTGACCCAGGAGAATCATCTCATTTGACCAAGGACATGTGCATCACCTTGTTCGAAAACCGTAGTTTCTTGCAACGTTTTTCAGCTCTATCCCAATTGCCGTGAATCTTACAGCCCTGCATCTTGCTATTGTCGAACCGCTGTTACTCTACCTGAAGTAGCGTGTTCCATTGCAGTGTATGTGGGTATAGTATGGGCCTGAAAAATTTCAAGTAAAAGTATGTACCAGTACCAGTACAAAAGAAGGCAAGTACTATTATTTTTCAAATACTTCGTGGCAAGTACCAACTATCGCATACTTAAGTACCAAAGTATATAAGGAGTACTAGAGCAAGTATTGTACTTCCAAGTACTTGATTGGTTCTTCGATTGCTTACGTACTTGGAAGTACTGCTCAAGTACTTGGAAGTACTTCTTCTGGTATTTGCACATAAATTCTTAAAAAATACTAGTACTTCCAATTTTTCAAGTGTACTGAAGTGCAAGTACCAGTACTTGAGAGGACTGAAGTACATACTTAAGTACTTTACAGTTCTGCCTGTTACCTCTTCCAAAAATTCGACTAATCCGCTGCCACTTTCATTGCTAATGGTTGTCTTATTAGTTTCGTTTGAGATACCGTTCAGCAGGAGTCCCTTTGATGATGCGCAGACACTTTTCCCTCAAACAACTTTCTCATCTGAAAGAATCCTTGCTTCAAGAATTGTAGATCGTGTTTTTGATATCTTTTAGCTTAGAAGCTAAATAGTCCAGGCAAAAGGGATAAATGGATTTGTAGTAGGGCCAATCTGAGAACCAGCACCTACCAGTGGATAACAATGAAGTGTTGCAACTATAGGTTTATCTTATTGATTAATGAACAAAACACCAAAATAATTGCTTGAAAATAAAAACATAAAACGAGACGTTTATTGATTCTTATAAAACATGACTTTGTTTCATGTCCTTTATCTGATTGTCTAACCATGAATACCATGAATACCATGAGCGAGACCAATACCATGTCCAGCTACGACGGCACCACCCCATGCTCCATGAGCAGCTACGGGGACTCCCACATGAGCAACACCAGCAACACCAGCAATTGGGGCGATACCTGATGCTGAAGCAAGAGCCAAAAGGGCGAAGATAGCGAAGAAAATAAGGACCTTAAATGAAAGATAAGTCATTAGATAACCTTTAAGAAATAATTCACTGGTACTATCCTACCTTCATTGTTAGATTGAGTTTGTAGGTTACTGAAGTGACTTGTTGTCGATTCAATTCTGATAAGCAATATGTTGGGATGCAAGTATTTATACTGAGTTGATCATGAAATCAATGCTCAAAATTGCATCAGACTTTGGCTGTTGGGTAAAAGATATATGATAAGACTATGGCAGCTTAGATCAACTTTCACGAATGTATATGATTTGCATAAATCATAATATTATTAGTTGCATATACCTACATAGGTTACAAAAAACTATTTAAGAGGTCCAAATAAGACAACATACTATCAAAAACCAAGGCAGATGTTTGCAGTCCCAGGGATGCATAAGTATTCGAAATTACTAGGCACAATCCGCAGTATTCTTCAAGATAGAAGGATGCGGCCATTTCAACATTCATAGGCAATAGTGCGGAAAGCAACAGCAACATTCTAGACAGTCCCATTGCAGTTAAGGCTCTGAACTTCTATGTCATTAAACAAAACTTGTGTCCAAATATCTCACGTAGATACCTTCTATTAGGAACCATCTTCCCTGCAGCAGCAGGGAGGATCGAGCTAGAGTTCCTATATCGCATGAAGATGAGAGAACATCATTGCGCTAGCCACGCAAGCAGAAGAAGCAGCAGCGAGGTGCGACAGCAGAGCATTTTACAGAATCACCAAAGAGCTTATAGGTGGCCGAAGCTCTACTCAACACCCAGTGAAGAGCTTAGACGGTTCGTTGCTAAAATCGGATGAGGATTAACTGAAGAGATGGAAGAAGTTTTAAACCGACTATTCTGGAGAGTTATCTGCGTTCTGCCTGCTGTGGCCAAGATAATAACTCGAATCATCCTAGAGCGAATCAAAGAACACTCCCAAGAACAAGACTCACTCGACGCCGAGCAAGCAGGTTACCGATCTGGATCCTCCTGGATCCTGGAAATGGAGGTATTCGATGTACTCTCACATCTGAACTCAAGGACCTCGACTACGCCGATGATGTATGCGAAATGACTCGCAGAATAATGTGGAGAGGAAGGCAGACGTCGTTGAGCTGAAAATGACCTCGACATAAGCCAAAATGATCAGCCTAGGAACGAACTCATCAAGTCATATTGCTGGTTGCGAGAGTAGAGAGTTTCTAATTTTCCAAGAGAACAGGCTATAGGCACAACCATACGACGAAGAAAGTGGCAGTGAATTGGTTTCACTTTCCGAAAGGGTTACAGGTCCATAGCTAACCAAGCGATGCTATGGATTCCGCTTACCCAGGATGGCAGGATATGCGGCGGTCCTAGGAGTACGTGGCGCAGAACAGTTGACAAGGAAGCATGGCAATAGGGAAAGAGTTGGGGAGAACTGAGGCAGAAATCGCACACGATGGTGCGTAGGCATTGTAGAGGCCCTAAAACTTAATGGAAATTTTTACAGAACACAATAGTTTCACCACCCGTCAACCTTTTAAATAAAACAATCTTCGTAAGAAAATAAAAAATGTAAATTTAAAACAACAACCCCATATTGTACTTACATTCACAAGTGAATTCCTCTAGTATCTGTCATTGCCATTCGCCTGGCCAGAGCTTGTATGTAGCCCTCCCTCAAGGAAGTAAAGTAATTTAAAATTAATTTTCAATTTAAACTTCCAAACAGTGTTGCAAAAACAATGGTTGTTCCCCAGACTCTATGTTGGTCTATGTCACCATATCACGCAAATCAGTTCCAAGAGAGAACTCAACTACTCAACACTTCAGCGCGCTCCACCCTCATAACTCAAATTTAAGACTCCAACGCGTCAACGCAAATTCAAGGAGAATCTCCTTTCAACATCACCTGGTTGACAAATGTGACAAATATTCGTTCAACCTAATCTAAGGACGAATCCAGCGACTGGCAGCTATATTTATCCTCAATCTTAACAATTGCTTCTTCTTATACATGTACTGCACCACATACGTTCGCAGCATCAGTGTGAACGACTTGTCCTTGTAAGGTGGCACACCATTAAATTTTTACATCCGTTTGTGCTTGTTTTTTTTCTCTCTCTCTCTCTCTCTCCTTTCATTTAATTGTTTCCCCCCAAAAGGAATGTGAGAAACTTGATATACCCTCAGGCTGCCGCCCACTTAATGTTTTACCCTCGTTCTCGACTAGCCCGACTTGGTTGGTCGGTCGGTGGAATGGGTAAATTAAAACAAGTGTCAACGTGTTAAATTAGGGGCCCAGGAACAAAAATTTCATTAAAATGTAATTGCCTTCATTTCATTTGTACCACTACTGGCTGGTGTAGCACAAACACCCTTCTTTGGGTATATCCTGCCACTGACAGGACCTTCTCACATTGCTAAGGCATGATGTTATGCGGAGGCACTTCGGCGCTGGCTTTACTCCGTAACATGGGTCAGACGATATAGAGAAAGAGCAACCAAGAGAGCTTATACGCTAGTGAGTTCCATAAATCCTTAGAAGCTTTTGTGAATGTTCTGGTTCCTATAGCAAAAGCGGTTAAAATGAATTCGTCCTTAGTGCTATACTCTTGCTCCATTACAAGACGAGTAAACATGTTTCCGTTGCTATTTGGTGTTCTTTTTTTTTTCTCTGGATTTTGCCTTGGAGCTTCTTTGGCAAAAGAAAAAAAAAGGAGAGAATTATATGTTCCACCCTACCATACACACCGGACATGGGTTTTTCTATCATGAAAGTGGTACGGAAAATAATTGCTGATACATATGTGGCAGTACGGGATACGAAGATAAGGGCGACTGAAACTGGGAGATGTGGTCATGTTAATTGAATGGAATTAATATTAATGTGCATGGACTTGATTAGGAAATAATCTGTGGATCCGTAAAGGAGAGTGTGGTGATAAATTTCTCGTTAGGGATGCCCCCGATTGGGATAAGATTTAGAATGCTATATATGGGGTCTGCTTTTGCTTTATAGCAGGAATATCGTCTGTTTAAGCCACCTCTACTGCGATGTCCATCCGGGGTGGATTCGAAAATATTCTTAGCTGGAACGTTCTGCTCCATCCGCTCAACATGACCCAGTCGTCTTATGCGAACTCAAAGAACTTTTCTCTCAAATGCCAAGGACATGCTCATTCGATTTTGGCAAAGTCCATGCGCCATACAGCAGGAGTGAAATGATAAGTAGATATCTTATAAACAGTAGCTAGTTCCAGTTAGGGCTTTGTTACTCATCTGCCTTCTGAAACACCGATTGGCAAGAGTGATTCTTCGCAGAGCTCGCCATAGAGCCTAGGTAGAGACCTAGGCCTCAAAATTTTATACATATGACTATTGTGACATTCTGTCCAAGACGCCTTTTTTGAGTGTCCTTTTTCGTACACAACATAAATTAAATTTTGCTTTCATTTACTGCTAAACCTTACTGCTCGCAAGTTCCGGTGAGTTCTTCCGATAATGTCAATGTCATCAGCGTGAGCGAGCCTCTGTGTGCCCAAATTCAAGCTAATTTTAAAAAGACCTCTATTAGGGGCTGGAGAATCTATCGAAGAGAGGTAAATGTGCGCCCAACTTCAAGCTAAATCTATGGAAGACTTCTATTGGGTGTTGGAGGCTAAGCATTATTCCAAGTGCAGCAGTTTGTCCCGTTTTCACGATTGTCATATCACTATATTACAGTTAATCTGATTATCCTATCGATACTATTGATGCTTTGCTCCGAATTTTGGTAAAGCAAACATTTTTGCCGTTTCGTCCACTGCAAACCCACATTGCCATAGGCAGAATGTGCCTCAAATTATCTTATTAGTCCCTTTTAAAACTAATTGACATTTTTTGAAACCATTTTCTTTTTTACTCACATTTCTTATTCAGCAAATTTTCCTGCCTAACTACTTGATAAACTTCAGGAAAAATCGCATGACTAATCACAATTTTATAAAGTGACGTAATTTCGTTAGATGTCCTTTGCTAAACTCATCACAAATGTACCCAGCATCCTTGAAGTGTACATAATCTTCGCAGTTTGCCGAAGAATATCAAAAACCCAACAACTTATATTAGGTCCTTAAAAAAAAAAAGAAGTCTATTTAGTTCGTTGGAATTTTGTGTCCATGTCTCCACAAACTACAACCACCCTCTTAACATCATGTCGAGGATTTCCTTCTGGCAAATAAACATAATAAGCTCTCTAAGTCCTTAAAACGCAATTACAATAAAAATTAACACCATTTGGCCTGTGCTAAGGATCCCAGTTATCTCCAGTGCACCCTCCTTGCTCTGGCCTCTGGTCATATTTCCTTTGATCCTCCAAATGGCTTCACTCTTGTGTAATTTTTCAACCAAATATTTGAGCTTAACTCCGTGATCTGTGAAGTGTAGGAACAGAGGCGCAAGAAAACGAAAGAAAGAGAATACCTACTCCTGGTTCCTACAGCAGCAGGAAGCAACAGCTTCCTATCTTGCCTCTGCGCGAAACCTTGCACAATCGCATCCATCCTCACCAACTAGCTATATACGACTGGTCTCCGACAGATAAGCGAAAAGGACACCATTTCACGAATTTTACGAAAATTTTCTTGAGGTTATTTTAATTTAACCATGCCCTAATAAGCGTAAAGGATACGAATCCTCTCGTCTCTGGAGTAATTTGCAGAATTTCAACATTTGTATTTAATTTTAGCTATTTTCACATTCCCCCCCATTTGAGTGTAAGAGGGTTGACGGTTACCGCTTACCGCTCTAGCCTGGTGTTAAGTTAAAATGGAGCTAGTTGGCACAAAATAATCATCCTGTAACTAAAAGGATACGAGGGGTAGAAAGAAAATTCAATTAAACTCAACGGTGAAATTATTGTCCCCACAAATGAAAATATAAGCAATCACTTTGAGTCCAAGGGGGGGGGGGGGGGGGGGGAATGGGCTGGGCTAGCACCTACCTACTACACTCTTGCCTAATACATGAGAGCATCCCCTCAATTTTAAGGATACTTTCACCACTCAACAGTAAAGTAATTAGAAAATATTCGCGCTGACTTTGGTGCGATTTTTCATTTCCATAATCGGCTTAGGGCAAAACAGAGTTCGCAGCGCGCTAAAGCGAAATTACTTTTTCTGGCCGAAAAGAACTGTTATTCCGAGAAATGGAACACATTTCGTCAAATCGCAAGGTGGACTATTTCAGTTGCTCTTTGCCTCGGGACTTATTAAATGAGCAGGGATTCGTTTCATTTTCTTGTTTTTTTTTTTTTTTTTTTTGGGAGGAAATGCGCAATTAATTTCGTCTCATTTAGGGATTTTTTATTTTTTTTTTTTCTTCTTCTTCTTCGTCTTTTAATTATGAGTCGCGATGAGTTTTTTGCTCTCGAATTACAGTCCTTAGACCCAAGCAATCTGCTTAGAAACTGCGCATTTTTACGGAAGTGTGTATGGCTTCTCTTATCTAGTAGATGGGTTATGGCAGCTTACAAAACGGAAGGAGTAATGAAATTCGCACATCAAAAAAACGTTTTAGAAACATATGATCCAAGCTTAAGAGCTCCGTCGTCAGAATACACTTTGGACTAACAAAGAACTTGTACATTGACCTTATTTGAATCTTTCGGA
This sequence comes from Chalcosyrphus nemorum, assembly GCA_949716465.1. Classification (NCBI taxonomy): domain Eukaryota; kingdom Metazoa; phylum Arthropoda; class Insecta; order Diptera; family Syrphidae; genus Chalcosyrphus; species Chalcosyrphus nemorum. Next base: position 20,824,417 of record OX454332.1, on the reverse strand, counting down.
ACTTCTGTTTCTTTGTGGAAACTAGAAGATAGAGTGGTGGTTCAGAGAAGAACCCAATTTGTGCTAAAGTGCATAGTTTTGATACCACAAACTCGCACTAACCTGTTTAAGAAGGATTTTTTGGTTGCAATTATATCCCGTGGAGCTTAAATACAGAAAGAAGTCTCCAATCCTTATTGCAGCTATCTCGCTAAGATCCTCGAAGAAGGGTTTGCCAAGCATAGTCAGCCTGGTCCTTCTCAGGGCAGGACACAGAGGAAGTGGTACCTAGATTCTCTCTCAATAGTATCCCTAGAGCATCTACAAAAGGAGCTATGAGGGATACCAAGCCTAGCCGCATGTTCTTCGACTGGCCGTAATTACAGCTGCAATTCTAGCGATATCAGGTCTTGATTTGCCAAGTAGCTCAGTTGACTTGTGTGTTTATTATAGCTAGGCCATGTCTTTCTTGATATGGCGCAGTTAGTAAGACTATTCCACTTGTGTTTTGCAAGCTCGAACATATGAAGACATAAGCAGCCCTTCATAAAGCCTAGCGGAGAATCAACAGTTTCCGCTAGGGAACCATCAAGGGCAGATCCCCTTCTGGCCAGCTTGACAGCTCGTTCGTTGCCTTCATAATTACTATGTCAGTTTCGAGGAAGTGGAAACCGCATTAATGCCCTTAAAAAGCGTCTTGAAAATCTGTATAAATGGCGATATTTTGGTTGGATGTTGAGTGATCTCTTAGAACATGGCAGGCTTCTGTAATCGCTCCATCTGAAAGAAGCTTGAACTAGGTACTTTGTCTCTACCCAGGCTCTATATTGAGCTTCGCGAATGACACCAGTGGGGAGATAAAAACGAGGAATCACTCACTGTCAATTGGTGTTTCTATGGACTAAGTAGAAAAGTTCTTCGAGTGATCTTTAGTCCCGTCTACATAGCCTCTATGACTTGGTCAAAAGAGTGCGGATGGAGCCCAACATTCCAGCTAAGAATGTCCACAAAACTATTCCGGATGGACGGCGCAGTAGAGGACGACCTCGCAGTAGGTGGCGCAAACAAGTGGAAGGGGACCTCAACCAACGTGCGCAATTGGAGGGAGCTGGCTCGAAACCGGGTTGGCTTGAGAGGTTTGTTGGTTGAGACCCAGGTCCACCCCGGACTGTAGCATGACACTGAGTTATGATTGGAATGGTAGGGTTATATATTTTAGTGAAAGAAGAGTTTGGTGGAACAACGTCCATGTTAAAGATAAGAGTTAAGCCCTCCAGTTAGTTATACTATACAACATTTCGCATGTATTCAAAAATTTCACAGTTAAAACTTCTTTTTTCAGGGCCTTATTCAACACTAATATTTGGAAGCTTTCACTTCCATGTTCCTAAGAAATTCAAATTCGTAGCTACATAATTGAACTTGCTGCTATAAATAGAAAATGTCCCGCGTTCCACATAGACTATCACAAGCATAGAATTGAAATTCAAACTCAAGCTGATTTCAGATGTATCTGGCATTTTTGTGTTTTCACTTCGACTAAAATCTAATTATGCCAAAAAGGAACTCCTTAGATCCCATTTGATGTCAAAGGAGGATTTAAAAAACAACATAGCTCTTACATCTTCCTCAACAACCAACCACATATAAAATTACCCAATTATTTGAAAAAGAAAAGAAGACTCACCATTTCTCTTTCCACAAGTGATTAGTTTATTCCCAGAAGCGTGCTTTTAGTAAACAAATCAAATCCCAAGGAAAGCACATTAGCAGTCCTTTTCAAATTGTATCTCTACAAATTTCTATTCAAATCAAACTTTTGTGACTTTCCTCCTTCTAATTAGATTCCGTGGAAAAAAAAAAAAAACAGCAGCATCAACCCGAAATGTAAATTTATTTTCGTGGATGTAAAAGCCAATTGCAACAAAAACAAACAAGTAAATAAAGAGAGAATCCTCCTCGTGACTCAAGTGACCTTAACCTACAAAAAAGCTCTTCTATTCATCAACTCAACAGTTTGCCAAAAAAATTTCCCATCCACATTCATGTGTATACGTATACGTATAAACATGGTCATGTCCTTTGACGCAGAATTACTTCACATTACTATTTTCCTGTTTACTGATTTTAATTGAAAACCTTTCACCTCAAAACCAGAGAGAGAGAGAGGTACCTCCTTTAGAAATGGGTGGATTGGGACTCGGAAAAATACTTGCTGGGTGTTATTATCCTTGTTGTATGGTAGAAAAGTAAAAAGTTTCTCGCGCGCACTTTTCTTTCCTCGCTCAGGTTTGTTTTTCTGGTATTTTTCTTGGTCATGTGAAAGTTTTTCTTTGCTTTGCCTCACGCAGGAAGAAAAATCGGCAAAAAAAAAGAAGAAGAGAAAAATTTCCAAAAAAAGAGAAAAAAAAACTGCAAAACAACAAAGAAAACTTTTCACTCGCCACCCATTAAAATGTTTGCATATTTAACGAAATGTTTTTCGTGTTTTGTTCCTTTTATTCTCTCCTTTCCTCCTTATTTGGTAAGGTACCGCCCTCTAGGTTTTTTTTTTTCAAAAGAAGTTGGTTCCATCAGTCGTCGTCGTTCTAAGTACTTAAGGACACAAATTTTCCGGGAATAATTTAATTTTCTTTTTGTTATTTGAAGATAAACATGATGTAGGGACCAGGACCAAAGCACAAAGTAACGAAAATGAGGAGAGCACAAAGAATGAGGAGTTATTTGCTTGTGCTCACGCAGAAACATACTCGAGATTATGACATCAAAGAGAGGGGGGCGCGTGGAACCCCGAGTAGCAGGAGACTGAGTTGTGGGTGGCGGCACTGGTCTCTAGGAGATGTCGACAATTTGAAATGAAGTGCTTTTATTTAATTGCACAATTAATTATGCAGAAAAAACGACACGGAAATTGGATTTAGTTGGAGAAGGCGAACGTAGATCAGTTTTTTGTTTGTATGTGTTTGTTTTTATTTTATTTTATTTTTTTTTTTTAAGGCCATCTGATTGAATGATGTCATTTGGCAGACAAATGGAGTGATTATGTCATTTGTGGGTAGGCGGAGTGGGGGCGGAGGGCGGCTTGCAAGTTTTAAAGTGAAAGCAATTTGTATTTTTCCGTAATTGTTTTTTCGAGTGAAAAAATGCGTATGGGAATTTTTGAAGGTCATTTAGCCTGAGAAGGAGATTCTTTCACCGATGACATGGACCGAAGCTAAATTATTCATTTATGAACTTTTAAGGGCAATGGACTTCCTATTCTGTCGTAGATTTTGTAGTTTTATTTGAAAATTGTTTCTATCTCCTGCCGTGGATCAGTGGTTAGTGCATTGGACTACTTCGAAAGGGGTTCCAAGTTCGAATCTAGAAAAATACCTCTTCCGAGTGTCTGACAAATATTCAGGAGTATAACTGTCAAGAGAAAGCTGTAGGTTCCTTCTGTACGTGCAGAAATGTATACCAAACACAACATGTACAATTGTGAGAAGCTAGCCATTGACCCTCTATGGGCTGCCACAATTATTTCTCACTCACACCAGTGCATTTGTAATGCGATGCGGTGTAATTGAAGCGAACACGCTTGCGCTGCTAACGATTCGATAGGCTTACTCTACTTTCTCCAAAATCTTACATCTCCAACTATAGCAATGATATTCCCTCCTCGCTGGACGAGTTTGGTGATGCTTTTTGTGTAGAGAAGCTCACAGAACTTGTGAACGATGAAAGCAATGCCTTAAAAGCCCATTCACAGTTCTGCGAATTCATTCACATCTGGGGAATGCGAATACAATTTTACAGCGAATTGTTCATTTCTTCCAACAAACTAATTACAATGAAACTTTGTTTTTATAAATACATAGATAGATAGACAAATTGAGCTTCTTCTCTCGGAATAATAAAATTGTCAATTGTATACCCTAAACATTGTTTGTTCGCAGTTCTCTCTTTCGCCGATCACTGAACTCCTGGACCCTAAAGGCCAACCATATTTTGATAAAGACTCTGAAGGGTGCCCTGAGTAATCATACGAATAAACAGAATTGGTATATTGTACACGTAACGACTTTTCTTTACTTACTTATATCCTGTATCCCCTTATGCGTCCTAGGGCCTCTACAACGCCTACGCGCCATCGTGTGCGATTTCTGGAAATGTGCCTCAGCTCTCCCTAACTCTTTCCCAGTTGCTGTGCTTCCTTCTCAACTGTTCTGCGCCACGTACTACTAGGACCGCAGTGTATGCTGCCATCCTGTGTAAGCGGGTTCCATTGCACCACTTGCTTAGCTATGGATCTGTCACCCACTCACACTTTCGCCATCGTATTGTTGTGCCTATAAGTTCATGGCTCATTCTCTGATAATGTTGTTCGTTAGAGATACGGTTTGGCCAGAATATCCTTAAGATGTAGAGTAGACAGCTATTGACAAACTTTTGCAGCTTCCTTGTTATAGTCACGGTCACTCTCCAGGTACCACATCCATATAGCAGCACGGATTCTAAGTTTAAATGGAACAGCTTGGTGTTTAAGCTAATTGCTTTACATATTCTTTACCTCTTTCTCTTTTATGCATGAAGTGGTATTTATATGGGAATTTGAGTAAACGATATCTATATCCTGTCATACTCCTAACGTCTCAACGCACACTTGCCGTGAAGGAACAATTTGGTTAGAAAACCTAAAAGTCAGTCAAGTCTTTGATTCTAGATATTAGCCTAAAGTTTTTGCAAATGACATTAACCTACGCACGCTGTACTGTGGTCTGGTCATAACTTTGTGATCTTGCCAACTGACCAAATTGAACAACCCAAATCTGTGCTCAGGGAGGGATGTACATAAATCCTAGTACATACATACTTATTTTGATTAAAAAATGCGTCCTGTCCCATAACGCTGCAATTACTTACTTTAAAATTCAAAACCTCTACAAACAACCATACATAATACCGACAAAGTACCCGATTCGAAACTCTACTTCAGCAGAATTACTTCAGCCACATAAGACCATCTTGTGCAACAATTTAATCCGGATTGCAGCTGACATATATGAACTCAATTGCCATATAACAAGCACAAAGCGCTTCACTACACGACCGTAAGTGCCACTTCAGGCCATCCGATAATTATCGCTTGCTACATCAATCGATTTGCGTAAATTGGTCATTTGTTTTGGTGTGAATCTCACGTTTGTGTGGTCGTGGTGGAATAGGGGGATCTGCCCATGGCAGCAGCCAAGCAGCTACGCACACAATTGTGACCACCCTAGGGATTTTTTTGGTGATTGCGGTACGCCTCGGCGCCTAAGAAAATCACCTACCCCACAGAGGGTTGCAATCAAGTGAAATTGCTTAGTGAAATTCTTCTTCTTCTTTTTCTTTTTTTTTTTTTGTTGGAGGCTTAGCTCTAGAGTTACCATCCGATGATGTACCTGTTCAGGGGAATCCCCTGAGCGCACATCCTTTCTCTCTTGGCCCTTTTGTCCCCTAATTAAGTTGGCTTTCCTTTGTGCCGTTTGTGGCTAAGAAACTTCTCCGATTTTTTTTTGGGAAAATCAATTCCGTATACGCAGCGGCAGTTTTTCTTCTCATGTTGCTTGTCTTCTTGAGGTGGTTTCTCTGTTCCAATGAAAGGTCAAAGTTTGTTGAGCTGAGCTGGTGAGTTGTTTTGGGTTGAGGAGGCAGGAGCCTAGCGAGGTGGCGAAAAAGTGGATTTTCCTGGGAAGTGAATTGGGAAATCACCTTGTATATGTAATGTAAGTGGTGATTGTGGTTATTTGTTGTAGTGACGCACCTTTGCGTAGCCAGGAATGTTAATCGGTTTACCTTGTGATAATGGAGATGGGAATATTACGGACATGCTGTGAAGTCATTGCTGGTTGGGGGTAGTAGGTACTATAAAAGAAAAGGTATTTTCTTTTATCAGGCAGTTTGCTTGAGGGCTGATTGTTTTATTATCGTTTTTAATTTGATCTTCGGTAAAGTAGGTCAAGATACTTTTGTACATTTTTATGGATACCTACACATATGGAGACATATTTTTGTATAAATGTGTTGTTTTATATTTTATAAGGGATAACTCAATTCTTATATTGCAAAGAGTGAATAATAATAGAGAATATAGTCAACGGCTGAAGAGAGTGTCTACTGACCACTCCTTCTCAGACCACATATATATTCAATTTGGTATTAACTTCGTCTTCGGGAATTTTAAGAAAACGATCTGGTCCACCTGCAGAGTCTGTGTAGAATAGTCCTTAATTAACAGCACACCTGTCTCCCTTACAAATACACAGGGAGTGGATGAAATGGTGGAATATTTGACAAAAGTCCTCAACCATTCAATGTCTTCTTTTTGTTCCTTAAGTAAGCCCCGGGGTAAGCCTAAACCACCCTGGTGGAATCGGGAAATTACATCTCTTCACAAAAAGTGTGAATAGTAAGGTACTCACAGCCACGCCCAGAACACCCAGCTATCTCAATAGAGCGGATGGCTCGTAGACATCAATTAAAGAATCCCTTAATCTGCTGATGGATATCCACCTCCCTAACAGCTGCAAAGCCAACTCGGGTCCAATTGAAACCTCCACAATGTCGGCATCAAGTCGACTTATATATCTTATTTCTAGGAGTAATGTTCTTTGGGCTATCAGTAACTTCAAGCCTTTCAAGATTCCAGGACTTGATGGCATTATTCCTGTCGAACTCAAGGGAATACTGACTTCATCCTGCATTGGGTAACTACTATCTTTAGTTGCTGGGATCTCGGTCTCATTTCCAAGTCGAACAGAAGTCACGTGGTCAGTCGAACAGAAGTCACGTGGTCAGTCGGACAGAAGTCAACGTGGTCTTCGTACCTAAGGTAGGCAAAAGCTCACATGTTAACCCCAATGATCTGAGACCCATAAGCTTGTTATCATTACTCCTGCTTGACGTTCACATTCGTTGCGAAGTGAATTGTAAACTCTGACTCAACACGCATACAGTAAAGGGAAATCGGTAAGAGATCTCTGAATTGCAGAGAATGCCCTTTGGTTGCTTTCCTTGACATTGATGGAGCATTAATAAATGTTGAGTCCATAGCAATTCTAAACGCACTATTGAAGCTTGGAATTGAGACATCGATTGGCGATTTGGTGACCCAGTTATTTACAAACAGGCACATCAACTCTAAGCTGGGCCTATGCAGACTACGCGTTCCTATTGCTGTCTTCGGGAAACACCTTGACACGTTGAAGGATCCATGCAGAATGACCTCTTTAAGCTCTCGAAATGGACTCAAAAATGCGGTTTGGGAGTAAATCCTCGAAAAACAGAATTAGTCCTCTCCACCAGGAAATACAAAATCTCTAACTTTGTCCCTCTGAATATAAATGGCACTCCTTTGGTGCTTTCAAGTACGGCGAAGCACATAGGCTCTTAGATAAAAAAAAAAAAAACGCTCTCAATCCGAAGGAAATTGCATTTAGGCGAATACTTCGACAAATTAGGCAAATTTGCTGACTTAGACATTAACCGCATCCACCGCTTTATAATAAGCTCCTGCTAATTTATTTTAAATAGATAGGCTGAGGATACTCGATCCGATCGGTATCACAATGGGCCTTTCTGGTCTACGTGTGGCTGCACCCACTGCAGTCAGCCAATAGAATCTAACCTACAGATGTTGAGTAGCAAAGGTGATTTGAACTACACTTTAACAACTATTATGACCGAATAGCAAAGGCAGAAACGACAATGACATGTAACGCAGTAGACTGCCAAAGCCAATGGACATAGCACATAAGACTTAAATAAGTTGGACAAAAGTCCGGAGATAGAATGGAAAATAGGTCTGGAGCATGCAACTAAGGACTATCTTATAAGCTTGGCTTACTCACTACTTCGTAATCCTTGTCTGTTTTGCTCAACTACTTGCGAGCTGTCCTGACGGTTGTCAAAATAATAATAATAATGGCTGTTAAAAAAAAAACCTAAGGTAACCGATTGGCTATGAATTTCTACACAAGTAGTCCTTGTAACGATAATTCCAACTCGTTAACTATTCAAATGGCATCTAGGCCACTCAGTCCAGATTATTATGACAAGCACAACCAAAACCATCAAGGCCCCTCATCAATATGCCCTCCTAAAATATTTCAACAATTCACATCAAAGCACTTACTATGAATTTAAGTCCTTCTGCATAACCATTCCCAATATGTTCCACATTCGTTGGTTGCAGTTGCAGCCGCCCACTTCAATTAAAAGGAATAATGATTCCTCCAATACCTACCAATGCAATGTGCAGCCCAAAAATTGTAGCGTCCATTCATGACCCAACATTGAATATTTCTAAATTCCCTGAAATGAAGCGGAAGTACAATTTATCTACCCACCCTCCTTCCCACAATATCGAGGAGAAATCTTCAATAGAAAAAAGGGGGGGTTGGGTGGGGCAGAAAAAAAAAAAAAAAAAACCGAACAATACTCATGGACAAATTGTTGGGTCGGCATTTTCCAATTCGTAGCACCGCAACCGCATTGAACTAAATAAAAGGATTACATATTCTCAAATCATGTACATATACACACACATGCACGCCCCAAACACAATTTTGTAGGGAAAGTATTAGCAGTATGTCGTGTTCCGTCCCGACCAGGATATGCCGCCACCCGCCCATCTGACATTTTCAAATGATGTACATATATATTTTTTTTTTTTTTAGAAAATTCCACAAATGTGTAGCTTCCGTCTGAATGGTTAGATTTGCATAAATTGTTCGGCTATTCTGCTGCAGCAGCGACAGATGTTCTATTCCATGCATGAATGTCCTTCGGTTTTTTTTTTTTTTTAATCTAATATTAGGTAATTCCTTTTGTTGTTTGTGGTGTAAGTTCGTTGGTACCTAAAACCAAACACACAATGTCACGGACGACACTAAAGACACTCAGCAAAAATAAAGGATTATTGAAATGACCCAAAAGCTTGGGCATATTACAAAGACCAAAACGTAGGCTTCAGCCATGAGGGAATTGAAATTGTTTTTCGGGAATATCCTTCGACATGTAAAATAAAACAATAACGTGTCTGTTAGGTGCAAAGTTGTTAACAATTTCTTTTTTTTTTTTTTTTATAATTACACCATCTGCACCTATGTTCGGACATTAAGTTGAGTTGAAGCGGAAGCGGAAATAAAAATTCATAACAATCCCGAGTGCCAGTTATGTCGTTCACTTCATCGAATAATAACGACATCACAACATGTTGTCCGGTAGATAAGAGAGTAAAAAAATATATATATATGTACATACATATGTCGGTATGTATATTCAGTGATGGTCTCCAACATCCTGTTATGCGTTTAGGGAATGATGACGACAATAAAGGGACAATTTTGTGCTGCAGAATTAAAGCGAGCTATCAACTGTTTTAATGGATACAACTGGTGGGCTGTGAGTATTGCTGGTAAAATTTCGGCGGTTCATTGGAAGATACAACTGTAATCATAGCAGAGCGAAGAGTATTTGTATATACAAGTAGAGTCCTAAAACCATGATAGTGATAAAGATATGTATGTAACGTGCGGGACTCTCCGCCTACAGATGAACACAATATGGTACTTAAAACCATTTTTACCCTAAAGTGAACAGAAGCGAAAACTCAATTAAATAATCAGACTCACTCTTTCTTGAGGTGTAAAGGTGTAACAAAAGCATAGAATTACCAACCTATATAGGGAATATTATCGAAAAACTTGACCAGAAGCTAGTTGGAATCACCTGAGAGTGTCAGTTGGGCAAATCCCTTGACACTGTCACAAAACTCCTACTATAGGTCTCACGACGAATAGAGAGGTAATCTCTTTCACCACAAAGAAAAGCATCACTGTGAACCCTTATGATCCCTTGTACACGCCATCGAGTAAAGTTTTTGACGGAAACAGATTACACGAACCCGATAATAACAATGCAAAGATTCCTGACAGAAGTTACTGGAAGAACTGGAGGTCTAAAAAGAAAAAGGAGGTGGCATTCTATACCGATGGTTCTAAGATTGGCAGTGGTACAGGAGCCGGAGTTTATCGTTTGGAATAAACGACGACTGCAGCGTCTTTCGAGCCGAAGTCACTGCCATTACGCAGGCTGCTGAATTTATACGCGAGAGTATAACAAAAACTGTCTATATAGATAGCCAGGCAGCCAATAAGGCTCTGGTATCTGCTATAACTTGGTCAAGGCTGGTGAGAACCTACAAATCACTTTTAAACGAGATATCCAGAGCCAATACGGTAACAAGGACATATGGATATCGACGGAAACGAGAAGGAGGATGAGCTTGCTAGGAAAGGGTCGACGCTGCACATATCGCGGGCCCTTTCCTTTGTAGCAGCCCCAGTTAGCTCTGTTAAGAAAAAAAGTAGAAGATGAAGCCATCGATCGTTCAAACAGACGCTGGATTCATCTCGATTCATGCGTAACGGCTAGAGCTCTATGGCCGGCCTTTAGCAAGAAGAGATCATCAACTCTGGTTAAACTCAGTCGTCATAACGCACGAGTCGTTTCTGGCGTAATTACCGGCCATTGTGTCATTGGCCTTCACGCAGAGAGACTCGGTGTGCTGCATAATGACTACTGTAGAAGCTGCAGAGACGAAGTAGAAAACGAATATTCTAGGTGGTTCTTACAGCTTTTCAAGGACCCGATTTATGGGTCTAAGTGAGCAGTGACCTTCTGGTCACAAGACACCCATCTACCTAACATAACCTAGCTGTGGAACTGTCACATTTTCGGAACGTGTGACCAATCCACTGCCACTTTCGTCATTAGATGACGCCTCTGCCTCTCTCTCTCCGCATCAGCTGTCATTTAGTGGAGATCAGTAAGCTGCTGATTGTTTCGACACCTTCCGAAAGATGGTCCTTTAATTGTTGGCACACTGAGGAATCCTTTAGTCTGTCGATGTTGACCCTGGAAGTTTTAGCGTCATCGCAAGTGCGTAGTCGGAAAGTAGCTACCATAAGATCTCGCACAATCTCCACATCTGCTCCTCATCTGTTTCGGACGTCCAGGGGATGCACTATACAAATAATTCATTTAATTCATACAAATTTGCACAAGGAAATAATATTTACTATTGGAACCATTCTATTTGTTTGAAAGAGTGTATGTGTCCTTTGTGCTAAGTGAGGTACGAACCATTCTCAATCATCTTTACTCCAAATATGACCTACATCTTCTAAAATAATTTAACAGCTGTACATCCTTATCGCTTCAATGCAGACATTTTTTGCCATCTACATCCCCAATGACCTAATAACCTATGTTTACTGAATACATCTTTGAGAAGAAAGTTTACTTACATCAGCCTAATCAATATCCTGAGATTTCTCAGATTGCAGATTGAATGCCGCCCAAAACCACTTCTCAAAGAAAATGTTTGGACACCAATCTGACACTCAATAAACCCATCGATAAATCATCTACACTCACAGATGTACCCATCTATATAAAAGCTGCAAGTCCTTACACGTACCTAGCTATGTACACATAAGACATGAAAACTTTAGGAAAACAATCTTCCTTCCAACAAGGGTAATTCCGTTTTGAGTCACAATTGCTTGTCAAACTTTTCTTCCATCCGTATCCGTATTTCTTGGGCTATAGGTATTTACGGTTCATGTTTTGCCATCAAAAGAAGGAAGCTCTGAAGGCGTTCGTTTTCTAGTTTACAACGGGATTTTGGTTTGACTTTAACGCTTTCCGTGTACTCGTATGTCTGCCGAAGTAAGACTCATAACTCAGGTTGTTCTACAAGCAATTAAGCCCACATGCAACCGCATTCACCAACAACGCTTCTGACAACATAATTTCGTCTTTCACAGACGACTGCAACCAGCAAGGATGGCAAATAGAAAAGTTTCTACATTTCAACAGTGCAACTGAAAACTTTCAGCTTCAACATGTAAATCAATGCCCTGAATTCAGGGTAGCCACAGTCTGTGAATCCGGCAACAAATGTCTCAAGACAAGTTTATAACATACACACACATACAAATTTACGCTTTACGTGGACATAACTTTTCCAGAAGGAAGCTCGAAGGATTCAGTGCTCAACTATACTCAAGGGTTAAAGGACAACTACTAACTGACGACGTGACGAGTTCGTTCTCCTTCAGTGTAAATTCAATTGTCTAGCTTTAATTTTCGAAAAGCATTGTTCCATTGTCGAGAATTCTTTAAACAGTACATTTACTTCTTTCTTCTCTACCACGCACAAGGACAAAAACACATTTAATGATCCACAACGCATAATGGGTGACATCCTGAACTTGTCTTCTTACCACCGACCACCGGTGTAGCTAGATCCGGTTACATGTTTTTTGAGCTCCTTCAAACGAAGAAGGATAAAGGAGGGCTTATACAAGAATATTTCCATTTCCTGTTTCTACTTGCGGTTGGCATTGCAGGATTCGTGCCTGTTGTGTTTTTTTGTTGTTTTCTATTTTTTTTTGAAAACTAATAATTTCCCTTAAATTCTGGAAGTTAACTTCCGCAAAACGACGACGTCGAGGACAAGGACGACCCAGAGGAGACGACAGGAAATGTGTAAGAGTGTAGTACTAGAGTGTATCCTGCAATAACTAATCAGGATGTTGAGATGTTGTTGGCCACGGATAGGTGGTTTCAATTTTCTCTACATTTCGCTTACTTCTCTATTTTGCAAGGAGCTTCTTACGGAAATAGATCTACCGACGTGTTATTATAGTCGTCTGGTGAGGGGAGGTCAATAAAGTTGGGTTTTTCTTACTCGGACATGTGAATGGAGGTAGAATTCGTGTGAGCGTAATTACGGTTTGTCAGGACCTTGGAAATTCTTCCATCTAATGGGTAAAAGTTTAATTTTTCTTTTAAGGAATATTCATTAAGGTATTTTAAGAGATTTTTCTGACAGTGGTTGAAAGGGGTTTAGCTGTGTTTGTCAAAAGGTAAGTTCCTTTCATTTACTGCATTTGCTGTAGTTTAGAATGCTTCTGTATTGAAAGGAGAACGCTTTTTGGACCAATAGAAAGTTGTTGATGCTATCTATCGAATGTACTATCTGACGAATGTACTTACTTCTTCAATCCGAGGTCCGTATTAAACTTCATTAATATTCACAGATGAGAATGTCGGCTATGAAGAACCTACTACTATCGTGACTATTGCTGAGGCATGTCATTAACTTCCTGTTTAACAGCATTAATACAGACCGATCAGCCGAAAACCCCCTCTCCTCAAAACAGCTCTATCTAGACAACTACGCTACGGACGATTAACTAAGTATATCACCCCTTTGTAACCGTCAGTACTAGAGTAGGCCAATCTAGAGAGACTGCTCTTCACCAGCTATCGAAGACTTAAAATATCTCCTACGCTGAAAGCATTGAAAGATGGGGAGTCTGGATGAATTATGGATGATCATATGCTCCTTACATAGTTAAAATTTCCATTGGCACTAGCGTGAAATCAGTTTTTGTTCGATGGTAAAGAATATCAGCTTCTTTTCTGCTTGGTTTGATGATAAGACTACACTTTCAGGCTCAGCTTCTAAACTCATTCGGAATACTTTGAATGATCTCACAAACATTTTAAGCCATAGTACAGGTAAAGGAACATAGCCCTAAAGTGCTCTTTAATTGGAATATCTAATTATGATTTTGTTTTAACTTTCGTACTTATGTCCTGTATCTCCTTGTGAATCCTAGGGTGTCTACAATGCCTACGCGCAACTCCAACTCTTTCCCAGTTGCAGTGCTTCCTTCTGAACTGTTCTGCATCACGTACTCCTAGGACAGCAGTGGGTTCTATTGCATCGCTTGGTTAGCTATGGACCTGTCACCCTTTCGGAAAGTGTGACCAATCCACTGCCACTTTCGTCGTCGTATAGTTGTCCCTATAGGTTCATGGCCCGTTCTCTGATAAAGCTGTTCATTAGAGATACGGTTTAGCCAGAATGTCATAAAGATGAAGCCTATGCACCTATTGACAAACATTTGCAGCTTCCTCGTGAGTGGCAGTCACTCTCCAGGTACCAAATCCATATATCAGCACGGATTCAGCGTTGGAACAGAACAGTCGTAGCTTGGTCTTAAAGCTAATTTCATTACTTCGCCAAACTGTGGGTAGTTTCCCAAAAGCAGATTTTGCTTTCCTTATTCGGCTGGCTATATCCAGTTCGGTTCCGCCATCGGTTGAGACAATACTCGCAAGGTATTGGAAACTTTCTACTCTCTCAACCGTTTCTCCAGCAATGCATGTATGAATTGATGTGTTCGGTCCTAGGCTGATCAGTTATGTTTTTTCCGAATTAGTTTTTAGCCCAACGACGTCTGCTTCCCTCTACGCAATTGCTGTCATTTGGTGAAGGTCCATTATTCTGTGAGACACAGGCATACATCATCGGCGTAGTCGAGGTGTTTGAGTTGAGATGTAAGAGTCCATCAAATTCCTCCATTTCCTATTGATAAGGCCTTTCCGAGCCCCACTTTGGACTTCGAATTCCTCACACAGCCTTCTTCTTTGCAAAACTTGACATGTGAACCCTGATAGTCCAGAACTCATGGATGCTTTCTATCTCTTCAGCTTCATAAGGGCACCAAGAATTGCTTCAGTGTATACATTATTGACTAGCTTGCTCTAAAATGAAGCTTAAGTATATTCTCGGTACTTTTAGGCAGTTTTCATTACTTAAGCGAAAGCAAGACCTCAAAACTCTTTACTCTGGCAGGAATCGTAACGAAAAAAGATCTCTTCTAAACGTTAGCACAATAGACTAACAGGTCCAAGCAGATATAGAAAGAGCTAGCGATAAAGGGCTCAGAGTTGGACCCCTCATTCGTGGACCACTCAGCCCCAATAAACATGCCAGCAATCCTTCTATAATCCGAAGCAGATCCAGGATCAAAACCATTGGTCTTATACAAATAGGCAGTCTTCATTTACATGTATCCAGACGAACACAATAAATTCGAGTGAGTCTACTCGTTAATGCATGCAGCCACCGCGAAACCTAATCTTACCCAAACTACGTTGAGTACTAGCTATTTTTGTTTTACCTTCAAAAACTCATCGAACAAAGTACAAACTACACAAAAAATGTCTATATTACCATAAACTTGCTTTCAATTCACCGCCAATACATATTTATACTAAGTCCAGGTACTATTCTGTCGACACGTCTACAATTACGCATCAACAAAACACAAAATTATATAAACAAATAGAAAAGTCTTTCAATTCTATACTGTAAACATATGTTGCTCATAAATTCCAAGAAGAAAAAACTCAAAATCCCACAACTTTTATACATATAATAACTTTATTTAGTACGTTTCTTCAAATACGCCTTAGAGTAGAAATCTAAAAACATAAGTGTCATGAAAAGATTTTGTATCATACCAATTACATTCCAAATATTGAATGTAGTGTTGCACCAATTGTCAAAAACTGGCATTGAAAAGTGAACTACCAGGAAGCAAAACTGTAAAAGTTGAATTTGGGTTATCCTCTTCTTCCAGGGAGTCAAATCCGTTTTCAGATCCATCGCTGAAGCTAGATAGTAGCCATACATAACCATATGAACGAATGAATTTATTATACCCAACATAGTAGCATGGCCACCTGGAATAGAAATATATATGATACAATTCTAATGGTGGAACTTTAAAAAAACTCTATTTCCGACTTACCCATCATTGCCGACATGTAGAGCCACGTACACAATACCATTACAATGTGATGATATAAATGAAGAAACGTTATTTGATTCTTCTTCTTGCGGAGGACGAAAATGATCTTTAAAAGGATAATATTTAATTTAGGCATAATGTTCGATAAAAATTAATACCGTATCGAATAGATCCAAATATTTTGTCAGGTAGTAGAGGTAGCAGACATACTTTAACCGCATTATGGAAGGTGACGTATTCTGGTAGTCTATTGGTTGACAAGTCAAACTGAAGTCATCTTGAAGGTAGGAATTCCAAAGTCCCTAAGAATACAAAAAAAAAGAATACAATAAGTACATTGACTTCGCAAAATTTTCGAGTAGGTCATATCTAGAAGGTACAAAAATCCCAAAAGACATTAGCTATATTGAAAACAATTTATTTCGAAAAGCACTTAATATTATGGCGAAATTAATGAAAACGGATCTGAAATGTTAGCTCTGTAATTTTTCTATTAACAAAATTTATAGTAAAAATATCGAACGAACAATTTGTTAAGAATGAATGTCATGAAGAGTAAATAAAGTGGCCACACAGTTTTTTTAAGAGCTTAAATAAACTAATGGTCCTAAGGCACTACCTTAAGGGATGCCTGGTCTTAGCTGGTGAATTAGTGATGATCTGTCCTTGAATTTTACGTAAAAGAATCGATCAATGCGATAAATTTTAAGTAAGTAAAGGTCTATAAAAAGCATGTTCTACAATTTTCTAACAGTCCAATACTCCATGAAAATACTCTTTAAAACCAGAAAAGAAATACCGAAACTAAACTTCATTCCGCATGGGAAAGACTTGCCAATATGCAATCAATACAATAACACAATAAAACAGACTAAATTAGTACTCTATAGAGCCCTAATGTTACCAATCCAGCTCTTTGGCACCGAGTACTGGACTATAAATTTAATTTAATTTATTTAAAATGTACGTGAACAATAAAATAAAATCACATGAGAAAATATTTTCTTAAATTCTTCTTCTTTCACTCACATTTTGATTTTGACCAAAATCCATTGAGTTTTGACCCAAATATGGCTATATTGACAAAAGGTCTATAAAAAGCATGTTCTACAATTTTCTAACAGTCCAATACTCCATGAAAATACTCTTTAAAACCAGAAAAGAAATACCGAAACTAAACTTCATTCCGCATGGGAAAGACTTGCCAATATGCAATCAATACAATAACACAATAAAACAGACTAAATTAGTACTCTATAGAGCCCTAATGTTACCAATCCAGCTCTTTGGCACCGAGTACTGGACTATAAATTTAATTTAATTTATTTAAAATGTACGTGAACAATAAAATAAAATCACATGAGAAAATATTTTCTTAAATTCTTCTTCTTTCACTCACATTTTGATTTTGACCAAAATCCATTGAGTTTTGACCCAAATATGGCTATATTGACAAAAACCAGTTAATAAGCAATGTACCGTTATATGAATTTTTAGCTAAACAACGTAGTACGCCATCTTTTAGAATTTGCATGGACTAAATCAAATTTAGTCAAAATTGTTAGTCAAAATCGTTATTGTTAAGTTGGCTAGAAGTAAAGTACCGTTATTAGCGCTTTTGACCAAAAATTGGTATGCCATCTAGTGTAAATTTAGAACACTAGTCTAAATATCAAATTTAAACGAAAACGTTTTCGAGCAAAAGGCAATTTGTTAAGTAGCATTACTAACAATTTCGGCTAAAAACGTAGTACGCCATTTCATAGAACTTTACTAAACCATTTACTTGCACGGATACGTAGTATAGGGCAGGTATTGGATTCGTGAAACAAATCAGACTCGACATAAAGATGATAGAGAAGCTCGAAAAAGTCGGTGTGTCGATTCTGTCTGTCTATCTGTCTGTGTGTATGTACGCTGAACTGCAACCTAAGCGGCTCGGCCAAATTTCTTCAAAATTTCTATCCGAGCTCTGCCTGTCTGAGCCTAATTCGAAGGGAAATCGGAATTTTTGTTCTAGCCCTGTTATTTACGGTACATTACTTAAGACCAATTTCACAAAAAGGCGATTTTCCCAAAAATGGCTCTAATAATTTTGATTAAATTTCATATTTGAGTTAACCACGTTTTTGGGTAAAAATACGTATAATAGTACTTTTCTTATTAACTGCTTTTAGAAATATGGCTAATTTTCGGCTAAAACTCAAGGAATTTCCATCTTAATCAAAATATTGGCAAAATTTAATTTATGTAAAATTTTGAAAAATATTTTTTTCCGAAAAAAAAAAATTATTCATTTTCAACCAGGTGCAAATACGTATGATCCAGTCGTGCATTTTATTAATTTCAAATATCACTTTCCTGGCAAATTAATCTTAAATTACAATTTTATTCGTAATATATTGAATTAATTTCTCTAGTGCGGATCAGACAGTCTAAGGTTTATTGCGCTTCTATGCGCATATGTTATGTACATAAAGTAAAACTAAAAATAAGCCGCTTTTATACAGAGAGCAGGAGAGGAATTAATACATTTTTTAATGTATAATACGTATAAACGTAAACAAATGCAAAATAACTTACCCCAAACAAAACACATCCATTAGTAACTATTTGAAGGACGTTAAAAACTTGAACTGTTAACTTCAAGTCATACGGCTTTCGATCACTCATCCACTTGGGACCCCATTTCGTAACAAATAAGTAATATACGGTAAGCACTATCAAAGGTGGAATTGGTGAACCAACCAATGGTAGATCCTTAACTCTTTCATCTGCACAAAGACACTTTTAGCATTAACATATGTACGTGAAAAAAACATTTAAGGATACCTGTATTAACGATTTGATTATACTTAATTATTTCATTATACAAAAGTTTGAGGACTAAAGCCATTTTGAGCCAATTTAAAGACACTAAAGATTCTATTAGAAGTTAAAATAGAGACCGGAAATTACTGAATGCGCGCCGCTATACTGCTAAACTGCGTCCTATGAACCTGATTCCACTACTGGACAATCATATAATTAGTCTAATTGATTATAGTTTCGCAACTCAAGGCACAGCGCCATGAATAAATTTTCACTTGTTTTTTCTTTTGTTTTCAAATAAATAAATTCTAATAAGAGGCAAATGGTGTATGTTAGAAACGTCATTGCATTTTTTTGTTTAGACAAGTCAAGCTTTATTCAAGCAGTTAAGTACATATTGAATTATTCTTTTTCCTTGTTTTCATATTTAACCTATGTTCATTTATTACGTCAAGTCTAATTTGCATAGAAAAATTGTGTCTGTGAGCGTTTATTGGACTGTAGCCTTCAAATTGAATTTTTTTTTTAAAATCAGTTTTAAGAATAAATGTATTTATTATAGATAGGAATTGTTTAAAACCCTTATTTCGTTATAATAGAAATAAATTGGAAGTGCCTAGAAAACTCAATGATTTGCTATCTATCTATCTATTATTTCAATTTTTTTGCTATTGCGCATAAATATTATTATATTAAAATGAATTTATCAGTAAAAAGAGAAGATGGATGATGCGACGGAGGATGGCTTCTGTCAGCTCAGCTCAGAGCAATGCCCTAGCCATGACCTTAAAATTGTCCTAGGTGATTTTAATGCAAAGCTAGGAAAGGAAAACTTCTTTAATAGCGTGGTCGGAAAGCACAGCTTGCATGAAACCACAACCGACAACGGATTCAGGCTTCGCGGCGGGACGGAACGTCCTTGTTGCTAGTACTCGATTCACACGTCTCGATATCCACAAGAGGACATGTCTCTCTTTTGATCGAAAAACCGTCAAGCAGATCGCTCACATTGCGATCGACGCAAGGCACTCCTCCAGTTTACTGGGTGTTTGAACTATCCGAGGAGCCAACTTGGACTCGGATCATTACCTAGTTGTAGTCAAGATACGGATACGAATATCCAGAACGGACCGAAATCAGCGAAATACTACGAGAAAGTTTTGACTTCCAGAGCCGAATCGTGTCTCCTTTAATCACAATCACAGTCTTATGCCGTCAGCAGCAAACGCCGAAGACCAGTGGCAACAACCCAATGAGATGCCGCCTCTGATATATTGGGTTTCTCCCGGCTCCCACAACGAAACCCCTTGCTTGACGAGGAATGCCGGCAGCACATGTAGCCAAACAGGTGGCATATAAAGCGGCACTGTATAGAAGGACTAGAGCAGAGAAGAAAAGAGGAACATCGACTTCTCAGAAAGTAAAAAAAGGAACATGAGAACCGCTTGATCGAGGAGAATGAAGGACTCTACTGCAGGAATGATGTTCGAAAAAGATAAAGAGAACATACCAGCATTTCAAGGCCAGAACAGAAGCAGGGATGACAATGGCAACACAGTAGTAGAGTCGCAGTCGGTGCTGAACATATGGAAGGAACACTTCTCCAGGTTGCTAAACGGCTATGATGACCAATATTCAGGCTGAATGAACCATTCAACAGTGACGATGATAGTCAAGATTCCCGTCAACCCGATCGAAATGAATTGAGGGTAGTGATATCTTAACTCAAATCCAACAAAGCTACTGAAGCCGACGGCCTTGCCGCAGAACTTTTGAAAGCAGGAGGGGATGAGGTGGCAAGGAGCATGCATCAGCTTATCTGCAAAATTTGCTCGAACGAAAGTATGCTCGATGAATGGGACCTCAGCGTCATTTTGCCCGATCCAAGCTTCAACTCTCTATTTTCAACAGTTCCAATGTTACAGACAGATGCCACCCAAACCCATAGATTGACCTCGAAATAAGGAATCTTTTATTATTATAATTTTCTTTAACAGAAAGCTAATAGCAATATATTTAATAAAATAAAAGCAATAAATTCATGTGCTTTTTGTTTATTTTGGAAGCTGAAACAAGTATTATTTATTAAATATTATACATATATAAACACACAATGAAATCTTTATTAGTTCTGTTGTCACTTTGATTATTTAAGATTCTACATGTTGACCGGTCCGAAAAGTATAATAACTTGACAGTGACATAAGGCCATAATGGACTAATGACATTTTTGCAAAGAGACGAGAGGCATTGTGAAAGTGTCATAAGACCATATTCTAACATACGGCCTTATGTCATATGGCATTAGATTCCTTAAAGAGGGACAAAACCAGAAGCCATCCAACATAGGGACGAAACTTATTTGATTTTCAAATAGGTATTAATTTGTCATTTCATAGCTCAACCGTCGAATACCATTTTAAAAGAATTATTCTATTTTTAAGCTTCTTCGTGGATTGCAGTTTATAATCAGGTCACTTCCTCTATACAAGCGTACCTATGTGTGGTATATATTCGAATCCAATGACGCAATCATCCTCCCACCAGAATTTCAAAAGCTCAAACCTATTGTATACCAAATCTCAATTATTTAAATTTTTCACACACCCCATTGCTCGTAATTGTTTTATATTGAGTTAACAAAATCATACGTTCAAAGTTCGCCCTAAATTCAGCACCAATTTTTTTTTCTCTAATTTAATTTAAAACATGTGCAAAAATCTAAATTCAATTTTAAATATAACATTTAATTTTTTTACCTTCTTCAGCTCTAGCTTCTGGCTAATGCATGTGTCAAAACGAACAAATTCCAAAAACCTATTCAGGGACAGTATAATTAGTCTATGCGTCCCCATAGCTAAAGTATTTCGCATTTTCCCAGCGGAAATTGCATTTTAATGAAAATTAACTTTTTATACGCTCCCCATACCTTCTGCTGCACACACCGTATGAAAAAAAATTTGCAAACCTCTGCTGAGTGGCAACCTTTTTTTTTTTTTTTTGTGTTTTTGGTTTAATGAAATCCGAAGAGCAAAATATATTTATATATTCATTTAATAATACGCACATATGTATGTTACATGCAAAAAAAAAAAATTTTTAATTAAAAGAACTATAAAACGAACGGACAAAATTAATTCAAATAAGTGACAAATGAATGAAAGGAAAGGGGGAAAAAAAATACATATAAAGAATTCTAAAATAATTTCTATGGAATGTGTCTCTTCTTCGTCATTCCGCCTTTGTTCTCTTTCGCACGTACGACTTTAGATAGAAATCGAAAAACATCACAAACATGAAAAGATTCTGAATAAGTCCCATGAATGCCACCAGGATTGGATGTCCGCAATCATTTTTGAAAATCACAATTGCAAAATGAAAGCATAAATATCCAAACTGAGCCAGCTGCATTTGGGTTATGTATCGCTTCCACCAGATATTCTTAGCATATTCCGGATGCATCGACGTGACAAAGTAGTAGCCATACATTACGCTGTGAATTACTAGATTGATGACACCTAACATTGTTGAGTGACTTCCTATTGAAAATTAAAGCCAAATTAGTACATAAGTATATATATATATTTGTATCTACAAACCGGCTAGGAACTTTGTGAAAATGTAGACAGCAAATAGCATCCCGGCATGATGGTAAACGTGGAGGAATGTAATTTGATTATTTTTCTTTCGCAGGACGAAAAATACCTAAAAGGAAAGCGTAAATTGTTGATCGTTTTATTTCTGAATAACTTACTGTATCAAGAAGGTCCACATATTTGGTGATGTAATATCCATAAGTAGCTAGTAAGAGGTTCTGCATCCATGGCTCATTATTGGTCGGATCTAGTGGCTGACAGAACAGACTAAACTCATTTCGGAGATACGAATTGCGAACACCCTTTAAATTAAAGTGATTATCAACTGATCTCTTCTCTATAAGCTATTCTCACTTACTATAATGAATAAGCCTATATTGCTTAGGACTTGTACAGCATTATAAACGCGTATAACATTTTTTAAATCGTATGGCTTTCTGTTTTCCATCCATTCTGGGCCCCATTTTAAGACAAATCCCAGATACAACGCAATAATTGAATAGATGGGCCATGGGGAGCCCAACAGAGGAAATCCTTCCACTCGAGGATCTTTTAAACAAACAAGAAAATTTTATTAAAATTGTTTTTTTTTTTTTTTTAATTACACTTAACACCTTTATATTCATTGAACAAATACGATATAGAACTGTATATATATTTTACAATTAAAGCCATTTTGTTAAAAAAGAAAAAACACCCGACGAGTACACGATCCTAACAAGGCTACGGATGGAATAATATTGAAAATGAAAACGCCTATATTGCAATTCCACGACATGTACTCGTATGTAAGTTCGAAAATGAATCGAAAATTTAAATTCGAAAAAAAAGAAGTCAAATAAATAAGAAGGCAAATGACCGACCACACTGAAGGGTGACCTATGCTAATAAGCTAAACAATTAATGCAATAAATTTAGCCTTCATTAGTGATGGTAGATACATTTCGGGAGAGTCGCTGATTTTACTCTGTACTGTACATTTGGATTACTGAAAGTGAAAATAAAAAAAAAAAACTATAAGACGACCGATTTTATGTAGATTAGAGATTAATGAAAGTAAAAAGGGTGTTTATATGGTATGCATATGCATTAAGCCCTTAACGAGTCAATGACAATGCATTATACAATAATGGAATCAAAACGGATTGCGTTCTTACAGGCATTAGTGTTAATTAGTTAGCGCTTAACGTAACGTGTCCGTCATGGAGTGCACTTATAATTTCTTAGGTAAGAAAATTCTTCTTACGTACGAGTTTATAGGGGGCTCTTTATTTCTTGACTTTCAACTCTTTCTTCTTCACCAAAATGTCATAAAGGTTCTTAGCTATGCTCTACATCTCTTATCTCTTATATAGGTATTTCACTTCACTTTCTTCTGAGATCAACACCAACAGCATCACTGGAATCAACACTGAATCTTCTTCCACTTGATATACCCTGCTGCAGCTTGGCGGCTAGGACTGCACTGAGACCACAGGCAGCTGGTCTATGGACGGCGAAGCCCTTCGATCCTGAACCGATGGAATATATCGAGACTCCAAATGGAAACGAGCTATACCATACCACTTAGAAACTGTGACCAGAGAGTCTCTATCAGAATTCCCCAGAGGTAGGAATGGGGTATAAGTAAGGTCTATGCTGAAAATGAGCTCGCCATCTATACTGACGGTTCCAAGACTGATGCTGGTGTCTACTGCAAGTCTCAAAATACAAATCGAAGCTTCAGACTCAAGCTTCAAGCTTCCAGGTTAAAGTTGCTGCAATAAAACAAGCTGCGGATATGATTATTGAGGAAAATATTTCAGGAAAAATAATCAGTATCTTCGTCGACAGTCAAACAGCCATCAAAGAGTTGCCATCACCATCGGTACGATCCAAGCTCGTGAAAACGTCCATCGAAATACTGGTTGATATTTTAGAGGCCAATAAGGTGACCCTTCTGGCAACATGGAGATCCCCGGGAATGAGAAGGCAGATGAACTGGCCAAGGAAAGGCCACATCTAAGCTCCTTGCAAGCCCTGCCTGAGGCCATCACACCGCTAAGCACACTGCACAGGGACATAGAGAGTGAGTCCTACAAGGAGGCTAACAAGCGATGGTGTCGTTTAGACATATGTGCTACAGCCAAATTGTTATGGCCCGTCTACGATGAAAAGAGATCGGCTGATCTCATAAAACTAAGTCGCAGGGATATACGAACGGTGGTAAGTGCCGTGACAAGGCACCGCTTGATCGGCAATCACCCATAACGACTTCTGTAGAAGTTGTAGGGACGAAGAGGAATTTAGAATCCATTCATCACCTACTTTGTCCAGCATTGGCCTTAAAAAGCAAAGATACTATTGGGAGTTATTCCCTTCTGGAGCTGGATGATCTAGGAAACATTGAGCTCAGCAAACTCCTGAGATTCATACAAATATGTGGATCGTTTAGCTGTGCAGTCTAATGGGTATAGGTTTCTATCGATCATAATGGACTCATAGTGGTCTATGTGAGCCGTTGACACTTACCTATACTTCTTCTGCTAGAATAGCTACATATGTATTAAGCCAGCGCCAGGTACTTTTCAAAAGTAACACTATATGTCTCTTATGAAATCGAGCTGTTGATGAATTTAACACCATCGGAGGTATGATCACGTTATTGCTGTCGCACTGAGGGAACCTTTAGTGTATCGATGTTGTAAAGCGACATTCTATAGAGCCTTCGACTCGCATCTTCCGGTGATTTTGACTTGAAGTTGCTCGTCTGTTATTGGATACCCAGCTGAAATATTCGGCCATACATGACAAAGCCTTTCGTTGTCCTTGAATACCGCATCACCATTACCATGACTGCGTTTGCCATTGATTTACGTAAACGACTACTAAATTTTTTGAGGAAGATCTCCTTTTAATCCTTTGGGTCCGACTCTCAAGATTTCTTCCAACCTCTGCGGTCCCAATAATAATTTTGAAAACGAAATTTTTATTGGCTCGATACGGCAGGCTGCAATTCGTATCCTCTAAGCTGGAGAATTCTTGTACATTTACTCATTGGGACTGAATTGTCTAGGCTTTTTAGACTACATCAACTTCCTAGTACATGTCATAGTAACGTTTAAGAAGGAACTGGTAAGGTGGGCGTTAGTGCATTAATTTAGCTCGTCGAGTTAGAAGTTCTTAATCTAGTTTTGCCAATCTAAAGTTCCAGCTAGCTAGTACTGTTCTTCGCCGGATCTCTACAGAGATATCATTTTTATGGGATTTATACTTGCTTCAACAAATAAAGATAAATTCCGTCTCATCGGTTAAGCAAAACTCCTGGACTCATGTTTAAATTTTGATTTGCTCATCGTTAGCTTACTAATAGGCATCCCGTGTACGTAATTATACTCATTACTGACATTAATTGGAAAAGGATACCTTACTTCCTGGAATGCCTATCGCAATCAAGAGAACATTTGATTTCTGAGAAATAGAAATGCCTCATTCTTCTCCACCACCCACCATCAATGAATTTTTCATTTTTCATTCCAATAACAATGTCTGCAATCTGCAATCGTTCACTACAGTTCAAATTAAGTAAATTAAAATCTTAAAGCACTCACATAACTGACCCCTTAGCATACATAGTCTACCGTAATCGATCATAAATTACCAAGCAGGCATATGCAAATATTTAGTGGAACAAATGAGTTTCGGCCCGAATCGCTTTGAATATTATTATATCAAGAGAGAAGAGATTCTCATCTGTGTGCGTGTGGTGAAGAAAGTAATTTCAATGAAACTCTCACAAACGTCATGCCAGCAACAAAAAAAAAAGGAAAGAAACCAAACAAAACTAAATGAAAACTCACATCAAACTGACTCTTGAAAGGAGCACATCCTTATCTTAACTTATGAACATACATTCGCCACACACACATCTTGGCCGATCCGATTGCTGACTGCTGCAGAGAGACTGCCAACTTAATGCCATGCAAATAGATTCCAAGTTAAATGGCAGATACCACACAACCGACAGAAAGAAAGACGTCTTAACAAAAACCGGGGGGGAGGAGGAAAAAAAAAAACTCGGAATTTTCCCACAAATCACCGACATCACTCCGAGATGGGTTCAAAGGACCTTCTACACTACTACACCTCCTACTGTGTTATGCTGCTATGCTATAAGAAAAACAATTTCAATGTCTTCATCTTCATGTATGCCTGGGTTCATCTCTCAACCAGTCGCCAGACTCATGACATTTGGTTTATTAAGATATTGCCGACAACACTAACACCAAAGCAAACAAAGCCCAAAGGATATAATGTCGACAGTTTCAGTTTGTCGGTCGTCTGCCAAGGACATTTTTTCCTTTTCTTTAAAGTAGATTTAAGAGAAAAAAATATAAGTTAAAAATGCAAGACTCGATTAGAAAGAATTTGTACAGCCGTAGTACTGGGTTTGGGTAAACTTAACTAGGACAACGATAAAGGAGTCAAACTTTGGAAACAAAAATTCAACTCCTTGTTGGAGTTTTTGCAGCACACCGACGAAAAGATTTGCGAATAGATAATAAATCTTCATTTCGAATTAAGGAAACAGAAAAGTGCATTTCAAAAATGTATTCCTTCCTCCTCGACCTGCAGCATTCGTTCTTCTTTCGCAAAAAAAAAAAAAATGATCGAAGCAGAAAAAGGAACCAACGACTTTTCAATTCCATTTAGAGAATAGAGTTCCATTTAAATTCTACGAATCGTTAGATATGATTTTCCGTTGAGAACTTTTTTTTAAATTTTCGCCTTAGCTCATATAAGGATTTATGTTTTAATTTTTATTTTTTACTCCCTTCCCTATCCACTCTAAGCAAAGATGATTCCACTTTGCAAATGAAAAATTAAGTTCCCGAACGAATATGGACACAAGGTCCTTGGAAAACAATTTTTGATAATTTTCTGATGGAGTCCAAATGGAACACAAAGTTAATTTCCTGTAAAAGTGTGGTGAATTGAATTACTAAGCGGTTACAATAGAGTGAATATTTGACTATGGTTCCATTTTTGTACTCAATTTTTAAGAAACCCCGCAAGAGTATTCATTCATTCAGTCAGTAGGACTGTTGGTAGATTAGGTTATGTAGGTGGTCTGGAGGGGAGGATTATAAGTCCACAATTGTTAAATTTTGGTGAAGTAAACTTACCTTCACGTACATACTCGTTGTTGACATACGCTTAGCAGAGTAACAAGGTTGCATAAGTGACTAAAGAAGGATCCTGAAGCTTGCCTTTAAGGTGCCTGCGTAAAAATTGTTAAGGCCCACTTAGCGGAGGCCTATTCACATAAACAGCTGTCTTATGGTCTATCTGGATACGCTATAGAGGTCGACATAAAAGCACTAAGCCTACCCTACTGTACAGTATATACATAAAATTAATAAATAATAAAATTTCTTCCTCTTTATGTCTTTGGGCACTTGATTGGCTTGATGCTACCAAGCCGAACAACACTCTCTTCTTATTCTTATGCCCAGTATCCCCTTGTAGATCCGTATGCCATTTTTGGAAATGTGCCTCAGTTCTCCCCAACTCTTCTCCAGTTGCAGTGCTTCCTTCTCTCTTAGGACCGCCGCGTATCCTGCCATCCTGGGTAAGCGGTTTCAATTGCATCGTTTGGTTAGCTATGGATCTGTCACCCTTGCGGAGAGTGTAACCCCTCCACTGTCACTTCCACCATCGGTGGAGACAATACTCCAAAGATATTGGAAACTCTCTACTCCCTCAACCGTTAATCTAGGAAGGCCTATTATGAGTTGCTGAGTTCGGTCCTGGCTGATCATTTGGTTTTTGTCGAGGTCATTTTCAGCCTAACGACGTCTGCTTCTCTCTCCACATTTACTGTCATTTGGTGAAGGTCCATTATTCTGTGAGACAGAGGGCCTAAATCATCGGCGTAGTCGATGTGCTTTAGTTCAGATACATCAGATTCCTCCATTTCCTGTTGATAAGGCCGCATTTAGCACATCGCTAATCACCAATGAAAACAGTATTGGTGAAAGTATGCAGCCTTGCCAAACCCCACTTTGAACATCGAATTCCTTTGCTGCACAAGGCGCGCCAAATAAATTCCCGATTGTCACTATAAAACGTCTTTTCAAAATCGATGAACAGCAGGTGAAGTTGTGATCGATAATCAACACACTGCTGGATGATAATCCGCAAGGTGGTGATGTGGTCGACACAGAATGATCCAGATCGGAAACCTGCTTGTTCGGCGTCGAGTGTGTCTTCAAGGTGTTCTTTGATTTGATCAAGCTATTATATTGGCCACAACAGTCAGCACGTAGATACGCCACCAGTTCCCGCATTTCATTAGATTGCCATTTTTAAGAAGCTTGCTGATCATTCCCTTCTTCCACTCATCCGGAAAACTCTCGACTTCCCATGTTCTCCCGACAAGTGGGAACAGTAGCTCGTGCACTTCTCTCAACTTCATGCGATATAGAGACTCTAGCTCGATCCTCCCTGCTAATGGACCTGCTGTAATTCAAGCTCTTAGCTGTTTTCGTTTCTTGATCCATCTCCAGGTATCCTCGGAAAGCCACGCCCTATAGTCTCCCTGCGATCGACAGACAATCCTCTCAGCACCTGATATGAAAACAATTTTTCAAATGGTCTTGGATTGTGGCGGGCAATGAGCTGCTGATTGTTTCCACTCCACGTAGGAGGTGGTCCCTTAGAACTTGGCGCACTGTGAAAACGTTCCGTCGGTCTACGTTGATCCTAAGTATTCTTGTGTCGTTAGATCTTCGAACGGCAGCAATGCAAAATTGGGCAGTAGCTATCATAAAATGGTGATCTCACACCAACCCCATGCCTGCTGCTTTCGGAAGATTTATACATGTAGTTGCCCGGGGACCACCACGAGGAGGTCAAGCAAGTACTACATTATGAACTTGATTGATGCGCTACTAGTCCAATCCATATTTTGGACAGTCAGTAGTTTCCCAATCAATCGCCATGCAGGTCCTTTAACAACCCACTAATCATAATTGATTCAAGAAAACTTTTTTAACTAAACTTAGCTCATGGGCTTTTCTGCATTTGAATAAGTAGATGACTCGATAAACCAAATTTTCGAGAGTTTTCTCATCCAAAAAAGGATAAATTTCAAAGAAAAAGAAATTTCCCTTCCTCGATATGTTATGCGTTAATCACTGAGTTAACTCCACCGAAATTCATCACAAGTGTAAAGTGTTATCTGGTATTCCCCTCACTGAGTTCGCCCATTATATGCTTTCATCCTTCCATTAAGTGCACATCATAGCTCATCAGTATTCCATCGTATAGCTTGTTAAAAAAAATCACTTAAACATCATAAATCAACTATGAAAAAGTAAAAAGATAGAAAAATATTTTAATCATCCATGCAAAGCCCGCTTTATTCTTCCTTCAAATGCTCCCTGCAATAACAAAAAAAAATACTTAAAAAAAAAAAGAGGAATTCAGTAGAAATCAGCGGATCCTCTCGATTAATTTTTCATTTATCGTCCTAAGGAATTCATAGAAAAGCACATAGCGAAAACGTCAAAAAACTGAAGAAGAAAAAAAGAATTGAAAAACTTTTCCCCCGAAACAATTTCGGGATCATTGAAAATTTATTAATTCATCCCCAAAAGGTCATAATTTCATATTTTTCCAGAAAACCGTACCCTTTCGCCGAAAAAAAAAGAAAAAGGACACCGGACAGAGTGCGGCCGCCGCTCAAAACCAACCCATAACAATAAAGTGCAGAATTTTTTTATTTTATTTTTTTTTTTAAGAATTCCTAAGCTCATAAATACTTTTTTCATTGAATCCTCCTAAGTGTGTTTAATTATTTCTGCACGATACGCGATGGATGCTTCTCATGCCCCAGAGAAGATATCACAAATCGACCCCGTTTAAGAGGAATTTGAAAAGTTTCATACCATCACCCTTAGTATCGGAACGCAATACGATTCGTAATTGCTGCGATTCATTGGGAAATTAATGTCGCGCTTCGTTATTAATACTTGAACATCGTCGAGAATTGATTGATGATTGATGTTGCTGTCCCTGCAAAAGTTCATACGATGACGAGTTCATACAGTGAAGAAGACAGAGATAGAACGACGATTACGATGCAGGAAGGCACCACTACTGCATGCAGGAGGATAGCACGCAACGCAAATCAAATTGAAGTTGATACCTGGGCTTAATGGCTCTGTGATAATTCATTTTGAACTGTTGCCAAGATATTTCGTCCTCGATATCCTTCTCAATGGTTCTGATGTCCTCATGTGTTTGCGAGTTGCGCGAGGTTTCCCTTATAGTGCACATACATATACATATACGTAGTCGTGCCGTTTGTATGCGGTGCTCATTTCCACGTTGTGGCATTACGATTTACGTAAAAGGTCCCAGCGTGGACCTGTGGCTGTGGACTGACTGGATCAAATGGTTGTGTTTCATGTGAGAACGATGTCAATTGAGGATAACAAATCTTCACGAAATATGGCAGTTGGAACTGTCATACAAATCATTTTCGGTATTAATATCGTTGCCATTGTTGGTGGGTGTTCGTTGCAGCACACAGTTGGCAAACAGGATAACTACGGGCTAAAAGAATGGATTGAATGTGGCGCTTGAAGGTAAAATTGTTCAAATAACAATTGATTAGGGGGGAGGAGTTCTCATGGAATCTCCGATTTGCAATGTATCTAGGTCGACATTGGTGTGGATATACTGATGGCGTTTGGATTTTAATTGGAGGTCAGTGTAATTTATTGCAGTGAAAGCGATTATGATGATAGGATGTGCTTTATTTGACTGGCTATGTGAATAACTACTCATGGCTTGAAGGAGAAATATCAGTGATAATAGATCTCATGCATATAAATGAAGGATGAGTTTTGAAATCGAAGCTTGTGAAGTGCTACCGCGAAGAAACCAAGTCTCTCGGTATGCAGCGCAAGATTGAACTCAGGTGGGTCACCGGACACGTATGACATGAAATGACATCTGGCAAGAGGTGCCCCAACCATTAACCATTCTTGTACATCCCACCTTGCGCCATCAAGCTCGCAGCAGTGAAAAAAGCCACGAGAGAGGCTGGAAATTCGAGAGATTTGTAGGGTAGGACAGGAAATTAACTTCCACTCTCGTGGGTATCGTTACAGGGCCCAACACTCTGCAACATCTTATGAAAAAACTAGGAAGGAGCGAGTTCTGCAGAGGCTGTTGTGATGAAGAAGCCATTGAGGACATAACCCACTTCCTATGCCACTGCCCTGTGCTCCAACGTGCATTATATAAGTTTCTGGTGACGCACTTTTTCAGGGATCTAGATGAACTCTCCAGCTCATCGTTGGACTCCATATGGAAACTCATCAAATTCACTGGTTGGTTTCTATAGATCGTCCGCATACAAGTCCCCATACAACTGCTTCCCGCCAACTCACACACGTTCCATAACCTACCTTAAGTGAGCAGTAACTTAATGTCGAACTTTATGACGGCAAAATAATACCAATCATCAAATCTCAATCGTGACATTTAGATTATGGGCTTAAAATTTCTTTGTTTACATTTGTTAGCCTAACATCCTTTCTTATAGGTATGAACATACTATGTGCTTAAAAATCAAAGGTGCCTTGACATATTTGAGTTCCATTACAATTCCATTACACACTTCGCCTTCTGAGACATCTATTAGCAAACCTCACTCAAGAGGTTTCAGCAAAACTTATAAAAGTCAACTTATTTGCGTAAAAGCTTCTTGAAAGGAAAATACATCAAAGCCGTTACAAAATTCCTTCAGGAAAATGCATTATCTAAGTAAAATCAAATAGCAAATTATTTAGCAGGCTTCTTCAATCCATATATACCTACAAAGCTATTTATCTATTACTATTCCCAGACCAATGAACACATTCTGAACATTGATGCAGGAAGGAAAGACAAAACAGAGAAACGAAAAATCTTCAGGTTCCCCAGAAGTGATTGCCATTTAAAATTCTTCCATTCACCCTGCCAATTTACCAAAACATTTTCGTTGTTTAATTTGCCGCCCTCATCTCGGTTGTCGTCTTTCCAGTGAGGAAGCTTCTGCCAAACTTCAGCGGACCCCTCTCTCATTGAGAACAAATATGTTCGCCGTGAATTTCCTGACTTGATGTTTTCATTATAAGCCAACAAAACGACCGCAGATAAGGCTACAGGCCACACACATACACAGAGAGACAAGCCCTGCAGAACACATGTCCAACTGAATGAATGAACTGAAGCAAAGGACCTCTGAACAAACAAAACACAAAACAAGACAACACCTACAACTACAGCGGTACAGGACATGACCGAGCTTCAGCTTTAAATAATTTATCACCTACTCTCTGCGATGAGCAAGCACGTACATATGTATATATGTATAGATGAGTCTGCGTGAATGTATAAGTGTGTCGACCTTACACACGAGTATATCGAAGATTTATTACGTCACTGCATTTGATTTAGCTTTGTTTTGCAAGGCTCTTGTACACACTCGGTGGTGCGGTTGTATATTGTTTGTTCGTTTGGTTTGTCAAGGTGCTGCTGTTCATCTGCACCTATATATCGTCCAGAGCCGATGCCTGACAATTGCTTTACGAAGGGGCCGGCCAAGCGATGGAACCACCATACAACGGTGTGCACTAAACTAAGTGATGCGACAACCAGGCAAAGAATTCCTAAGCCCAACTATGCAAGGCATGCCGTCAGGAACACCAATGTCATCTATCATACACTCACATATAAAATAAACGAAATGAAATTTGAAACAAATACCAAGCAGCAGTAGCTAGCTACACACCAAGTGTTAAGAAGGATAGAGTGGTACAAAACGTCCGTTAGCCCGGTTAACCGGCACTGGAATTTCAGATGCCCAAAACGGAAGGACATGTCTTTTGTTATTGCCAATGAATTATCATTTTCGAATATTTGAAACGTCCAATTTTGTATAGCTAGATGGTGAATGTGAAACTGAAGAAGTTGTTGAGAATTTAGGCAAAATGAAAGAGGGAATGTATTCTCGACATACATAATTAAAATGCTGACAAATTTATAGGCAAGCGGTATAGACTCTAGATTTTGTAATTTACATTACATCAAAAGTTTAACTGTTATGTGGAAAGCTGGAGCAGACGATTCAATTCAATTCTTTGATTCTAAGGCAAATGATCTTGTAAGAGTATATCATAGACAGACATTTAGACGGCATACATAAGTCAGTCTTACTCGATTCCAGCGAAGGAGTCTCTTATTCTTTGGCTCATTACATATAT
This sequence comes from Chalcosyrphus nemorum, assembly GCA_949716465.1. Classification (NCBI taxonomy): domain Eukaryota; kingdom Metazoa; phylum Arthropoda; class Insecta; order Diptera; family Syrphidae; genus Chalcosyrphus; species Chalcosyrphus nemorum. The sequence goes on along the minus strand of OX454332.1, from coordinate 20,791,027 downwards.
TTCATATTTCTCTCAGAATCGAAGCAATTTTGCAACCCTTCAGGACAGTTCTGCGTTTCTCCTGCCATCACTCGTGAATAACAACTATCTTTGATTCGCCGAAGTGATGAAGAGATTGTTTCCACTTCTCGATGCGATATGCCATCAAATTACCAGTGGACCTGTTGCTACGACAACCGTACTGCCAGTCATTGAATCAAGATATTTCATGAGCTGGCGATTTATCAGCGTCTCCATGACCTTGAAAAGAAGGGACGTAAGTGCAATGGGTCGATAATTGGTTGGAGAGGAGGATACTGTTTTCCATCTACTTGGAAAGAGCCCAGAATAGTAGGAAAAAGCTTACGCAGAGGTTTCGCCAAAATATAAGAGCACCTCTTCAGAACTATAGGGGGAATACCATCTGGACCAGTGGATTTGTGTATGTTAAGATCTTTAAGGACTCCTGCAACTCCTGAAAGTGGACTTGTCCCATAGAAGAATCCACGCCCTTAAGCACAGGGACAGACATACGAGCAGCAATATCTTGCGGTGTGGATTTCGCTGCGAACTGTGCAGTTAGCTGCTTGGCTTTGTCTAAGGAGCTGACAGCTGGAATGAGCAGATGAGGCAGAGTTTTTAATTTTTTTTTACGAATGACTAAAAATGTTTACTACCTTCGGGATTCTGTAGAATGACTCAGTTTTACACGTAGTGAACATTGCAGTCTTTACAGTTTTGATCAAACTAAGAATTGGCCTTAAGTTTAATACTCTTTATTCAGTTAGGAACAGAGTCATTCATACCTAAGAGAATCGTGTCGGTGATCATATCAGCGGCGGCATCCACGTCACAATCGAGGAAGCATAATGACCAGTTAAAACTCCTAAAAAAGTTATTAAGACCGTCCGAATTGGAATTGATCTTTAACTGCGTGGTCGAAGTACGAGAATTTAGCTGATATGGTGTTATGGTCAGATCAGCGTAGAGGCACTAATACATCAATGGTGTATTTATCAGGGTGAGAGGTAAGAAACAAGTCAAGGGTGTTGGCAGTGTGTCTTACAATGTCCGGTATTGGCTCATTTACAAATTGAGTCAAGTTGTTAATCTCAGCGAAGAGTTCAACTTATGTAACTTGCTCCGGTTGTTGTCTGGCCAGAGTGTCGAAGCCAATCCGAATTGTGTATATTGAAATCGCCAGCAATGACGATTTCAATACGAGGATATAGGGAGACATATCAGGTGATGGAATCAGACAGCGCATCACACTCGTTAAAGGTTGAGTTGCCGCCGGTGTAGTGGATAATTTCACTACGGACATAAATGGCAAGGCCGCGGTGGAGGAAGAATAAAGACACTAAGCTATATCCAGGCAGTTGCAAATCGGAGGACTCTTCTACTGCCTGTGTTTCACTAAGTGCCAAATCAGCTGGTTTATGGGAACACATGTGGACATATAAGTCAAATAAATTCATTTTAAGCATACGAATGTTGCTGAAATCAACCCTTGATTCCCTCATCAATAAAGCATAAAAACTCAAAAAGACACAACTTGGAAACGCCTTAGAAACGGATTATTTTGCAATCACAACACGACTTTAGAGTACATGCATTAGTTTCAGGTGGCACTAAACTTCTGTTTCTGCTGTAAAACTTGAATCTGTCCTCGAGACTTTGAAACCTTTATCAAGGAAGATTTGTGTGGCTTTGCGGATGATGTCTATGAAACCTGTTAAGAGATCGAAGCACTTAAAAAGTTCAACTACAACAAATACTAAGAAAACTAGGTACAAATGACATTGCTCTAGCTTTTCCGGGAAACCAACTCAAAATATGAAAAGGACTCCCGGCCAGATTTGCCCAAAGCTGGAGCCAAAATTATCTGCAAATCAGACTTGTTCCACTAGGTTGTATATAAGTGTTACCATTGATGTACAAATTGGTATCTGATTAAAAGACAAGCACGCAACAAGTCTAAGTGGTTTTCCCATCCTTTAGACATCACGTTGCAAGAGATAAAACTTTCTTAAATTTTCATGCACCCAATTAATCCGAAGACTGCTTATACATAGCATTTTCTTCTAATTGTCTCTGAGTTTTAATACCAAAATGAAAACGGTGAACCCCTCTCTATCATTTCCGCATTCATATTTAAAATCCCTTACTAATTATCTTCTCATTTCCATTTGCCCAAATTATGCATCATCAAAATGTATTTAATTGCAGAGTTCCCCTTGCGAATGATTTGAAATTCATGTTTAAGGGTCTGGTAACCATCCTCCAGAGAGCGAGACATTGCCTGTTAGTATCCGTTTAATTTGCGTTAAATTTACGTTCCAAATGCAAATTTCAATTATGCCAAATTATTTGGGACAAGGTAATTTCGTACGGTATTTCAAACCAAACGCATACCTTGTAGTACCTTCTGTTTCTGAAACTGTTTCATTTTCTCCTTTTTTTGGGGGAAAAAATTCTCAACTCTAATAGATAGAGAGATTTAGTCCTTTAAGTAAAAAAAAAAATGTATTGTTTCTACCTTTAATTTTTTTTTCCTAATCGTTTTTACAAAACGAAATTCTTCGAAATCTCCTGTTACGCATTCACTCGGACGATAAAGAAAACATCTCACGGTAATATTTCTTAGAACTAAGAAATCTTCGAAATTGGATTATTGCTTAAGTGAAAAAAAAAATAAAAAAATAAATGTTACAGATAAAAAATGTTAATGACATCTTGTCAGAACTGATTTGATTTTTCAATTTGTTGTTTCTGTAAACAAAAGAAGTCTCATCTCGGGGGAGATATCGGGCGTATAATTTCATTAAGATATGAAAATGTGTCTGCTAAGTGTATTTTTCTTCTTAAAAACATGTTTGTCTTTAGCGTTGTTTCTTCTTCTTCTTCTTCTGTGAATTTAGAACATTAGCATGCCAAAAAGACGTACATATAATCAAAACACAATTTTTGACAAAACAGCAGATGAGTGTGGTGCACATTTGTACCTACCCCCACTTAAAGTTCGTATAAATTAAACAGGGACATTTCAAGCGAGCATGTGTGAGTGGTTGAATAAGTTATTTGTTTATGTTACAGAACTTTGAGGAATAAGTCAAACAAACAAGGATTCTTAAAATATGAGTTTGCCTTCGGTAAAAAAAAAATATAAATCAAGAAGTTAATATTTTTTCTTTCTTTCTTTTTGTCAGAAAAAAAAAAAGTTATTTTTTATAAGAATATAGTTACAGGAATTTGAGAAGGAATTAAAATTGTGGATGAATATAAAACAAGTTATGTTCAAGCTGAACTATAGTTCTGAAGAGGTGTTCTTCCACGCTGGCAAAACCTCTGCGTAAGCTTTTCTGTTTGTCCTATTATTGTGGGCTCTTTCCGAGCCTGTCCCCCTAAAAAAGGCGATTCCTCCTCTCCATCCAATCACCGACCCATTGCACTTACGTCCCTTCTTTTCAAGGTCATGGAAACGCTGATAAATCACCAGCTACGGTTTTCGTAGCAATAGGTTCACTGGTGATTTGATGGCATATCTCACCGAGAAGTGGAACTAATCTCTTCAAAGATAGTTGCGCTTGATATTTTAAAGGCATTTGACAGAGTTTAGCATCAGGCTCTTTTGTCTAAAATGCGTGCATATGGTATCGACGAGTCTCTTCTTCAATGGATTCGGAATTACCTTTCGGGGCGTTCAATGCAAGTTGAATTGGATGACTTCAAGTCTGATATTCACCACATAAATGCTGGTGTCCCCCAGGTCTCAGTTCTGTCTCTTGTCTGCTACCTCAAATCCAATACATTCCTTCGCTGAGGACAGTACTCTCAGTTTTTTATATTCTTTCTTCAACTCCTGTCCATGCTCTTCGGCCGTAAAAGAGGAACGGCAACGTATGTTAAACTCATTAAATTCCGATCTTGATAGCATAATCAAATGGGGTTCAACCAACAGAGTGGAATTTAATGCATCCAAAACACAATGCTGTCTCCTGTCACTCAAGCGTAACCAGACCTCCCAACCATTATCCATGAATGGTACTTGCATTGCGGAAACCGAAAGACTTGCCATCCTCGGTATGTGTATCAATAACCATCTCAGATGGAACGATCACATATTCAAGGTTACCAAAAATGCAGCAAAATGTCTATGATTTCTTAAACGGTGCAAGAAATACTTTACTCCGACTTATTTGGCCTCAATCTATAAGGCATATATCCGCCCAAAGCTGGAATACAACGCCCACATCAGGTCACGTGCACTTAAAATCGTTTTGCACCTACTAGACAGGATTCAAAAGCGTGCGTTAAAACTAATAGGAGATAGAGATGTTGTAAAGTTCATAGCCTCTCTAGAACATAGACGAAATGTCTCATGTCTTTCCTTATTTTATCGCTTTTTCCATAAAAAATGCTCCAGCGAAATAGCCAACTGTATTCTCCCCTTCAAAATTTCACCCGCAATACGCGTCACGCGAATGCACATCAGTTTATCTCAAGCCCAACTTCGGACAAAGATTCATTCTTTAGCCGAACAACACGTATGAGGAACGAACTTCCTGCGTCTGTGTTTCCTCACCGTTATGGGTATTCATATCCCCTTTGGTGCGCGCAAATTATATAAAAATAAATATACATATATATATATTTTCGGTAGGATTTGAACACACCCTAGGAAGGCTTGCAATAAATATGTTAGAAGAATACCCCTTTAAACATCGACTGATAATAAAATGAAATGTGCTTGCATTCGATTTGATAAAACCTACCTCCTACACCGTCCGCGAACTCTGAGTGCAAAATATTCTATCGGCTTTCCACTCATTTTATCCAATGAACTTGTTTTAGATATACTTGATGTGGAACGACTCACTCAAGAGGCTTATCACTACTTTTACGCCAATCTCCCGCACACCACATAACAACCGGGGCATTCGCCTAATAAAGATTAATTTGAGACAACAAATATTTGAATTAGTATTATATAGCACACTCGAGCAACATTATATCAACACATTTGCTACTCTTCAAAATTAATAAACAGAGAGCGAAGAAAAATATAAAAATAAACAAATCTCAAGTGCAGAGAAACAAAAACAACAGTGAGGCTGATAACGTACCTGAACAACTTATCTAACTTATTTAACAACATTTGCAATATTCTCTCTCATTTGAAAAGAAACCTCAAGCTGGAAAGTTGCAGCAATTATAATTTAAACTCTGTTTTAGCGGTGAACAGGCTCAAGTATTGAAACTCCTCTCGCAAAATAATCACGTCCAATAAAACTGTCCACTAGCCACTCAAAACGACAGTACTTACTTCGAAGTGGAGGTCAAACGAAGCATACATTTTTACAATTATTTTCTGTCTGTCTGTCATATTTAGCGTTTGGGAACGAAATGGCGTCTATTATCGAAGATTGTTTTGGCACTGTAAAAGATCCCATCAGCAATAATGTGACATCCATTAGCCGATACACCCTTTCTAAGGATGATAAAATTGTGGTACAGGTAAGTACAAACTTGAATTTATTCACATATGTACATATGTATGCCCAGTGAACTTATGAGTTAATTATGTGAGTGGTCATTAAAGTTGAAAATGTATGGAGTAGGTGGAATTATGTTAGCACATAGCAGATTTTTAAGCTGCCTATATTTTGAAGTTTATTTTTCTCGAGTTACTACAAAATACTCTCGCACATTATGTACATATACATAGTTCCAGAAAGTTTACTTCAAAATCAGTTTAATATGAATCTTTCATACTAATATTTCCAAAACAAAAAAAACATATAGATGATTGATTTGTCATTTTGTTGCGCATTTTATTTTATTTAAAGTTTATTTATAGAACGTAAAGAACAGACTTACAAAAAAATAAACAAAAATATTTAAGTTCTCAAAAAATTACAAACTAAAATTTTTATATTTTTAGCAAATATTAATTGCAATAGCTAAGCCTTCTAATTATATATTTCAACGATCAAATCTATTTCTTTTTAAAGGGGCGTGCCCACTTGAGAGCACTAGTAAACTCTCGAGTAGCTTTCCATTTGAGAGTAAAATTTGTGCGATTTACTATCGAGAGTTGATTGCGATATTTCTGAGAGTACATTTTTTAACGTAACCGTGTTCATTTCACTTCAGTTATTATTTGAAAGTAGTCATCATGCAACTGGAAAGTTGCAGCTGCAGTTGTTCTTGATATTGCTCTGAAAAGGCGAAATAAACGTAACGAAATAAAAACTTGCTGCGTTAAACCATGGGTGGATAGACAACATCAATTTGGAGCGGGATATAATCTCACAAGGGAGCTTCAAATCGAAGATCCTCAGCAGTATCTTTTGTGTGAAAAATGCATATTTAAAGTATTTTTACATTAAACCGAAAAAACTTACACAAATTTGAAGATATTCGCTTACTTTACAAATCTTTGGTACATTACGTATAACCATCGCTTAGTTTTGTTACAGTTTTTTTCAACATTAAGTCCTTTCCTGATCAATATTGACCGTGACCGTGAATAAGAAAAGGGCAGAAAAACGTATGCCGGGACGGCTGTTTTTTTCTAGCATTAAAAATGCTTATATGCCACAACTGCTAGCAACTAGCTACTCGCAGAATACGAACATTGTTTGAAGTGCGAGTTTATCTTGAAAAAAGATGTGTCCACTTGCGAGCAACTCTTTAAAAGTTTGATAGCTGAGAGTAGTAAACCAGCTGCGAGTTGCTCTCTTCTCTCGAGTGTGGCTTGAGAGCTACTCGCTCAAATTTTAGTCTCAAGTGGACAGGCACCTTAAGAAAAGAAAATTTTGGTAATATGAGATTTATTAATAAAACACTAAAAAAAGTTTCTCTCCACAAAGGTTTTCGCTTTTTTGTTTGAGTTAAAAAAATAGAGCAAAGGTCACATCAAGTTTTGGATTTCTTTAGAAATATCATATCCCGTATTTTTTGTCCTGTCTTACAAGCACCTATTTTGTTGAACTTGAAATGTATTCACATCTATCTCTTTGAGATGAATTCATATGTTTACTCTTCTTATTTTATTTTTTGTTTAAAGCTGTAAAAGCTATATAACTGTCTGAAAGGGTCTTGGCCCTCTATTGGCTGCTTATGGCATAATTTTTGCTTAATTTATTTTACACTGCATCTCCACGAGTCTGAAAAAAGGCTGACTTTTCAGTCAGACTTTTTGCCCGCCAAACTTTTATGTCATTAGATGGACGAATTTTGTTATAACTTCTTCAACATGTCATCAACAGTAAAACAAGCTCACTTGCTGTAAAAAAAAATCAACAAACTTATTGTTTCTGTTTGTGAAAATCAAAAATCTGCCATTTTTGCACGTCTGGAAAGCAACACATGTCTTTTCTTATAAAAAACGACTGCCAAACTTCAAATGTCAAATTGTCCAATTTAGGGTACTCTTTCCAGTCGCTAAAACTGTAACTAAAACCTTTTGCGATTGAAAAATGTCTTTGATTTGAGAATGTGTCCGATTGCTCTTTAAAAATAGAAAACTCGAAAATTAATTGGCCCTTGTTGTATTTAAAAAAAACCTATTGTTTTACCTTTTTAAAGGCCTTTATGATTTTGCAGATATTCTTCCATCTTACGTTGTAGTCTTCGACGGTGATTGATAGTGTTTGACACAATTTTCTTTTCCCTTTTTCACCCACCTAACTGTGTACTTGCCTGTACAATGTTGAGAAACTAAGATAAAATCTCAATTAAAATCTATAAATTAGAATATACTCAGGAAATGCCTCACTCAAGTCATATGTCTTCCTTTTAACTAACAGGTAATGACCTTGGGTGCTACAATTACTAGCCTTAAAGTTCCAAATCGTGAAGGTCTTTTGGAAGACGTCGTCCTTGGTTTTGATACTCCTGAAGGTAAGATTCAAATTAAAATCGTGTTTGCAACTCTAATTTCTCTCTCTGTTTCTAGCTTATATCAACCAAAAAAAAAATCCTTATTTTGGTGCTACAGTTGGCCGAGTTGCCAATCGCATAGCAAACGGACGCTTTACGATCAACGGCACAGAGATTCAAGTTAGTCGGAATCTTAACAACAAACATACGCTTCATAGTGGATTCATTAGTTTCAGTCATGTTATCTGGTCGGTTGTTGAGGTCAACCAAGAGGCTTGTCGCCTCACGTTGAGATACGTATCGCCTGCTCTGCAAGAAGGATTTCCAGGAGAAGTCGTTGCTACGGCTTCGTTTCAACTTTCGACGGAAAATATTCTGCATGTAAAAATGACGGCTCGAACTGATACGGCTACTCCTATAAACATGACCAATCATTCGTATTTCAATTTGAAAGGTCACGTAAGTATATTTCAATACTGCTGCAGTGCATTGATTTAATCCTTGTCACATGTACACAGAACGGATCAAGGGCAGATTTGTATGACCATCTCATCTATATTAATGCGGACCATATTCTTGAAACAGATCATGATAGTATACCAAGTGGAAAGTTACTGGAAGTTAAGGACACTCCGTATGATTTTAGGAAGTTGAAGCCACTTGGTCTTCAAATGCAGAAAGTTGGAAGTTCAGGATTCGATGACAACTTCTGCATCAATGCCAGGAAGAATAGTTCAAACCCGTGCGCGGGGTCGCAGAAGAAAAAAATCCCGATTGTTGCAAAGTAAGTCGATGTTATTACAGTATTTGCTAGATTGTTTAATACTTTTGTGCTTGCAGGGCAGTTCTTCTCAAAAGTGGTCGTGCCTTCGACTTGTGCTCCGACCAACCGGGGTTGCAGTTTTATACTGCCAATGCTCTGCCGAATACTGATGCAAACGTGAGTAGTCACAGTAAAATAAATTAGTCATAATACATATAATTTATACTTGTGAGGATAATCAATGCTTCTAATGGATTTTTCGATTCTTGAAGATTAGCAACCGTTTAGAATGAAATTTTCAGAGAAAACCAAAAGTCGTTCAATTTGATTTAGGGAGTTTCCTGTTGAACATATCACTTCGGCATCTGGAACTGCTAATCTTATTCATTCAGTCTGCATTCCTTACAACATTCTACGTGATTTTTTTTTTAAATATTTTTAAATTTGGAAATCGCCAGCGTAGTTGTTGGGCTTCCAGATCGAGCAAAACCTTTCATAAACATTTCTGAAATGTTACAGCCTCGTGGTCATAGCATCAGACAGTACATACATAAGTCAAGAGTCATAGGATAGCTGCCGCCCAAAATCAGCTACTCTCAGCAGAGAGTCTATCACCATGCATCACTTCCTGCGGCCACCCTTATTTACATCACACAAAATATATCGGGCACACTCTGCCAGCACTACCAATGTTCTATTCTTTGACTCTTTCGACAGTACCAATATTTAATCCATCACGTGGCGCCTGGCCGAGTCGCGTGGAGCTTGAGACACAAAATTATTTTCCTATTTCAAATGGAAAACGTGACGTGACGTGTAAGAATCTATAGAATTGCTCCGATTCCCGTCAATAATCGCTGAATGTGAAGAGATTGGCTTCAAAATCAGCCACGTGGATCCATTAGCTATTCTTGCTATTTAGATCGACGAAGACTAGATGATCTCTTCATATCTCTCTACTTATTATATAGACCAAAGAATCTGTATCCCCTTACAACTCTTAACTGGATCCAACATTCTAGGTCTCAAAATAAAACAGGTCTCTAGTTCGTTACATATCATCAAAATATTTTTTTTTAAATCGCTTTTTACGAACAACATAGAGAAACTCACTTCACTAGATAATTTGTATGGTTCCTTTTACTTTTAGTGGTTATTAAATTAAAAGTCAAATCTTTATTGGTATTTCAAAAGATCCTTATGGCACTAAATTATGTAATGTCCTTGTTCAATGCCCAAATAGTTCCATCTACGTGCTACCTTATTCTATCAAGTTCCTTAATTATTGAGTCTTAATTAGCTTGTGGCAAAATGTCTTCAATTTTCTCATCACTATTACTATTTTATAGTCAATCTGGCTCAACAAATATTAAAATCCTCCTACTAAATATTTGTTAAAGTAATGACAACATCAAATTTTATTCACACGTATTGGGTGTATCATTATCTTCCATAGGAACCTCCTGTGATTGGGAAGCATGGCATAGAATACATACGTCAGTGTGCATTTTGCTTCGAGCCTCAAGGGTATCCTGATGCTGTTAATCATGTAAGTCCTTTATATATATATATGTATATATTGCATTCAACTTTCTTTCCAGTCCAATTTTCCATCAATTATCCTGGAGCCTAATGAGCAATATGAGCACAATATTGTTTATAAATTCTCAACTTTCAAAGGTGATTTCTATGACAAAATTTAAGCCTGAACAATGTTAAGATAAATTGCTTTCAGCTGATGGCGAATTTGAAGAACCTGAAGGAGGACTTGAAGGCATTGAAGTAGAGGACATTGATGTTGGAGGATTGTAAATGGCATCCTTCGGTACTATGTAAGCAGAATTTATATATGAACGCTCATTGACTGGCTGGCACTAACATACCAGACTTGAAGCACAATTAAACGATTTATATTAACGTATTCGTCTGTATGTAACCAGCAGTATATGTGTTTTATTTCATTGAGTGATATTTATTGCCACAGACTACTTCAGTGTTTGGATCAATAGAACATATCAACACTCTTTTCTGCACGGCTCAATTTTTCCACATTCTGACAAATATAGTAGTGGAAACAGATTAACACAGCAACAGTGAGCAGCAACGACAACAGCACACAACGTGTTTTTTTTCCATACAACAGAACAAACCGAGCACGATAAAAGCAACAACAACTTCAACTTCAGCAGCCGATTTGGGACTTGAAGTTGCTGTCTGTTGCTATTGCTACCTATGGTAAATGTGTTGTGTTCCATTAAAAAGCAATTGTTCTAAAAAATTTCCTCCGTTCGTCAAAGTTGCTGTTTCTGCCCATACACACAACACTTGTGTGCACACCGGTGTCGCCTTCTACTACACACGTAACACCGATTCGAACACATCAGTTGTTTTTGTCAGATTTCATAACGAGAAGACCAAAATTATGAGTCTTGAGAACGATACCGATACAGTGGTTTGCGCGTCGATAATAGTCGCTTTGGGTACAGACAAAAAAGAAAAAGAAAAAATAGAGTTTGGTCGAAGGGCTGGTTCTTGAAAAGGAACAAATTTTCGGATTTAGCCCTGCTATCAGAATTCGAAAATAACTCGCCTGGAGATTTTAAAATTTGTTTTAGGATGGATGTTATGACATACCAGTAACTTTTGACCTTAGTTGAACCAATAATTAAAAAGAGAGACACCCACATGCGCGATTCAATCTCTCCTCACGAAAGGCTTTCCGTCACTTTGAGAGTTCTTGCATCCGGCCAAAACTTCGAGGATCTTAAATTTTTGACTGCTATATCACCTCAGAGTTTGGGAAAAATCACTGTGGAAACCTGTGAAGCCTTCCCATAAACAGCACACTTCTTAGCACACTGACACAAGTGTGCATACAAGTGTTGTGTGTATGGGCCGCTTAAGAGAATAAAAATAAATAAATAAAAATAAATATTAGGCCGTAAGCAGCCCATAGAGGGCCAAGGCCTAGCTTCTGACAACTGTACATGTTGTGCGTGGTATACATTTCTGCATGTACAGAAGGGGACCTACAGTTTTATGCCGTATCCGAAGGGCAGAGGGGTTTTTGAGAAGCTTCCTCATGACAATTATACTCTTGAATGTTTGTCAGACACTCGGAAGAGGTGGGGCCGTGAAAAAACTTTTGATGGTATTTTTTCTGGATTCGAACTTGGAACCCTTTGCGCAGTAGTCCAACGCACTAACCACTGAGCCACGGCACCTTAACGGCCACGGCACCGCTTAAGAGAATACATATTGTTTCTTAAAAATTTCTTAATTTATCTATAATTTTGGTCAGATCATTTTTGGTTTGTTGCAACAAACATTGCGTTTGCTCCTTGACTACATCAATTCAAGCTTTTTTACTCCAATAAATTCAATAAATAGTTATGAACATATACAAAAGTGAATCCGAATCACAGAGCAATCAGCATCAACAAGTCAATTTTATTACGGACCAGGCAGAAACATTTATTTAATGCAGTGGTAAGAGACTCATGGTAATATTTTATATCTCTGCTATGAATGAGTAGTTGGTTTGTGGTTTACCTATTATTATGACGGCATAGTAACTTCCATGCTGACCTGCGTACTACTTTTCCACTGTAAAATTAATAAAATCATATCTCCCGAGTTTTTCCAAACTGCACAGAGTATTTCATATTTTTCATTTTTGCATGCCACAGCTGACTGAAGGAATTCTGGATAATAGGTACTGTCCTGTGTAGCCTTAAAATCGAGCATGTTTTGACGGTTCGACAGTATACAAAGGTCAGCAGTAATATTGTCTCTATAAAGCATCATTATAGGTTTCTCAAAGGATTGATAAAGCTACATCTGTCAAATTGGCTGTCATTTGTTAAGACTGTTTTCAAACATGGAGAGGGAGAGTTATAGCGTTCAATAACATTTGCAAATGATTAAATTCTTTTATGAAAGTGGGTCTTTTGTCCGAGCAACATTTCGCACGCATCGCCCATTTCTGGATGTATCAGTTCGTCAACAAGCATAAATGTCTTATTTGGGACGAGGACAATCTACACGAGATTCACCAAATTGCAATGTATCCAGAGAAAGTCACTCGCCATCACCGTCAACGGTGAGCGCTATCGGTTGGAGATAAACATTTTTTTGCATTTCTAATTGGAAGATATGGACACCGACGATATGTGGTTTCTATAGGACAGCGATACACATCACACAGCCCGTGCCACAAAGAACATTTCGAAAGAGCAATTTCCGAATATAGTTATCTCACGTGCAGGCGATGTGGATTGGCTATTGAAATCGTTCTATTTGACCCCCCGTTAGACTTCTTCTTGTGTTGTGAGGTTTTCTTATACGGATCTATGCCAATAAACCACCACTGCACTGGCCTGAAAGCCAACAGGACGAATGCCATTGCTCAAATTCAGCCTGAGTTATGCGTCAGAGTTATGGGCGAGTTATGGCTGGGTGGGTGCAAGCCACCAAGCAAAGCCCTGGTGGACGAACATTTGATTTGATTTATCTTACTCACAGTTTGTTTTATTCAAATTTAAACATAAAAATCGCTCAATGGAAAACCTTATAAGGGGTGGTTAAATTTTAAGGGCCGATGTTGAACTTGAACCACATCTAAACGTCAAGTTTTCTTCTGCATTTCATTTGACATTTCTCAATATCAGACTAACTCAATTTGAGCCATGGAAAGATACACAATCGAGCAACGCTTTAAAGTTATTCAGGTTTTACTCGTTTGCAGAAAATATTGCTGCTGTTCGCGATAGTGTGGCTGTAGAGCCGTCCAGCTCAACTCGTCGTTGATGAACATTATGCATAAAGACGCGCTTTACGCGCTTACAAGATGCAATTGACTCAATAACTAAAGCCTCTTGCCCATTTCAAGCGTCGTCAATGGTCAGAATAGTGGCAAGAAACGGCAACAGTGGATGATCAGTTTTCAAAAAAATCTTCTTCAGTGATGAGGCACATTTTCACCTCAGTGGATTCGTCAATAAGCAGAACTGCCGCATTTGGGCGAACGATAATCCAAGAGTGATTGTCGAAAAACCAATGCACCCATAAAGACTGACTGTTTGGTGCGGTTTATGGGCTGGCGGCATCATCGGGCCGTATTTTTTCCAAAATGAGGCCGGCCAGTTCGCTATCGTGAGATGATAACAAACTTTTTATGGCCCGAATTGGAAGATATGGATGTGGACGATATGTGGTTTCAACAGGACGGTGCCACTTGGCACACAGCTAACAAAACAATGGCTCTTTTGCGCGACAAATTCAATGACCGTGTTATCTCACGTGGTGGCGATGTCAATTGGCCGCCAAGATCATATGATTTGACACCTTTGGACTTCTTTCTTTGGGGTTATTTGAAAGAAAAGGTGTACGTCGATAAGCCAGCAACAATTCAAGAGCCAAAGAATGAGATAATTTGGCACATTAACGGCATAGAACCTCAATTATGCCTTAGCGTCATCGAAAATTTGGACCATCGGATGGAGGTGTGCCGCCGAGGTCACGGTGGCCATTTGGCCTACATTTTGTTCCATTCATAGTTGGACCATACCAATATTATCATAATAAAAAGAAATGACAGTATTTTCCTAAATAATTTGTTTGTATATATTACATACGATTGTTAAAAATTGGGCAAGTGCGAGGAGGGCCACGTGCAATAGTGTTCCGGACATTTTATATTGTCATTAAATAGAAGGCAATTTATTCATATCCTGCATAGGTAAACCTGATACTGGTTTTGATATGAATAATTCAATCTCTTGTACGTAGGTATGCCCTAGTAATACTGAGCTGACATTCCAGTCCATTTTAATTTGCACTTTCGATATAAAACATGTATTGTATTCGTGCAAAAATTGGAACTCGAGATATTAAACAATTCTCAAATTACGTTGATAGAAAAGCTCGTTATAGTGTGTCTGCCGATTCTGTTTTTCTGTATGTATGACGAGTGAATCAATTTATTTCAAACTTCATGTTAGGGAGCTATTGCATGGCCACTAAAGGGGGCATTGAAATTTTTGTTCTAGCCCTACTCTTAGAGCCCCTTCACGTAGTGCCATTTTCACAAATACGGAGTTTTTTCCAAAATGGTTTCAACGATTTTGATAAAATTTCTTATTTCAGTTAGTTTAGGCGTGGTTTTAATTAATGGTTTAAGTAAAGCAAAACACTGGCGATACTTGACATGCGAAGGAGTACAGCATTTAGAGTTTTAAAAATTTAAGAAAAAATTAAAAAAAAAAAAAAACCCAAAGTTAAAAAAAAATTATAGTTTTTTAAACTTATTTAGCTTTCAATGGCAGCATAGAGCTAACATATACGATCCATTCGTGTAAATTCTTAGTTTTTGAAAAATAGAAATCAAATGAGGTAGCAGCAACAGAAGAGATGAGAATATAGGGAAGGCCATCCGCTCTTCTAAAATCTGTAACTCGGGATCGACTTGGCGGATTTGGATGAAACTTAAAATTTGAGCCAATCCTAGTATCAATAATGATTTACTGTAAAAATTATTTAGGAAACATGAAAACTGGGGGAGATACAGTGGGGTAACTAGATACCCCATTTTTTTAATTTTTCGCAGAAAATATATAAGATACAGAAATTTTCGTACTTATTTCACAATCTAAACAAAATTCTACGTATCTCCAATTTTTTTTCATATTTTTAGCATTTATGGTCTAGCCGCTAGGGGGGGGGGGGGGGCAACATTTTTTAAATGTTTGGCAAGCTTTTTTGTTCAACAAATTTTATCAGAAAAAAATATTTCTTACATATATGGAGCCCTTGCAAAATTCTCTTTAATTTGATATGCCACATGATGGGGAACAAAATAATTTTTTTTTGCCCTTCATACAAGGTGCCCAAAAAAGGGCTCCCAAAAAGAAATTCATTGCCGCCATCTTGTGCAGGCTTCCACATAATGTATACATAGCGAAAGTTTCAGCTCTCTATGTCTAACGGTTCAAAAGTTACAGGGCTGTGACAGACTGACGGACAGACGGACAGACGGACAGACAGACACCGTATCAAACCCATAAGTGTTCCGTCTTACCTTTTAAGGTCCGGAACACTAAAAACTAAAAGTAAAAATACTTTACGTATGTATAAAAGGCTTGTCTTAAGTACATATATTAAGAATCAATCAATTATGTCTTCCAGTTTGTACATATGTAGCTATAGTATTTTTTATTTTGCATAACCACACCTACATTGCTTTTGAGGTAATAAATGAGTGTACTTCACTTGTCTCAAAAACATACTTAAAGAGGAATGCTTTCTTCACAATTTCCAAAGCTTACCCACTTGACTTCATCTGTAACTTAGATGTCCTAATTTATTTTTCAATTTCTAAAGATGCCGCCACAAACGCCAGCCTTTACATACTACACTGGAGAAAGAACATTCAGAAAAAAGGGGATACAAATATGTCGCATGGACTTGACCATATGAGTAATTTAAATTCAAAATTTGTCTAACAGAGCATGCATGATCAAATGCGACAGATATAATGCTTCGCAGTGAATATAAACACTTGTAGATGTTCAAGTCGTGTCAAACATAATGTTTGTGTTAAAGATTTGTTAAATAAAATTAAAGATCAAATTGTCTTGAAATTATCCATAAAAATAGGAAGAATAAAACCGACGATATGGTTTGTATTATTTGATTCAACTTCAGTCTGATTATTACATATGTGATTCATACATAGTAGACCTTGCTACTTTTAACTCTTGTGTGAAGAAAGATTTACCACTAGATAACCCTGTACTCATTAAACAAGCAGCACAAAGGCGCAGCTATACATTGGAACCTCTACGTAGAATAGTCGTCGTTAAGGTCCGCAGAGAAACAAAATTTACTATAACAATTTATCATAAAACTTTTTTTGTCCTGAAACCAATACTCAACCTAAGCCTATTGGTGCAAGTAAAAATAACAGAGCTATACCGAAGGATAATTGAAAGTGACATCGATTTGGCTGTGATGCCGCAATATTAATTTGAATCCGCGGCATAAGTATTTGATTAGGGTTCGGCATGTTGCCTTCGCTTCGGTTGAAAATAAAATGTGAAACAGCGTTGTTTGTGGTTTTTTGTTTTGTAAAGATTACTACCCTCCGTCCAAGTGGTGAGGGTATCAATCAATTAGTGAATTAATTAATCGCTGTAGATAGTATGATATTAAGGACGAATAAAGAGATAAGAAACGGGGATATATACCATTTATCACCTTAATGATGGCGACACATTTTTCTATGTGCCCTACTATTTGGGTTAATTGAGCTTGTAAGTAAGGTACTTCAGTACATCAATCAAGTGTCACAGAGTTTCAGTCGATGCTTCAAAGTTAAGGAGAATGCGTAGCACTTGAATTGTTGAAAAGATGTGAAATTTTATAATCTCTACGGAGGGACATCGATAGCAGTGTCCTTCTTAAAACTTAGTGTCCTCGTTCTCTATTTCTTAATCAATGTAAATAATTTGAGGACACTTATACCAGATTTAGAGTTGTAATATGAGGAATCAATTATTGTCAGAGAAATCTACATTTGTGCACAAAATTGACTATATTCTTCGAAAGTGTTTCACCAGCTACTACATATCGAAATATCTTCTTACGCAATATGCCCAAATAGATATATACGTATGTACATATATTAAGATTAATAATCCACTTTTGTGCTAACAATGTATTTACATACATGTTTCTACAGAAAGCATGCCATGCTTCTTTTTTCAATTTATGTACCTGAAAACATAAAGAAAGTCATTGAACCTAGCTATAAGCGAAAATTATAATCACTAAAGGTTGGTCAATGAACTTCCACTTGATTTGCGGAATAATACTTCGATTACCTATTTTAATGCCTTGACCTTAGAAAATCACCTTTTGCCATCTCGAACCTGGAGGTTGTGATTCGAAGATTCTCTTAGCTGGAGCATTGTTTTCGATTCGCTCGATGTGGCCGAGCCAACGTAGTCGGCTTATATTGGCGTTTTGAACTACATGTTCACACTTTGGCATGCATGACATATGCATGATCCCACGAAGAAAATACTAACATTTTGATCTTCTTGAGTTTAGTGTTCACGCATAGGCACAGGACATTGAACATGCCGATACAATGCAACTTCTCTTAGAGCTTGCTACCGTGTTCGACTAGAAAGTAAAAATAAAAAAAATTTGATTATTGCCATTGAAACCGTGTCTCGAAACATCCGAAACAAGTGTAGATTTATGTTGCCCCGCCACATAGCTACTCTTTAATTTTTGATCATTCAGCAACGCGTCTCTTGAAATCTGTTATTTTTCAGACATTTGTTAAGAGTCTGAAACTATTGTATTTTGTGGATGGAAGTAAAACACGCGTTATCCTTTCTTTTAAGCACTCTTTAATGTCCTTCTTCATTATTGTCTTAACCTAACTAACCTACCCCAATATCGAAATTCGCCACACAGGAAATGGTAGCGTTCAATTAACGAATGACACAATTAGAGATGTGTCTTGTGAGTATGAATACAACATTCTCCCCTGACTATTTCAAAAATAAAAATGTAACATATCTACTATACGTAAGCATAGGTTATAAATATTCTTAACTATAATTATAATATTATTACAAAGAATTCAAAGTGTTTAAACAATTTCAATTCTTTTATATTATTGAAAGTACAAATAATAATTTTACTTTTTTGATAGAAGTCTGCTACTTCTCCTTACACCACTTAAAATTTCAAATTTGTTTCTTAATTTCTTCTTTCGTTTAACAGAAACATTTTGTTTAGTTTTAAAATTTGTATCTTCTAATTTAAATTTATTTTCAATTGTATTCGTAGGAATTTTTGAATGCATATAATTAAATTTTGGCTTGAAGTAAAGTTTTCTTAATTGATTAACATGTACTATTTTGGTTTGATTTCCAATTCTTATCATATATCGAATGATGGTTATTTTCTTAGCAATAATACAATGAATCCATTTTGTATAGTTTTTAATATGGTTTCTGTACATACAACTCTCCCCAACTTTATATGAAGGTAATGTATGATGAGATTGTGTTTCTTTAATTTTTTCATTTTTAAATACAATATTAGCTTTACAATTATTTTCCAAATTAAATGAAACTTGCTTTTTATTATTAATTAAATCTAGTAGAACTTTAGGCTTAAATGAAAATAACATTTCCGATGGAGACATTGATGTAACAGAGTTTGGAGTATTCCGGTGATGCATCAAAAACT
The DNA here is from genome assembly GCA_949716465.1 of Chalcosyrphus nemorum. Lineage (NCBI taxonomy): Eukaryota > Metazoa > Arthropoda > Insecta > Diptera > Syrphidae > Chalcosyrphus > Chalcosyrphus nemorum. Next base: position 20,772,129 of record OX454332.1, on the reverse strand, counting down.
TTGTAATATGGTCGCGCAAATCTACATTTTGTTTATGACACAACATATGTTTTTTTAAATTATTCTTAACAATCTGGACATGCCTTTCGGCCAAACCATTTGACTGCGGATGATATGCAGGACTGTGTAGTAGTTCAATTTGATTACCATTACAAAATTGTTTGAATTCCCAAGAAGCAAAGGGCGGGCCATTGTCTGTAACTATTGATGTAGGTAAACCGAATATCGAAAAAAATAAGCTTAACTTTTGAATTAGGCTTTTAGCATTAGTTGAACTCATCTGAACAACTTCAAGATACTTGCTATATGAATCTATCAACAGAAGAAACGTTTTATTTTGAAAATAAAAGAAATCCAAATGAATTCTTTGTAAGGGATATGTAGTACTTGGCCATTTAGTTCTTACAATTTCTTTTGGAACGTTTCTAGTCGCCTGACATTCCTTACAAGACTCTACATAGTCTTTAATTCCTATGTCTAACTTTGGCCACCATAAATACGACCTAGCTGCTTTTTTCATTAAAACTATACCATCATGGCTTTCATGCAATAAATTTAAAACATGCATTTGTAAATCATTTGGAATTAAAACTCGGTCATTATAAAAAATACACCCATTTTCAATGCTAAGAGAATTTCTAAATTTATGATAAAGCTTTAGCTCGTTATCAACTTCTTTTGGCCAACCATTTTTAATAAAATTGTATACGTTACGAAGTATAGGGCTCTTGTGTGTATGTTCCTCAATCTTTTTTAAATCTATAGGTACTTTACTTAGAGAATTGATAGAATTTATACTAACTGATTCAACATCTGTGGACTCATTTAGCGGCAACCTTGAAAGAGCATCAACATTAGCTAAATGTTTGGCTGGACGATGAATTATTTTATATTGATACATGGACAACGTTACTGCCCATCTTTGCAACCGAGCCGCTGCAACGGCTGTTGTGCATTTATTAGGGTTAAATATCTCCTTTAACGCTTGGTTATCAGTCTGAATTGTGAACTCTTTCCCATAAAGATATTTAAAAAACTTTTTTACTGCAAACATTATCCCCAAGGCTTCGCGATGCAATTGCGAATAACCTCTTTCAGCATCTGATAAAGTGCTGCTAGCAAACAGGACGGGTTTCTGAACACCGTCTATTAAGTGAGCAAGTACTGCGCCTACCCCGTAGGGACTTGCATCTGTAGAAACTATTATCGGTTTGAGGGGATCAAAAAGAGTCAAAACATTATTGTTAATAATTAATTGTTTGGAATTTTCGAATTCCTTATCACAAACCTTTGTCCACACAAAAGGATTTTTTTTCTGCAATAACTGATACATATTTTTCAACTCGGACGATAAATTAGGAATAAATCTCCTATAGTAATTTATTAACCCTAAGTAGGATTGAAGTTCCTTTAAGTTTTTAGGTGCGGGCGCATTTTGAATGGCCTCAACTTTTTTCGGATTGGGCTTTACCATATTATGACTTAAGACATGACCTAAATACTCAACTGAGGTTTGTAAAAATTTGCATTTTTGCAGATTGATTTTAACTTTATGCTTATTTAACTTATCCAAAACCACATATAATTTTTCTTTACAATCTTCCAAGGTTTGCCCTCCTATAATAATGTCGTCTACATACGCAAAACATTTTCAATGCCCGAAATGATTTGATCAATGGTTGATTGAAAAATTGCTGGTGCGCAGGCGACACCATAACCTAAACGCATAAATTGAAATAAGCCCTTCATTGTGTTTATGGTAAGAAGCTCTCTGGAGTCTTCAGTGAGTTCTAACTGCTGGTATGCGCCAGCTAAATCTAAAACACAAAAGATTGCGCAGTTCGAAAGGCTACCGAAAATATCTTCCATATTTGCAAAAGTACAATGCTGCGTTTTTAAATGCTTATTTATTGTCACCTTACAATCTATGCAAAGCCTAACGCTGCCGTCTGGTTTTGGAACACACACCACTGGAGATGCCCATCTACTGTGTTTCACTGGAGTTAAAACTTTTTCCTTAACTAATCTATCTATTTCATTAGACACCGCGTCCCTCAAACGAAACGGGACGGTATACGCTTTATGAAAAATAGGTTTACATTCATTTAAATGAATTTCTGCTTTGTATCCAACAATCATTTGGTTTGGGTCATTAGACGTTACATTCGGATAGCATTTTCTTATTTTATTACTTACAGTATCATTGTGCGCCATATTTACAGCATTGACGAACACTTTACCACGTGCAATATTAGACTTCCAATCTGGTAACAATGATGAAAACCAGGTTCTGCCAAACAATGGCTTAAAATACGCACCATCCACCACAATCAACTCCAGCTCTCGTGTTACACCAGCGAACTCCACAACAACAAGAACCTTTCCTAAAATCGACAACTTGTGCCCAGAGATAGTATTTAAATCAATATTACAATTTTTTAATTTTAAATGAATAAACTTAGCTCTATAATCTCTAACATTAATTAGAGAAACACTTGCTCCTGTATCCAGCTCCATCCTCAGCAACACACCTTCCACCTTCACCACCAGCTCCGCAGCATCTTCTCCCCGAATTGCATGTATACTATGCACCGGCTTAAATTGTCGTCGTTTTGATTTCTTCTGATTGTTCTTATTAAAAAAGCAGATATTTGCCATATGACCCTTTTTTCCACACTTGAAGCACGATAAAGATTTAACTGGACATTCACTATCGTGATGAAACTTTCCACAGTAATAACAATTCCTTGTTACTTGACTTTTATGCGACTCACTACTTCTACTGCGAACACGTGCTTCAATGTTCCTCGACGACCTGTGCTTAATGACGTTTATATATTTTTCTGCGGGCTGCATCGATCGTTGTTCCTTCTCTGACATTTCCATCGTGAGAGCTTTTTCGCAACTTTTTTCGAACGATGCTGTTTCATCTGCAAGCAGTACCTGTTGGATTCTCTCATTTCGTAGTCCAACGATGAATTTGTCTGTTAGGGCGTCTTCCAACGCAAGATTTCTCAATTTTCCTGCATCGGCCACAGAATTCAAAATGAAATCACCAAACTTACAGGTTTCTGCCAAGTTTCTAAGTTTGATGATATAATCGCTGACAGATTCTCCTTCTTCCTGCTTAGCTCTTTGAAATTTAAAGCGCTCGGCTCTTTTATTGAATTTCGGAGCGTAATGTTGTTCCAATAAACGAATCAAATCATTAAATGGTTTGGTACTGGGTAAGGTAGGTGCGGTCATGGACTTTAGAACCTTGTACACTTCCGAACCCACTAGAGTGATGAACACGGGAGTTTGTCGCTCTGTTGTTATTTCATTAGCAATGAAAAATTGTTGTACCCGATCTTTGTACGCATCAAAATCTTCACCGGGCACGAATTCGCTTATATTCCCTACGTAGGACATGCTTTTCACAGGTTTTAAGTCTTTTTTTTCTATGTCTTCTGTCATGTATTTATATATGTGCGTCCACGTTTTTCATGTAAAATTAACACGATGCCGGAACAAAATCGAAATTTATCAAATGAATCTTTATTTATTAAGTTTTTACTCTAAAATATTTTTGCCGAACTATTTTTTTCAATTTAACTTTTAATAATATTATTTAATTTTTCTCTTATTTTTATCCTCGTCGCCATTTATTGTATTTTGTGGATGGAAGTAAAACACGCGTTATCCTTTCTTTTAAGCACTCTTTAATGTCCTTCTTCATTATTGTCTTAACCTAACTAACCTACCCCAATATCGAAATTCGCCACACAGGAAATGGTAGCGTTCAATTAACGAATGACACAATTAGAGATGTGTCTTGTGAGTATGAATACAACAGAAACATGTTAACTACCTACTCCTTCATGTTAAATTGGTATTCTCTTTCCTCATATTTTGACCAATTACAACAGTTTAATGGTGGCTGTTAAGGTGAGTCTTGGATTATGCTATTGAAGATTTCCTCCTATAATCAAAGACAACCACCACAGTATAAGGCCTCTCTAACTGTTATGTAGTAAAGTACCTAACCCTGTACGAAGCCTGTCAAACTTCTATCTAGCAGAGGTTTAACCCGGAAGAACCAACTGTTTGAAGAACACTACAACTTTGAGAGTTCCAGGGAAATTGTTATTCACATTCACAATAGTTTCGCATTGGTTGAAGTTTGAGTTCACAGATGGTTATACAATAGAATAAGTTCAACCAAATGCACAAACCATAGCTAATTTTCCGAAATAAACAACTGTTTGAGAGCCATTAGAAGTTTGAGAGTTCTAGAGAAATCGTTATGAAAATTCACAATAGTGTCGCATTGGTTGAAGTTTCAATTAAGAGATGGCTCTGCAATGGAATTCGTTTAGCCGTTTAGAAGGAGGTGATGAATAGTAGTTTTTTCTTGTGCGATATTGTGGTTAATGGAAATTGCACAACAATAACAATAGCAGAAAAGAAAATCTGTAGAGAACTAATAGACCTCATCTTGACATAAGCTGCACTTAAGAATTAAGGTGTAATTTAATCTGTCAACAACTTCTTGCAGAAAGATACATAGGCTAGTAGATATAGAAATTGTATTTCGCATTTTATTGACTTACGTACATTTGGAAAGCTAACAAACAGTTTACAGTACAGAAATATTACATAATGTATATTTAAATGTCATAGAAAGGCATGAACATCCACGACTACTTGTATAGTGAACATATGACCATCCTTTAATGAAGCCAGGACCAATGCACGAGGAACGCGACGAGGCACTGTACCATATTTAGGAGCTACATACAAACGCGAAAGGGAAAAACTCTCACCCAAAAAGAGAATCGTAATGAGTAAGAATTGGCCTTCAGAAGTGCAGCATTGAGCATATTCACATAAACAATTTCAGAGGGATATTCGTGTACATTCCTACATACATATGTATGTATTTATTTTATTTACAGTTTGATTCGTCATTGAACTATCCTTGATGATAAAACTTTTTCATGGTAATCAATGAAAAAAAAAAAAAGAACCACACGTTTTCTTTATCAACTAATCAATTGCTTATCCAATTAAGACTCACCTCCTATGTATGACCTACATAATCAGCAATCGAAATCATTCATATAAAGATGATCTTGATCAATTTCAAAATAATTAGGAAAAACCAAGTTCATGACTAACTCCGTGGCCGGAAATAGCGACTGTAGAAGAACCGCTCAATTCTCATCAAACTCGTCTCATTCACGAGCAGAATTTATTTTTTCTAAAGAAACTGCATATAAATTGCATAATTCAATTCGATTGCATTGTAGAAAAGTATCGCCTCACCGCCCGCCCGCCTCCCTCTTCAACTATAAAAGCTATGTTCATAGCAGAATGCAGCCAAGCTCATTGAGTTCATCTCATTATACCGCTTGCCGCGAACCGGAGAGCATTCAATGCCAAATTGCACTGTACCATCCCCCACTTGTCTGCTCCTTCAAAATAATGCTCGTTATATTTCCATTTAACGGTACAAAAGCTTCAACCCAATCCCATTCCCTTGTTGTCTGTCAAGTTTTCTTTCTCTCTCAATTAGACAGCGCATCATTCATTTTATCTTTATCCACTTGAGTGCGATTTTCAAGTATTTCGTTGGCTATCTTCTCCATTTCTACAGTGTGATCTTCAATATCCATACATGTACATATGTATGAATGGATGACTTGAGCTCAGATGTCTCCACATCGGCTGATCTCCGATGTAAGCAGAGTGTAATCTACAAAAGGGGGCTTGGTTATTGGATTTCATCACGCAGTTACACCGGGAGTAATCATTTGTATCTATGTATATGATAAATTTTTGCTTCCATTTCCTTTAACCTTTGTTAGGTAATCGGTCAAGAACAGCAAGACGAAAAGGAAGTATCAATAAAATAAGAAAAAAATAATAATATTAACTCAATAGATACACATTGCGAGTACTGAAGATACATTTTGAGCTTAAATGCAATTCTATGAGTTTTTCTTATTAGAATTTATGGGGAATAACGACGAATCTAACGAATCTAAAGGTGGCGGCTTATCTAAATGTGTTTTGTGTGTTATTCATATGGAGGGAGGAAATGGATTTGGTATTCCAGACACAAAGGTATGCGCCAGCTACGAATAGTCGTTTAGACTGTGAATGCGACTAAGAATGGTCGTGTTATTACTCGTGTTATTGCGTATTTTCTGATAATTAAAAAAACACAGTACCTACTTATTGAAGACGCTTGCCCTCGTCATGTTTTAATTGTGCGGGTAAGTGAGAGTTGTCACGTATACCTCTTTGGTAAGACATTTGGTAAGTTTTTTTTAATGGTATGGCTATTGTAAAGATGGGCATCCGTTTTATGTTTTAAAGTGCATTACTCACCATACCACCTATGAAGTACTTACACATATGTACATACTATATTTTATCGGCATTAAAACAGGTGATGGATATTAAAAGTAAAATAAAGCTTAGAATGGATATTTACTGCTTCCACGTGCTTCCAAATATGCTAAGCGGTCTTATATTCATCATAGGAGAATCACACCCAACGCATTTAAACACACATAGCATTGATTTAGCAGATTCCATTAAGGAAACACGATAATAGATTAAGACAATTGGAGAAAAACCTTCCGCCAAATGCATTCTCTTTTACGCAATCCCTTAAAAGGAACTCACAATTTTGCTATAAAAATGTTAATTAACTACTCATATTTCACCATTTATAACATAAGTTGCGAAATGGTGACGTATCGTAGTACTTGTCATAAGCACATTTCTTTTGCAGCACCTTCAAGCACGCATATCCCCAGACCTTCATTTGGGTCAATTAACCTAGTAGCCAGTTACTATGTAGTCATCCTTCATAAGGTTATTTAGTAATTTCGTAGAAGTGCGCACTTATAGCCCCTACAATGAAACTGTAAAAGAACTTTTAATAACCGACATAACAAGTTCATACCGCATTGAACGCTAGACTTATACATATTCCCCTGCCGCACCAGAATCCAATTAAAAGAAAAACCTCATTCCCGAAGGAGTGCGTAAAATTTCTCCTATACGAGTACGTGCTTCGTGGGGGCAAAGACTCCAAAATCGATGCCCAACATCCAACAGCCAACAGCTGAGTGAGTAAATCAATATTGGGTTGCACGACCAACTAATGTTTAGAAATTTTCGATGATGAAAATCTATCGGTCAATGGGAGCGCTTTGGATGAGGCCAATTAGGCATTCCAATCAGCACATCAGGCAATGACAACCCCCGTTGGCATTCATATGAAAATCATGAAGGGGGAGTTATGAATTTTCGATAATAATATGAATTTTCGATTTCAGTATTGCTTCCGAGTTCTTCGTGAGGCTTTCAGGGATCTTTGTGAATTTAACGTGACATCTTTCATGCTAGACAAATGGGAGTGTCAGCGTTGATTTGAAATCCAGATTGAATATTAATAACGATTCGTCAAGGAGATGCACATGGCTGAATAGGGCAGGGATGGGTCACGTCCAACGTGTAATGATATGGAACAAGTGTAATTACAAATCAATTTTTTGAAATTAAATTCCTTACCATTGTTACTCTTTAAATAAATTAGCTTCGAAGTTATCGAGTAGAGTTTTTGTAGCTGGTTTGGCGAAATTATCTTTGACCTTGGACATTACGTATATTTTAAGTAATCGTACTTGTACTTGATACTTATTTCGATGTTAAGAAGCTGTTATAGTTATGGGGTGACCGTCTCAATAATCAATTCATCAGGAGATCACTTGTATTGCATACTTTGATCTAAATTAAAACTTGAGGCTCAGAACCTGGTGACAGAGAAATAGACCGACGAAGACGGTTCAATTGACTTAATGCTGATCATTTGTAAATCCATTCTATCATTAATGTCTCTCTATGTTAAGAACTATGTGTCAATAACCTTTGATATGGTGTAAACAACAGAAGAATAGTAAACACTTTCCCACGAGGGCTCTAACTGTCTATTATCTTCGAATAGTTAGGTCTTTGAACATTTTTTCAGATATCAACATGCTATCCATGCTACTGTATCCAATGACTCATACGCAGTGCCGATTCATAACTTTTTTTTATCGTCACAGTTTCCTTGCATGGCTAATGGAGGCGCTAAAAATAAGTCATAATCGTCACAAAGTCCGACGCTAAACACATACATAACATCGTCGCATTAAACTCAAAATAGCACATACGAGGGTGCCTTTAAATAATCAACAATTAAGTATCCCACTGCAAGTGCCATTTATATTTTATCAAAATATTATTCATGACGTCTTTCAATTCACATCTGAGCTTTCAAGGAACCAATGACACTCAATCTTCACCTTGAACTAGAATTCTGACTCAAAGTATGATAACGTACTATAGGTACTCATTATTAATTTAAAAGGAAAACGTTGTACAATATCCCCCTCATCGTTTGAAGGTTAAATATAGCATCGCAGACACGCAGTAAACTAATTTTCCAATGACAATGAACTGTATCAGCGGCCGGCATTAACGAAGGGCGATATTAGCCCCTAATTTGTCCAACCTCAGTACACAAACATACTCCCCTGGCTGTTGGACCAGATGTCCAAATAATTGGCACCGCACCAGAATTCTCGACGTTTGAGAGCATCTACAGTGAAATAATGAAACTTGACAATTTGTATGCAAAAAAAATTGCCTCATTTATTTTATCAACTTTAAGAAAATATTGACGCTTAGCTGTCTTTTGCACATCAAACGAATGTTAGATGATTAATTCAACTTAAGGAAAATTGAAGCATGGATACAGATGATAAAATAAAATCAATCTATGAGTTTTGGTTGAGTTGAAACAGTTTGCAAACGAATTTCATTCACATTACATGAGTGTAAGTTTGTAGCGAAATGTACCATAATATGTGATAATAACCTACAAGAAAGTGGTATAAGACTAAAAGCTAAAATACAACTACTCTTGGGTTTTTCAAAGTCCTAAATTAAATTAAAAGTGAAATAGTAAGTGGTATAAGAAGGACTTACTTAGATAAGCATCTCCACATCGAATCAGGGATCACCACCTCGTCATTTGTGGAATTGGGCAGAATATGAATGATTTCAGCAGGATGGTACGACATTGAATATTAATATTCATAGATTTATGGAAACTGTATAGAAAGTTTACTCAATAAGTCAAGGAAGTAGAGCTGTGTCAATCATAATTGTTTCGATCTTCTTGATTTGTTAACACAAACACAAATCATAAATCACATATGTACATACTTGTGTGGGAGCCGTGGTTAGTGTGTTGGACTACTGCGCAAGGGGTTCCAAGATCAAATCCAAAAAAATACCATCAAACATTTTTTTCACGGCCCCACCTCTTCCGAGTGTTTGACAAACGTTCAAGAGTATAACTGTCATGAGAATGCTTCTCAAGCCTCCCAACCCCCTGCCCTTCAGATACTGCATAAAACTGTAGGTCCCTTCTGTACGTGCAGATATGTATACCACGCACAACATGTACAGTTGTGAGAAGCTAGGCCATGGCCACTCAACCGAGTTGAGTTGTCCTCGCTAAAGAAAATAATATTAGAATTCCTTTGTTGGCTTACAATTACAATAGTAATATAATAGTTTTATTTTTCAAAACATGAGAGATTGAATGTATAGCCCTCTTACTTAATTCAAAAACAAATATTACTTACATGTGTTTCCAAATTTAAAATTTAAGTTGATAATGCTCTCGTTCTTCTTAAAAAGATAAAGAAAGTCGCCGCGAATGTAAGTTCAAGTCCCCAATTCACAAAGAAGATATCTTCTTCTTCTTCTTGTATGGCGCTACAGTTCGGGGTGAACCTGGGCCTCAACCAATAAGTCTCTCCACTTAGCTCGGTCTTTAGCTAATTGCCTCCAGTTGCGCACTCCAAGTTGGTCGAGTTGCCGCGAGGAGCCCCTCTACTGCATCGTCCCTCCGGTTTTGGTTCGAAGACTCTGCGGGCCGGAGTGTTGGTGTCCATTCGTTCTACATGTCCTAGCCATCTCAGACGTCCAATGCTCAGTTTTTTGACTAGGTGTATGTCGCTGTACAGCTCGTATAGTTCGTCGTTGAAACTTCTCATCCAAAACCCGTCGAATCAAACGGGACCGAAAAACTAACTAAGAATTTGTCTCTCTAAGCGACCAACGATATCAACAAAGTCCATGTTTCAGCTCCGTAAAGCAGGAGTGGAATGATCAAGGTCTTATACAGAGTCTCCTTAGTTCTTCGTGATTGGGCCTTACTGTTGAATTGCCTTATTGCTCTGGTATTATTGTTAGAGTCAATGACAGAGCCAAAGTAGACAAAGTCCTTTACTACCTCGAAGTTGTAGGTGCCCACTGTGATGTTTTGTCCAATTGGTCGGTGTTTATTGTCCCTTCTTGTTGACAGCATATACTTGGTTTTGCCCTCGTTTATTGCTAAACCTATTTTTGCCGCTTCTGGTTCAATGCTTGCAAAAGCACCGGTGACAGCCCGCTGAGTTCTTCCAATTATCGTAGGCGTATGCAAGTAGTTGTAGAGACTGGTGTTGGTTTTTAAATTCCGCACAATCCGCTCAAGTATGATGTTAAAGAAGTCACATGACAGCGCACCACCTTGTCTAAAACCTTTTTCGACATCGAAGGTCGCAGTACGGTCATTGCCGACCTTGATGGAGCAGCGAGCGTTCTCCATCGTCATCCTGCATAAACGGACAGGGATGTCAAAACTAGGCATGTTATTCTCACGAATTGGGCATCTCTGTGAATAGTTTGAAATGCATCAATATCGCTAAATAAATTCTTACCAATTACACATCAGACTTCATATACAACTATTGCTAATGTTGACACCCAAACTAAAATGAAAACCCATTAAATTTTCGAATTCAACGTCACCCTGTTCGAAATTAAATATATGTGCAGTAAAATAAAATTTTGGCGACTAATTAGCCTGACCATACCACATTAAAAATTCTCACGTAAAATTCTCTATCAGATGATGACGATTGCCAAAGAACTAAAATATGATTATTACTATACGCTTCGACCTTGAATTTCTTTATTTTTCAATGACACCTTTTTTGCTTCGAAATAAAACTTAACTCTTTCAAACTAATGAGGCACTACCCGCCAGACCAGCACAATTGTTTACCTACATACACTTGCATGAATTCGTAAAATCGCAATCGCTCGTAAAATATCCTTTTCAATGACTGATCTAATCACAGACATTCAACAATTACGGGGGAAGCTTTTTTTTTTTCAAAACGCTCAGTCCAATTGAATGGGTGTCATAAAAAAATGCGCCACATGAAAATAAACGCGTACACTCGCATGTAGCAATATTATTTGACGCATGTTGTATGTATTATTCTGTTTCCGGTCATTTTGTGACGATTGCATGCGCAGGACATGTGTTGAATTTTATGTCATAATAAATTAAATTACTCTTCCTTATATGACCACTGTTTGAGTTTTGTTTTTTTTCTGAATTCAGAGGGAATAGAATATTCATAAAAATTAGAAATACTATTGCTTTTACTGAAATAAATATTTAAGTCTTGTGTGGTAGTATTAGCATTTTGCGAGAGTAAAAAAGTCTTTAATTTGTTTAGGCCATCGGCAAGTAAACACTACTTTTTTAGACTGATTTATGATATACATATGTATGCGCATAGCCTTGTGCTTTGATGCTACGCAAATGTTTAAAAACTGTCTTGCTTCACCCTTAATATAATGTAAAGATTGATGCATAAACATGCATTAATTAAGTAAGATATGATGGTTTTGTAATAAGACATGTAAGTTCTAATGAAATGGAAGAAGGCTGATTACAAAAGCTACCTTTATTTCCCAATATGTTCCATTTATTATTCAACATGACGTAATGCAAGGTATACTGAATAAAACCAAATGTATTCGCAATAGATATTCCATTCAAGCATAAAGGAAGATATAAACAGCATATAATGTAAGAGAGAAAGTAACTTAATGTAGATAGTAAAAAATATCAGGCTGTAAGCAGCCCATAGAGGGCCAAGACCTAGCTTCGCACAACTGTACATGCTGTGCGTGGTTTACATTTTTGCACATACAGAAGGGACCTACAGTTTTATACCGTATCCGAAGGGCAGAGGAGTTTTGAGAAGCTCTCTCATGACAGTAATACTCTTGAATGTTTGTCAGACACTCGAAAGATGTGGGGCCGTGAAAAAAACTTTTGATGGTATTTTTCTGGATTTGAACTTGAAACCCCTTGCGCAGTAGTCCAACGCACTAACCACTGTGGAACGGCACCCACAATGTAGATAGTAAACCTTCGATAATTCTTATATGCTTTGACGAAACATGTTTACTTTCATAAATAAAGAATGCTACAATTTTTCAATATAAATCGTCTAAATGCAGCGATAATTGCTTTGAGTTCAATGACTTCAAATGTGACTTCAGTTAGTCATGAGGTCAATGTCATTCACATGTATAAACTGAATTGTAGTCACTGAAAGTATGCAACCTCATGGCATTTGAAACCAAGATAGTATTAGGTTAATATTGCAATTAAATTGAGTATGTATGCATATGTGTATTTTATGAATTACAATACCTACTTCATAGTTGAAATTGGAAGATACCAGGATACGTACGTTTCTAAGCTTTTCAGCTTTGCAGCAGTCAACGAAACGTATCCTTCTAATTTTTTACCAAATCTAAAATATTTTAAAATTTTGAGCCTTGAGATAAAATTCCTTAAATGTATTGAGTTACATATATCTACTATTAGAGTCCTTACGCATACGCTGGAAGAACCAAAAGGCCTTGATCCTTTTTCTATACATACATACATATAAACAGGTGTTTATCCTCAGCTCATGCATGCAGGAATAAACATATTTTCAAATTAAAAAACTCCCCACACACACTCACGATTTCACCAAACTACACAGTTGTAAAAGCTTTTTTCACTCGCCTTACAGCAACTCCACTCACAGTAAACAAACACACACTTTCAGCGAAACGAAAAGCCCTCTGTTTCATCACAACACTATCATAGAACCACCCTCTATCATAGGCGATGGGGGATGGAAGGTAACTACAACACCAACAACAGCAGCAAAAAAATGTATCTAAACATTCAATTTATTTTCCTATTCAATTCACCCGCGCACAGGCCCTCAAATAACACACAACGTACTCATCCGTTGACCGGAACAGTAGACGTTTGCTGCCATACCATTCGTACGAAATAAATTGTCCGCGCGCCGCAATACAAATCTCTCGTATAATTTTTCGCACATGTCGAGATACAGTGGAAATTAATTTAATTCTTTTTTTATTTATTTTTTTCGAACGTGTCAAATTTTCCGCATCTTTTAAAACCTCGCGATGTGTGGCCTAAATTTTGTGCGCGTCAGAAAGGGAAAACCCGATTAAGACCCGAAAAGTGCGGGAAGAGGGCCTAAGAAAAAAAAAAAAAAATTAAAGGCATCTTATAAATTGAAAACGGAAATAGTAGTGTTGAAAAATGTATGCATCAAAAAAAATGTTGTGCGGCCATTTAGTGTTAATTCGAAGTGAGTGATTTATGCAAATGATAGTGTATCTAGATACAAATTATAAGTAAAAAAAAAAGAGGAATAGAAATAATTCCAAAGCGACTAGCTAATCCCGCATGCAAACACACAACAAAACGTGGATTAATTAATTAAATTAAAAATTTCCTGTTTAAGCTGAACCAAGATACACAAACCACGGTTTAGAGATTGTAGCTGAGATCTATCGGTCGTCTGTCTAACCCCGTTTAGACAATCATAGCATACTGCACGTAAGTGGGACTGTTTTCATTTTAAATCCAATCATTCATCTCTTCAGAAAATGTTCTAAATTCTTCCTAATTAACAAATAGTTTATGTATAGCACAAAAAAATTTATCTGCGATGTTTAAGTTTACCTTTTTAACTACCTCGTCCATTATAGTTGAACCCCTGAAGTGATTACGGAAGTGGGTGTAGTCAATGAAACAAAAACAAAACGCAAATATTCCTCCCAATGTCTGCTCTGGTCAGTATCAATGAAGTTCAGCCCATTTGGCTGACACCTGTTGAATTTAAAATTTATTTGATGTAGTTTTTCTACACGAAGAAACGTTTCTTTTATGTTGAGATATTGTTGTTTGCTTGCAATTGTTGCTTCTTTGGTATTTTTCTGGATAATGAACGACAAGCACATGATTATTCTCGGTCATCACTTAGCACCTGGCGAAAAATAACTTGTACCAATTGGTAGATGGTAGGTTTCTTTCAATTTGTGTTTCGGATTGGCACCAGTGTCCCGACTAATTTACGTACTGTTGTGCGTATACAGTTTGCTATTTGATTTTGAGATTTGTTCGCATTTGCCTTGTCTTATTAGGCTGTTGTCAATGATGGCATTTAGGAATAAAAGATTCAAACTACAAAATTCATAAAAGAACAATAGAGTTGCTATTTATTTAGAAACTTAGTCATCAAATGGACACATGAATTGAGATGACATATTGTTTGTTAAAAATTAGCAAGTCGGCAGTTAAGTGACAAATAAATCAATAAGCGGAAAGCTGCCAGTACGTTATTATCGAATAAAAATTTGTAATAGTTTTTTTTTTATTATGATTTGTTTCTAACCTGTTTCTTGTGTGTGAATTGAATGCACCGTGTAGTTTCGCTTTAAGTGTAAAACTGATAGAAGATGGAAAACCCTTATTTAAATTTACAACGCCAAAACCTTCCTAAATCTTTAATACTGTTGTGCCCTCGTGTTTTGTATTGCCAGATAAAAAAAAATATTTCATTCGTTTCATTCTGCGGCATATGTTAAAATTTATGTACCTATGTATATCTGGGAGAAAAAAATCATTACCTAGCAGAGATGCGTCATATATGCAGAGTGTTTCCTTTTTTATAATATTCCTTCTCACACATTTGTAGAATGTTAGAAATTCCAATTGATATGGATGCATTGTATCTATTTACGGAGCAGTGCTAAAGAATAGAACAAAAATATGTAAATATGAAATGTAGAATTCATCTGGATCGTTGGATACCATATCCTTTTTTGTTTACCTAATTTTGTCGCGGATTTTGATAATCTTTGAACGAAAATCGCTAAAGATATAGGTTTTTAATAAAAACGCCTTGAAAAAGTTGGTGCAGCTGTGAGAAAAATTAGTAAAATGAGTGAAAGTCTGAAATATTTGGTCAAGTAATATTTTTCGAATTTCTCGTAAAAAAAAACTTAAAAATTTGATTTTTCGAAAAGTTGTGGTCATGCCAATAAAAATTCGTCGAATGTCTTAAAACTTAAGGCATAAATAGTTTTGTAACATTTACCAAGCCAATTTGTCGAAAAACTCATTTTCTTCCAATGATTTTTACGTTTTCATTCAAAAATCGATTTCTCTATTTTTTTTTTTTTTCAAAGCCTAGAAGTTGGATTAGTTACAGGATAGGAAAGAGTTGGTGTAGATATATTCTTAATTCCAGTGCTATTGGGTTTCCATATTTATTCTTTAGGGGTGACGTCCGAAATTACTGGGGAGAAATGTAAGTAATTTTTGTATTCTTTTGTAGTTGACAGTTTTTTTTTAAGCCATGTGAAGTTAAATAAATGGAATGTTCGTGTTAAAGAACAACAGGTACATTTCGAGCATATTATTTAATTTTGTTCCTGTGGAAATTGAACGAATATAGTTGCGGTGCCTAGGTCCCAACTATGTATATCCATTCAATTTTCATCTTTCATTCAATAACTGAGCACCATACCCCTAAGTTGCCTTACCCATACTTATAAAGGACACGTATGTACGGTTGGAAGATTGTTAGAGAGAATCAGATAGAGTGTGTGAAGTAAAATTTAGGGGAATTCAAATTTGGTGTAAACATTATTGCTTGTGATTTCCACATTCGGTTGCCAAATAATTCACAAAAATGTTATAGCTTTTGTATGGTTAAATATTAGATACCTACAACTTAAGAAGAGGCTATAATAAAGCCACTAAAATAACTTTTGGTATATAGAAAAAATGGAATCAAGAGTGGGGTTAGACCTACATATGTTAAAGTTTTGGGGAAAACAACTTTTAAATCAAACTCAATCTGACTTGAACCATTACACGCACTCTACACGAGACATAATTTCAGTCAAGACTCAAGTTGTGACATTAATATGTCTCGTGCAGACCGCACTTTAACGGACTTGACTTGCAGTCGGACATCTAAGACAGCCTTTTTGTCTTGTCTTCTCTGTGGACATCAATATTGACTGAAATTTGACATTTGAAGTTTGGCAGTCGTTTATTATAAGAAAAAAACATTTGTTGTGATTTATTAATGCTTTCCAGACTTGCAAATAATAATTTTGTTTATTTTATCAAAGTAAGTGAGCTTGTTTTGTTGTTTTGTTGAAGAATAAAATGTCATAAAATAAAATTGCCCACCCGATGACATAAAAGTTTGACGGACTAGAAGTCTGACTGCAAAGTCTTTCATTTTTCAGACTCGTGGGGACGCAATGTTAGAGAGAAATTGTGGACATACGTACGAAACCAATTCTTGTGGGCAAGCAGAAAACCAAAATTGAACCAGGCTATTCCATAATCGTTCTATCTTTCGTTCTTAAGGTTCAAAACTCTTAAAATTGCAGTCGATTACAAACATTGTGTGAGGTTAGGTTTAGCTGTACCATTAAGTTTATTTCATTTTAATCTTCTTCTTTGAATGAAACTCTAAAAACTCCGAAGGGGAAATTCTACCACACGATGCCATATGCATGTGAGTTTTTACATTCGCATACATGGTAAAAGATTTTCTGCAGTCAAAGTATAAATATCTTTAAATCAATATACATATGTATATTCATTTCTGTTACCCAGTACAGATAACTCTGAGGCGAGTGTAATACAGAAAAAAATAATTATTATTCATTAAAAGCTGACCTACAAGACTTAGTCCTTGATTAATCCTTTGACTTTACTCTTGTTCGAGCTTTTCTTGTATGTGTATGCATTTTGACTGACATTTACATGGTTTTTGGTTTATTTTATGTTTGGTTTTCAATAGTTCATCTGGTGAACGTTGGGAATGAGAATGTATACCTATTTTTGTTAATTTTAAAATATAGCCCCAAGAAAGCAGTAAAACAAACACAAATGAAACATTCAAACAAGAGTGCATTTTTTTAAATGCATATAAAATATGTATTACATCTAACTTTTATTTTTACCGTAATCCAAAGGAATTAGGCTCAGGTCTCATGTGTATTTAAGTTGACACGTACAGTTGCTATTAGATAATAACTAAATGGACTTCTCCCAATTGACATATCTCGATGATGCGTTCACTTTTATGAGAATTCTCAACCCAAAGAGTTAAATATTTTATGTGTAATATTCATATGAAGAAAATTTTAATATCAATTTTTTATACACATTAACTTGGGAGAGCTAAACATAAAGACCTGAACTTAAATCAATTACAATATAGTTTTCCATACAGCTCATGAGTGACCTTATATATAATTCATTGTTCTCGTCATTTAAAGTATTGGCAAATTTATAGAATTTTTATAGAATTTAATTTGGTCATAATAAATAATAGGCACTCAGCAAGAACTGCAACCAGGCAATGAACACGTGAGTATATGCTTCTATAATGAATGAAAGGTTTCCAATTTCCTGTACACCTAAATTAGACTTTCAAAGGACACTTTAGCACTATCTAATTAGTAATTAATTATACTCCATTGATTGATGGCGCACGTGTGAACTCTAGTCGAAATTCAATTAACAAACATGTCTCAAAGTGATCATCATTATTTCTATATTTAGAACTATGAATACCAAAGTATCTGCACAGTTTAAAAATATCTCTTTAAGCACTACTTTTCATATTACTTCGTAGGTCATTATTTAACATAATTTTATATTACTAAATGTAAATAAATTACACATAATCATCCATGCACAGCTTTCAACTGTGTGCAATGTCATTATTGTCATCATGGTTGCAAATTGTGTGTGCGAAAGCACATCCACCTCCACGAATTCCATACATTCTTCGAGCCCTCCTCTTGGAATAACAAAGATGATGATGATTTTTGAAATCATCACAAGCTATAGAATAGAACTAGTTACGAAAACGTGCTCAGCAAATCAATAGAATTAAATTATCTAAATTTCAAGAAGGAAGTGCATTCAAGATGGATTTTGAACAGGACTCGTGTATAGATATTTCTAAATTGATTTATTCAGATAGCTTTTAGGAGTGAATTATTATTTTGTGTGTTATGTCTTTTATAGTAATTATGTAATAATATGGATTCAAAGCACTTTAAAAATCACACAGACAAGTCGTCAGGACACTTAATGTTTTCAGATCCAAACTCATTTGGGAATGCCTATATAGAACTGTACCTAAGAAATAAGATTGAAATGTGGTAGTATAGTAAGTATAGATGGTAGGCAAGAAAAGCAGACTCCTTAGAAAGAAAGGGTAGTTGGAATCATTATTCCACATAGGAAAACATATAGATTATATAGAAGCAAAATAAAGAGAGACAAAAACCCAGAAAAGCGCTCAAAACATGAGGCAAGATGAAAAAGAATCCTCGAGAACTATAACCGAAAGAGCACCAATCTACGTATCTTATTGGGAGTCCTAATCCTCCACCTTTGTAGAAATGCGACGAAGAATAACCCTAGCAAACCGCTGCTACTTCGATTTGGCGAAACAACTGGGTTCAAAACTCCTTACTCGACGGACCAAATTGATACTCTATAGAACGCTCATCTTACCAGTCCTGCTGTATGGTGCCGAGTGTTGGACGATAAGTAAGAAAGCTGAGCAAATATTGGGAACCTTCGAGGAAAAGGTACAACCGCAAACTCTATGAGCTGTATTAAGATGCGGATGTAGTCCAAAAAGCCAAGATATGCAGACCACATTGGTTCGGCCACATCGAGCGAATGGACAACAATGCTCCAGCCAAGATGATCTTCGAATCCCAGCCCCCAGGGTCAAGACGGAGAAGAACACCGAACCTCCGGTACAAAACTAAGCTGTCGCTGATGCCAGGGGATGGAAGGCAACGATGTCTCAGGCTGGGACTCTTCAACGATCGGGAGCCCTTGAAGTAAGTAAGTAATGGTTATACTGACATTGTAGACTCATAAATTACTAGCTATCAATAAAGGGACGTTCGGCAGCAGGCTTATCTAGGTCAGCCGTGCCGTACACAGTTGTATTCATAGGAAACCCAATCGTCAATGCCAGAGCTGACCGAAGATACACAAGCTCAGAGTCTGAAATATGTTGTCCTATATACATACCAGAAGGGTACCCTGGAAGGAGTTAAAGGGTGGATCGAAGCCTTAAGCCTAGCTTGACAGTTACTACAGATATATCCATGGCTTAGAGCATAAATATGTCAATTTTTATCAAAAATATGTTACAAAAGTATACCATTAGATACTACGTGGCAAGTCGCCCCATCATTTGATACTTAATCTATTACCTCTTATTATTGTTGGCAACAAATTCCCGAAATCTACCGCAATTTATTTATAACCTCATCACAGTAATGTTATTAAACATTGATTTTGAATCTTTACAATTTCATAAGCGATTCCAGGGATTACTTTTAACGTCCCTTCACAAGTGTATAATGAACATAACCGCTAAATCAATAATTTCCTATAATATTACAATTAAATTATATATTTTTTTATGGCATTCCCATACCATAGATTGATCTTAGTTACTTTGTCATCAAAATCAATAGACCTCGAATTCTAATTATGCTTTTAGATTCCGCATTCATCGCACAATTTTATCGTTTATCTATTAGGAGAATCTTTATATTATTTGTGCAAAATTTATTTTTTGCCAACAATTTTCGCATGTCTACTCAATATTTGTTTTTAGCTGCCATCTCAATCAAGTAATCCGCCAAAGCAGCTGACAGTGACAGACATTGAAGGAATAGTTTGTTTATATCTTTTTTTTTCTAATTTGGTTATCTTTTTTATTGTCTCTGGTCTATTGGAATCCTTTTGATGTTTTTAAGTATTTATTTTTATTTATCAACCAACTATGCTTGGCAACATTTAGTAGCTTTGGGGGAGGCGCCTCACACGTGGCATCTTAAGTGCCTTATTAAACTGAGTCCATACAGTGGTGGGGTAAGTTTGCATATATCTTATAAGGCTTACAGAATGTTTACTAAATTAGGATTGTATACTGTTTTTTTTTTTAAATAGGAGCTCAATTGAAATGGCTATCGATAGTAAAATTGCTTTGTTGTTTAAGGTGTTTGCTTTTTATTGACTCTTTTTTAAGTTTCCTTGCCACGCCATTGTCTCAACCTAGATTTGTTTTTTTCTGATAAAAGTTTGTCCTTAACAATGCTATGGCATCCATTTTCTTCTGAGATGATTCTCACGTAGTCACACGTAGTGATTGACGAGTTCCGATTTGTTTGATTCGCTGCCTTAAGGATCCATCAATAAGCATTTGATTTAATACTTTTTACCATCTTCTTTCACTTCCTTTCCGTGGCAATTAACTTTTCGATGCTCTCATACAATTCAAAGAAATTTTTTTTTATAGAATTCTCCTCACTTACAGACGGAACAATGTCCTTGGAAACCCAATAAAAAAAAAATATTCAAAAAGCTTCCTCTTACTTTTGTAACAATTTTCCAGGAGTAGCACTCGCCTGTTGAAAGGTAAAAGGCAGAAATTCAAATCAATCAATTAGGCTATGCGCATAAAAAATCACAGCGGATTTAACTTCACATAAAAAAAAGAAAAGTAAAAAGGATCTCATAATTCAATTGATATTCTTGCCATACCTTATTAAGGTAGAACTGTTTTATGAGAAGGAGTAAGTCCTTATCTCATTGGTTATTCAGCAGATGCTTTTCAGTTTCAGACGACTTCCTGTATTTGGTTTTCATTCAAACCAAACACACATACATATATCTTAGTAGCACATCTGTTATCCTTGTAATCGAAACATGTCTCACGATTCCACACGAATTCAATTGGGAAATTACGCCCATACACCTGTCATATGTGAGCAAATTACTACAAAGTAAATATTTGACATTGGTTATGTCCTTAGGTTCTTGACCAAAACTCGACAACTTGACGGTACTAGTATACATATGTATTCTTCCTCCGAGGCCACGAAAAATAGCGTGCTTTGTAAATACATTTTCCACCCATTTCTAAGCGATATCCTTTTACAAGCGCAAGGCCACTTTTTCGATGGTTCATTGGTTGTTGATGAAATTCTCCGCAAGCAAAGGAATTTTCTTTGTAAAGTCAATATTTTCTTTTCGCCTTTCTTGGCGTGTTAGCAAAAAAAAAAAAACAAGCTTCTAAGGACACCTACAGATTAAAAGAAGAAAATGTTAATATTTGCACTTTTCACCTCGACATTGGTTGCCATTTCATTTCATTATGGGTGGGTGGCGGAAAAGTGGAAAAGTGAAAAAGTACAATCTGTGTTAATTTATTTTTGAGTATATGTGTTTAGCAGGAATATTAAGTCAACATAGTAAAGTCGTAACACATGTGTTGTGAACAAATTCGTCAAGAATGCATAATTAATCACATGAAATTGTGATCTCTTGAGTTTTGAAATGGTTTCTTAAAATACAAGGGCACACTGTCACTTTGTGACATATTTTTGCTGTTTGGCATTTTGTAAACTACAAAATTTATTGAGATTTCAAAAAATTGACTAATAGTCCACATGATGGTAGTTTATTTTTGAATTTTAACGATTTATTTTCGGACATGAATATTGAATATGGTAATAGCGAGCATAGGCTGGTTGTACGCATCTCTTGGGTGGAATTCAATTAGCTATTAATGAATTTACGACTCGGTAAAATGGAAGTTTAGTCAGAAAATAAGGCGAATTTATTAGCAACCAGGGCAAGGGTTATCGTTTTTATATGGGGAGATGTTTAAGAAGTTATAAAAGATTTGGAGAAGAAAAACCCTATATAATTGAGAAAAAAAATCTGCAGACTTCTTCTTAATAACGGCTGCACATAAAGTGAAGATTCTATGATAGTTAAGTTGTAGACAGAACATAACTTCGTGGTCTATATTACATTGGAAAGTATTTATAAGTTTGTTCCCTTCATTTGCCACTAAGTGTGTTCTATTCCATCAACTTTTGAAATGTCTTACTCTTGCGTATATTAATAAAGGGTATGCTTCTGAAGTCGGCCTTAAATGACCCATTCGATGACTAGTACTTTTGTTATAGTAGGTGTACTTTTCGACAGTGTGTTGCGCAAAAAAATCCTTGAGAATCAAACCACCCAGATCAATGATTTGAAACTCATTCTGCTCTAAATATCTGAAAATGTGTGATGGCTAGTGCTAGACTGTTGCACAGGAAATCTCTGAAATTGCTGCTGCTCCTTCTACAGAAGACGCCAAAAACTCCCTTTAACAGAGTTTCATTAGATTGGTAGATCCATTTTGAAGTTGGCCATGAGGGTAATTTCGTAAGACTCATGACCCTTTGTATCTTATTAACTGCATCCAGTCGTAACTCATATCACCGGCTTGTTTGATTGCAGCAATTTCCGCTTGGAATACATTTCATACCATCGGCAAGCCTAAAGGAGCCATTTTTTATGTCAAGACTCGTATAACAAACATTCCAGAACCAATATGGATTCATGGGTATAGATGACTACCCAATTCACGATACAAGTTTTACCTTCCTCCTTCTATGTTCGAAAATTATATATTCCACTTCTTAACTGAGGTAGACTTTAGCTTTCCGTAGCCTCCCATATACAGTTTATAGAGCTATACTTTGTCAATATTTGTTTTAAATATTTCGTCATTTAAAAGGCAAAACTCATTAAGTACAATTTTTTCGACCCATGTATATCCATGAATTGAGATGGATGATAATCAAACGACCAAAAAAGGGAAACATGATGCACTGTGTAAACTGGAGAGGAATATGCCATCTCCCGGCCGTGGCCAAAATAGTGGGTAAGATAATTCTGGAACGATTCAAAGAACATCTAAATTCAACTCTCGATGTCGAACAGCCGGGCTTATGCGCTGAATCCTCCTGCATCGACCACATAAACACCTTACGTATTTATCGACTTCGAGAAGGCTTTCGATAGCTTCTGGTAAGCCTTGCACATGAAATGAATCTCAGAAAAACTCATAGCTATATAGTAGGTAGGTGTCACGTCTTTGTAGTTCAAAGTGGAGTACGTGAGAGGTGCATACTGTCACCACTGTTGTTCTTGGTGGTAATCAGTGATGTACTCCATGCAGCATTGATGGAAGGAAACTATGGAATTCGTTGGACTATGACATCTTACCTTAAACACCTGGATTACGCTGTCGATTTTTGCCTACCTTCATCTGATGGGCCACAACCTAGAAGCTGAGGCAAACAAAGTGGGGTTTAAAATAAACACGGCCAAAGCAAAAGCCCTGAGCACTGCTAACACCCACGCTCAACTTAACATTGCCGGACAGGAAGTCGAGAAAGTTGACAAGTTTCTATATTTAAGGAGTCTGCTCTCGGCTAATTGTGGTGGCACCTAACTGGATGTGTGCAGTAGAATCGACTAAAACTTCGTTCAGAAACCTATCCAAAATCTGGAAAAATAATGTTATCAGCTTAAGAAACAAGCTGCGACTGTTTCGTTCTAACGTAGAATCGGTACTGCTTTATGGATGCAGTACTTGGAAAGTGGGCACCATTAGCACACACATCTTGAGAATCTTTAGACCTAACTGTATCTCCAACGAGCAGCTTTATATGAGAACGGGCCAGGAACCGATAGACATTACTATACGAAGGAGAAAGTGGCAGTGGATTGGACACACCCTATGGCGCGAAAATAATTGCATTGCAAAATAAGCTATGCAGTGGAATCCGCTCACCCAAACGTGGCGCAGAACAGTTGAGGAGGAATCATGCTCCTTAGGAATGAGTTGGAGGCAGCTCAAATGCCTTATGTCCCCGTGGGGTTAAAGAATCTATGTATGTATATCCTCATTCAGTAAAGCAACTAGATGTTCATCAAATTAATCGAAATTCAATTCTAAATTTTGTACTGAAAATGTTAGGTTTACAGGTTGGCAGAAGAATAAAATACTTCCAACTCACTCATGTCAGAGTCAAAACATTTTGCCACCAATAAGGGGTAGAGATGTGTTCCCTTGCTCATTTAACAAAATAAAACTCTGAACAGCAATAGGGCGTGAGTAGTTTTATTAGTGCTTAATTTTGTATTTAAAGCAGCTGTATATCTATGTTTATCTTAAGATAGTTCCCGTTCCAATGCTTTTGCATATTTTCCTTCTGTCAAGTGTATAGTGTACTTTTTGACCCATTTTACTGGAATAATTCTAGTAGTTCTTACTGCAGACTCATTAAAAGCATTCAATAAACCAAAAGTGAGTCTTTGAGTTCAAAATTTTTTATTTCAGAATGAACTTGACATTGATGAATGCAATATTACAGGAGAAGTCACGAACAAACGCTATATTTTGAAAACTTGAAGGAGAATATAGTTGTGCTCTAGCATATTTTTCATCGCTGTATACATCGGAAAACAAGTAAAGATTTCATTCTCATTACAAGTCTACAGTCTAGAATAGAGTGATTTTGTTTTTATTTATCTATCAATAAACAATTGCTACGGTGTTGACTACATCTACTTACTAGTAGGAATGTGGCTATTTCCAGCGAAACTTTCGGTACTTTATTTTGAGAATATTGTATAGACATAGGCATTTTATTACTGTTTATCGTTTTTCTAAAAATAAGTTGTATTTTTTAAACAACAATCCATGAGCCCTTTATGTTCCGAGGCATGACTTATTTATTTTACCTGAACAGTCTTCTAAATTATATTCTCCTATCATTCAATCTTTATCAATTTAAAACTAAACAACCTTAAACGTTTAAATTCTAAGAAAATATTTCATAATCCATCATTTATTTATTTCGACGCAATCCTGTTTGTGTACAGAAATCAGAGTGCCAACGCTTGTCTGAATTCCACCATGAATATGAGAATTCCCTTAGTAAACTTTTCTTCATCATCTCCTTTTCGAAATTTTCTTACAAAGCGCGTTCCATTCCATTAGCAGAGAGCGTTACCTGAAATCCTTTTGATGGATTGATGTATATTTTCTCAAGCAAAGTAAATAAATAAACGAAATTTTGAAAATTTGACATTAGAAGGTTAAACTGTGACAACACAACGTCATGAGCTCAACTCAATGATGTGGTTATTACTTCAAATAACCATAAGTGGTTTGAGGTTAAAAACACAGCTTAAGTAAGATTGAAATGATGAAATGTTATTTCGAATAAAGCACGTAAGGGGCTTTTTGTTGAACTCATGCAGAAGGTATATAATTCTAATTTAGGTCCCGTGTCGTCTTTAATTCTGCTAATGCTTCGATCCACCCAAGTGTGAAAGTATTCACATGAGCCTATAGATGTATGTACATATGTTTGTAAATATAAATATAACTATTTCTGTCTTAAGGATTATTGTTTCTAATTAATGTTTTGTAAAAGTTGCACTAGATTTGAGAAAACTTAATTGTGAGTAATAGAAGAGACAATTCCACTGTATCGGACAATGATTCTTCCCTGTTTGACATTGACAGTCGATTCGCGCTCGAAATTTTGACAGAAATTCAGTATCATATCTCCGCGGAACGAAATGAGTAACTTTACGCTTGAACAACGTTGGGAAATATTGAAAACTTGCTGTGGAGCCCAAACAGTGTGTGTGTTTTTTTTTTAAATAAGTTTTGGCCGAAATGAAGCACCCTCTGCCCCAGCTGTAAGCAAGATTGTGCAAAGAGTTCGTGAAACTGGTATACTAGTGGACAACACTCATGGAAATGTTTGTTCTTACTAATAAAATCATAAATGTGGACAAATATTTGGCCCATCCTGTATAAGCCCAATCGTAGAAAGACAACAACAGAGATTCAAATACTGAAATACCCTCTTCTACGTCGTGTAGGGATTTCAAGCAAGGTCTCAATTCCCATATCTTAGCGTAACCTACTCATTCAGACTTGCGACTGGTTTCGAGAGTTTTTGCATATCTTACACATCAATAAGTAATTCAACCCGTCTGACGAACTCACGCACTCCTCACTCTAGGATGGTAGATTCTCAAAACCACTTTTTTTCAAAGCAATAGTGCACCATATAATATTCAAGTCAAGTGGTGGGAAATTTAAACATTTAACCACACATAAGTTTGACAGCCCTTCTTTGAAGTTTATCCTAAGGAGCAATCACACACTAATGCCCCTTTTACCACTAAACCAAAGCGTGCGCTAGAAATAAATTCGCGCTGGAAACAATCCCAAGGTCTTGCCATCCCTATATAGTTTCATATATCAAAGTAAGTCTATCCACTACATACACATTTCCACTAGATTAAACCCTTAAACTTACTCATCTGCTACAAATAACTTAACAATCTTAATAGGTTCTTTAAAGGTCGTGAACTCGGTCAAACAATTTTTAATCGAATAAGGACACATTAAATCACCTCACTTCCTCTGTCTGATGAAATCATGAAAATATTCTCTAGGCGTCGCTTCTACCGACAACTTCCTCTCATATCTAACACAAATTCCCATAGAAAGCAACTTTATATGGCTGTTAAAATAGATTACAACTGATCCCGCTTTCATATGCCACAAGGCTCTTTTGGTTGTAACCACATTCGCATCCATAATAATTTTGCAAAATGATTTCTCTTTCCTAATAAAGCATAATAGATGTAGTAAGATGTCCTAAAATATATGTAGTATACGCCGCAAATATGTTAAATCGATTATTTAATCAGAAGCAACACATCCAGCACACACCAGACAAATAATAATAATAATAATAAAAAACAGCCTATTTATCTTATCTAAGAACTTTTGGTTAACAACAACAAAATTGCCGTCTTTTTTATTTCCTTGCTTTTGATGATAAGAAAAACGTGCACACCCTTCTATCGTCCCATATGAATGCGTTCTCTAATATGACCATCGACCGAGCTGTGAAGCCCTTAGCTTACGCCAAAAAGGACAACAAAAACGATCCTAGATAAAGCAAGTCACTTCGCGTGGTTTCTTGAAAAAAAAAATAAAAAATAAAACATCGAGCACGACAAGAGGACGAGGATAATTCCAGAAATATGTTCCACCAGATCGAATTTACGAGTACATTACCCGGCAGCGGCGACAAGTACCAGCTTGGAGGTTGTGATTTGCGTTTGGTACCATGCAGCTATGTGCAATCATATTGAATTTTTATTCAGAACTTCATGACTAGTCACGATTTGAGTATGTTTTTTTTTTATCTGTATGCGGAATGGATAAATGTTGACTAGTCCTAGGGTGGCGAAGGTTATTTGCATACATTTTCCGCATAAATGATATGCTGTACACACTCTTCTTAAAAGAGGGGAATCCAATCCGGTATGAAGTTCATTCCTTTGAATTCATTAGTCGTATGAATCACGCCGAAAACCGAAATGATAAAATGCTTTTCTTTTTTTCTTTTTTTTGATAAGGACAATTTTGATAATTGTTAATGGACATAGTAATGAGTAATTGTTTGATGACAAGTCAGAGATTTAATTCTCATGAAAATATGTATTAAAATGATAGGTAGTGGGTACCTGAGTTGCGATAACTAGCCAGATATAAGTGTGTACATACATATGAATGAATATATATCTTAATTCACTTCCTTGAGGTTTGAGGAATTTAAAATGTGTATGCATTTTTAATGGAATTCATTCATTCAAACAAAAAAATGTAACGCGTGTTTATAACCAGTAAAAATTCCCTGATGCTACACTCGTCTATAACAACAAATAAATTTCTAAAAAGTATTTGTATAAGCCTTGAAACGCATGCCCGATGACTGGAGTATCAGCCCTATAAAAAGCCGATCCTTTGTCTTGTAAGAACTACCGAGGCATATCCCTGTTAAATGTCACATATAAGATCCTATCCAATGTATTGTGTGAACGTCTAAAACCTTTCTGCAACACATTAAACGGCACGTACCAGTATGACTTCCGCAGATCGAAAATAGACCAAATTTTCACACCCAGACAAATTCTGGAAAAGACCAACAATTTCAAGTCGAAACCCACCGCCTTTTCATCGACTTTAAACCGCCTATGACAGCATTCATCGTCTTGAGCTCTACCAGGCGATGGCCCAATTAGGGATACCGACAACACTTATCAAGATGTGTCGCATAACGCTGTAAGACACGCGATGCTCTGTGCAATTTGGAAACAACTCTTCGGAGCTCTTCCAAACGTGCACCGGATTCAGGCAAGGAGATGCGCTGTCATGTGATTTCTTCAATATCGTGTTGGAGCAGATAGTGCGCAAGGCAGGTGTCAACACGGAAAGCAATATCTTTCACAAATCCGTCCAACTGCTGGGATACGAAGACGATATCGACATCATCGGAAGATCCCGGCAAGCCGTCGTAGAGGCGTTTACAGCTATTGATGAGTTGGCCCTAAAATGAATAAGGACAAGACGAAGCATATATTATCAACAAACAAAAATTTATCTATCCAAAACATTGGGCAGAACGTCGCTGTTGATAACTATAATTTCGAGGTAGTTAAGGAGTTCACCTACCTCGGAACAAATATCAATCCTCCAAATGAAACCTTTGTAGAGATCCGACGAAGAATAACCCAAGCAAACCGCTGCTACTGCGATTTGCCGAAACAACTGGGTTCAAAACTCCTAACTCAACGGACCAAATTAATGCTCTACAGAACGCTCATCTTACCAGTCCTGATATATGGAGCCGAGTACTGGACGATAAGTAAGAAAGCTGAGCAAATATTGGGCACCTTCGAGTGAAAAATACTCCGTTGGATAGTAGGTCCTATATGCGAGGAGGGCGAATGGAGGAGAAGATACAAATGCGAACTCTGAGCTGTAGCAGGATGTGGATGTAGTCCAAAAAGCCAAGATACGCAGATTACATTGGCTCGGCCACATCGAGCGAATGGACAACAATGCTCCAGCCAAGAGGATCTTCCAATCCCAGCCCCCAGGTTCGAGACAGAGAAGAAGACCAAACCTCCGTTACAAAGATCAAGCTGTCGCGGATGCCAGAAAACTTGATCTTCACAACTGGAAGCAACGTGCCCAGTACCGCAGAGGATGCAAGGCAACGATGTGTCAGGCAGAGACTCTACAAGGGTCGGGAGGCATTTAAGTAAGTAACCATAAACCTTACAAAATTCTGTCTGTATGGATGTATGCAACACTGAAGTCTACACGTTTAGACTGATTTGCTTCAAACTTCATAACTGACGTCTGGTGTTAAATATGTGACTACTTCTCAGTAAATACTCCATGGATTTCGATCAAAATTGAAATGTAAGCAAAATTTAATGTGGCATTTAAGTTTACGGAAAATTAAAAATTAATACAGGTGCAAATATGTACGACCTACTCATGCACTTTATTTACCCTTGTTAGCCACACAAATATCATGACTCATTTGGAATATTTTTTTTCAAACTTTTTTATTGAATTTCATGAAGAATACTTAACCTTATTCGTTTTGCTTGGAATTCCATTTAGAAAGCCACGTCCAAATATTCCCCTCGAAAAAAGAAATACACACACCTAATTAACACGATTACCCACTATCGTCACACCACTCCATAAACACTGGTCTTTACTTTTTCTTAATTTTTTGCATGGCGTCTTTGTATTTATTCACACTTTTCTAAATAAGGTACCAGAATAAATGTGCAGATGCTTATCCCATAATGGTGTTTTTATTTACAAAAATTTCACGGTAATAACAAAAACGCAACCCTTAACTATGTAGGAAAAACAAAGTTCAAAACATGATTTGGTTTTTGTGACCTTACTACCAAATGTTTGTCGTTTAAGTTCCCATCCTTCAGATTTTGCAATCGTAATAAGCACACCAAATTTAGTTTCAGAATTATAAATTTGGATATATGTAGGTATGTATACTGTAATGAAGTGGATACTAAAAATTAACTCAATGGAAATTAGCTTATGCTTAATTAGGAAATACATCAGCTTTATAAAACGACGTTTAATACATATTCATATGCTTCTGAGACTTAAGACCACTTTTAAGAAGAAGAAAAAAAGGAATTTGAGCTAAAGAAAGATGAGGTCAAAAAAGTCTTGGTGACAAGTAATTTCACGGATTTATTAAACGAAATTATTTCCCACATTTAGAACCCCGCCACTTGTATAAAGTTATTATCCTTGTGGAGTAGATGCTTTCTTCTCTGACCAATTAAGAGAGTTCGGGAATTGTTTTAACTTCACCTTACTTATGCTCTGTGTCCCTTTGTTGGACCTTTATATGGCCTCTATAACGCCTACGAGACATCGAGTGCGATTTCTAGAAATGTGCCTCAAATCTTTCCCAGTTGCCGTAATACCTTCTCGACTATTCTGCGGAATGTACTCTTATGACCGCCGCGTACTCTGCCATCCTGACAAAGCGGGTTCCATTGCATCGTATAGACCTGCCACATTTTTGGTGAGTGTAACCAATCTACTGCCATTTTCGTCGTCGTATGGTTATTTTCGTAAAACAAAACTTTTGTAGTAATATAAACTTGCAATAACTGTTAAAAGAAATTGTATAAGTTTATGAAAGTTTAGTAAAAATAAGCTATTTTTATGAAGTTTAGGAAATTATTTTTTTAATACATATGTATTTATGTACATATATAATGTCTAAATATTGATCCAAGTATTTTACTTTAAACATTTTGAATACTTCTTCTTAAAAAAATAAAAAATAAAAATATTTTTTTTTTTTAATTTCGGTAATCCATTCTCTTAAACTTTGCGAGCATTCGCTAAAATACTCGTAAATAGCCACTATAAAAAAAATTTATAACTTTAAATATGTGGGTTTTAAAAAGAAAAATATGAATATTTTGCAGAAAGGTTGCCAACACCTGTTTAATCTAGAATGCCTTTATACACCAAGGCTAAGCGCTAATCAACAGATTAGACTTCGTGTCATTGATTGAAATGACTGTTGGAACAAATACTAACCGTAGATGATAGAGTGCTAATTGATTTGGAAAATATTTGAGCATTTAATTATCTACTATTAGAAGCACCATAAGTTAGTTGTCTGGTATGCATATTATACAGACTGTACAAAATGCTAATGCATTGATTTAAAATATATGGACCGTATGGCGCAAAAAATTCTAGTGAACAAAATTATATTTGCTTTGAAATAATGCTTTTATGAAACTAAAGTTGTTGGAAAACATAACAGGTTCATAATGATAAAGCATTGGACTTTAGTGGACCTATATTATTTGATATTTAATTTTATAATTTATATAAAGCTTAACACTTAAAAAAAATTATTTATTTGATGAACTGAGATAGAAAATTACACTAAACTATCATTTAAAAATATCTCTGAAGTTCTAAAACAAAAAGAATTTAATTTCAAAACCTCAAAATTCCCACAAATATTTCCAATTAATTTCACTTCACAACATGTAAGACATTTTCCATACTAAGCCGATAGCAAACCAATTGAACGTAATAGTTTAGTGAACGTAAATATTTGATAAAACAACGAACGTAGTTAACTAATCTCAAAATCCTATTATTTCTATTTTTCCAATCAATTACGTTCCTTTCAACACCTAAACACGTCGCATTTGTTTACTCAAATTACGCACCTCAAATTCGAAAATCCCCAATTTTGAAGTGTCGTGTAATTTACCTTTTGCCAGTCATGAAAAGACGCAAATAATTATTATTCACCATGTTTGTAATTATTCGATAGAATCCTTACTTACATACATAAACATGAAATACATTTTCAATACAATTTAGCAAATAATATAAAAAAAGAAAAATGCGTTGCCATCAGCACCCGTAATATTATCATGATACTCCGTCATACAACCAAGTCGCGTACTCTCCCTCTTAAGCCAACAGACTTAGCTTGCAAGGAACATTTTTCAATTAAATTGCTTCTTTGTAATTATTTTTTAAGTCACGCAGCCAGCAACTGAACAGGAAATACGGAGGACTTTGTTACTTATTCAACCACTAAATCGGGGGTGAAATAATCGATTTTTAATCACTTATTTTTTTAATGATGTTTAAATAAACAAATTTTATCATGTAGTAAGTTGTTCTTTGTAATTTCTTAAGAGGAAAAGTTTTGCTTATTAATTGATAACAAATTGGCAAAATTAAGAACAAAATTTAAAGACTCGTTATACTTTCTTTACGCTGTACAGGAACTTCTACCAAACTTTTGTACACAAGAACAGAAATTTAAGGTTAATTGATATTTCTTATAACAAAGATGTGCTATAAAAAATTTAATGAAGCATCTGGTACCATAAGATAATTATTTAGAAAAACGCGAGGAGAACCTCGTTATTTCTAGGTCATCTATGAGTAGGAGTAGGAGGAAAAAGAATAGAACAACCGGTACTTATGAGAAATCCTGACAAACATCCAAGAATGCGTTCTATGTAGTATTGTAGGCTTCTATTGGGTGCTGCGGCTCATTGGTTAATGCGTTGGACTACTGCACAAGGGGTTCCAAGTTCCTGAAAATCCTGAGAAATGTCATCAACCGTTTTTTCCCGGCCCCACCTCTTCCAAGTGTCTGACAAGCATTCAGGAGTATAGCTGTCATGACAAAGCTTCTCGAAACCGCGCAGAAATGTAGGATACCAGGTACAACATGTACAGTTGTGAGAAGCTATGCCTTGGCCCCAAAATCGCAAGTAAACGATCACATATTCACAGATAGGAAATTTAAACTCGACGAACTTTACCAAATTTTCGGCAGGGGAAGACAACCACTATGGTTTCATTAGACTAAGTATTTATGTTTTTATCTTTGGAAACCATTTTGCATGCCAGGACAAATAAACAAATAATTCGGTTTAATTTTCGATGACTATGTCCAATATGTTCTGAGTTATTCCGGCAATAGCCGGACTAAGGACTTGATGTAGTCTCAAAATAATCGAGTGGTGTAAAGTTGCATGTAAAGAGCATGATCTCTCATCGAATCGATATATATAGACGTATATGTCAACGGCGACGATGTTTTCTTCATTTCGCACCAATCAATGGTGGATTAAGATCCAAAAAGAGTAAACTCACGCTCATATTTTTCTACGGTGCGACGAATTGCCTGCAGACTCAAGCCCTCTGATGACAACTGAACTCATGACGAAATTTACGTTGCGTACTAACAACTCAGCCGCATGTATGGCAAGTGTGAAACGATTCCTGATGAAATGTCAAACCTTATTTTTTGACAGCTGGATGTCATTGGTAACTTTGACAGCTGCTAAAACACAACCAATGGAAAAAATATCGATGCTATTTTTGTAAAACGTGGTACAGCATCTAATCTAAGATACAAAATAACAAATGAAAAAAGATTTGAAAATATAAATATCAATCTTCAAGCCCTTTTTTATTATATGTGAATAGCTTTTAATCCAATTCAACAAAACCTACCTTCATCAGTAGGTTTCGTTCATCATTTTAAGGAAACAATTTCCTTCAATTCAACAGATCATAATCATATTTTATGACATGCGATAAGTAATTCAATTCAACTCCCACACAAAGGGAACGCATTAAGCGTACATTTGCAATATAATCTAATCTACTTAATTTATCATACGCATGATCCATGTATCATTGTTGCTAACAGTTTGATTGAATAATGTTTGCAATAATCATTGAAAGTTGATTTATGTGTATGCACTTTGAAAGATTTATGTAAAATTAAATAAGTCCTTAGAAGTTTAAGGTCATACCAAGATAATTTAATTAAACTTATGGATTTTCCCAGGCCCTATCAACTGACATTTTCGAAAGAAAACCCAACTAAATAAACAAATTACTACAATCGACTTTATTTTTAGACTTCACCAAATTATCCCCCCAACAATTTAAACTTAATCCATTTTATTTGCCCTTCATTAAGTCATTAATCCTATTACAGTGCTGCCAAAAGCCCAAATAACTAAGTATCGAATAAAACCTTGTAGCTCACCGAACCGAACAAGAAACAGTCTACCTATTTTTGTCCATTTGAATTTAATTCGACATTCTTACGCTTCATTAAGTTCCGATGACACAAATTTACTTTTAATTAATGCAAATAAAAAAAAAAAAAAACACGAAAAAAAGGACTTTTGAACTCTTGTCCTTTTGCTACTTTCCGGACAGGCGGCTGACAGACAATTGACTGCTTACATGTCACTTGGTTCAAGTAATAAATTTCTCTTAAAACGAAACTCAACAGTGGCAGAGAATGTGCATGTCCTTATGAAAGTTTATGTTTCATTATCAACAGTCCATTATTTAGAGACAGTAATGACCTTATCTCACTCCTGTTGTATATCAATTTCACATTCACTATACTATATGAACGTATGTAATGTATGTGTGTATCCTTGGACGCAGGACTCTTGGAAAATTTATTGTCCAAGCTCGAGGGTGTGGGACGTTTGCCGGTCATGATTGCTTAACAAGTAAGACAGATACTTTTCTCACACACTGGCCCTAGTTTCTATGAAATATTGCTATCGTCCTGTATCCTTTCACGCCCATCCATACACGCTCATAAAAACCATACCTTACATCCACTATTGTTTGGGTAAGAGCAATTGCTTCGTCAAAATTTCTGTCAGGATGTGTGATATGAAACATTCAGCTGCGTTGACTTTTAATGGCGCGAAACATCCTCGCATAGGTTGTCATCGATTTGACAGGACTCATGGGAAGTGCGGGTATACAATGTCTATAACAATGGATTAGATGAACGTCGGAGTTCAGGTGTAAAGAATAAATAAAGTGAATTAATTTGATCGCACGAGAACATTTGTGTCGTCTGGTTTTATCAAAATATTAGCTTGGTTGCTAGCGGCAACAACTATTGGTGATATGTAGTCTCGGAATGGTATCACCTGCAACCTTTACATACAATATGTGATCTGTATGGGACACGTTTTACGCACGAAGAAATCCATTAAAGTTGGTTGTACGTGATGAAACTCTTCAGCGTGGTTGAAAGGTGACAACTTTAAGGATGTGTGGGCAAACACAAATACAAACCAAACAAAAAAATTACTGAAAATTTAATTCCGGACTAAAGCCGTAAAAGCAACGTCAAACTCATTATTTTATTTAATGTCAAGGAGCGACTGACTGTCTATATGTGGATAGTAGAGTGGGATTATGCACGTACTACATGTCCTTAATGAGTATTAACAATTTTTTTACTGTCATTTCACCAAGAACATTATGGTTTTTACTATCATTGTAACTGTATGTAATATACCACCATCAAACCACTCCTAAAAGTTTCTGAAATGCCCTTTCTAACAAAGTATACACTTTGACGACATATTTCAAAACCTTCATCTAAAAACCACTCTACATGAGGATGAACAGTCCAAATTTGTTAATTTGGTTGCCCGCAAGGATCATCCGCTTCCCCTCTGAAACTATCATAAAAATCAATTATAATCGAAAAAAAAAAAAATCATCATGTTAAGCTCAGTATTAACTCCTGTCAACATTACACATGCTCCGCAGATTAATTTCCTTTACCGAGGGCAAACAAAAAATCCAAAACAATTTACGAAACTCAATTGATATGAATCACACTCATCGGTTATTCACTCGGAATCAGTAGTTACATGCGGCACGCACCAGACAACTAGTGACTTTCAACGTCAACGTTGTTGTCGTCGTCAAAACTTGATGGTGTGAATTTTTGGCCAGATAAACATGTGCTGTCAACCAACTAACCACCACTATAACTAGAGATATTAGATGGAATACATGGTTGGTTTGAGAATCTTCTAGGCCCTGGAATTTTTTAGTTAGAAAAAAAAAAATATATTACATTTTGAAAAGCTAAAAATGATTAGTGATTTCGATTGAAACTGAATGGAAACTTTAATTATTTAGAAACTTCAATAGTCTTCCAAATAATTTTTTTATTTCGTGGTTTTGAATCATTACTAATATAGCCTTTTAATATTTACCATACCTTGAAAGTTTGTGTTAACGTTGAAGCCCCTGGGTATAAAATAACCGTCAAGTCCACCCCTGATTATTTGATTTTGACAAAGCAGGATGTACTCATTGAAAAGAAAAAAAAAAAAAAACACCTCTATAGGCCGATAACACTCGAAAGTCACATGTGACTGTTGGTTGTTTCGCGTGGCTACGTTGGTATTGCAATTGTTCGAAGTGTTAAACAACGGTAATCGATGGTAAATCAATTTTTTTTTTGCCTGTTTCTCAATGGAAGTTAGAGATAAGGTCTCGTGGTTAAATTTGGTATTTGGGGGCGGTTATAGTGGTAGTAAAACGCAAATTAAGGACGACACCCATTGCGTATAATGGTCGGCAAATGATGATCAACGATAAGACTGGGTAATTAAATAGCATTGCACAGCTCCTAGACATAGGTGGTATGATTGTGTTTACGTTTGTGGAAATTTTGTAGACAAGATGATTTGGCGGAAATTTTTATTCATCTTGTTAGGAAATGTTTCATTGGGATCAATATTTTGAGGTCGTACTGTAAAGCATTTGACTAAAAATAAAATTTGTTTGGATGTGGTAGCTTCGATGTGTATTTGAAAGGCTATGCTTACGCTTTTCTATAGTAGATACTTATAAGGGAAAGTTTAGGGCTTAAAAAATAAGTTTTTTTTTTTCAACTACACACTTTAAATCCACGGCAATCTAAAAATTACTGACCCTGCTTTTGAGGCATTTCAAATTTATATTTTCCTTGGCGTCTCTTGAACGTCAGAGTCATTTACCTTAATCAAAACCGACATCTGCGACTAGCATAAAAGGTTACTTATTCCAGGTACGGGTAAACGTATTAAAGGATAAGTTAAATAAAAAGAAATGTGAACAAAAAAAATATAATTAAATACAAGAGACGTGTACAATGACCCAGCAATAAGCGTCAGAACGTCACCACTTATTCAGAGCGCAAAAATCAGTTCATCCAAAAGCATAATACTGGAAATTAGTGCCTCCTTAAAATAATCAGTAATTAAGTTGATGGGACGTCGTGATTTCGGGCATAAACCCCCGAAGGTCGAACAATTAAATTCAACTGACTAGTTTTGGTAATTTTCTTTTGTTCTCATTAATGTCAATTAATCTCAGAGCACTTGTCTTTGAACTTTCTTTTGTTTTTGCACTTCTTCAAGAAACTTTACGTTTTGTAATCTGTTTTGACAATCCTTGCCTAAATTACCCAACATAATCCCACTCAGAAAGGCTTCCGCTTTCTACAGAAAGTATAGTCGTAAAAGAGTATAAAATGCGGCATTAACTTGTGATTTAATTAAAAAGAAAGAAAAGATAATAGAATTTAGGGATTAATCCTGCGGAAGTGTCATGTTGTGCTATATAAGTCAAGCACCTTTAGACTTTAACAAAGGATGTCATACATCCGTTCTTTATACATGCATACATATGTATGTCACTCAGCTGTTTAGCCTTGAGGCCTTTCAAAACGTAGATTATGCCGAAACAAAAAAGTCCACGGAGCAGAAATAGGGCATTACCCTTCCCTTTGTTCAAGGACAAGGACTTTTCGTTACCAACGCCGCCGCAGGAGTGATGGAAACATTTTATCGATGCTATTCGAATCCTGTTGTATGTCAATGTCAAGTTCCTGGAATTTTATTAACTTCATTACACGCATTAACATGACAGAGATAGCTTTGGTCGTTTGGTAATTAGCTCGCAATGGGAATTACTGCTAGAATGTGAAAGCAGGGTATATCTTAGGTGGATTTAATGAAATTTCTGGTACACATTATGTGCTGTTGCGTACCTTGTAAATTAGGTTCGGTTTCCCGAAGGTTGATTTTGAAATATTGGTTTGCATCTTTGGGTTTTGGTTTACCTGGCAACAGTCACCATTAGGGAATTATGTGTCGGATATGTGAATTTATGATGGCATACATCTGGGAAAGGTCTAAGAAATCGTATTAAAATCTATTTATACTTGAAGTGCACTTACAAATGATGTTACTTATATAAAAATAAACTCTCATTCCTTGCTACTAATTCGATGATGATGGTCAAGTTACAAAAATATGTACGAACTGGACTCTGGATATATATAGATTCAAGTGGTACATTCTACCAATTCATTCTAATAAGAGGAAGGCAAATACCTAGTATCAAATGTGATTTTGCGTTATCCTAAGGGAACTAAGTAGGTCCTTTCATGATGAAGTGGTAAATACGTGTAACTAGGTGGGTTTTAAAAACTATAATTTTTCCTTAGGCTGGTGGAGATTGGATGCTTAAGGAAACTCATCATTTTACCACGGATTCCAACTCATCAGACCGGGGTGGATGTCAAACGTTTCTAATGACACGGCATTAATGACATTTCTCGGAATCCGATTTGTACATATGAGTATAAATGAACCAAACCATCGAAGCATAGATCTTGTCATTTAGGTGAATCTTCCATCTCCTGCAAATTATAAACTTGACACATACATCACACACTGCACATCATTAGAAGCTGCAGTTTCACAAATCAACTGCACAGCCCTAGGATGTAATTGGCCGAGTTCCCAATACCTCGCTAATCTAAATGATAGAATACTTTTGCACCGGATGACAGATTTTGTCCTAGAGGCCGCTTAAAAGTATTCTAGCAGCTAGATTAGCGAGGTGTTGGGAACTCGGCCATTTATGAACACAAAAACATAAACATCAACATAAACAACTGAAGAACCTCGAAACGCGTGGATTGATCCAGAATTGGCAGGATCATTGACAGCTTGATTTCCCACGGCGAAATGGCTTGGAATACCAATTCGCCTGGAAGACAGTGGCCAGTATAAAAGGCGCTGTCAGTGAGTTTTAAGGAAGAGTTCGGTAAGAGGCTTTGACAGCTAGTGAAGTGACTAGGCTGAGCTTATAGAAAATTGTACTAGATTTTTCTAAAAAAAAATTTTGTTTCTTAATACAATTTTTGATTTTAATTAAACAAAGTTCTACTCTCTCGGAAACCAGAAAAATTTAATTTTAAAATTAATTGCTGCACTTCGGTGAAAAATTCTTCGGCTGGATGGAATTTTTGTTACGTTATTTTGACTGCTTGTACTCGCCATCTCTAGGGATCCATCAAAGACCACAGATTATGAAGTTTGATCCAAATACATATACATATGTCAACAGATGAGTAGCCGGATAAACGGCATTGCCAAACTAACCTTTTTCGACTACTTTATAATGGCAATATCGGAATTCATGAAAACTTCGAAATCGAAAATTTACACGAATCCAATACTTGACCCATCTTTTATTTGTTTGTGCAACTGCTACCCTGCCCTGCTTCGCAATTTCTAC
The DNA here is from genome assembly GCA_949716465.1 of Chalcosyrphus nemorum. Classification (NCBI taxonomy): domain Eukaryota; kingdom Metazoa; phylum Arthropoda; class Insecta; order Diptera; family Syrphidae; genus Chalcosyrphus; species Chalcosyrphus nemorum. The sequence goes on along the minus strand of OX454332.1, from coordinate 20,732,566 downwards.
AAATCTTATATTCAAGTATAAACTTATAATTAATTATCCAGTTCGTCGCTCTTTGACGTCGGTCCTCTCAACACTCAACACCAAAAAAAGTAATCCCTCAACAATAAGTCAATTCCTAGGTGTCAAGCATTTATTAAGTTGCGAGATTACCAAACAAAAAGTTAAATTCCTTTCGAATTGAAATTGTTTTTCTTTTCACACAACCGAAGGGAGAACAAAAATGTGACTATCAACCGATGACGCCGTGACCTTAATTGCTTTTTTTTTGCTGTTCCATAAAAGTTTATATGCAAATTGAACTTGAGTTTCTAGTGAAATAAATCCTTACACGAATCCTTTCGCCCATTTTGCTGACACGATGACAAGGATTATGTAAGCTTTTGTCTTTTTTTTTTTTTTGGACATTGATATGACTGCGAGTATGGTAATCGAAGGAAAATATTTGACTCCGCAAGGCTTTGTATATTTTCATAATGCGCAGTATTTTCTGGAGTAGCTGTATGGTAAATCTCTAAAACATTGTCTAAACAGCCTGTAGTGTTTGAAATCACTTCTCTTGCACTACTTTTGTTCAAAAGTTACACTTCAAGTATTTTCTCCTGTTGATTTCATTTTAAAAAGTTTAGTGGTCACCATTGTCCATAGCAGACCGTGCAATCGTTTACTGATTTCAATATCGCTCAGTGAACTTTTTTCATAACCCTTGATGGAACTCTTTCTTACATAGAAACCAACAAAAAAAAAACTAATCGATGAAGTTTAGTTGACCTAGATCCTTTACTTTCGACTCATGCTGACACCATACGTCAACTAGAATGCATCAAAAATTGCTTAGAGCACTGAACATGACTTTGTCAACGTCTGTTGAAGGTAATAACTTAAACGAAAGTCAAAAAGCTATCTAGACCGTTAATACTCTCATATTTTTCTTTGTGAAGAATTTGTGTCACCAACTACTATTCCCAATATGGCTCTCACCAAAAGTGATTGATTGATGTAATTTCAGTTACAAAGAAAAGAAATTAGAATGTTCTTTTGCGAATAATGGTCTCCATTCACATCCTGCCTTCAAGTAAATAGTATTCCCTGACCTCCGTACGAATGGGAATCCTAACAAAATTTATAATCACTCAAACACACTCGAAAAGTGCTGAGCAATTATTACGTTTTAGTGGTATTTTCCATCGGTTAGGGGGTTGGAAGTTCAAAGGATATAATAACGTCCTTGGCGTGGTGTTATTTATTTTTTTTAAGTATTATTTGCGCGTTCAAGTGCACGGGCCATTATTTTCTGGAATTGTGGTTGCGTGCTAATAGATGGTTCTTAGGTAATTGAGAAAGAAGTTCGAGGAAAGATGGGTGGAGTAAGTGGGTCTTGTTATGTGCCCGATGGACACTAATTATTACCGGATGCACGTGGTTCTATGACCTTAAAAATTCCTAGAAATTTTTGTTGGGGTTTTTCTAATTAGATAGCTTGTGTTATTAGTTGTGGAAGTTTGTACAAATATTGAACTTTAATTGCTATGGTAACCTTTTAACACTGTTACATTTTTTATTTATATTTTAAAATTTTCCAGTGCTTGTTAGTTCTTTTGAGAAAGTCGAAATTTTCAACACGAAGTTGAAGCAAGCATATGTAATATTATATGGGTAAGTTACCACCATTCTATCACATGAAAATGAGAGAAGTACAGCGTAGCGTACGACGTGACAAGCGCAACTACACCAACAGAAGCAGAGGAGGATGCAAGCAGGCGCGACAGTAGGACCGTCTATAGAATCACAAAGGAGCTGACAGGTGATCGCGGCTTCAGCCAACACCCGGTGAAAAGCGTAGATGACTCTTTACTTAGTTCGGATAAGGAACAGCTGAAGAGATGGGAGGAGCATACGGTTTTGAACCGTGTATTCGCCAGCGGTATGCTCCCAAATCAGAAAGAGCTGCTCCAGGTACAAAATTCCCGAATACGAACGTACGTATGAGATTACTGCCGCGATCAAGGCACACTCTGACGAGCACCGCCAACAACTTCGGCTGAGCTACTGTTCCCTCTAAATGGAAGGGCTTGGGAAACTAAGAACTTTCCTGACAGGTGGAAGAAGGGAATGATCGTTAAACTTCCTAAGAAATGAAATTTAATGGAGTGCGAAGTATCTACGTGCTCCCTGTTGTAGCTAAGATAATAGTTAAAATTTGAGAATTCGAGATCCAAAGTGAGGTAACACAAGGCTGCATTCTCTCACCAATTCTATTCCTTTTGGTGAGTGGCGAAGAGCTTCGTGCAGCTTTGTCGACGGAAAGCGGAGGAATTCGATGCATTCTTACATTCCAACTGAAGCATATTGACTAAGCTGACGATGTCTGATTACTTTCTCATAGAATTTCCACCAAATGACAGCTGATGTACAGAGAGAGAGGCAGATGTCGTCGAGCCTAAAATTAATACGGCAAAAACTAAAGTTATCAGCCTTGGTACAACCTCATCAGTTCAAAAATCCATTGCTGGACAACCGTAAAGAGAGTAGACGATTTCCTGTATCTTGGGAGTATTGTCGCGACTGACAGTGGAACTGAACTGGATATAGCGAAGCAATGCAATTAGATACCAAGCTGATGCTGTTCTGCTGCAATGACATATCCGTGCTGTTATATGGATGTGCACTTGGGGAGAGACCATCAACATCACAGGAAGGTTACAAACTTTCGTCAACAGGTGCCTACGTACACCTCTATCAGAGAACGGGGCAGGAACCTATAGGCACGTTCATCCAACGACGAAATTGGCAATGGATTGGTCACACGCTTCGAAAAGGTGACAATTCCATAGCATTGGAATACGTTATCGCAGGATGGCAGAATACCCGACGGTCCGAGGAGAACATGGCGCAGATGGAGGCAGGCAGTTGGGACGGGAAAAAGTTAGTGAGAAGTGAGGCACATTGCCAAATTCGAACTATTGTAAAATAAAATGTCGACGCTGCAAGTCAGCATAGCGTTCCATATTGACTCATGACATTTCTAATGTCATATATCCGTCAAAACAACAAAAGTTTAACCATAAAACAAAAGAAATATGATAGAATATTTAAATTCGATGATTAATTTGAGACATCCTATTTAAGTTTCAATATTAATTTTCAGTATAAACCTCATAATAATGTTACGTATACGCCACCGTTCGTACAAATTGTTCCCTTTTATTCGATTTTTATATGAAATAAAAAGCATCCTTATGATTTAAATGCAATACCTATGTGTATATCCGTTTATTTTATTCAATTCTTAATATTTGTCCTTTTTTTATAAACTCATAAGGAGATATGATATATCAATAAAAAATCAAGAATTTCTTTGCGAAAACAAACTTTCCATTCCTGTATTTCTAGCACATGTGAAATTTGATGATGCAAGCTCATTTTAAAAAATTCTATACGTGATTTTTTCACCACAACACACACGTGCTGTCTCCTCGAGATCAAATTAACAAGAAAGTACCTTTGCTGATGCGTGTATCCATCCAAAAATACCTTAGCTTTTACTTATTGCTTTTCGAGAATTGTTTCAGTGTTAGGAAAAAGGAATTTTTCAATTATCCACAAGGTCGACCAGAACCATTAATAGATGTCGCTTCCCGACTGAGAATTATTTGTTATTTGCGAGTATATACACTTCCTTGTGCCCCATTAGCTGAAAGGATACAAAACGTACAATAGACTAAAAATAACTTCAATATAATGTTTAAATCGCTAATTACTTAATGGGGTGAGAGATTGAAAATATAAGCAAAAAAAATGCAAACCTTATTCTTGTTGCATTCCCATTAGAGTCCATTTTCCTTGGCTTCTCTCACACTCCCAGCGAAATGCGAAATTATATCCTTCTACTGTGCCCTTTTGTGAGAATAAATTATCGTGGTTTTGACTTTCATTCATTTTTCGTTGTCTGAACGTCCGGTTGAGTGCCTCATGTTCTGTTGTCTCCCTTCTTTATCTTATTAATTTATGCTACCGGTTGGCAAGGACACGAGTCCCGAGAAGAGATTGGTATGTCTATGTGTATGGAATGCAGCTTGGAATTTATGGTCCAGAGACTAATGTTATCACACCAGAGAGGCGTGTCTTTTCTTTTTTTAAGATTCTTCTTGAAACTTTAAAGCGTATGATTCTTTTTAGTATCTCTTCTGCTGATGACAGTAAAGAAAAAAATTGGATATCTGCCATATTTCTTTAAAGGGAGCTAAAGGAAAAGTTCGTATCTGCAGTGGATGGGTTCCCGAAAGAGTAACTCACAATGTGTATATGCCGGGGGGGAAGAGATTTTGGAGTGGCAAAACAGTTTTTGCTTCGGATAAATTCACATTCGCAAGGATGCACTGAGCTATGAAAGCTTGTATTGAGGACACAATGGAAGTGTTTATGAAATAATCCAATTTGCCACTTTAGTGTGAAATGATTTTATAGCATGCATATGTGGGTAGTCTTTATGGCTTTCAGTAATAGACATAACGTTCTATTAACCAATGCAATGGGGAAACAATGCCAATTCAACCGCAGTTGCTTTACATAAATTGTGGTTTTGTATAAATTTAACCTAGACTGAAGTGATAGTGTCAAACTAGGTGTAGTTTTGAATGCATGACTGGATGTCCTTGAGAGTAATTGCCTTCAGTTTTCATACATATTTTCGCAGAAGAATATAAGAATCTAGCATACAATGAACATCTTCTTCTGTTGTGCTTGTGGTTAGTGGCCATGCTAAAACGCACGTTATCATAGAACTCAAGTAATACCTCCTTCTATGAAATGGTTGAATATGCATTATTTTAGAGATTTGTCACCTGTTTAATGACCACCTGCTCCTCCTCTTCTTCGCTGTTAAAAGTACCCTTTATCTTAACTCCAACCTCGAGCCACTAAAGCCACCTTCAGACTCCCAAATATCGGCGGCGTTGAGCGAAATATCTCGAGTTCAGCCAGATACTTGGGTGAAATCTTAGATTCCAAACTAAACTGGAAGGAAAACATTGCTGAACGCATCAAAAAAGCAAGCCTAGCTCTCTACTCCTGCAAAAAGGCATTCAGCAGCACATGGGACTTCAGACCAGCTGTGGTATACTGGATATACACGGCGGTTGTAAGACCCATTCTGACATATGGTTCACTAGTATGATGGATGATACTTGAGAAGAAGTAAACGAGAAGGCGGATGAGCTTGCTAGGAAAGTGTCAACGCTGCATATATTGCGTGCCCTTGCCTTTGTAGCAGCCACAGTCAGCTCTGTTGAGAAAAAAGTAGAAGATGAAGCCATTGATCGTGCAAACAGACGCTGGATTCATCTGGATACATGCGTAACGGCTAGAGCTCTATGGCCGGCCTTTAGCAAGAAGAGATCATCAGATCTGGTTAAACTCAGTCGTCATAACGCACGTTTCTGGCGTAATTACCGGCCATTGTGTCATTGGTTTTCATGCAGAGAGACTCGTTGTGCTGCATGATGACTATTGTAGAAGCTGCAGAGACAAAGAAGAAATCGAATCTATTCATCACCTGCTATGTGACTGTCCTGCTCTATCTGTTAGAAGAAAGAGAACTCTTGGTAGTCATTTCTTCTCGGAGCTGCAGGACTTAGACAATGTTTAGCTGGTAGACCTCCTGAGATTTATATTACTATTTGGGTGGTTCTAACAACGGACCCTATTACAGCGTTCCCAGGGTTAAATGATTGGGCACAATGTACCCGAATTGTGGGTCTAAGGGAGCAGTGGTCACAAGGCACCCATCTACCTAACCTAATCTAAAGTAATCACTGATCCAATCCGCAAGCATTGCTCGAATTCAATTTTTTTTTAGTTTAACACAGAAATCTCTTCAGGTGTTTGCTCAAAATCTGCTGCAGAAAACCCCTGCAAGTATTCAATCTCGTTGGTGTTTATAATACTAAACCATATTTGAACAACAAAATCTTGATTTACCAGGCGCTAGGCGTCGAAATGTACGTCTATATGCTTAGTACAGATCATCAATTTCACTTCGTTTTTTTGCAACGATCTTTGGCCTCCGATTTAGCAGATCACAACCCTCTGAATCTTTGGTTTCTAAGATGAAATTGTGCCGCTGTATGGATCTGATAATAACAGAGTAAGACGAGGAGCCGTCTTCATTCGTTCATAAAAGAAACGCAATGTATTGGATCTTCTAACCTAACCATTTATTGACTTAACTCTTTAAACGGCACATGAACCAATAGGCATGACGATGGAAATGGATTAGTCCAAAAGTACCTTACTCCGAATGGCAGGATACGCAGTGCAAAAAATACATTTTGTAGAACACTTCTCTGTATCCTCACTACTCCTTCTGTTGAACTTGCCTGTTCGTCCTAAAAACATATCAATAGGCCTCCAATTGCTGTTGTTCTTGCATGTACTCGAGGAGTATTTTTTTTGCCTCTCGTGGCTTTGGAGTGTGCATTTATTTTCAAAGCATGTCGTCCTTTAAACACTCCGTATGATCATTTAATCACGTAACTTGAATAATTAAGGAAACTCTCTTCTTGTGTCAAAATAACACACGATGAATACCAATTCACGACAATATGAGCTTACTAGTAAGTACTACTGTATAAATATTTTACTACATTCCCTAATCCCAAAAGTCACACCAAATTCTTGATTGAAATACACAAAATAATTTTTAATATGCCATTCACAAAGAAAACCCATAAATTCTATGTCATAAAACCATGAAATCAAATCAATTATACTCATCTCATTACAGCCGCCAGTCTCTACTGGCACATATTGGCCTGCAGATAAAAAACGATTTCAACAAATCACAAGACCACGATTTAAGGAAATCAATATCTCCTTCAACAGATACCATCATCGTGTTAAGAACATACACATTCTTATGTAGCTGCAAGGAGCAAATAATAAATTGCTAGCGTAGTAAAACTTGATATACGTACATCTATGTCTTATTCATTTTTTTTTTTGTTCGTAACATATGCCAAGTGTAATTTTTCGGTAATCCGAGAGCTTCCATCGTCCATCGACAAGCAATTTGGCACAATTGATATGTTGTTAAGGGGATCATACATATGAAGGTTAAATTGCCTAATGAAGTATTCCATATCAAGAACTAGATGAGGTAAAGTAGATTTTCTTTTCTTTTTAATAAAATCTAGAAAAGGAAAATTGCATACATCCTTTTGTTTGTGTGAAAGAAAGAAATGTACTTCGTATCATTTGTGTTGGGTATAAAGAAAACTTCGATGTCATTTATTTTGCTGTCACTGAGAACATATTTCGTTAGTTTTCACACCAACTACTAGGGTTTGAGTAATATTAGTCCTTCATCTGTACTGTACTGTACTTATGTGAACAGACGGAGTTCAGTTTTATTTAACCCGATTATTCAAACGGGCTGCAGTAGGGTCGAGGAAGTAATGTCTTCATAAATTCAAAGGTACAATACACAGTGTGCTTTTTCTTTGGTGTAATACTCACTTAACTCCTTATAAGAAAAAGTTTCTCACAAGAAATCAGATTTCATGAAACTTATTTCATTTACGAATATGCGTGGTGGCGCAAAATTAATCACCCTGTCGTAAGATGTTATAATGCAAATGGCTTCTTACGTCAAAAAATGTGGGTGCCGTGGCTCAGTGGTTAGTGCGTTGGACTACTGCGCAAGCGGTTCCGAGTTCGAATCCAGGAAATTACCACCAAAGTTTTTTTCACGGCCCCACCTCTTGCGAGTGTCTGACAAACATCCAAGAGTATTTACTGTCATGAGAAAGCTTCTCAAAAACCCCCTTGCCCTTCGGATACGGCAAAAAACTGTAGGTCCCTTCTGTACGCACAGAAATGTATACCACGCACAATACGTATAGCTGTGAGAAGCTAGGCCTTGGCCCTCTATGGGCTGCTAACGGCCTAATATTTATTTATTTATTTTTCTTACGTCAATCATATTTGACATTTTTGAACTAGACAGCTGCAGTATACAAATAGACAAGCAATGGAGCGCTATAATATCCTACACTATCTTTTTTTTTATTTAGTAAAAAATTAATCCAAAATCAAAATTGGATGATTAGTTTTATGCCACCTTGTATACTCTTGAATGTAGATTTTTCTTAATACAAACTAATTCTAAATAATATCAAAAAGCCCAAATTTTTCATTTGTAATGGAACGTAAAGCGTGAGAACATATACCCCATTTATATGAGCGGATTGAGAGATCCAATTGAGAACGAACTGGATATCAATCTGGGAAGGATCGAAATAGAAATGAATTCATTCTTGTGAAAAAACGATCCTTTCCTGACGTACAAGGAATAAATTCTCTCATATCTCTTCATTCTCTACTTACCAAACTCAATTTTTCGATCTAAATTTAAATGGGAAATTTAAATGTGATCACAGAAAAGTTTGTGATCGGCTCTATTCAATCCTGTTTCAATACGATTTGAGCTTATATGACCCTCGATTCGAATTGAATTCGATTTCGATCCACTCAAATAAACGTGGTAAGAGTCCTTGTAGAATCAGTTTAATATAAAATTATGTATTAGACGATAAGCAGTCTAGATATGTATAGCTGCACACAAGTATCCATATGTATACCGTAGCCGAAGGGCAGAGGGTTTTTGAGAAGTTTTTTCGTTGTAGTCAGAGCTGTAAAAGAATGCAATCATATTTGAATATAATTCCTTAGAATGCTCCGGACTTCAATAAAGGCTTCAGATTGAAGAAAATAGATCACCATTCATTTTGAAGTCATGACTGCAGCAATAAATTTTAGCATTCAGAATGGTGAAGTATCACCAGCATTCTTTGATATCACTTGAAGTCACTAGCATTCACTGATTGCATTCCGTGTGTTGAAGTCAGTGACTGCATTCACTTAGTTGAAGTCATTGAAGCCTTTTGAAGTCTTTGAAGTCAATGATTGCATTCACTTAGTTGAAGTTTTTATTGAAGTCATTGAATTGAAACAAATCTATTTGAATTTTTAGTATTACTTCATGTGAATGCATTCCCCAATGACTTTTGGACTACATCCACATCCTGGTACAGCTCAAAGAGTTCGCGGTTGTATCTTCTCCTCCTTTCGCCCTCCTCGCATAAGGGACCTAATATCCGACGGAGTATTTTCGCTCGAAGGTGCCCAATATTTGCTCAGCTTTCTTACTTATTGTCCAGCACTCGGCTATACAGCAGGTCTGGTAAGATGAGCGTTCTGTAGAGCATTAATTTGGTCCGTCGAGCTAGGAGTTTTGAACACAGTGGTTTTACCAAACCGAAGTAGGGTTATTCTTCGTCGGATCTCTATAAAGGTGTCATTTGTAGGATTGATATTTGTTTCGATGTAGGTGAATTCCTTAACTACTTCGAAATTGTAGTTATCAACAATGACGTTCTGCCCAATGTTTTGGACAGATAAATTTTAGCTTGTTGATAATATATACTTCGTCTTGTCCTTATTCATTTTAAGGCCAACTCATCAATAGCTGTAAACGCCTCTACGACGGCTTGCCGAGATCTTCCGATGATTTCAATATCGTCTGCGTATCCCAGCAGTTGGACGGATTTGTGAAAGATATTGCTTTCCGTGTTGACACCCGCCCTGCACACTATCTGCTCCAACACGATATTGAAGAAATCACATGACAGCGCATCTCCTTGCCTGAATCCGGTGCACATTTGGAAGAGCTCCGAAGAGTTGTTTCCAAATTGCACAGAGCATCGCTTGTCTTCCAGCCTTATGCGACACATCTGGATAAGTTTTGTCGGTATCCCGAATTGGGCCATCGTCTGGTAGAGCTCAAGACGATTAATGCTGTCATGGGCGGCTTTAAAGTCGATGAAAAAGTGATTCTACGTAGCCCTATTTTTCAGATTTGTTACTATTTTCGCGCTAGAATAGGTGCGGAAAGTTATTTTAGAAACAGTTCTCAACTTATTTTGTTCAGAAAATGTTCCCAAAAAAGGCTTCTAAATTAAATTTTTATTTAAAATCCCTCACTTGCCCTCAAAAGTTCTTCCGAAATAACAAGTTTCCTATAAATCATTTAAATCTCTACCACTCTGCAACATCCACCCCATCCTTCTTCCAGTAAAAGTTCCGGTCAGAACTACTGTCCACTTTAGTTAAGAAAGCAATCCATATAATCAGGAAATTAACCTTGAGTCCCTTTTCAAATCGATAACCAGCAATTACCTCTAATCCCCAAAGAACAACACTTCGAAATCCTCTCTTCCACAGATCACACCTAAAAAAGGATATAAAAGGATTTACACCGAATTTCTTTTCACCAAACAACAGGCCTTAACCTTAACCACATCATCACTTTCATTCTTGTGCCAGTATTACGAAATTCCAAAAGAAAGAGGATGATTATTCAAGCTTCACTTTGTCCTTTTTTGCTAAGAACAAAGTTTCTTTCCACTTAATCATTATCCTTGAAAAAAGTTTTCATAGTTTAATAGAGAAAAAGGATTCCATATTATGCACTATATGTTTTAAATATACAAGAAAACAAAGTCATTAGAAAGAATATACACCTCAGCGTAATTGAGTGCCTGCCATTGAAAGTGCGAAGGATCTAAAGTATCGGTCAAAAGTACAAACTCATAAAAATCGAGTCGACCAAAAGCGGGCGGCCATTAAAACAGCGAACAAAATGAAAGTTCTGTGTATATTTATTGCGCGCTTATTTGTGCCATAAAGCGTTCACTGATTTACTATCTCTTTCACTCACCATGGGTGTTAATTTAAAAGACATGCAATAAATACAAATGTGTCTCATATTTAACTGAAGGAGGCGAGCAGTTTAGGCTGAAATTTTACAACGAATGGCAAACTAATTTCCTGTGAACTTGTACATTATCCTAAATCACAATTAAAATATCCTGTCGGAAGGGATTCCAAAAGGATAATTACGAAATTGGATACCGACCTAGCGGTCGTATTTATAATGAAAATACGCACAAAGTGAAGGGATTCCACCACTAAAACGACGAGACATGTGAGAAGATTTGTCGTAGTCCTGTAATTGTATCCTTTCACGCGTCATTAAGGATAATAAAATTTCTATCCTTTTGCAATGCAAAATTTTCTTCCATGCCATTTGGCCAGTATATACATGTGGTTTTATATTATATGGGTTAAAGCAGTTGACACTAGTTGTTATTGAGGTCACAAGTCGGTGGAGATAAGTTCTCAGAAGGACTCTCTGATGAAGTTTATTTATGTTTACAAATGTTATACGAGAGACGGAGAAAATCTTTCGTATACTATTTGACAAGAAAGGTTAACAGCTCATTTGGGTTATTTGTCCATCTTTACTTCTTTAGGAAGGCTCCACGTGATCTTATCAATTGACACGTCTGTTGGTTAGCGACAAATTGATTCTATTCATAATGTTTCCCTCCCCCCGCTCATATTGATTTCTTCCGTTTTGTGTATCTAGGCAGATTCTGCTGGTACTTATACAAATTTTTGCGTAATCAAAGAATTGCCAAATGGTTCTTATTGTCAAACAGTTGCCCCACAATAAGTTCATTAATCTCCACTAATTGTTTAATTTTCTTCCTAAAACCACGCAATTTGCGTGCTCGAAAGGAGCACGCTCAGTAAACTGTTTGCCATACGGAAGTCCATTTATGAATCAAATTAAATCGAAATAGGATGCGGGACGTCGGCTACTTTTGATATTTTGAAATTCAAACCCTTTAGCCTGAAATAATTAATTTTATGGCGTATGGGTATCTTTAAGGTTGAGCTATTCAACTTCAAAATAGAAACTTTTTGGGGTTGGTTCTTGCTTTGATATACAAAAGTTAATTTATGCTGACATTTGAAGGACACATCTGAAGAAGATAAGCCTTTTTTTCTGGTGCAGTCATGCAGTACACATATGGCTACTTGTGTGGGTAGGATTAACAAAGGATTATAGGATAAAGGATAGAACACACAGTATTTTACACAAAAGTGTTTTGTTTCAGTAGTTGTAATTAATATGCAAGCTTAGGGTGGATTTCTTTTTTTAAATAAAAATTTACATTCGTAAGTGCTAAAGGAGAAGTGTAAGGTATTAAAGCTGAAAGAACCGTAGACCGTAAATGGAAAGTACTTTATGAGTTTTAAACCTCCATGTGATATATTGCAATTAAATATACATATATCAAGTTTTCTTGGCTCATTACATTTCTTTGATTAAGAACCATTAAATATGAATACAGTAGCGTCACTCTGATGCACTAAATAACTCAATTTTTTTTTACAAAGGTACCTATTTAGATATCTGGGTCTTAGGCTACTTAGATTTATAAACAAGGCGCAAAATTAATCACCCTACCGGAAGATGTCATAATTGTTGCAAATGGCGTTGTACATCAATCACATTTGACATTTGTGAACACTTGACGGATAACATCTTTTCCACTTAACAGAAAAAAATGTAAAAGTCCAAAGATTTCCATCAATCAAACTCTTTATTAGTAAAAAATAAATTCACCTAGTAGTATTCGAGAGTTGAAATCCTGAAGACGTTTGTTCCATTGTAAAAGGGATGAATTCCAAAAACGTAGACGAACTAGAATGTCAACTTCGAGTCGTTTCAGAGATTCGCATCGGGGAGCTAAAAACTTCCGGCATTTTTATAATTTCTATCTGACGTTCAAAATAAATCAAATGGGTGTCTAGATTTCAGCGGCTAGCTTGACAGTACTGAGCACGACGATTGTGTAGGTTCTGTTAATGAACAACAACCTGCCAAGTAAGAGATATCTCGACAAATTTATAGTTAAGTCTTACTCACGCGCCCGCTCACATTTGTTCATAACCAGGGTAACTTAGGCTCCTCCTGTTTTAGGGAATAAGGGAGCGAGCAAAATCCTAGTTGAATGTCTACTTTACTATGTCTATATTCAAACACAACACTGCAGCATCACCGCATCGTCAAGCGTCCCATAATGCAGACATAAAAAAGTGATTACGCTCCAAAACACATTGTGAATTAATCACATGAAACAGAATTATAAAGCTCATTGTGAACTGATGTGATCCAAATGTTATCTTGATATATATTTCATTATCAAATTGAGCGAATAGGTTCTAATTTATATACAACTACACCAAATACAAACAGAACCTTTCAACCAACGTACAATCCAAGATTGAATACAAAAACTTTCTGCATATCTAACAAAAAACAAACACTAAACTCTATCAGACATGCAAACTGTTTAAAATTCTCTCCACACCATTGGGCGTACCAATTTCAAATTCGATAATTTTGCACAACCATGTTAAATGTCATAATTCGATCGATTCAATAACCCATCAAAACTCATACCAACTGCTGACATTTTGATTTGCCAACGCCATTCTTATTTATTCAATCATTGCGAAGCTATCGAAACAAATCAACTGAAAAAGCAACGCAGCGGAAAAAAAATGTGTACTCGTATATTTTCGTCAATTCACAAACAAAAGAAGAGCTAGGTATATTCCTCCACATGGAATTCATTGAACTGAAAGTGCTTTGTACATATTATCATTGTCAACACTGTCATCATTCAATTATATTTATGATAGTTATTAATAAAACTACAGTAACTGTGAAAATGAATTTCTAGCAATAGTGCATTGAAATTGTACGTGATTCGAAAAAAAGATACAAGAGTATTTCGGATTGTTATGTAAAATTTTAAAATTATATTTGTTTTGAGTTAGTTGAACATACTCTTTGCAATGTCAATGTCAATATGCTCATTAAATGGTACCTTGAAAAAGTGAATCGATAAATCAAAATTCAATTATGACTACTGTTGGAAAATGTATAGAAAATTTAATAAGTTTCGGAATAAAAATTCATTGAAACTCTATAATAGTTAAGTATTTTAAACATATTCGGCAAACGGAAACGATCTTTTGATGTATGCAAATTAGAACCTACTTAGACAGATTATTCGAAAAAACACACAAGTAAGTCTAAATTAACCCTGATCTTTAGGGTATCTAAATTCAGACATCAATTAACAGCTGGATTTTAAAAACAAATACCAGTTATTTAGCTGAACCTATGATACAATGTATGTTATTAATACTAAGCTAATTGTATTAATAGAATACTTTCCATTCAAAAACAAAATATAGGTTATGTACACCAGTCACTGAAAATAACAAATAAAAAAGAGAGTATTTCAGATTTTGGTTATGGTATTTAATACACTTTGCCGGTTATACAGTTTAAAAGATATTTTATCGACCAATCTTATTAGGCTTTTGACAGTTTGCATAATATATTGTCCTTTTTCGTGAGTTCACTGCATATTAAAAATTGGTATATTGCCTGGGATTTGTCGTGCAGTAGGGTAGACTTCTTTTCTTATGTTTTCAATGAATAGAACACGTTTTGAACGTATGTGGGCATACCATAATCTGATTTCAATTTGGACATATATTTGACGCCATTGCGATATTCAACAAAATCAACTGAGGGTTCAAGACCTTAAAGTTTCATGCACAAGAGTATATAGTTTCAGATTTTGAGATTTCAATTCAATTTCCTTCGCAAAA